>JAWRVZ010000113.1:75000-675000 GCA_037043235.1 Rhodeus uyekii
CAATTACCCAGAATTCCCTGCAAGGACGCTACGCTCAATTTCTCTACCATAGCTTCCATCTCGGTTCATGCAATTTGCACCTTTTTCAATCCACCCATCTTTCTGATCATCTTCTGTGTTGTTTTAAGAGCCGCCATCCTGTCACTCTCTGCAGCCGAAATGACTGTGTCAGGTCTGAGGACCACAAGGCTAATGACACAGGAAAATGGCAGCTAAAGTGGCATGTGGCCATATCAGAACATCAAAAACACTAAATGAGAAAGACATTTTGAAACCTGGGACACAGCAACACACTTCTCCTCTGAGGTTGATAAACCAACAAAGTTCTAAAAAAGCAGCTTATTTAACTAGATATGCATTTATTGAAACACCAAAGAAATACCACTGGGAAAACCAGTACTTGCAAGGCTGAAAAATAAAAGAGGTAATAAAATGAAATGGCTACTGTTCCAATAATGATACTGTGTGAATCATGTTTTCTGACATTTGTAATCAAACTCTGTGTACTTTTGCATCTTCAGGATTAATCTCTTTCTGCATTCCTCAAATTGTGTCGCTTTGGATAAAAGCGTCGGCTAAACAAATAAATGTAAATCAAAGAGAATAATTTTTAAGAAAAAAGGACAACTACAGTTGTATATGCAAGTATTGCAGTGGCCTTATCATTGCTTGTTAGATTTTGCCCCCAAAGCAGACAAACAATTGTTCCGATTCATGCCTCTGTGGACATTGGCGTCCAGAGCTCGCACTGGATAAAGCAGATTCTTTTGCTCCTGGTCGTGGTCTTGAAATGGGAGAGGACTGAAAGCCTGCAGCACTATTGTTGTGTGCCACGTTAATGTGGACTTTTGCCACATAACTTGGACTAGGGTGGACGAAAGCCTTCACCATATCGCGGTCAAACGCCAAGCACAAGTGTGTAATCGACAGGGCTTGAAGATATCCTATTCTTTTTAAAGATGTGATAGCTAGGAGGAACAATGCTTTTAAAGTCAGAAACTTGACTGGAACCTCCTGAATTTGGTCAAAGGGGGCATGGGATAGGCCTTGGAGCCTCCCAGGCCAGAACCTTAATACGTACGTGCAGGCCTCTGCCTCAGGGTACCACAAGGAAACGTGTAAAGAGTCGCTCCCTAAAGACATCCCACCCGAAGGCATGTGGTATTCAGCAATGGCCGCCACATTCCCCTTTGGAGTGGACGGGATAACTCTGCAGTGGATCGCTCTTGCAGAAACTCCAGCACTGTACCAATCAGGCAATTAACTGGGTCCAGTTCATGACTACTGCACCAAGAAGTGAAGAGTTTCCACTTCAGAGAGTACATTTTCCTTGTGGAAGGAGCTCTGGAGTGGAGGATGGTCTGGACAACCTCGGTTGAGAGTCCAGAGTCTATGAGCTGAGTCCCCTCAGAGACCAAGCTCAGAGTTTCCACAGTTCTGTGCACGGATGGCATATCAAGCCCCGTGCCTGGGACAGCAGGTCCCTCCTGATCGTAATCTCCCATGGAGTTCTGTCGAGGAGAGGCAGTAGCTTCATGAACCACACTCGGCCCAGCCATAAATAAACCTCTGGTATATTTTGAACATCCATTCCAGAGCCCTGACCTGTAAGGGACACCTGAAGTGACTGTGGAGGTATGCTGCAGTCTTACTCGGTTCAAGGCACACCTTTATACTCTTGGTGCATGACGTCATCTCACCGCAACATGCATTCACACTCAATAGTTCGATAGTGTTTCAATAGACAATACGCTAAGGCGTTCACAATGCGTTGTTGACGCAGCGCAAGCTCCCTTCAAGATCAATATTCCCATACTATTATTTATAGTATAAATCAATGTATTTACTTGTTTTTATCAGTGTATTTTATAACAATACAAAGAGCAACATGGAACAATTTAGCTTTTATTTGTTCACCAGTAAATGTTTTTTTTTTCACTAAATGTTCAGGTTTTATAAAATTAT
The DNA here is from genome assembly GCA_037043235.1 of Rhodeus uyekii. Classification (NCBI taxonomy): domain Eukaryota; kingdom Metazoa; phylum Chordata; class Actinopteri; order Cypriniformes; family Acheilognathidae; genus Rhodeus; species Rhodeus uyekii. Next base: position 76,966 of record JAWRVZ010000113.1, read on the forward strand.
TGTGCACTCGAGATTTTTCTAGAATAACTTTTGCTGCTGAATTATTCACTAGCCTAATTTATAATTGTATTTTTTCCATAGTTAAATAGCCATAGTTTAGTGCCATAGTTTAAGTCTTTGCAAATACATTTTGTTCAATCTTTCGAAATTTGTTTAGAAAGAAAAGGTTGGTTGTTATGTTTTCTCAATTCCTCAGAAAGTGAGTGCACACAATTCTTGGGTGGGAAGGTTTAAGGGGCGAAGTCCATGACAAATCGCAAATAGGCCTGAAAAAATCCTAGAGGAAACACTGAATATAATATAGTATTAACAAGTACTTCTTGACACTTGTCTCTTGTATACCTAGTTTAGCCAGTTTTCTCTTTCTTTCCCTCCCATCTTGCGGCCGATGGCGTATTATTTTGTGCCTTCGGAAAGAACCTGTATAAACACTTCCCTTAGTCAAAGCCAAAGAGCTGAGCCATGGATTTGATGACACTGAAAAATCGATTTAATCTCTGTCTCTATTTTAAAGAGAGGGGGAGAGGAGACTGGGCAATGAGAAAGAGAGAGATGAAGGCCAGTGTTTCTTTGTGGAGAAGAACACTATAAAGAGAAAATTATGTCTCAACAAGAAAGGCGAACAACCCAAGAAACAATTTGAGGTTTTCTAATACCTCCATAAAATGAATCTTGTTTGGCCCATTTGGTCCTTTAGAACCTGAAATTTGGAGAGAATACAGAGAAAACCCATTCTGAATGATTAATAACAAAGAACTCAAATGGACTTCTACTAGTGCCAATTTAACTACACTAACTGCCTCTGTTAGAGGATGTGTATAATTTATAAATGTGGCTTTTTTAGATATTATGTTTTCGTCATAGTGTGGTTTTCTTTACAAGTTTCATATTACTTGCCGATATTTTATGTGTTCCTTCACGAGGACTTTTATTTTGACGTATTTCCACAAGCAACGCACATTTGGTTTAAGGACATAACAAGCTCGTGGTGCAGCGAACATTCGACGTATTTATGATATGCAAATGATTCAATCCTCCTCCTAAAACGTGTCAAAACCATTGGCTGTAAGTTTATTTCAATCATCTGTATAATGTACTGCAGTTTAAATGTGAGAATCCAAGTTTATGTTGTTGCCGATCGGTGCTAGCGCTGTACTGATAACACTGCTAATCAGAGTCAGTGAGCTGTTCATTTACATTTTACTCATTGCTGCACTGTTAATAAGTATGATATCAGTTTTGATTGTTAAAAGTTTTCCCTATTTCTTTCATTTCATTGACAGTTTTACTCGGTTCTATGGTCGACGTTTCTGCCCTTGTAAACGGCACTATGTCTTCGTATATCCTGGCTATTGAACAGAGTTTGGCTTGCTGTGTATCTCTATTCACACTAAGAAACCAAACATATAGAGAGAACAGTACATGTGTATTTATCACCTTACTCATTTAAAATATCATGCTTTGTATTGATCTCGGCTGGCCTTTTCTGATTCATTTCTTCTTCCAGCAGCATGCTGCTTTCCCTGTCAGTTTTCAGTTAAATTCCACACTTTCTGTTCTGTCTTCTCCTCTCTCTGCTCATCTCTGGAGTGATAAATCACAGATTATTTGGCTGACAATGCAAAACAACACCAGGTGCCGCAATCCACCAATCCCATCATCCGCCCAGCTCGCAAATTACTCGGAAGAATTGGCACTTGCCTCTCTGCCGCGATGAAGAGGAAAAGAGAACAACAGACACTGGTAGGGGGCAAAGAGGAGGCAAGAGAGGAAGAGAAAGGAAGAGAAATGATAAAAAAGTAAGTGGGAGACAAAGGCAGTGGGCATCAGCTGGAAGGGGTGGAATCAATTTCCTGGACAGGCACGAGCAGCTCAGGTTCACTGCTTGCAGAGGAATGGTCAGATATAAAGAGAGCTTTTTTTAAACAGATAAATGATCATGCATAGGGATCATCTTCACTTTTACAGCATGACTGCTGATTGTTTATGTGTGCATCTAAACTTTCATACGCTCCTGGTGCAACATAGATTTGGGTGGTAAAGATACTTAAAAACACAAGTGAAATACAATGCGTCATCTTTTCATTTTTTAAATCAATATTTTATAAATATTTAAAAAAAAATCCAATTATTAATCAAACCATGATTTTTTTATTACTTAAAAAAATAAACAAGAATGCATCTCTAAACCAATCATCATCTACTGTATAATTTGGAATATTCTGTTTATGTATGAAATCGATTAAATCATATACAGCTTATATGTTTTGTAAATATAAAGTACTTGCACTACTGTTCAAAGGTTTGGAATCAGTACACATTTTTACTGAATACTTTTATTTAGCAAGGATGCATTCAATTAAAAGTACTGATCCCAGTAAAAACATTTTACAAAACATTTCCATTTCAAAATAAATGTTATTCCTTTGAACTTTCTGTTCATCTAAGAATTTTGAAAGTAGTATCAAAAAATATCATGCACTCAAAAACAAAAAAGCTGGGCTATTTCAACCCATGTTTAGGGCAAATATGGACACGCCCATCCATTTACATTGTTTTTTACGGTTTGTCCATATTTGACCCAAACATGCAACCTAGAATTTTTTAGACTGTGGTTTGCACAAAAATATTAAGCAGCATAACTGTTTAAATGTTACTTGAGCATCATCATATTAGAATGATTTCTGAAGGGTCATGTGACTCTGAAGACTGGAGTAATGATGCTGAAATGAATGACATTTTAAAATTATTAAATTATTTTCTGTGCTGCGCTTGTATTTCCACAGCATAAAGTTAAGAACTTTATCAATGAACCGCTTGTTTCAAAATCTTCCCGGTCTTCAAACATTACAATGCTCATAATAACTTTCACTAACTCTACAAGTAAATCCGCTTCACCAACTAATTACTCTTTGACAGCGATGCCATATATACAGAGATACCGCAAAAAAAAGGAAGTTCAAATGGAAAATTCTAAAGATGACTGCACACTTGTTTCTCTGGTGCAAAAGGTTTATAGTCTAACTGATTTTAAAATTTCCCTACCAATAAACCAAATCCATGACCATGAACTTGCTGAGAACAGCTTGGTCTCTGAACTAGTTTGTAGTTTGCGCTCACATGAACACTGATATAAAGTTACAGTTACCCACTCCTCCAAGTTTGCCTTTCGTCCAAACAGTTTACACAGTAACTGAATTTGAATTTAGAGCATTTCCACTGCAGAAGGTGATAAATTCAGATTCCAGGTTCTAAATGTGACACTGCCTGCGGTTAGAGACTCCCATAGTGCCTTGTGGGGGGATTTGGCACTGTTAAACGTACATTATGAGTTTAAAACTTCATCTGTCAATTTTCCCCTTTAGGTGATTTCTCAAAATGCACATCTACAGAGTAAGATTTCTGATATTAGACCCACATAGTAAAAACCTTTCTCTCTCCTTATGTTCACTCTCAAAGTACTTAGCTTAGCATAATTAGATTTCTCTGTGATTGATCATAGCGCTCATCGTTGCCTGTTCCCTTGCATTCATGATGTGGGACTTAAAAGCTCTGCAAATGATCAGAGCGTCACAGAGAAATACAGAGGCGAAGAAAGATTAATATACCGAGAAGAAGAGAGAGAGGCAAAGGAGAGTTCAAAAGTGTGGTGCTAACCTTAAGTCTTATACCTTTAATCAGAGTTTCCATTTGTGTTGTTGATGTGGCTTCACCTAATTCGAAATATGCTTAAATGCTTATTCATTCAGCAATGAAATTTGCTTTTACTAGAGCATTGAATCTACCAGTCATTAGGAAGTCATGAACTCTGTCATCAAAATCTGCACTCATTTTTTGTTTTGTTTTTACTTACTTTTTACTTACTTGTTTTTACTTACCGTACTTTTTACGATTCTTACAGAAAAAGTTCATGTCATATAAAACTTGCATGTTTTGTTCCCATGCAGTATAGCTACACAATTCTGGATAAATTGAGAATGACGATTAAAAAATATTTGTAAAAAAGCCCAGTTGTAGAAAAAAAAAAGAAAAGAAAAAAGAGTAAACTTAAAATTATGAGAACTTTGTGAGATCAATCCTGAAAATATGTTGTTTATCTCCCATCGTAAAGCTCTTTCATGCTTGTGTACATTCAAACCTGGTGCCTCAAATCACCTCAAAAACATGAAACATCATGAGGGTAAGAGTAAATAATGACAACATGTTCAAAGTTGTACATCTTCTGTGACTCCCTGCAACACTTGGGAAAGGCAGGTTGATTTTTACGAGTCAGTAAGTCCTAGAATGGGAAGTCAGGTCCTTTTTGAACTTCTGAAATTGATATGCGGCATATTTACATAATATTTGCATAGGTATATAAGTCATGAGTGTCCCCAATATGTCTGATATTATTATTAGTGGTCTAAACCTTCATCAACATATTCTCTTTGGGAGATGAACTAAAAACAAAGCCCTTCTTTGAAACAAGTCAAAAGATACACATATTCCCAGAAATAGTGTCCCTAAAAAATGGAGCAGTTGAGCAGTAACGATAAAGCCAAAAAGACCTTATACCAAGATTGTCTGGGTTCTACCACATTCGGTCTAGTCATTTCTTGGTTTTGTGGCAGAGCTCTAACACTACCGTAATGTCTCGAGTTTTGTGTGTGTTTGCGGCTTCGAGTGTTTGAGTCGCGTGCACTCTTGTCTGTGTAACGTCTTGTGTGCAGGTTATAGTGTCCGATCCCCAGACTGTCTTGTTCGGTCTTGGATTTGTGTCGGGGTTCGGACATTCATGACCCGGTGTGTTCGCCCTTGTCATGAGCGTGTGAGACGAGTGGTTGCTCGTTCTTGCGCGCTCTATTATGTGAGTGGGTGCGGTTTCAAGCTCTGCTTGTACCGCGTGCTTACAACACTGCACAACGACACAAGGGCACGTGGTTCGTGTTTACTTCGGGCGCGTGCTTTCATGTTGTGTTTTGGTGTTGCACGCGCAGTTTGGTTGTCACCAGCTGCGCGTCGTCTTTGTCTAATTTGAACACGTGGCGATGCGCGTCTGCATTGGCTGCATGTTCGTGTCTAGTCTTTGTGTTCTCCTCCCTCCTTGTTTCCTTGTCATTAGTTTGATTGTCCCAGCTGTTTCCCGATCTATTACCCTTCCTCCTGTGTGTATTTAATCTCCTCATGTTTGCTGTCCGGGGTCGCGTCGTTGTCAATATTTTGTTTACTTCTTGTCGGTTCCTGTGTGAAGCCCAGTCTTGTCTTGTCAAGTCAAGTCCCCCCCCCCCCCCCCCCCCCCCGTTTGAGTTTTGTTTTGTTTCCTCAATAAAGACCTGTCCTCATTGCGATTGAGTCCTCACCCTCCAAATCCTTGACACAGATAGGTAAGTATTTACTAGTTATCAATAAACATAAAAAGTGAACTTCCGGACACTTTTCTTGTCTAATACCCCTGCATCTCAGTTACAATCTGCCATTGTTTCCCGTAAACTCCTTAAAGCGCTGGTCCATGAGCGTAGAGAGTATTTGGTTACTTACACAGTATGCTTTCATATCATGTGAATTGAATCTCTTATAACATATTTGATTAGAAAATACTGCCATCACTGCACAGCACCGTCAGCTATGCCAGTCCCGTTTTCCATGCCGTCTGTTTGAGTGCTGTTTGCACACACACAAACACACAACCTCACACACAGATGGAAGCTTTGTTCTAAGGTGTTTATGGTGGAAAAAACAGCATATTGCTGAATAATTCAGAAGAAAATGCCTTTAACATAACAGAAAGTTTCCATATGTCTGTAAGCCTGCTGCATGTCAGATAACTCACAGTATCTGCCAGAATTGTGTTTGGGAGATAATATACAAGAACCTACTGGAAGTAGCGCATACATACTATAGCATGCTTAGCCATTTACGGATTGTGGGTCAAAGAGCTCAACGGATACCCTGTCGTGTATTAAAATTCTGTTGGCCGTCATATGCAGCGGGTAGCCCTGATAATGCTTTAAAAAAGGTGTTTAATAGCTCCCGTTGGGAAGATGAGGGTTTGGGAAGGAAGGTTAACCGCTTCCTCCCCAGTCTCTCACATGGGCTCAGAGAAAGAGGAAGGTTAGGTCAAAGGCTATTATGAGAGCTGGAAAGAGCCATTGGGAGAGTCTCACAGGGTCCATTAGTTGTAAGTTACGGGTCCACTGGGTAGAAATGGCAGTATTATGGGAGCTTAGCCATATCCACTGTACATCCTAAGCTCAGAAAGAAGCTAGATCTATATAGTTTTAAAAGGGCGTTGTGGTGATTGATTAGCGGCTGGAATGTTTATGGGGTCATAAGCAGTTTATGTCCACATTATATAGAATTTTTTCTAATTATGCACATCCTACTTTTTTCAAACCATGTCAAAACTATTCATGTGAAAATAGACTAGATATAGAAGAGATGTCATATGTGTGTTTTAAATGTTATAAATGTATATAAATTATTATTTAGAATTTTTCTTGAAGCTAATTTTTACAAATTTACCTAAAAAAAGCCTATCCACTTTATTTTTAACACTTCTGAAATCTGTACAAAAACAATTTGTTATGCTGCTTGATGTTGCAAATTAGTATTTGTTATCATATTATTTTAAATTATTATAAAAATGATTGAGAATTACTTGGTTATTCTTCAAGTTATTTACCTAAAATATATTTACAGAAGTCTCGCACATTCATAGGAAATAGCTTACTTTTGTATTATGTCTGTTTAAAGACTCTGTTTCTGTCTCTGATTCTGTGACAACTTTGGTGACCTTGAACAAAAACAGTTCTTATGTAGCCAAGACTTTGATATATGCCTTATACAATAATTGACTTTTAACAAATAAACTCACTCTAAGAAATATTCACTGTGAATAAAGTGAAAAGTGACAGCTAGCCCTGTTCTCACTTGTGAAGATATTGTGAGATAAGCTAAGCATAATTTTATTCTTATTATTGGATAAAAACATTCTAAATATAAAAATGCAGAACAAAGATGAATTCAGACTTAAAGATCTGGAGGGTTTTCAAGGAATACAAATGAATAATCATTTCAGGATCCACAATATATTTAGAAAAAAGACACACACACACACACACACACACACACACACACACACACACACACACACACACACACACACACACACACACACACACACACACACACACACACACACACACACACACACACACAAACAACAACTCTTTACCTCTCTCTTGACAAAATATATTTTGTTTCTGTCTTGCTCAGCTGAACCTGAGAATAGGAGGGGTCTGATGCTCCTAACCTGATCAGAGGTTTACACGATTATGGGCTCGCCAGATATCTGCCCGCCTGTCACTGCAAAGTGAATGAGTTATTAAACGGATTAGCACCGTGCACCTCTCCACACTGTGCTCTCTCTCACACAGAGGACACCTGCAGTGTCTACACTAGCTGAGATACAGTAAAACCCAATGATTTTCAACAGAGAGTGAAAAAAACACACAAAAAACACGAAAGACTGCGAAAAAGGGGTGAGGGTGTGAAAGATTGATTTATAATCCTCTTTGTTTTGAGTGTCCCCATGTGTATGAGTGTCTATACACACACACACACACGCGCGCGCTCACCCCTTCCTCCATGCCTCTGTCCTTCTTGTTCTTTGTCAAATTCAATTACCGCACACATTACTGAGGGAGTCTTCACAGGAACCAATTAAGGCCATGGCCTCGCTCTCACAGACGCTGGTTAAACAGTGGGATTTGAGTGCTAAAGCCTATGGGATCTCTTTAGCTGACTCCTTTATTTATTTGATCAGCCATCATTAGAGACACTTCAACCCACACAAACGCGGAACTGATTGACCACAGCGTGTGACGATAAAGATAAGATCGTATTCACACCTGAACCTGTGAGGTGGCAATGTGACATCTTTTATAAAAGATGACACTATCCTTTCAGCTCAACCCTGAGTTAAGTCATTTATCAGCATCGCATGTGAATGTGATAAACATTTGCTATAAACTTCTTTCCTTTTTACATTGTACAGAAAAAGGCTGGTTTTGTGCTAGGTTTTCGAACATTTCCTGTAGTTGAGTTTATCCTGACGGTGCACTTCTGGATCTCGTCCTCAGTCGCAACGCTGTCATGTTTCCTGTTTACACCTGTCACACACGTCACCCGGAGTTCAAGCACACATCTTCATGACACCCGCAGGAAGACAGGTACACCTGCCGCAATTTCCCCACCACATGTTTCTGTCATGAAGCAGATACTCGTCCTATCCTTCTGCTCTTTTCTCCCCATCACAACACCAACAGAAAATGAGCGTCCTGTAATTCCCTTAATAACACGCTCTGCTGTTCAACTTTGCATTAAAGCTCTGGAATGAGTTTTTCATTGTTACTGGGTATTGATTGTATTTAAACTACATATTGCTGCTTGTAAATGGAAATTGCCTCAGCATTGGGAAAGGTTCAGTTATTAGCTCAGAGCTCAGGAGAGCATGACAACACAGACTCTGATGCTACTTTCACGCAAGCCCCAAGGGTAAAATTGACTTTCGGCCTCAAAAAGCAAGTGTTTTTATATTGTACAAAAGAAATGGAGTCATTTATAATGTGGTTTAAAAGTTTGGGGTACGATCTTTTTTGTTGTTGTGGAAAAAAGTCTCTTATGCTCATTAAGGCTGCATTTATTTGATGTAACAGTAATATTGTGAAATATTGTTACAATTTAAAACGGCTGCTTTCTATCTAAATGTATTTTCAGACATAATGCTGATTAGATGCACAAGAAAAATTATGTCTTATTATCACTGTTAACATTAGAAACTTTTGACAAAATTAATGCGTCTTTGCTGAACAAAATAGTAGTTTCTTAAAACAAATTTTAATAGCAGTTTCTTAAGACCTCAAAGATTTAAACTGTAGTATATACATTCACACGCACACACCAATTAAGCATATATTTACAGTAATTAAAAAATGTATTATATCACCACCCAATGCTAGGTTTGTGTTACAGCTGCCCTAAACTAGCAATTTGGGGATTAGCTACATTTTTGCAAAAACTATTTATATTGGCTGAGTCAAAGTTCGAACTTGAATCCTATTCAACAAATTTGGTATTTAGTGGAGTACTTTTGATGAAACGTTTGTGCAATCTATCTTTGAATCCTTAGGAGAAATGTATAACAACAGATAAACAGAGAAAAAGTACTGTACATAAATACAATGCCAGCAATAATGCAAGCTGTTATCAAGGCCAAAGGACGGCATACACCGTTTTTTTTGGTTAATATGTGTGAATAGAATATAAAAGTGAAGACTACTTAGTTGTTTCTTTGCCTAATAAATGACAGGTATAAACAAGGTTTTGACAGATTCTAGAAGAAAATATTTATGTTTTCACTTTATTATGACAGGTGGCTTAAACTGTTTAAACTGTAAAAAAGCTTTTAAAAGGTATACTGTCACTTTTTTTGGTTGTTCAAAAATAACTACATTTTAAATCAATATTACCCTATTAGAAGTGTTATATTTTACACCTGACGGGACTATTTTTAGGATGGGAAATTGTATACACCCGCAACTCATATAGTTCGTCAAATTCGAAAATAGTTTGTTATTCAACATGTAAGGTATTTGAAGATACACACACACACACACACACACACACACACACACACACACACACACACACACACACACACACACACACACACACACACACACACACACACACACACACACACACACACACACACACACACACACACACACATATATACATACATAGTAGCTATCTAACAGAGTTCATTGTAAAGCATTATCTATTCTGCATCTTCAGCTAGTCGTCCTTTCCATCTAAACTTGTTATATCTCTTAAGCCTAGAATTGAATGATTTATGAGCAATCAATAGGATAATCCAGTCCAGGAAAATGAGTAGTATGCATGTAAATATCTTCAGCAATTATTACAGCATAAATAGAATAATAGTTAAAGAAATAACCAGGTATGACGTGGCTGGATTGTTTATCTTTTAAGGTGTTTCTTCCAGTTACATCAGAATTTTTCCAGCCTTATAGTTCTATCATTCTTTTTTCGGTTCTGCTACCTGTCTAAATTTGCATCGGCTCAGTCGTTTCATGTGCTGTGACACATCTCGCGTTTGACTTTCAGACCATTAATCAGTTCTGGAAATGTCTCTTTTTTTTGTGGATGTGTGCATTTCTGAGTGTGCAACTCAAACCCACTAAAAAGAAAAGCTTTGCGGGGGAAAAAATGGCTTTCACAGGCACCTGTTGTTTTTCTTGCCTGATTATCTCCTCTCTGCCACAACTCTGGGCTTCCCTGTGTCACCCTGGAACCGGTTGCTTCTACTTTTTGCAAGATGAAATCAATCGACAATGAAAGCCCCACTCCTATCTAAACTTTTGATGGAGAGCTGGGGGCAGAGGATGAAGAAGGCGACACAAAATAAAGCAGGTGAGCGCTCACCTTGAGGACGTCCTCGTCTGTGGAGACGCAGGTCACAGGGTCATCCACCTCTCTAACTGTTCCGTCCTTTTCCACGGTAACAACCTTTACCGGCATGGCAACACGCCGTCCAGTAAGAATGGCTGTGTTCAGGATCTCTGTGTCCTACATGAAAGAGAGATTTGGGGTTGAATTTGTTTATAAATATAAATTAATCCCATTACATATATAATCATAAAAAAAAAAAAAAATATATATATATATATATATATATATATATATAAAATAATTAGTTCTGTCAGTTGGTAAAAATATGTTCTGTAATTAATAGCGATTAATAAAGCCAAAATGTAAAGTTTTTAATATACTGTATATTTATATTGTAATAATTACAATAAACACATAAACATATAAACACTGGCCTATATTTAAAATATTTGTTTAATGGCATCTTTTTAAGAAAGAAGTTTTCACCGACCACCAGTACTGCTACTGAAAATTATATTTTACTCAATTTTAATTACAGCCGTTCACCATTAAAATATAATTGAAAAATATCCTTTTTAATTTTTTTTATTTATTTATTAGGCTTTAAATAATATAACAACATTTAATTAAAGTTAACTTCACATAAACCTATTATAACAAATGCCACATTTACCAATATTTTTTTTAATTGGTAAAAATTTACCAATTTAAAATGTATACAAATCTTTCTATTGACCCAGTCAGACCAGTTCAGATTTTTACTCGTCCTGTCAAAATGCACAAAAAATGACTGTTTCCATTGTTTTTGACCCATGTAACCTTGCAAACCATGCTTTAAGATGTTTAGGTATTTCATAAAGCTCGTTATACAAGAGCAGCGAGTGATTTTCTCTGTCTTTTGTTCTTTGATTTACATTAATGACACACAGCACAGATCAGATGGACATCCTTTTTTCTCACAACTTTTCATGTACGTTTAAAACTTCATTAAACAAATGTAACTGTGCTTGTGAGGATGCTTGATAAAACTGGGATTTTGGCGTAAGCACAGTCTGAAGAGACGTCCTGTACGCACAAGTTTGTGTGTCACACAGACAGGAGATTCACAGACACACACACACACCAGTGGTAACACACTCCCTTCTCTTTTGTCTTATTGCATGTGAACAGTTTAAAAGCATTTGCTTGAATAAGAGTGTGATTGAGATGTAACGCTAGCCAAAGGATGATGGAAAAAAACAAAAAACTATAAAAATATTTTTAATGCATTAAACTGAAAAAAAAAAAACATTTTGACAGCACAAATTTAAATATTATAATATGTTTATATAAAATTTGAAATCCATTTGAAGCTTTTCCATAAGGGAACTTTTCAGGCTTGTCCTTTCACTCGCCTAATAAAATGTTAGATGGAATACAGCTGAAATCCACCACAAACACAGATAAATTGATTTGAAAATAACAGTCTGCAATAAATCGAGGTGCAGGGAAAGGAAAGTCTCTCTAATGTAAAGCTGATGCCGGCTGGCACTGTGATGTTTCATATCTCACGATTGCTCAGCTTTGACAGAGATTAATTATCATATTCTCAATTATGCAATCATTTCATCACATTCAGAGAGGGTTAATGGGTCTTCATGTGGGTTTGGGTCTCTCTGAATTAATCTCCTCAAGTATTTATCACATAAATATTTAGCATGAGAACACATTCCTCTAAGGAGAAAACGCTCCTTTATTGGAGAGAAAAGAAAGCACAAGAAACAGAAATGAGGGCTCGGAGAAGGCCTGGTCGTGGCCATAATTGACATTTTAACTGAATGGCTGGTAATTATGCAGAGAGGAGAGGTCAGTTATGGCAGTATCCATAGCAATAATGAGTCATTACAACACCATCCAGAGAGAGAAACTCAAAGCCTCCACCAGACAGACACAGAGAGAGACCAGGAGACATTGGACATAAAAACAAGCGCTGCCCTAAGTAAACTGTACTTAATTGATCCTTTTTTCTTTTCTTTTTTTGCTACATAATTATGCACAGTTTGAAGGACTATAAGGGACAGTTGTTGATAATTAATATGATTGATAGTTCTTTTATGCTTTGGTTTAGTTCTACAAATGCTAATTTGTAAAATTACGGTGTTTAAGCAAAAACCGCATAGGTTTTGTGTTTCTGATGTACAATACATAACAAATGTGCAAGAACACATTTACTAGTTCTGGAAGTATTATTGAATCTAGTCACTTTGCCAGACTTATTATACATGCATCATATTATACAATGTAATGTATTAAACATGAAACACAAATTGGATAGAACATACACTACCATTCAAAAGTTTGAGGTCAGTAAGATTTTTACATTTCCTAAATTTTTACAATATATTCAAATAGAAAACAGTTATTTTCAATATTTCCCTAGTCACAAATTTTACTGTTTTTACTGGGTTTTGATAAAATAAATGTAGCCTTGGTGAGCGTAAGAGACAAAACCATTACAAATCTCAAAACATTTGCACTTTAGTGTGTATATATATATATATATATATATATATATATGATTATGACAATGATGATGCAAATACAGTCATGGCCAAAATTATGGGCACCCCTGAAATGTTTCCAGAAAATCAAATATTTCTCACAGAAAAGTATTGCATTAACATGTTTTGCTATACACATGTTTATTCTCTCTGTGTGTATTAGAACAAAAACAAAAAAAGAACATTTCACATAATTTCACACAAAACTCCAAAAATGGGGAGGATTTCCACCGTATTGCGGAAAGCAGCTTTGTTTTATCGTGATGCGAGAGAAATGGTTTCCCAGGATGCCATACAGAGAGAAACTCTCTCAGAGGCTTTGTACACGCCCACTGCACTCAGACAAGACACGTGATTGGTTCCCGGCGCGAGATTGACCAATGAGAGCACGAGTGGATGTATCGTGTTGAGAGTTGGAGCTGCTAGCCAACCACAGACATCCTCTCAATGCCTTGAGCTGATTGGCTGATCCTACTTGGTGGATTTTCACCCATCACGGGGGGTTCCTGTCCACATTAACCGCAATAAACGAGGGATCACTATATAACTTATGGAAAATCTGTTGGAGATTTCAGAAATTACTAATTTGTAGCCTGGTATACACATTTTAAGTAGAAAGAGCACAACTATCTTTAGTTAAACAGTTAACTGGCTACATTGTGACAAGCAAACAGTGCTTACTTTTAACAAAAGCATAATTTAAATAAAAAGTGTGAATGTTTACGCTGAAAATAGCTGATTTAACGGAAAGTCCCATACTGCTGTCTTAATACCTGGTTAAACTGGACTGCAGGTGGTTAGTGAATAAGAAGGAATGTCACAACTGTTTAGTGCGTTCACCCCAATGACTAATAAATGAATACAGAATATTTCTTGTCAGATCAGATGTTAAGTCTTATGCGTAGGCATTAAAATCATTAAAATCATGCAGGCAGAAACCTCACAGATCTTCTACATACACATGTGGGGCCAGGAGTGTATCACAACTACAGCTACCGACAGAGTGAGAGAATGAGAAAACAGCAGTGTGTGTGTGTGTGTGTGTGTTTAGAAGAGGGATGGGAATGAGAGGGGGAAAAAAGGGAGACAATACAATAGAGAAGGAAAAAATCTACCTAGCTGCAAGTAGTTTTTCATCTGGCGTCCTGACAGATAAACATGATGAATGAATGAAGGCTATAGGTTCATATCTACTTAGCTAGATATAAAGCTAAAAAAATACTACGAAAAATATGTGTTATGACACACTAGTGAAAATCAGAACAACGCAGACCTATCTACTAGCCAAACAACCACACAGGAAAAAGAAAAAAAAACATTTTTGTATGATGACATCAGTAATAAGCCACGAAAAAACTGGAAGTGGCGCTACTCTCTGAATATCTTGGCATGAATGAGTTGCTTCCTCATAAAAAGACACAAACACAAACACTGCATACAAACACACAATCTTGCACGCCTCTTCATATTCAAGAGATCCAGCTGCAGCTCTCTCATGCAACCAGACTGAATAAATCATAATTGATATCCATTACGTCACATTCCTAATCTCTTTATAACCATTCAGCTAATGAATTTCACACTCCTCAAGCGGAGGAGAAGAGAATGATGCCGTTACAGCATGAGGTAGCTTATACTTTATGGGTGTTGGTGTGACATTATAAATTGTCTCTGTCAAATGGGAAGCGTGGCAGCGGAACTGGAGCTCGGTCAGACAAAGGGATGGGATAACACTCTTTGACTGGTCACCTGTCTGGGCCGAAACCATTTTATAAGTGCTGGGGACAGAGCTGACTGATTGGATCTGCGTATCACAAGAATACCTCTCAAGAGGAATGACAAAGATAAGTACATAAACATCATGCGACAAAAAAGATATCCTGCTGGTAAGAAAGAAGACTTCTCAAACAAATCCACTTAGCGGAATTAACTTAGATACAACGTAATTGTGTGTTTTTATGGTTAAAAACGTTATAGTTCGCAACATACTAAGACTGAGTATAGGATACAGGATACAGATTGTGAGACAATTGCTTCCCTAGTTGTTCACACAAGAGTGAGATTAATACAGACTAGCAAATGATGGCAATTTATCAATATAGTATAATCAGGATATACACTGTTCCTGCACTAGGATTGTTTGTTTCCTCACAGGTTTCCAAAACCCTGCTCTTACTCCCTTCCCTTCTGCTATAGATTACAACAGTCAGGTTCCAGAAATAAAAATCTTGTGAGCTACGAGGTTGTTAATGCTTTCGTTGAAGACATCAGTTCATATTATAATTATAATTATGTTAACATTGGATTTCCTGGTGGAAAAACTACATTAACCATGATTCTGCAGAGAAATCTCCCCTCATCTCCCCTCAAATTGTGCCAAAAGAACTCTTTAGGACTCACCCACTCCCATGAAACACTGCAAATATGGTAGTTAGTTATCCTATGCTCATAAACTACATACATTTTTGCAAGCATAATATGCATATAATACAATAGACATAAAAAATGTGTCATATATTTAATATCTTAATAAATCAAAAGTTTTATATTTCTACATTGTTTTTAAGTTTGCAATGCTTCATGTGATTATGGAACCTAAACCTCCCCACGGAAGAACGCTGTCGTGTTTACAACTGTGACAAAGAGCGCTTCTCAGGATCAACTAAATGCTGTTTTTTTTAAGTGTGTAAAGTTTGTGGCATATGCTCTTTAAAATGCGTAGTTAGTTTAACATTTTAACATGTTCACGCCCCTAAACATGACATGGAACAAAATGAACTGTGATTCTGCCGTCTGCTAGTTACAACCAAACTGAGGAAAAGACGAGGAGCACAGGTTTCCAAAAGAAACTCACTTTATTTTCAAAAAGGCGGAAAAAACCCAAAAGATTTTAACAATCAAAACAAAAAGTTTTTAGTGCAAAAAACCCGTAGGAGACTTGGAACAAGGAGAACACGGAAGAAGACGCTAACATTCACACGGAGAATAAACCACCGACAAAGACAATGGAACACAGGATGGTATTTAAACATGAGGAGATGGGAAACACCTGACGAGACTGATCGAAGTGACAAATGACACACCAGACCGGAAGTGCAAGAACTTGACACGGCTGACAGGAAGTGACAAATGACACACCAGACCGGAAGTGCAAGAACTTGACACGGCTGACAGGAAGTGACAAATGACATACCAGACAGGAAGTGCAAGATCTTGCCACAGCTGACAGGAAATGACAAATGACATACCAGACAGGAAGTGCAAGAACTAGACACGGCTGACAGGAAGTGACAAATGACACACCAGACAGGAAGTGCAAGATCTTGACACGGCTGACAGGAAATGACAAATTACATACCAGACAGGAAGTGCAAGAACTTGACACAGCTGACAGGAAGTGACAAATGACATACCAGACAGGAAGTGCACGAATGACACGACAGACAGGAAGTGACAATTGACACACCACACAGAAAGTGCAAGAACTTGACACGGCTGACAGGAAGTGACAAATGACATACCAGACAGGAAGTGCAAGATCTTGACACGGCTGACAGGAAATGACAAATTACAAACCAGACAGGAAGTGCAAGAACTTGACACAGCTGACATGAAGTGACAAATGACACGACAGACAGGAAGCGCAAGATCTTGACACGACAGACAGGAAGTGAGAAATGACACCAGACAGGAAGTGCAAGATCTTGACACAGCTGACAGGAAGTGACAAATTGACACCAGATAGGAAGTGCAAGAACTTGACATGGCTGACAGGAAGTGACAAATGACACCAGACAAGAAGTGCAAGAACTTTACACGACAGACAGGAAGTGAGAAATGACACCAGACAGGAAGTGCAAGATCTTGACACGGCTGACAGGAAGTGACAAATGACACCAGACAGGAAGTGCACGAATGACATGACAGACAGGACTACGGGTCACACAAACAAACAGTAATGCTTTGATTTTGCCACAGAGACATTGTATTTACAGACTGTGGGAAATATGCCAAAGAATGAATTACTTATAGTTTACTTTGCACATTAAACTTGGATTAGAGAAACTATACATTCACATAAAAAAATACAAATAAGATATAAGCATTGGTGTGCAGCTGTGTTGTGCAAGGTCTGTTAAAATTTGAATACAATAAAAAAGATGGTAAATAAGAAATACAAGTAGCATGTAGTTCTGCTATCATCCTCTAGGGGTCAGTCACTTCAGTTTAAGTACTGTGAATGAGTAATGGTGATACCTTGCTATTGACTCAACAGGGAAAAATCCATCCATTTAGTTCCATTCACCTCTGACTGGGTTATTAGATCTAATAAAATATTACAGATTCTTGTTCCCACAATCAATACGCAAATGTTCTTTTCTTATATACCCTAAACATTGAAAGAGAGTCCATTTCAGAGTTCATTAGATTGCATTCACGCACATGGAGAAACACAAAAAGCAGTATTGCAAATCCTCAAATATCAATACATCTGAAAACCGTCTCATGGTAGAACGAAAAATACATATGAATAAATGCAAGCCAGCATTACTGCAGGATGATGTGTAAATGTGCAGACATCTGTGAGAGTATGTATTTTTCTCTCTCTCTCTCTTGCATAACCTGGCATATGCGATGATACTTGTTTTGTCAGTTTGGCTTGGTGTTTGTGAGTGGGTTGTAACAGAGGAACTAGCAACTGAAACTGGGGGATTTTATTTCCACATTTTCCAAACCCTGTGGCAAAAAACCCTTGTGCCAAACCCTTTTTTTCTGGTGAGATTTGAGAGAAACATCTGCAGCATATTCAGTTACATGTTTACACCTCTGTGGTGACAATTTGCCAACAAGTTCCCCATTTTTAACTCCATACAAAACTTGCTGTAAGAAGCAAAGCAGTCATAACTGGCTGTAGCATATTTCATAACATGGCATACCAATAGAACATCTAATTATTTTAAACTCAGTTTGCAGATTCCTGTAGTAATTTGACATCAAAATAGAACTGGAAACTGAAACACTATTTAAGTTTTCTTATATATGAATTAAAATTCCTATTAAAACAAAGAAAATCATTTTAAAAAATAATTTCCTGGTAAATGTAAATTAGAATTTTTCATTTATGCATCAGATACCAAGCACTGTATATAGATACATTTTTGCCAGTAGTTTTACAGGAAAATAAATCTGCTATAGATCAAACATGATCTAAAAAAATTATAGCAACTGTTATTTTATTGAGCTTTGAGGCATTTTTTAATCAAGGAAAGATATTTCATGACTTTGTTTTGTTTTTTTTCTCACATAAAGCAACTCAAAGAATGATTATTTTCAATTTTGGCTTAACTCCTCTACATCATTACTAACTTGCAAATATGAAATTCATTGCTTTGACTTTTCAGGTTATTAACTGAATCCTCACTTATAAAACAAACAGATGGCCATGAGATAAAGATATAATCTGCAAAATATATTTAATTAGCAACATTTACAAATAAACTGACATTTCAAGTTCCATTACATTTTCTTTTCTGTTCTTCAGCAATGCCGAAAAAATAAATGCAAAGCTGAACTTCATGTGTTTCAGTGTCTCGTCTTCCACCTCCCAGTCTGCTGTGGGAATCGTGCCATTAAATGGGCTAGTGTTCATGCAACTGCCCGTTGTGAATTTATGAGAAAAGAGTAGGGCAATAATTACTATGCAGCTGTCATGTTCTGGGCCAATCTCAGTATCCTACTGTGCATCTTATGCTAATTTCTGCTCTCTTGCCCAGAGGCCCAATCACATTACTATCCTTAAGCCCATTTCCTGTTTCCCCCCTTTGCCTTGATATCCAATTTTCCGTGAGGCCCTCCTGCCATAATGCCAGCTATAGCACACGGGCCCATATATATCACAAAGCGTTAAGAGAAGAGAGGTGTCCGTGGGCACAGTGGTGATTTATGGGTCGTGTTTCCTCCTCTAAATAGAGGCTGGATGGAGGATTGGATCAAATGGGCAATGGGCGACGAACGCAAAAGCTATAAAACTGAGAATGTCTGTGTACAGAGGCTAAAGTTTCTCCACAGTAAATAACAAACCATCAATCAGATGCCTTTAGCACGGAGGCATGTGATATTGGATGGAGGATAGGTATTTTGTTATAATTGGTTGCAGTGAACGAAAGGGTTGTGATCTGTGTTTTATTAATGAACCTCTGAGCAGAGAAAAAAGAATGATTTTGGGCCAAATCGTGATTTAATTGCCAAAAAATGGACTAATGATTACAGATATCACTGTGAAAATTATCCGTAGATTTGATTGCGGATGTGGCGTGTCTTCAAACCTATGTGCTCTTCCCAATTACTCTGACAGCCACAAATGACATCACCGCAGAGGCTGTGGTTTAGGACACATTGAACCGTAACCCTTAAACAACAGGATCCGTCACTGCAGTCAGAGAGCAGCCTTCTCCAGAGGCTGACCAAAGCCCAATCAATAAAGCATCAGAAGGACCATAAGCCTGCATCATTCAAGTAATCCAAGTAGATTCCCCACCGCAGTGCTGTATCTGTAGCACATTGGGCCAGAACAAGAAGCACGAGGTGGGACAGACCATGAAAGCAGTGCAGAATTTGAAAAGAGAATCGATCAAGCTCTGAACCGACAGAATTAGAATAAGCATTTACAGTTTATGTTACACACAGCTTCTTGTGGATTAGCACGTTCGTTTTGTGAATAATGTTGTATATTTGGTGTTATATCACAAGCAATGTTTGTGAATGAAATGTGTTTTATTGAGTGCTAAAACCTTCTGTTTTGTTAGTTGCAGTTTACTGGTCACTGCAGTGTGCATAAAACCACATTTACGGTTAGATTTGAGTCTGTTCATTAAAAAACAGCTTTATTGGGCATGCATAGAAGTGATGCTATTCACTAAAGATGTATTTGTAATTGAATTGTTGAAATCTGGAAACCATAGGAAGACATTTATTTATTAAAATATCTATTTAGTTTACCTTCATTCATTAAAAAGTGTTATATCATTATTAGGTATACACCGCAGTCATAAATCATTACAATTCAAGTCTAATTAATTTGTTGACAGCTGAGAACACATCAATATTTATTTTTTCATTAAACAACAGTATAATACAATTTATAACTAAATTATTCATTTTCTCTTTTTTTTCTTCATTAAAATGCATTCTATCAACATCAAGTGCATGGCAGTCATAGTCATTCAAGTCTTATTTTAATTGGTAATACCTGAAAGCCAAAGAAGGAAAACATCACTATTGTTTATCTTCTTTAGACAATATACATTATCACTCAATATTACACAATGCCTATTATTAAATACCACACATTTGCCCTACTCTGCTTTCTCTTAAGAAAGAATAGTATCATCAAGGTAAAATCTGCATATAGTTTCAAATGAAATTAGTGTTTAGAGTAAAAGTTGTCAGGGTTCTGTCACTGCGGTCTAGTTTATGGTTGTGTCTTTGTGTGATGTCTCCTGTCTGTGACCTGTCTTGTGTACGGGGAGTGGTGTTTGGATCCCGACACTTTGGGCTAATTCAATTTCGGTTTTTGTGTTTGGATTCGAACATTCATGCTCCGTTCTGAGCACACAAGATGAGTTGTGTTTTGTGTAGCACGCGGTTCATGTTTACATCAGCCGCGTGCTTTCATGTCCTGTTTGGTCTTGTGGCGTTTTGCACGCAGTTTGTGTTTTTCACTGGCTGCGTTTTGCGTTTGTGTTTACTGGCCATGTGCTCGTGTCCTTGTCACGGTCGGTGTGAGATGATGGCTTGTCACGTGTGTTTCCTTGTGCAATGTGCTCTCCTGTCTATTGTCTTGCCCTGCCAGTCTTGTTACCTCATTATTTGCTTCATTTACCCCACCTGTCTTCCCTCATTACCTGCTTTGTTTGTTCCTTATTTATGCTCCTTGTGTTTGCTGTCCTATGCCAGATCATCGTTGAATGTTCGTCAAGTCTAGTCAATTTTCCCCCATTGGGTAGTTTGTTTTGTTTGATCTTTATTACTAAATAAAGCCCTATTCTTATTGCATCTTATTGCATCATCCTCATGCTTTTCTCATCCCTTCACTGAAACCTGACAAAAACATGTTGAAAATTATTGAACAAGTACTCGATTCATTAAACAATAAGCTAGGCCTATTCCTCACAAAAGCTCACAGTATTCAGTGTACTATGCCTCTTCTCCATTGATTGGAGGGCCAGAGTTGAGAACCCCTGCCCTGAAAATGTATGTGAATAATTTTGCGTTCTTGTGCAAACGTTTTGTGTTCCTCCAAGAAACAATGTGTTTGCTCAATAGTTTTGTAAGAGAACGCAAGTTTTGCGAGGAAAGGCAAAGTTTCTCAAGTTTTGTGAGTGAACTCAATGAGATTTGAATTTATCATCTATGAGAATTTTCTTAGAAAAGAAAAGAAGTATGCTCAAGTTCTCAAGAAGCTGCATAATTTGAAATATTATGCCCAGAGCACATGTAGATTAATACAAGGGGTTTTGAAAAATAGTGACGCTTACAATAGAAAGCACTACTAATTAAAGATCTGAGGATAATGGTCTACATATGGCTCTGTCAATATTGATTTAACAGGAAACTGCATAAAGTGCTCTAGTCTCATTTACACAGCATTACTTCAGTGGATGGAAAGCATGTGCACTAAAAATAGAACTCAATTAAGGCACATTAACACTTTAGGAATTATCAATACATGGCTCTAATTATTTGATGGTGTCATCTCCGGGTGATTCCAATGCCAGACCATTCGATTTGGTGCAATTTGGGTTTGGGGGGATATTGACCTTCAGAGAACTGGATCAGGAAGGTGTGAATGCCACTCTGGTAAGGCAGGTTGGTATAGAAAGAGGTCATAGTAAATGTCAGCATAATTACAATGACAGGTCATTTTGTTGCTTTGTAAGAGAAACTATCCAATTATTCGTAACTTCAAGCTTGGAAGCTAAAACTCGACTAAAAATAAACAGACTCCCAAGGGGAGGCGGCAGTGTCACCTGATCCCCCACAATGCACTGTGTCTAAGTACATCACCGCTGGCTGTCATTATCAGCGCCATGCACCTGCTATAAATGCAATGGCTTTCATCTTGTATTTAATACAAAGCTAAACAGCCATAAAATCAGGGAGGTCACAAACATCTAGCCGCACAGTTCACCTCCAAGGCCTCGATGGCAGCTCATAACTGACCATAATTAAGCTTTGAAATACAAGCTTGTAAAAGTGATCACACTGGTGAAATGTGCAGGTCACAGCAGAAAACAATTAACTCACATACTGCTCTCACCCTTAAAGAAACTGAATAATTACAACAACAATCTACACACACTAGCAAGTCAGCAGGACACGAGCCAAAAATCAGACTAATACGGTTGGCCATCAACAAACAAATCATCAAGCAAAACTAACAATAAACATGAAAATGACAATGACAAACAAGTGGGAGGAGCTGCACGTGGCCATCAGCATAAAACTAAACACACTTCTGACAGCTTTATGCACACTTCAAGTTAACCTCTAATTAGCAGATTCATTACATTTCTTCTCCTGCCTCACACAGCTCACTTGAGCATGTCAACATCCAATTAGGAGATGTCTTTCATAACCATTGTATGCGTCTGCATTCCTGTCTCACTATTTCATAGGCTTATTGTTGACAAGCGAAGCTGCAAAGTCCTATGTCCCACATTTCTGTGGTTCAGTTGATTTCCTGTATGTGCTAATCAGTGTTGGGCAAACATTAGCTGCTGGTAGATAAAAAATGAAACTAATTATGGTATGTGGAAAGACATGTAACTGCTGCGTTACTGTTAGCTGCCTGCGGCTCTTTCTTTTCCTGAATGGCAGTGTAGTACAAATAGTGTTTTTCTCCCTAACTTTATTGGCATATAATAACTATATCTCTAATAGAAACAAAGCAACATTTCAACAAGATTTAGTAAGATTTGTATCTTTATTTCTTTTTCTTTTTCTTTATACATAAATAATAATATAGTGTATATACAGCATAATAATAATAATGTGTAATTATGTTAAAAAGTAATTATATATATATATATATATATAGCATCACACACACAAAAAAAAATATATATAAATCAATATCAATATAAATATATATATATATATATATATATATTACTATATTTTAACTTTCCTGTAGCTCAATCAGTTTACAACACCAAGGTCATGGATTCGAACCCAGGGAAAGCAAGAACTGATTCGATGTGTTCCTTGAATGCAATGCAAGTCGCTTTGGATAAAAGCATCTGCCAAATGCATAAATGTAAATGTATAAACAAATAAAAAAAGTATATTCAGCTTGTAATATGAGTTACAAACATAGAAAAGTATAAATATAAAAGTAAAATACATATATAAATACAATTACACAGGACAAAAAAAATGCAATTAAATGTAAAATACATTATTATTATTATCATTATTATTAATAATAATAATAATAATAATAATAATAATTTAATAAATTAATAATAAAGTAATTAATAATAATCATACTAATAATAATGATAATGATAATGATAATAATAATACGTTCCAAAAGGTTCATTCTAAAACGTAATGGGATTATGTAAGACTGGAGGTAATTCAGGGAAGCTGAAAAATCTTTTAAAACTTTAACAAGTGAGCACAGCAGGGAGAAACCGAGCATCAATATTTCACACTGTCTAACATTCACTTTTCATCTAACAAGTGTGAACCCTTGAAACACACAAACACACATATACACTCACACTGCAATCAAAAGACACTTTTCCTAAATGTGTATTATCGTTTATCAAATTTAAATGCAGATATACAAACATTTTAAATACATTTAACCTCTAAACCCCATCTAAAAGACATTCTCAGTGTTTTTTGTGTTACTACCTTCGCTTTCTAGTTTCCCATTGATAAGCTGTGAGAGGCAAATTGGTGAAGGCACTTAGTGGTGATTTAATGCAAACCCATTAAACACGAGAAGTGAGAATGAACGCTCAGGTCCCCGCCGAGCACATTGCCTCACGCAAATCAGCTTTAAATGCACCTCTCATTTGTTCCAGCAGGCCTGAGAAAGGCATATGTAAAAAAGTAAGGTAAATATGAAAACAGGAAAGAACATTGGATACAAAAACAGAGCATATACATACCATTAGCATTAGCGGGATGCCTTCCCCCCCGCTAATACAACCTACTTTTGTTCTCCTGACAAGCCTTATCAAGCAAAACACAGAAGAACTCTGCCCTTGCTTTTTGGATTATATGCGGAATACAAATACGAACAGGCAGCGATATCTAGCAAATCATTCTCTCTGTCTGAGTTTCTCTCTCACAGACACGCACACAATTCCATTTCACCGAGCCAAATTGCTGTGCAATGGCCCTGCTTTGAAGGAGAACGCTCGGAAAGCTCTAGAGGTGAAGAGCTCAGAGTTGGGAGAGGAAAGGAAAAGAGTGAGAGAGAAGACGAGAGCATCTTGGCAGGTCTTGGCAGCACTGGCACTAAGACTGATAGATCAGATGTAATTGACAATTAGCTTCATGACACTCTGAATTACAGGCCCCCTAATAGGGCTGGAAACACAAGAAACCTTCCTCCAAACCCTGTTTTTGTGCTATCTATATGTGTGTGCCTCAGCCTCATGACCCTCTGGTGTGTAATGATTCCACTAACCGTGCTGTAATATCCAGGCGAGTCAGCGGATGTTAGGCGATGTGTGTGTTTGCTCTCCAATGCAACCCCTTTCTCTGACACGCAGAATAAGAGTGTGCACTTTTCTTTATGGCGTGACTCTTGGCTCCATTACTTTGCCTTTTGAAGAATTAGCCTCTGAAATCTTTGCAAGTGTGTGCGTATCTGTGCCCTACATTCATTTCATTCTCGTGCCGGCACACACGCTGGACCTTCAGACGAGTCCTTAATAAAGACATCAGTATCTCACTTGGGAACAATGAACTTGACAAATAATGGTGTGCATTTTCCCTAGATTCAATTAGGATTTGCTATTGCAATAAAGGCATTCCTGTGTTTTTGAGAGGGAATAATTTGACATATTAGATGAACACTATAAAAAAAGTAACGCAGAATGAAAAGTAGCTAGTTGTGCCGTCCCTTTAAAATGTTGACATTGGACTGTCATCTCATCAGTCAGCTCTTTTTTTACTGAATCAAACAATTAAAATCATACAGCAATGGTATAATTTTGACCTAGTTTGTTGATGTGAACCTCACTGAAAAATTATTAAATTCAAATGAAACTGACACACAAAAGATGAAGGTTTCTCTATTGCACATATTAACTTTAGTATTAACTATACTCATCAAGCTCAACCAATCAACCCTCTTACAAAATTCACTTCTCGTGGGCTTTCATAATTATTGAACAAAATATTTTTCGTTTTAATTTTCTTACTTTATCAGATGATACTTGGTGAATTTTGTGGCACTTGGTATTTACATTTATGCATTTGGCAGACGCTTTTATCCAAAGCAACTTAAATTGCGTTCAAGGAACACATTGGATCAGTTCTTGCTTTCCCTGGGAATCGAACCCATGACCTTGGCGTTGTAAACATCAATGCTCTACTGGTTTAAATGGTCCTTAAGAAAGCTAGTCACACAAGTACTCCTTGTGATCAAAAAAGAGGAGCCTGGGGGGGATCCTTTTTACGGAAAGTGCCTTGTATTAGTAGAAGTGAGTGATATGAAAAGACAAAATAAGTGCAAGCAGCAGATAACAAAAGTCATTTAAAAACTCATACATGTACCAAACATGTGATCCACCACTGAGACAT
Source organism: Rhodeus uyekii (assembly GCA_037043235.1). Lineage (NCBI taxonomy): Eukaryota > Metazoa > Chordata > Actinopteri > Cypriniformes > Acheilognathidae > Rhodeus > Rhodeus uyekii. The sequence goes on from JAWRVZ010000113.1 coordinate 102,789, forward strand.
GGCTCTGACAGCTGTAATCATTATCCACAGTATCATTATAGTTCTTTAATAAACTGTCTACCAGTCAAGAACAATCAGAATTGCTTTCCCTATATAGATTTTCCCTGCTTTTTTTGACATGCTGAAGAATCTTCCTCTTCAAAAAAGAAAACCCTACCTATTTTTTCATTTGATTACTTTGTTTTGCTCGTACCTTAGCTATTGATTGCATTTACCTCCTGATGGGCTATATTTTATTTTGTTTTTGTGTTGTTGATTGTATTTAGAAGGTAAAATGGCCCCTGAGGAGGGAGTGATAAATCTAAGCTGGCAAGGCAACAATGAACCGAACAGCGATCAAAGCCCTTGCCCGGCAGTGTGCCTCCGTTAGGCCTGTTAGGGGCTCCGGTCCCTGGAGCCGCCGTCTTCCAGGCCCTCGGAATACGACGCTCTGTCTTATTCAGAAACACAAAGAGAGAGTCTGACTATTAAACACTCTGAAAAAAATGCAAAACATCACCATTTATGCTCTCGTTTTAGGACTTTCTTTTTCCAATGCCACTGTTCCCTCCACTCTTTCTTTGACCTGTGGGAAAGATCCATTCATCATACCGTATTATTAAAACTAGGCATGGCAGCTCCATGTACAGCCTGTGATAAATATAGACAAGACTGCTCTCTCACACACTCTCTCTTTTGCTTTCTTTCTCTCTCCACAACCTTCCTCTGCTTGCTCAAAGTAAGCTAATGAGGAAGACGAATAGAGATATAGAATAACCTATACAAAGAGTGTGTGAAAAAAACTTGAAGGTGGCATATGAAGGTACGATTGAGGAATGAAAGGTAATGGCCCAAATGAATTGCTTCTGGCAGGAAAATGTTTAAATTTCCTGTCTTTAATTACACAGACGCACCAATCCCAACAGGTACGGACAGTGCTTAAGGCCCCTCTTTCTCAGGGAGGCAAGGAAGGCAACAATACAAAAATAAAGGTAAAAACTATTACAAAAAATATGAGACGCATTTTTCTAAATTTAACAACAGCAATTGGCTAATCTTTTAGAAGGTGGCTGAAACATTCACTGAAGCTCTAAAGTGTGAGGGGGATAATGGCGAAATATGAAAGGATGCCTACATATCACTTGTGATTGGCTGATTACCCTGTCAGTGACATAATGGCCGCTTATCAAGCTCGCAAACCTGCCAGAAGGGGTCAAATTGATGGAAATAGATGGACTAAGTACAAAGTAAACAACTCACCATTCACAAATTCACCATTGAACCTGAAATGACATGAAATGAGCTGTGAGTGAGTCTATTTAAGTAATCACCTCTCCAACCTTCATTGCACCAGTGTTGTTTACCAAGGATTTACTCACTAATAGTTGCAAAAGATGAATTAGTAGAAACGTATAACTGTATTTCTCAATACAAAAATGTTTGAAAAGTGCATAAACATGAGAACTTGACTGGACTTGATATTAATAAATAATATGTAAAATATGAGAATATAATATCAATGTATGGTATATATTATATTCTAACAGTGAAATATGTTTTTACATAAAATACCCCTAATTAAAAAAAAAAATTTAAGTTATAAAAATGTGGAATATGACAACATCATGGAAAAATTGTCCGAAAAGCTGTTTTTTTTTAGTGAAATGGTGTATTTATACACTTGGAACTCTTATACAAACTAAAATGTAATCAATCATTATCACGGGTCCTTTTTGTGACATATGAATCATTATGGCTTTACTTATACATACTACTAAATGCAATTAAATCAAACATCGAATCAAATAAATAAGTGTAATAATATAACTGGTGCCACCTAAAAATGTGAAAACACATTAGTGTAATTCCACTGTAATACAGAATTGCCATATCTTCATATTTTGTAATTTTCCACAAAATAACTGATAAAAAAAATGCAGCAAAATTACGATGTAGATTGAAGAAACAGCATTCATAAAACTGCAAACTGCCCAACTATTTCTGTCAATGCTGTTGTCATTTTCTCCTAAATGCAAAAAAACAGAGTTATAAATATTATATTATAGTATAGTATGTGAGTGAAAGTTAAAATGATGTCCCATGTGCCGTATGGAAACTGCATAAACATCAAATGAAAAATTAACCACAAATTTACATTCTGAAAAGCCTAATCCCACATACAAAATGTTGCCTCCTAAATTCCGAAGTCTTCCCTACTGCCATAATTCGTCATGAAACACATCTATCCCCCACAATCGCTCATGCTGTGATTTTCTTCATATCTTCCCATACATCTCAATTGCTATAACCCATTAATCATTCACACAACATGAAACAGTAATCGAAATAGACCACAATACTGCATAAGCAATTCATTTAAAGTCTCCTCTTTGCCCATCTCTCCATAGCAATGGCTCATCACTGTGCAAATTTGTCATTTCAAATACGGCCCCTATTAAGCGTCGCACTCCCTCTCTCTCTCTCACTCACTCACTTGCCCCGTTCTTGCTATCTTTCCCTAATGCAAACAAACGCAGGCAGACTGGTATTAAGCAGAGCAGCTGAAAGCCCCGCCCCTCTAGTAGCTACACGGCCCGCTGGGTATTTCAGCAACTCATTGGAATCTTCAAACAACAAAGATAAACAAGTGTTCCAATTAAGAATTAATTACCGCTCAGACACTCAACTGCTTCTGTTCACTCCACTGGGAACAACTCAAACTGCAGGAAACACACACACACACACACACACACACAAAAACACACACTCACATAGCAAGAAAGATAAGATAGTGGGGTTACATGCAGAACACATATAGAAGAAGAGGTGAGTATGAAGGCAAAAGGTACGAGAGAGAGAGAGAGAGATGGAAAAAAGCTAAGAAAATGGCCTGGAGGTATCACCGTCAGGGGCTTAAAACACTCTAACAAGCCCAAAGCAGAATTACACAGCACCTCAGATGTAAGGAAACAGCCACACTGATCCAATTTATAACTGGCTTTCAACACCAAAGAGAGGAGAGGGGCGAAATAGCCTCTTTCAGCACATACTCATTGTGGGTAAAATAGCATCTACACAGCAAGGCAAATTACTGCTAATAGGTCGTATCTGTGCTGGAACTCACCAAGTACTAAAAGCTACTCTGAGCACAAATATGTCCTGTTAAGGGTTTATTTATGGGGTAAATCCACACAGGATGGGTTTGAAAGTGAGTTTTTGATGTAGAAATGAAATGACATCTGCGGTACAGTTTATTACTTACCATCACTGACGTATAAACTCAATCTTCAACAAAAACATTACTTTTATCGCACCCTGTACATCTTTTCTCTTTTTGCCTATTGTTCTTTACTTTGTGAGTGTGTATGTGTGTGTGTGTGTGTGTGTGTGTGTGTGCTCTTTGTTAATGATCACTGTTGAGCCACAAGTCCAGAACTCCAGCATGGGCCGGCTTTCATCTTCTGACCTTTATTGCCTGGAAGTCTCTGATGTCATGTGTCTCTGTCTTTCTTTATTGACAGGTAATGGGACTCTAACAAGCTCTAACTTTAAGAGGTTTCAACTGGATATATGGAAATACAAACGGAAGGAAAGAGAAAATGTATAAAGTAATAATTACATACATTTATTTGTATAATATTTATAATAAGGTTCAACATGTTAACCTTTGTTAACTACATTAGTTAATATGAACTACTAATGAAAAACTTTATTAAATAAATTACATTATTAAAATAAAAATGTGTAACATTACCAAAGATTAATAAATCCGGTAGCAAATGTATTGATTGTTATTTATTGCATTAATTGTTACGTGTAGGTCCAGATGATGAAGAGAAAGATGAACAAGGTTCCAAAACAAAGCATGTATTTATAAAACAAAATCAGAAAATCCAATTGCAAGAGGCAGGCAACGTACAGCATGTGACACCGACACAAACAACACTTAAGTGAGCACAAGACCTTAAATATACAGTGATGATGACAAACAGCTGTGATGAATAATGAGAATATAAAAACCGACTAGGTACGACGACGCTAGGTAGTCAAGCACTCGGACAAGCTCAAGCCGCTTCATTTATGGGGTAATTGCACATGATCTCCACTAGAGGGCCATCTTGGTTTTACAGCGGGAGGTTACCGGGGGCGACGAGTGATTCACAAGTTTTAAGCTGGGAGCAGCACGAGTTATGTGTGTTCAGTAACAATAAATATGAGGTTCTGAGGCGATCCAATACACTACACGGGAAGAAACACTACACTTCTGTATTGTGTTTGCGCTATCTACGTAATCCCTTCCTCCTCCTCACATACCGCTACTGTCTTGAAGGTAAAAACTCATAAATAAAACCACATTTTATTTTATATCACATTAATCCTTACATACTATAATTTTTGTGTTTATGTCTCTATAGCAGTGCTTCTCAATTATTTTCTGTCACGCCCCCCCCTAGGAAGAGGTAAAAATTTTGCGCGCCCCCCTCCCCCCATTTTAGAACTTTCGCGTCATTGTTTCCATGGCAACGCGTCATGCTTGTCACGTGACATACCGCAGTCACAAAAAGCGCTGTATAATAGATCACATTTACTTCGTTTTTTTTTTTAATTCAAAGTAGTCACCAACTTGTTGGCTCAACTTGTTGAAACCTAAAAGAAAACTTGTGTGGTTGAAAACACTGAATTGTTGTGATAAATGACAAGCTCTGAGCGTGTCTTTTTTTGGATCAGCGCCAGATATCGCGTGAAAACACGTGTGAATTTAGTGGTTGATCATGTGACACATATGAACACCGGTGTGATCGTACACGTTAAAGGATGAAGGGATTGTTATCTGAACTTATATATATCTGCTGCTCTTGTTCAGTGCAAGAACCTACTCCCTGGCAAAAAAAAAAAGCATGTACCCCAGGGTCACGCGCGCCCCCCCTGGCATCGCGCCATATGGCCCACTATTTGAGAACCACTGCTCTATAGCAATTAAAAACATGTTTTTCCATCCTTTTTAGCACTAATAAGGGATACCTTTTTTTCCTGTTATTTCTTGTGGGAAAAAATGATTTGAGATACGAGCAACTCGAGTTGCGAGCTCAGTCCTGGAACGGATTATGCTCGTATCTCAAGGTATTACTGTATTGATTTCTTTTCAAATATGTACAGTATATAAAATATATAAATAATATATTTATAAATATCCACCTGCCTCAGTCTCTATGACTTTCCCCCCACAGTGGAAACAGCCATTCAACACTGTGAGAGGCTTCATGGTGAGAGTGAGTTGAAGGGTGTGTGCTGGAATCATGTACCCCAGCAGGAGAGCCCCATTTGGGGCTGTGAGAGTCACCTCTCCCCCCTGCTGGAGGCACACTTCTCATGGAGCCCCGAACAGCAGGGAAGGAATACATGACCTGACCTATCGGAAGGTCAAAACACGAGGGTGATTAAAAAACCAAAACAAAGGTGTCCAGGTCGTAGCCTAGTAGTTATCACAAGTGATAAAGCAGGTCACTAAGGCCCACATCATGTCCTGATCCTCTTCTACTCTCTTTTTCATATAATCATTTCCTGTCAACTAAATAATATCTCATCAATAAAAAGTGCCAAAATGTAAATACATAAACAATACAGACACACAAAAAGATGACTTCTATGTCTGTATACAATGCGGTCAAAAAAGCGAGCATTATAAAGCGGAAATAAATCTCTCTTGCTCTTTCATCTTCACTATTGACTGCTCATGCTGTGTTTTAGGGAGCACAGAGATAGCTGCTGCTGTCTATTTGCTATAAGCGTTCTTTACGTCCTATGGTTCTGACATGACAAAGTATTGTTGTTCATATCACACAGAACCACAGGGGGCTGCTTGTCTGAAAGACTGAAAGACTGAAAGTCTTAAATCCCTATAGAGCTCAATCCCTACCTGCTTAAAACACAGTTCAGGTAGATGATTTTGTTGGATGATACCATTTCATCATCAAATTCTGCTCCTAAACAACATATATCAGAATACAACAAACTGTTGTTTAAACTATTATTTAAACATTTAAACTATTAAATGAGAACTCTGACTAGGGAACTGACGTATGAGACTATTTTAAAAGGAAATTGCTTAATTGTCATGAAAATTATTTCAATTAATCATAAAATGCTACAAGACTAAAAGGCCTTTGGTGTCATTAAATGGGAATTTCGGCTAACAAAGGGAAAAGTGGTGCGTGTCCAGGACTAGAATGTCCTTCAAAGCTGAAATTTAAATGACACAGCATTGTTCTCCAAACAACAAAGCCTTTTTAGGACCTTCTGACAGATAAACCTGTATAAGTGTTATAAATGTGCTTCTAGATTAAAGGAGATATGTGTATTTGTATATTTTTGGATAATTTCCTTCATCCCTACTTAAAGGGGACAACATTTATGCAAGGAAATATGTTTTTTTTATTGTTATATATATATATATATATATATATATATATATATATATATATATATATATATAAATATATACACAGTGGAATCCGGTTATGTCGACTGCTTCGGGGGTTGCAAAAAAGCACCGAGATAACCGATGATCGAAATAACCAACAGCCAATATGACGATTTGTTTGATGAAGCGATTGGCATGCTATAAAAATGTACATACACTGTATATGTTTGCTAACAACAAAAGGCATATGTGCACCAACTAACAGCAGAGATTTACCAGTATACAATAAAAAACACCTTCCATTCTCCATACAAACCTTTAATTATATTCTCCAACATTGCAAACACAATGATCGCTCAGCGTAAACAGTCACAACACACATAAACACAATCACTCATAACACAGTCATTTCGCTCTGACACAGTTCTGAAAAGTATTGCACACGCGGTTACTATGGTTTCTTTACAAACTCAAAAATGCTTTGTTGCTTTTTGCCTTTAACGGTCAGTAATCAGTAATAACGTCTTGTAATAATGTCAATGTAATCTGGGAATTCCTGGACAGTGAAGGCAAACTCCTGTGCCTCTTCCAAGATAGCATCTAGAAGGCTTTATTTTTCGCCACTTCCGCAAGTTCTTCTGCGGCTGCGCGGCACTGTGAGTGAAGCGTCACTGGAGTGAGTGGCCATAAGGACTGATGCACGTGCAACGCGAACTCAGCGCATGCGCAGTGAACTAGGTACGATCATTAGTCACGAGATAACCATGTGAAGTGGCGAATCTGTCCCTCTTTTGTGCTCGAGATATCAGGGTTCGGTGACATAAAAGAATCGACATAAGCGATAAGTAAATACTAAGACAAATAGGGAGTTTTGCGGTTCCACTTCAAAACCTTAGAATCCACTTATCTCGACCTCGGTTAACTGGCTTGGTTAACTGTTATGTCGACGTTTTTGAAGTGGAACCGCAAAACTCCCTATTTGTATATATATATATATATATATATATATACAGGGAGTGCAGAATTATTAGGCAAATGAGTATTTTGACCACATCATCCTCGTTATGCATGTTGTCTTACTCCAAGCTGTATAGGCTGGAAAGCCTACTACCAATTAAGCATATTAGGTGATGTGCATCTCTGTAATGAGAAGGGGTGTGGTCTAATGACATCAACACCCTATATCAGGTGTGCATAATTATTAGGCAACTTCCTTTCCTTTGGCAAAATGGGTCAAAAGAAGGACTTGACAGGCTCAGAAAAGTCAAAAATAGTGAGATATATTGCAGAGGGATGCAGCAGTCTTAAAATAGCCAAGCTTCTGAAGCGTGATCATCGAACAATCAAGCGTTTCATTCAAAATAGTCAACAGGGTCGCAAGAAGCGTGCGGAAAAACCAAGGCACAAAATAACTGCCCGTGAACTGAGAAAAGTCAAGCGTGCAGCTGCCAAGTTTCACTTGCCACCAGTTTGGCCATATTTCAGAGCTGCAACATCACTGGAGTGCCCAAAAGCACAAGGTGTGCAATACTCAGAGACATGGCCAAGGTAAGAAAGGCAGAAAGTCGACCACCACTGAACAAGACACACAAGCTGAAACGTCAAGACTGGGCCAAGAAATATCTCAAGACTGATTTTTCTAAGGTTTTATGGACTGATGAAATGAGAGTGAGTCTTGATGGGCCAGATGGATGGGCCGTGGCTGGATTGGTAAAGGGCAGAGAGCTCCAGTCCGACTCAGATGCCAGCAAGGTGGAGGTGGAGTACTGGTTTGGGCTGGTATCATCAAAGATGAGCTTGTGGGGCCTTTTCGGGTTGAGGATGGAGTCAAGCTCAACTCCCAGTCCTACTGCCAGTTTCTGGAAGACACCTTCTTCAAGCAGTGGTACAGGAAGAAGTATGCATCCTTCAAGAAAAACATGATTTTCATGCAGGACAATGCTCCATCACACGCGTCCAAGTACTCCACAGCGTGGCTGGCAAGAAAGGGTATAAAAGAAGAAAATCTAATGATATGGCCTCCTTGTTCACCTGATCTGAACCCCATTGAGAACCTGTGGTCCATCATCAAATGTGCGATTTACAAGGAGGGAAAACAGTACACCTCTCTGAACAGTGTCTGGGAGGCTGTGGTTGCTGCTGCACGCAATGTTGATGGTGAACAGATCAAAACACTGATAGAATCCATGGATGGCAGGCTTTTGAGTGTCCTTGCAAAGAAAGGTGGCTATATTGGTCACTGATTTGTTTTTTGTTTGGTTTTTGAATGTCAGGAATGTTGAGATGTTATATTGGTTTCACTGGTAAAAATAAATAATTGAAATGGGTATAAATTTGTTTTTTGTTAAGTTGCCTAATAATTATGCACAGTAATAGTCACCTGCACACACATATATCCCCCTAAAATAGCTAAAACTAAAAACTACTTAAAATATTGATACAAAAATATTCAGCTTTGATATTAATGAGTTTTTTGTGTTCAGTGAGAACATGGTTGTTGTTCAATAATAAAATTAATCCTCAAAAATACAACTTGCCTAATAATTCTGCACTCCCTGTATATATATATATATATATATATATATATATATATATATATATATATCACTGAAATTTCCAAAATTATTATCTATGAATTAAATAAAAAAAGGGATAGTATTTTAGGGATGCATTTGGGAATAAACACATATTACCTAAGAACAACGCTTGAAAAAATGTAGATAAGTTTGTGTGAATGGTGCGTTCTCACCTCAGCGATGGGTACGATACCATGCAGGTCTCTCTGGCTAATGTAGACAGTGTAGATGACTTCGGCAGACGCTCCTGTGGAGGGATACTCTATCTGCCAGCGGATGGACTGCGATGTTCGCAGGTTGATGAAATTGTCAATCTCAAAGTCCACCCACATGATCTCATAGAAGGGACCATCAAGTCTGTCGGGAAAAAGAGAAAGACAGATGTTGGATGAACGAGTGAGACATTCGAAGCTCAAGGAAGATCAAAGGCTTTAGAACTACCACTACTGCCCAGAGACAGATTCTATCCTGTGTTTTGATGTCCATTCACACATGAATGGACATTCATGGACCCTCCAGGACAAAAGGGGGCAGCATAACAATTGGCCTCCTGCAAAAGCTAGTATAAAAAACAAAGAGGCCTTAGGGTGGATCTAACTTTTGTGTAATAGGTTAAAAAACAGTATGTTAAAAGAGCAGTATGTCCAAATTCAAAGTACTTATAAAAGAGTAGGCATAAATTACCTGGATAACTGACAACAAGATATTGAAGTGCGCATCTGATGGACACTTTACAACACATTTACATTTGGCAGACGCTTTAATCCAAAGAGACTTACATTGCATTCAAAGAACACATTGAATCAGTTCTTGCTTTCCCTGGGATCGAACCCATGACCTTGGAGATTTAAGCACCAATGGTTAAATTGGTGACAAAATACTGGTTGAGCTACAGGAACGCTTCAAGCTTCAGACTTAATGACTGTAGCAAAGTAAGTTCAGACACAAGATCTCTCACGGCCCTAAGCCTCGTCCTTCTCGCCACAATGATATATACTTAAAATAAATACCAAAGACCTGAAGGCTCAATTCATATTATTGTGGATTAGTTTTGCGATCCCTTTATGAACTTTTTGAAGCGTCAAAGTGGTAGATGCGTAGGTGGTCTAGGAAGGGATAGAAAGCTCTCATATTTCATCAAAAAGGTCTTCACTTGTGTTCCGAAGATGAACAAAAGTCATATGGGTTTGGAACGACATGAGGGTGAGTAAATTAATGACAGAAATTTAATGTTGTCATGAACTATCTCTTTAACTGAGTAACATGGAATGCTTAACTCTAACATAAAAAAACCCCATCTGATTACGTTATAAAACAAACAAACAAAAAAAACATTTAGGTGATTAATAATTTGTATCCTCATTATGTATAGATTAAATTAGTGCAAGTGCATTCTGTTTAATGCACATAAAATATCTCAAAAGATATCAACAATTTAAAGGGTTTCCTTTCTGTAATCACATCCACAGTATGAACTCGAGTGCCTGATCTTGCACAGGAAATTAGAGCAATGGAAGCCCATTAAATAAGGTTTACTGTGGGAAACAATAGTAACAGCCAATAGACAATGCATCTTAATACAATTAATGAATAAGTTGGTGTCGGTGCATTAGTGTGAGTGTTAGAAACTGAAAACAAAGGATAAAAAGCACGGTAGCATTGCAAAATCATGAAACCACAGTATATATCTCAGAACACATGGAACAGGAGATTTCAGCCAACCTCTTGCCATTTTTTGTCATTCTACGGGTCAGCATACACAAGTCATTTTTACAAGATATTCACAAGTTGTTGTTTTTGTCACTTAGTAGCGAACAAAGAGGATATTCCAGACCACTATATATGATTATGTTTTATAAATGTGAAATGATCTGCATTTTGGTGAGAATTAAATTCTGTGCTATTATTACGCTCTCATTCATTCATGTTTACACACCCCTAAACAGCACAAAAACCAAATGACCTGATGACATGACAATCAGACAGTCATACACACACACTAAGCTTCAAGACTGCAAAATCCATTTCCTTGAAAGACAGGAAACTCTTCCTGATTGCTTTCTCTTTTCTTTCTTGTAAATGAACGCACACCGTTAGATCACAACCTCTCTAAATGCTCCAAGTGGACCTTTGACCTCAAATCAACAGGGGCCAAATAACCGCCTCCCCCCTCCATCCTTGTTATGACACCCCCAAAATGAGTTCAATTACACTCGCCCAATCGGCCGATTGATGGATGTGCTGCTGTCTGACCCCTTCCTCCTTCAAAAAGAATGTTCTAGAAGCAGTAAATGAATCAATAAACCAACAGACAATACTTTATTGCAGAGATGGCATACGTCTACGGGGAGTGGGGAGAGAGGGAGGGGGTGGCCAGTCAGAAAACGAGAGATAAATAATGTTATGGAGAACGAGAGCAAGGAAAAAAGAATCAGTCACAGTCCCTCTCTGTCTCTTCTGGAAGCGCAATGTCATTTCTCTGAATAGCACAAGCATTTTGTCATTATTCACTCAGAGTTTGAGTCAGACAGCGATCTTGCCCAAACACTCGGCTATGCCGAACAATGAGCTGCAGACAAGCAAACCGCATGCACACGTGGTCTCGCACAATTATACGCAAACACAAATGCGCTGAACAGGACTTTCATGGGCGTTAAGAGGATTAGTTATGTAGAAGCAGAAAGGACAGCAAAGTTATTCTGTAAGCGAGGAAAGTTGTTAAGCATTATAAACAGCTGGATAATAAGCAGGGCAGAAGCGTGTATGGCGAAGGAGAGATGCATTATGGGAATTCTGTGTTTCATTGAAAGGCATAGTTCACTTAAAAAATGAAAAACCTCATATTCTAACCCAGGGGTGGGCAAACTACGGCCCGCGGGCCATATCCGGCCCGTTGGGCTTTTTAATCCGGCCCGCCGAACTTGCCAAACCTTTATTAAACCTCCTTCATTTTACATTTCCCTGTAATGTCACTCTGTCGCGGCTGCAGAGAGTAGGCGTGTGTCACAAACCCCTCTACACCCCCCCTTTATGGCGTTAATTCCGTGCTAAAAAGGAACGAGCGCAAAACTGATGTTTGTGCGCGCGTAAATTACATCCGCGAGCGGAAAACAGAGCTACACGTAAATACGGGTACCCACGAGCTCATTTTAATCACTCGTGCGCGCGTGACATCTAACATTCGCCCGCTCTCAACTGCTGTTTTTCCTCGCGCGACTCGCGAGCACTTTTTTTTTTGTCAGTCGTGGGGCGGGGCTTGCTCTTGTAATAGTAACATCAAACGTCACTGGTTAGTTCCCTTTTTTCCAGAGGTCAGTTGTGATTGGACGCCTGTGATTGTCACTCTAGAGCTGAGGCAAATATACGATTCAGTCACATTGCATATTATGGTTTTTCTGTCGATTCAATTGTATTAATATTGTTTTGTTGTAATTTCACGTGTCCCAGTCGAGTGATTTAAGACCAAACTATACTTTATACTGGTTTTCTAGGATTTCTTATAAGTAAATGCACAGGTATGACCTTCACCCCGGCCCCTCAATTTTAAGAAACCAATGTGGCCCGCGAGACAAAAAGTTTGCCCACCTCTGTTCTAACCTGTATGGTTTTCTTTCTTCTGTGGACCACAAAAACGCAAAAAGAGATCTGAGTATTGAATGCTTTGTAGCTCTCAAATCTCATTTGTGTCATAATCAAGAACTAATCGTTAACAACAAATCTTCAAATGCCAATTTTAAATGTGAAAGTGCAAATGAGAATTTTACTCATCAATTCACTGAAAAGTTTCATGAATCAGACATTACTACTTCTTGAATTAATTGTCACAAAAGCCTCAAAGAGAGCAGATATGACATTTTTCAGAGAATAACTTCAGTTTGGTCTGTTTCTCACACAAAGCTATCATACAGCTTCAAGCAACAATTTACTGCATTAGTGAGTCACATGAACCACTTTAACTTTTCCCTCCTGTTTGCTGCTTGAAAATGTTCATTGTAATGCCATGGAAAGAAAATGGACAACATGACCTTAAACGTTTCTGAATCAGCATGCATCAAAGATACATTTTCTAAATATTCAAATCCTTATTTTTACAACATGTAATAATTAATTTATTAAATTAATACATGATGTTAGCTAACGGCATGATTTGTATGTACATTTCTGAACTACATTACTTTTAGAGTGATAATAGTCAGTCACTCTAAATTGTAATGTAGGTGTTAGGCGTGCGGGAGGATGAGGATGAGGAAGGCACGGAACGAAGGAATAAACTGAAATCTTACTTCAATGACAAAACTCAAAATACACTTTAAATATAAACAAACAAACAAAAGGGCACTTCGTGTACAAAATGAAAATACAGTCCAACAGGAAATCCACATGAGAGAACTGGCAACATTAGACTGTATGGAACACTGGGTAGATATACACAAGGGAATGATTAGACACAGGTGACAAGACTGACAAGGCGATTGATTACGAGACAGGTGGATGAAATGACACCGAGAGGAGAAACAGGAAGTAGACAGAGACATGACAGATACGTATCAGTAGACATGCATTTTCTGTAAAGCTGAATTTTATTGATATGTATTTTGAAAAGTTGAACACAAATAAATGTGAATTTCTCCTTTTTCTTTCTGCTGATGAAACAAAGTTGTTTGATATGGTGGCAATTCTGTAAATTATGACAGGATGTTTAATTTTGAGTCAACTGTTCCTTTAAGAGAAGACTATATTATATACTAAATATAATATTATTAGAAATATAATAATTAAATATAAATATGTTCAATATTTTACTATGACAGAAGAGTAAACAGTGAAAACAGCACTTCCAAACCAATGACCTATAACTTAGCCTCTTGTAAATGTAATTACTGTTACATTTTTGTTTTTTAAGTGAATGTGATTGTGTGTGTATTCTCACCCCCTCGGAAGCCCTAATGCAATTGAGCAATTATCTTTACTTCCAGTAAGTTTGGAGGCATACAGGGAGAAAGTACAGGCAACTGTGCATTGGAGTCAAAACACAAACCTTCAGTCAGGATTTTTCAGTCTCTCACAGACATAATTAATTTAAGCAAAGGGAAGAAGAGAGGAGTCTCATTGTCCCTGGCTGTATTAATTAGCCATCATCGATCGGTTCAGGGTTTGTACCCACCATGATGAGTGTTTATCTTATCGTGGATCAGAAACCAAGAGCAGCTGAGAGGAAGACACACAACAACACATCACTCGTTTGTTGTTTAACCTTTGTTAAGAAAGTCGTGTTTTAGACGAGTGCTGGACAGAGGCAGAAGGGATGGAGAAATGCAGTCAGCCAGACTTAAAGAACTATTTGTCACCCCGTGATGGGTTTACTCAAGTAAACGTGTACTTCAGGACATCGCTTAAGAGTTCCTCCGCAGATGTCCGCAAAGAGCAGGCTATGGGCTTTCAGTTGTCAAGATGTCTCTAATTAATCTGTCACCGCATTAAAGTATTTTGGAGTTCGGACACAACTGTAACGTCAGATTTACGTAACATTCTGCTTGAAGAGATTAAAGTTGCGATGTAATGGAAGTAGCAACAGATCTGTTCGTCATATGACGTATGTAGAGTGAAACAGATTATCAAAAGAGATAACAGATAGGGTGAGGACTTGGTTCTATCCATGTTTTTTATATGGATGGAGGCAGATTTGAAAGTGAGCTTGCAGTAGATTGTAAAAAGTGGCAGTGTTTAAAACAGACTAAGATTGTGTTCACACTTGGCATGTTTGGTTTCTTTTAAATAAATGTGAATGCTGAACCATGGTGCGCACTAAACAAATGGACCAAGACCCCTGAAAAGATGACAGTGTGAACTCCAAGTGAACCAGGAATAAATGTATCATTTTCTTTTTTGGTTCAGACCAAAAGAAAGAACTGCAAGTGTGTGCACACCCTAAATGATTGGAAAAGTCTAATATGTATCACCTAATTTCACTGGAACATCGAATTATGATATTTTAATAAAAAGTAAAAAACAGATTGCAACACATGGATGAATGTGTATGTATTAATAAAATGCATTTACAAACTAAATATGGTCAATTTTAATTTCATGCTGATTTTATTTCTAAAATACCTGCTAAAAATGAGTGATGCCTCACAGTGCAGAAGAAGCTGCAATGACACTAGAGCATTGTAGTTGGTTGTACAGGTGTTGCTATGTGGTTGCTATGGTGTTATGAGTGCTTTTAAGCACATTGCTAAGTGGTTATCTAATACACATAGACAATGGAATTCAAAATTGCATTCTTGGATTCAAAATTGAATTTAAACCTGAAAAAAATAAGATTACAAATAATCTTAAAGAAACAGAGAAAAAAATAAAAATAACAATATGATATATTCATGTATATATTCATGTTCTTAAGTGCTGCTGCCACTCAAGTAAAATGGCCACAAACTAAATACTGAAAAACAGGCTTTTTCAGGTCATCTTTTCATAAAAAGTACTTATAGTAAATTAAATACAAGACTTATTGCACCACTGGTCTCATATACTGTATAAGCGCATGAATGTATGCCTATGTGGTCTTGCATCCGTGCAGCAGCGAGACAGACCGTTTAGACCCGTCTTTGTCTTGGCTCAGGTTCAAGTTCAGGCCAGCTCAGAGGAACAATCACTTCATGGAAGTTTGGTGAGCTAAATTTAGTGCCAGACACTGACCTAATTGCTATTTTACCATGCACAAGCAAGGCAGGTTAGAGAGTCAGCATTCAAAAAGAGAGAGAGAGATTGGAAGAAGAACAATGTCATATCCTCGTTACTGACCGCTGGCTACCAGCCAGAACTAAAGCTGTCATGGGACAAAGAATGAGAGGGTAAAAAACAGTGAGCATGAAAGAGAGAGGGAGAAAGAAGGAGAGGGAGGCAGTAGAATGTGTCAGGAGATTGGTGGTTGTAGTGTCGTTCCAGCATGTAGCAGTCAGTAACCGCGGTGACAGACGGGTGGAGCACAGCTGTCTGACGCTAAACCGTGTGGAGGTCCGTTCAGCAACAGTGCCTTATCATATGTATCACACAATAGCATTCAAGTGTTTGTGTACACGTACATGTGTGTGTATACCTTGCCAAAAGAGCCAAGAGAGTCTTCACAGGCTACACAGCCCAAAAGAGACAGAAATGTCATGCTAGCGATCTTTCTTTTTCCTCTCTCACCTTCATTCTCCCTTTCTCCACCTCTCTGCTCTGTCAAGAACACAATGCCTCTTTCGATGCTGCCATTTCCCCATAGAGATCCTCTGCGGTATTTAGGTCATAGTGAATTTGAATGCAGCCCTGTAGAGCATATTCACTCCACAAAAACCCCACTGACTGCTCAAGAGGGTTCAAATGCAGGACTCGGTCTGTACTAGAAAACACAAGAAGTTTCATTAAATAACAATCAAGCCTATTAACTGCGAGAGTGTTAGTAAATGCATACGGATTTGATGACAAATGAAATATTTTTTTTTTAACGGGCAAGTGTTGAGTTTTAGCAGTTTTTGCACCAATCATAGATCTGCAAAATGGTTAGAGTTACAAAGATGGATTACCCTAAGATAGACCCCCTAAAATGACACCTGTAATGTTTACAGCAAATAATCACAAAATATCAAGAATGGAAAAATCGAGAAATAAAACACTACTGTTAAAAAAGTTTTCGAAAGAAATGAATACTTTCATTCAGCAAGAATGCATTAAATTGACCAAAAGTTATTTTGTAATAATGTTACAAAAGGTTAGTTTTTTTGGCAAATAAATGCTGTTCTTTTTAGCTTCCATTCATCAGAGATTGAAAAAATTATATTATTACAATATTTTAAAATATTAAGCAGCACAACTGTTCAATATTAGTATTATTTTTCAATTTTATTTTATTACTGCTGAAGATTCAGCTTTGCCATTACAGGAATAAAGTACATCAAAAAGAAAAATTTATTGTAATATTTCACAAAATCTCTGGTTTTACTGATTTTTTCATCAAATAAATTCAGCCGTGGTGAGCATAAGAGACTTTGTTCAAAAACATTTAAAAAATCATACCAACTCCAAATTTAGAACGGCAGAGTTACATAATTGCATTTATGAGAATGAACATACAACGTGCAACTTAAGCTACAAAAGACAACAATGTACCATAATGCACAATATTGACAAAAATATGTATTAACTCTTTCCCTGCCTAATTTTTTTTTACGTTACCATGCACTGCCAGCTTTCTTTTTACCATTTTCACAAAACCAGCATTGCTCCAGAATATTTTGTCGTATGAATATCTGAACGTGAAAAATAAAAGAAAGAACAGAGCCTTTGTTTTTAAACAACAACTATAAAACACTTTATTTTAGCTTCACGCATTCTTTAAAAAAAGAAGACATTTCAATGTCAAAGACAACAACATGCATAAGCAATACGTTTATGACTGGTTTTTGTTTGTTTTTGCCTGTATTTTGTTCCTGATATTTTTGGTTTGTTCCAATAATAGTGTGCCATACCACATAAAAGTGAAAAAACATGGATTGCAGGAAAATTCCATCAGTAGCTGTTTCCATCCAAAGTTCAAAATTGGAATATTGTATTAAAATTTTGCAAATAAAGCACTGTTTCCATTCAGTCAGTCGAAGTAGATCATGACTTTCAGAAAATATAACATTTCAACTCGATTTTTTTTTTTTAAGAATGAACCTCACTAAATTTACAGTGAAAGCTACTGTAAGCTGTTCAGTAGACACCGTTAGTGCTGAATAACATTTCTCATTCCTGTATTTTTTCACATAGTGTCAATAGTCATTGGCACTCATTCAAGTACTGTCAGTCTGTATCAGCTTTACTTCTGTAGTAGCTGGATTCCACCTCTCTGCTGTTTGTCCATGCTGTAATCCGTCAAGACAAACACTCAATATATATACTTACTAGTACTGTGTGAACAGCTTATTCAAAGATTTTTACAGTAGGGATTGATAGTGAGATAGTAGATAGTAATAGATAGTAATCACGAGAGAGACAATAGAACACAAACCAGATTCAAACCTTTGACACCCACATAAGAACCGTGGCTCAATGATGGCCACTAGCTACACTTATCTTATTACACTACTTATTTTGTGTGAGGCAACTGCATACCTTATTTTTTTTGCATGCTACACACCCATAACAAGCTGATTTAAAATAAATTATACAGAGAAAGCAAGCAACGTGGCAATACTAGAATGCTCCCATCCCATTATAATCGCTAAAGCTGTCACTACAAGTTTATGCTGTTTCATATGACTATAAGTTCAGGGCGAACTCACTGCCTGTCCACAAACAGACTCCCATTATAACAAACACTGTCTACACTGCACATTAAATCTCTTATTTGCACTGTGTCTAGTTTCCAGTGTTTGCAGTCTGCAGTGTAACATCAACCAAATTAATATATAAATAAATACATGTATATATAATCTCTCTCTCTCTCTCTCTCTCTCTCTCTTTCTATACTGTATATATCATATATAGATATACATATATATATATAGATATAAATTCATAAAATAATTCAGAGTTATGTCAATTAAACACAAAAAAGCAAGTTTCTTAAGCAAACAACCACTTTGTGGTCTACAACAATAGGCCTTTGATTGGTTACAATGCTCAAATATTGCTGAATCTTTTACAAAATTACATTCACAGTAGCTCACCACATAAGACGCACCTGCCCTAAACACTATGCCACAGCTCCAACATATACATGAAGAGTGCTTGAACAGCATTAGTGATTCATGTAAAGAGAAGTACTCATCTGCCTGATAAAGTGTTTGAGAGCTATTTGTGAGCTGGTGTCCAGCACATACAGCTGAAGAAGTTTATTACAGCGCCAGTGCTCAAGGGCTTGGAAACTCACCAAGGCCAGTAAGTCAGCTGTGGGCTCTCTTCTGTATCGAAAGGACAGATCTACTGTAAGAGTGAGTGTGTCTGTGTGTGACAGCTTGAATAGCTCTAAATCAGATGTCCTCTCTCTCGCTTTGTAATGCCCACTCACTGCTAATGGCTTTGAAACTCAGCCAAGGTTTTGTCCGGGCCTTTGTTAAATCACACGCATAAACAGAAATTCTGATGCACATATACAGGCAGTAAAGTATATGCGTGAGTACACACAAAACAGGTCAGAATATATGACTACAGGGAAAAAAAGTCAAATAAACTTAAAAAAAAAAAAGTCAAATAAACATTTCATCTAGATCAGGGGTCGGCAACCCGCGGTTCTTTCACCCCTGTGCTGCGGCTCTTTCATCCCCTGCACGTAACTTGTAGCAGCGGTCCCGCTATCCTGTTGTTATCTTTCTCACTGATGGAACTTAAATTCAGCCAGTGCCCTTTAGGTCCTACCAGCAGGGCAATGTGCATAGACTGAGCACTATGCACCCGGTAAGAAGCTGGTTTCTTCCATGACATCAACACTTTGAGAAAGTAGGCTAGGCCCCGGCAAAGAGGTTGTGTTCGGGAAGGAAGAAAACGCTCAACAAGTTTACTTTTAGGGTGAATATTCTTCTTCTCAGCTGGCCAATCAATGTTGAGCCTGGCAACAGCTCGAGTCACAACCTCAAGTAGCTCCTCATAAGCTGGAGATTGAAGTGGAAAGACTTCATCTCCAGCCTCAGAACTGGATAGCAGCAGCACCTGTGCCTTTGCCGTGGTGGAATTAACAAATTAACCTGCAGATCCCGAGGCCCGACTCTAAACCCCCCTGACAAGTCCATTCGAGATCCCAGGACGAAGATCACCATTGTGTATGCTCGCTCCCAAACAAACAACACAGAGATTGTGTGCATCTCCGCCTGTAATGTAGCAATGGTATGGAGTGATACACAATCTGAATTGTTTGCTCGCCATCTTTATTTTTTGGATCCTCTGTTCTTCTCAAACTAGCTTGGGATACTTCAACAAACACACCTGACAGACGTTTCACATTGAGCGTTTACTAAGGCCAAGTAAACTGCCGCTTCCGGCATTTGGCATGCTTATATAGCTTGCTATTTCATGACGCTACCCATCTCTGACGTGCATTCACACTATTGGATCGATTTCACACATGCTTCGCGACATAGTCACGCTAACTGTTCTCATAGCATCCTTGCTTGAAAGGGAACCATGATTATCAGATAAAACACACCACCCACAACAAGACAACTAAATTATCTGAAGTGTTTAATCTTTCTAATGATACAAAGTAATGCTATAAAATTGAGACACTTCTCCAATCCCACTGAGACATTTCAAATTGTACTAAACGTGAAAGGAAAAAAACAATGGATTCAAGAGATACATCATTTGAAGTATATAGACATTCTTGGTGAACTTTCAGTGACTTGAATCAGGGAAAGGAGAGGGAGATTAGTGAGTTTTATTGTTTTATTGCAGGTTAGGATAGAACCCATCCATCCATACATAGAAAGACAGACCAACCGATTATGGTATGCAGTGGATAGATATTTTATGACGGAGGTATTGCAAGGCAAACAACACTTCTCTCACTGTTCCTCTGTGAGAGGTGAACACAGTTTTCAGATATGCACACACTCAGGTGGGTAAAGCATTCGACAGGCATCAAACAATCACCGGCGCGGTGCGACAGGCCGGGGCCGGATCACAGGCGGCCGAGCATGAAGGAGGAAACGGAGCTGTCACAATTCCACTGTCATTCCCGCAGCATTTTCTCTCTTCTCTAACACGCGCACTGTCATACTGACCTGTCTTGTCAGCTAAACTTCCCATGATGCACCCCAACCTCCTCCTCCTCACTCCATAATACCCTCCCGCTTGCCTTCAATATGACCTGTCAATCATCACCATAGAAACCAGGTAGTCTGCGTCACCCCTAATCAGTGTGTGTGACTAACTGATCAACAGCTCCGTTCTGTTCAATCCAGTGCTGCTGGGAACCACAGTCAATCCAGAGCAGTCACCTTCAGAGTGATTTCAAAATGACTTTTTACACTACAAATGATGAACTTTACAAATATGGTACTGTTTGGGGGGCACTGTATTTTAAATAGTGAATCATGTACACAAATATTTCACTAGTTTTACAGTATTTTTTATTAAATAAATGCAAAAAAACATGAAATACCCCTTTCATAAACCAAAAACAACGTACCAACACCAAACCTTAGTAGAGCATAGAACATATATATATATACAGTAATACCTTGGTTTACGAGCGACTTGGTATACGAGCAAATCTGTGTATGAGCATGGAGGGTCGAATCGGTGTACGAGCATTGTATCGTGTACGAGAAAAAATTTCCCTCACCCATGCGCAGTTTTATGTGGAAAAAGTCCTAACACTCAGCATCCTTTTGCGCATTTTTACATGAAATATCCTAATGACAGCCTCTCATAACACAGTCAGGAGGTTCCAACCCCTTTATAACCCCTTAACACATTCATTGGCTGCATCATTCACCACAGTGATACTTTTATAAGTGATTTGCAGAAGTTTTTACCTCATATTCTAAACATTAATTAATTGTGATTGCTATTGTTCACGTGGTGAAATATACACATACAGTACCTCTAAGCAGTAACTGTCACGGTTCATGAATTCAGTGTCTCCTAGTTCTGCCTGAGTGTGTATGTGTGTGTGGTCACTGAACACCTTATTCTCATATCATCTGCCTATCTCTCCGCTTTTGCGGCTCCCGCAAATTAGTTCATTAGCCGCTCCCGCGAATTTGTTTGTTCGCAGCTCCCGCGAGTTCTTTCGTTCGAGGCTCCCGCAAATTCGTTCTCTCGCGGCTCCCGCGAATTCGTTCGTTCAAGGCTCCCGCGGGTTGGTTCGTTCGTGGCTCCCGTGAATTCGTTTGTCCATGTGGCTCCCATGTTCCACGACTTTAACTCTGGATTATCACTTCGTTTGTTTTCTGCACTATTATAATAAATTCACTCATTTGCTTTCATCCTTGCTTTCCCCGCTCCCCCCTCCTCCCTCCTCTCTCTCCTCCAAGCAGGCTGCTCAAACCTGAAGTGCATTACAGTAAATTGTCAAGTATTTTTAGAGTTTAATTGTCAATTATTAATTAGTATTTATATGAGATCTTAATGGTTACAATTTTAACTGTAATAGGGTAATAGGGTAAAACCAAAAAAAATATTTAAAATGGGCATTTGTGGTCATGTGGAACGAATTAATTGATTTTTAGCGCATTCTTATGGGGAAATTTGTTTTGGTGTACGAGCATTTTGGTTTACGACCTTGCTCTTGGAACGAATTAAACTCGTTCCAAGACAGGTATTACTGTACATACATTATTATATATATATATATATATATATATATATATATATATATATATATATATATATATATATATATATATATATATACACACACACACACACATTATATATATGATACTCTATACTAAATAGATCCATATTTTCTTTAACAATTGTCTTGTTGTTTAACAATTTAGAAAAACACTTTGGAAAAATGCATCTGCTAATTTAATAAATGTAAATATTCCGAACCATAGTGGAAACTAGCACTGATACAATATAAAGGTTTTTAAAGGGAAAAGGAGGTAAATCAGCGTGTGTTTAACCAGCAGGTTAGTTTGTGTGTGCGTTCTGGCTTATTTAATGCACTCCAGCGCAGTGGGAGTCGCTCTGCCCTCTCTGTGCTGCTCTTGACCGCTGTGGCCTCGGGCACTGGCGCTTGTTTTCAGTTCTTGTTTTTGGCTGGACTAGTGTTTTCCATTCTGTCTTTTCATCTCCCTCTGCTCATCTGCATTCTTTATTGGACTCTGATTGGTGACCGCTGACCTTTAGAGTGGAGAAGGCTTCCTGTCCAAGAAACACGCCCAATACTCATCACACACACATTTTAAATGTATGTATTCTGTCACTCTAATATTTCAAGTGGCTGTCACACTTGTTTACACGCCACTGCATATAAAAAGAGGACCAAAACAAAGGCAAAAAAATAAACACATGTACACATATGAGGATTGTCTGAGGAACAAACAAGCAAACCCGAAAATTCTTGAGCCGGCACAATTTCCGTCTCACTTTGTTCGCCCTGAGTTGGTCAGGCATAAGGTGGCTCATGGATCTAGTGTCTCTCCTCAACGTAACTTCATGGGAGATTACGATTAGGAGGCACCTCTTGTCCTAGGCAAGGGCCTCAATAGCCCTTTGCTGCCTTGAACTTTGGGCTTGGTCTCCAAGGAGGCCCAGCTCATCCAATCTCTCAACCGAGGTTGCTGTGACCAGCCCCCATTCCAGAGCTCCTTCCACAAGGAAACTGTACACCCAAAAGTGGAATCTTTCACTTCCTGGCGCAGTAGTCATCAGCTGGACCCAGTTACCTGTCAGATTGGCACTGTGCTGGAGTTCCTGCAGGAGCGATTCACTGTAGGGTTATCCCCCTCAACCCTATAGGTCTATGTGGCTGCCATAGCAGCTTACCACATATGTTTGGGTGGCATTATTTTGGGTAGAGACCCTCTAATGTTTCACACGTCTGGCCGCGTCATTGCAGTGGCATGAGTATTCTCGTTCCCATTGCCTTTTTTTGACGCAGCTGCGAGTTTGCATTTTATTTAAATTGATCTATCTCAAGTCAAGTTGATTTGGATCAGTTTTAT
Organism: Rhodeus uyekii; assembly: GCA_037043235.1. NCBI lineage: Eukaryota > Metazoa > Chordata > Actinopteri > Cypriniformes > Acheilognathidae > Rhodeus > Rhodeus uyekii. Next base: position 126,407 of record JAWRVZ010000113.1, read on the forward strand.
AACTATGGTGAAAATTTGATCCTTGATAGTTTCCTCTTCCTCTGCAGCTTGTAATTGCAAAAACTGCAAAGTAATAACAGAAGACATTTTTGTCCTGTAAAATAAACCCAATAAAATATTATTTGTTTGCTGAAACTGGGACTTGATCTCTTCTATACAAAACAGCTTAATTATGAAATATTACTTATTCAATTTCAGTTTCTCCAAGCATCTGATACTACTATAACACAATGTCACCGGTGGCTTGTTAGAGAATGACAGATTTAGTAAAATGCATTATCTTTAGCCTAGGCTTTTAATTTAAAAACCATGCAAACTGCAATTGATCGGCTAATGGACTGCAAGTTGATGTCCTCCGCTACCCCTCACCAAATCCATATTTCTGCGGAAAGAAAGAGTAATAGATATAGGCTTTCAGCAGAAAGGAAAATTCCTTTTTGGCACAAGACGGAGTCAAGCTGTGAGTTGTGAAGGCAGACATAAAAGAGGAATGGCAAACTCATCTCCTGTGTGAATGTACTGTCCAATCTGCAATCCTCTCCACACTTCAGCAGCCCTCGCTTTAACAGAACACCAAAAAATACACCTCTGGCCATACACTTTCTTTCCTTCTTTCTGTTTTTTAATAATAATATATAGATTTTTTTTTTTTTGGGAGGTGGAGCTATAGCTCTCCCTTCACATAGTTTATGAGAGCGGTTACAAAAGACTCTTGGTACAAGGTGAACTTGACTAGCCGTGAGTGAAAGTTTACCGTATCTTTCAGTCTAACTTAAAAAAAAAGAAAAGTCACATCTCTACATCGACTCCTAGAACCAGGGTTCCTACACTATAGAACAGGGGTATCAAACTCAATTGCATAGGGGGCCAAAATCCAAAAGTGCGCAATACTAGATTATTGACCAGCGAAGCATCATAAGCCATAAGCTAGACTTGATTAACACAGAAAGTGTTCGGCAAGGTAGCTGGAGCGCGGGCCATCTCGCGGGCCATTAATTAAATGATCTCGCTGGCCGGACATAATTACATGCCGGGCCGGATGTGGCCCTTGAGTTTGACACCTATGCTATAGAAGGTGCGTAGGCATGCCTCGTGACCTTGATAGTGCGGAGCTGGGGTTACTCCTCTGAGAAACTGAATGGCGTATCCTGTGGATACTATGCACAGGACCCAGCGAGAGATACTTGGCAGACACGACCATGCTCTAGGACCCTCCTCGGAGGGGGCAACTCCCCCAGAGCAACCCAACTCAGTGGGGGAAGATCGCCAAAGTGAGGCCTGGCGCAAGCGTCAGATTCTCATGCTCTTAGCCTGCTTAGCGCCGAGGATGGTCCTCTGATCCGTCCTCATGCCAGAGGCTGAGCCTGAGAGCGTACAGGAGAAGAGCTGTGAGGCTGCGGCTTTGCTCGCTTGAGGGCAGCAGAGCAAAACTTTCTGTACGCCACCGGCTGTACAAAGCCCCCAGAAACCTCTTGACGACAGATCCTCAGACCTGAAGGTGACAGAGGGACGTCAGGACCTTTCTTTTTTAAAACCCTCCGTAGCCGCCAGAGCCATAATCTTGGAGTGGCCAACTTCTCGAAGAGGCAGACTCCCTAGCGGCCTGGAGAGAGAGCCCTCGCCCTCATCGAGGTCCCCGAGCAACTCCGCTTGTAAAGCCTGCAGTAGAAGTAGGATGCTAAGCCTACCACTGCCAGGTTGGAGCGGAATATGCTCTGCCCACCAGAGTAAAGTGACCCGCGTGGCTTGGTGTGCAGCGCCAGGGATTTACCTCCGACACTGGGATGGAATCGTGCAGGAGACGTAGATCCAGATGCATTTATTAGGATTAGCATCCCTGATCTTGGCAGCCATATTTTTTAATGCTTATTCGCGAGATTCACAACCTCAACAAGCTCCTTATAGGGCTGGGAGGGAGATGGCGAAACTTCCTCTCCGGCCTCGACCCTAACACGTCCAACTCCTCAGAGCTGGATCGTTGCAGCGTCAGTGTGCCCCAGCCTGGTCAGAAGAAACGTGCCTAAAGCGTGCCTCCGGATCCAGGCATAGGAACAGTGTCACGGTATGAATGAGGGAGGACTCAAGATGCAGAGTGAAGGATTTAATCAGAATAACAAAATAAACAAACACACAAAAGAAACAACATACAAGGGGGAAAAACATAAACAAGATCAAAACCAATAACATAAAACAAACCAGGAACAAGGCCGGGATGACGGCAGGGATCAGAAATCACATGAATGACAACAACACAACACAGGATAGCAAACACACCAGGATTAAATAGGGCACACATGAGGGAGGTAACGAGCAGAGACAGATGGGATCAATTATGGGAAACGAGGAAACAAGAGGGTAGGGTTTCACAATCACAAGACACAACAAAGGGGAAGTGTCAGAGCTCTGTCACCCAACACAGAAACCCAAACTTAAGTGACAGAATCCTGACAAACAGATCCGCGCGATCGATTTCACAGTGCTTCACAAGACTACATGCCAAGGCATTAATAAATAAATAAATAAAAAACTAAAAATAAATAAAAAACACACACAACCTTAGCATAGTAACTCACACCAACGTATAAATCCACTAACACACCAGAACATACAATTGTAGCTTTTAAGATTCAATGAAAAAAAATAATGAAACTCAAGGAATAATCTCTTTTTATGTATCGAATATCACCAGAGGATTCCATAAAGGTTCATCCTGTTTTGAAAATTCTGAGGTCTCCAAAATTCAATTCAAAAAGCATATTTATATGATTATCTCCCCTCTCCTCTCAGATGTTGGAGGCTTGTGTCAAAAAGGATGTCATGGGTTGCTATGAGAGACAGAAAGTCAGTCCAAGCCTGATTTGGACCTTCCAGAACCACTGGGAGTTCAATCTGTTTTCCTCAGTGTGGATGGTAAAAATACCAGCTATCCTTGACTCTCTGGGGGACAGTGCTGCTATATAATAGGCAAGAAATCTTTTAAGCACCTACTTCTTTAAGCAACAGATCAAATATTATTATTTGCATTTTATAATTTAACACTGATGTTGATTTGATTATATGTAAAGACAATAACAATAAGAAACCTAAAAAAATGAATAAAATAGGAATGAAGGAATTCCTTACAGTATAAGAGGGATTTCCCCTCCCACGCAGAGAATATTAAGCCATGACTGCATTCAGCCATCTGGATGTAAAAACCATTTGACTGAATAAAATATTAAACATAAAAAAAGATTCCAAAATGAATATGGTTCTTTGATATTGTGATGGACTGTATTTCTGTAAATATGAAAAAGAATTCCATTATGACACACATGAAATCTTAAAAAAGAGAAATTAAGCGGCCTATAGCAAATCAACCATACATCCAGAAATGGGATGCTGAAGCACATACAGCATTCTTTCATTTAGAGTAAACAACGTTACACTTTCTGTATTTTGTAATGATCAATTATCAATATAATATAATTAAAAATATTATATATATTTTAAAACTTTTTATTTTATAGCTTTCACGTCAGTTTTGAAGAATTAACATTAACACACATGCATAAAGACAATAACCCAGCACTTCCTGATGCAAAAGACAGATGACAATCCCAAAATGTATTGCGACAAAGTCAGTGACAAAATACATCTAATATGGTAAAAGAAGCTTGGAGATCATTAATTACCAAAAAGTGTTATAAACATACCAAATACCATTCAAATACCAAAAAGCACCACTAAAATTATTAAATACAATTTAAAAGTTTTACTTTGGATTTTAAATTGTAGATAATAAAAGTTTATGAATCTTACAAGTTTTGTTCAACAAGATAATCTTCACAACCAACAACAAAAAAAAAAAAAAAAGCCGTCTCAACTTTTATGAATTTTGAAACCTAAATATAATCAGCAGATGGAAAAAGCTCATAAAAAGCTTAAGTTAGGCTTGTCTAAAGTTAAGTAAACAAAACCACCGCTGCATGACATCAACAACAAATGTTCACTGATAAGGATCCGCTGTGCTTTTTTTATGACCCAGTGGATGAATCTGACAGCATTATTATACTGTATTACTTTTAAACATCATGGCATCTTTCCCTCAAGTCCCAGAGGGCCACAGGGGTTCAGATGGTTGATCTTCCCAGCAGACGCCCAGCAGGGGTTGAAAATAAGTCGAGCGGAGGGTCAGATAGCATGCGGCTCTGGAAAAATCAGGCTGGATATTTAGGGAGTAATGCATGCGAGTGCTCCGATCAAAGTGACTGAATTAGGCCAGGTATCTGGCCGCCTGTCACTGGACTACCCACACACCCCTACTGGATATACACACTCAACAACCCCCTAATGACTGCCCATCTCTTTCCTGTCCTGCTCCATCACACACAGAATTCCTGACCATTCTGTACCCATGGAATACACGGCAAATCCGACATTTCACATATTCTACTCAATTTTCCTGGACAGTGCGCGACAGACTCTTTTTTTTCCAGAGTTTAATGTCCATGTGTGTGGGGGACAGAAAGAAAATGAAAAAAAGAGAGGCAGAGAGGGATAGAAAACAGAAAAGCAAGAATTGGCAGTTCAAAAGAAGTGTGAGGGCATCATACCCTGGTCCATTTCAGGACATACGGTCCAGGAGAATTGGATTATAGTTGCTTCCTTGCTTTTAGTGTAAGTGCTGTGTTTGGGCGGGCATGTAGCAAATAAAAACCCATTTTTAATCTCTTTTGAAGATTTAAAATTCCTATCCAGCCACATTGAAGGCACTTATTGAATTCACCTGTACACAAACCACACCCAACTGTCCGGAAAAGAGAATGGTCAGGCAGAGTGAGGTTGAGGAAGGCCGACAGCAGAACGTCTCCGATTCAGCTCTTAAAATAAAATGAATCGACTCATTTAAGCACAAAACTGAGATGCACTTAAATTGGGGTCAGTGAGGATGGAAAAGTTTGGCGTGGGTTAAAAGCACAAGTTCCCGCAAAGGCTTCTGGGAATCAATGGCAGGTCTGATCTTTTAAGTGTTTGGGGACTGGATGCTCAAGGTTTGATGTTATTGGTGTGTGTATGTGCAAGGGAGGAATGGGTTGTCATAATGAATGAGCAGATGTACAGGGAAAATGAAGAAATGGCATCAGAAAAAAAGGACTGCTAAATGTATCTCATGTGGGCCAAACAAATCAACTGTCACTTAAAGTGTTTAGGAAGAACCCATGATGAATATTTTTAAAAAGGAAAAATGAAAGGTATTTAAATTTCCTTAAAGTTTACATAAACATGTAAATGTACCATGGAACCATTTTAATAAATCAGATAGCTATCCGATCATTAAAAACGCATGAATTGACTACATGCCTAAAAATGCAGAAAATTTGGTTTACGGGTAGGTTTAGGGTTAGGAGATTGAATATTCAGTTTGTACAGTATAAAAATCATTATGTCTATGGAAAGTACCCATAAAACATGAAAACTGTGTGTGTTTAGGGGAGTTATTTAGAGCAAGAGAGGAACACAGAATGTTAATTTTCCTATAATGCCCCTAAAGGGACAACATTTGCCCATATTCCTCTCTGGGAACACAAAGCTCGCACAATGGGTAAATGGGTATCGATTAAACTTGGAGTTACTTTGAGGCCAGCACGTTTAATGAAAAGAGAATGGAAAAAAAAGATCTTGATCCCTGGTCTGTCATCGACAGCACAAGCCAAACCACAAGAGTAGTGAGCACATTACTCCAAACCACAACGCGGTTCATCTGCTCCCGAGCAGACCACACAGCACTAATAACCATTTTCTGAACGGTTAGATTTTTTAGCTGAATTAATTCACCACAATTGAGTATTTTGGAACAATATCAATAGTCCTGCCCCTATCTGCACCACATACAAAGCAGAACATATTATGAGCAGGGTTACACAAGAGGAGATTAAATTAGAAACAACCTAGTTCAGAGCAACCTTATGAAGATAAAGGAAAAGTAATAAATTATTTGAAAATGAGGCAACATGCCTACAAGCACATGAGACAGATGTTCATACACAAGTAGACTGAATAAGAATGTCTTGCTAAATTATCTATAAAGCACGAACATTGTTTACAAATGCATTTTTGTTTTTTACATACTCTGTTCAAACACGTCTTTCAAATTAATTTAACTCCCTGTGATAAACAATAATGGATGGATGGATGGGTAATTGAATTTATTTAATAATTGTATTTTAATAATATCAATAATGCATTAACATCATAATTAATATTAATTGTAAGATACATTCATTCTGTAAAAATAGTGTTCATTGGTCATGAAAGGACTGCCGCCATTACTTTAATTTAGTATTTGTTTTTTAGTTGATGATTAAAAAGTGTTAACGCTCGGTGGTTCGAGCTACGAGCTGTTACAATAATATGTAAAATTTTAAAGTTAGATGGAGGGAGCAGAAGGACTGAGAGGGGAAGAAGGACAAGAGAACGAGGAGGGTGTCAGACTCTTCTAGCACAGCTGAGACATTTTTAACTACACCAACAAGTCAGACTGAATGCTCAACCCTGGGGCCAAACAAATTTCGATTCATCAAGCCACAGATTAACGTTGAGAGATATTTCAACAGTCCACCAGCACACCAACAGCCGCCGCCAACCTCACTTCTCTGCTTCTGTACATGTGCGGCTACACCGTTTACATGTTCCCATATCTGGCTTCCTCTGGTCAGAGGCAGTTCCAAATTCACAAAACAGCCAAGCAGGGTTTCTCAAACCTTTTTCAAACCACATAGAACCACTCTGTATGAAAGTGATAAGTTTTTGACTTCTTGCTTTGTCCAGCTCCCCCACTCATTTTTATACCCTTTCTTAAAAAAAGTTATAGAAGGCTATCTCGCTAGCTTGCTAGAGTTTTGCAGTACTTGGCACCGTTGTGCGCATGCGCGGTGCCTTGTGTGTCAGAAAAGGTCAGATTGGCTGCCCTGTACATCAATCAAGTGACAAATTTCATAGTGAAGACGGATGATGGGCTGACATCTACTTCGTTAATTCCATGCGATCTACCCACACTACCTTTGCGATCAATGTATTGGGCACCCCTGCTGTAGTATGTTTTACTGTAATGGGATATGCACTGCACATTAAACGAGTAACGGTTATCTGTCCCACTATAAGACCATGGCAAATATACCGTTAACTACATAAACACACAAAACTGAAGTACTGCAGTATTAAGGACCAGTCACACAGTGGAAACGCATGAATCACGCACGAATTACGCACAGATTTTCATTTCTACGCACAGCGTGCGTCGTATGCGTAATTCGTTGGTGGAACGAACGTGGACCGTCAGTGATTGTAAGTGGATGTGCGTCGAAGGCGGTTTGTGCGTGATTTTGAGTTTTGAACGGTTCAAAATTTTTCCGACGCACAATCGTGCGTGCGTTATTCATGAGTCGGCATGCGTAGTTTATGCGTCAAGTATGTGTGACTATGCGCAGGACACACGTCGGCCGTCAGTGCTTATGCGTCGGAACTGGTTCAAAACCGCGCACGTCCACGTCCGTCCACTGATGCTCCACCTTCATATCATGCATGAACCGCACACATATCACGTTCATTTCACTGACAATGTGGATTCTGAAAGTGCTTGTACGAGGAACGTTTGCTAAGCGTGCGTGTTTGGACGCGCTCCGTCAGTGACAGTGATGCGTCGGGCGTGCGCCGAATGTTCGTGGAATACTTTGGTCAATTTCTCGACGCACAAGCACACACAAACCCAGTCTGTGCGTGATTTGTGAGTGATTCGTGCGTGATCGGCTGTGTGACTGGCCCTTTAGATGTGAGAGCACTACACACCAGAAGACCACAGGGTTGCATCCATGCATGCGTGTGTGTGTGTCTGTATCTGTATAACCTTGTATTTACACTAAGTTCATGGCCAGATGATGATGCAGCAGACAAAAGCATTACATCCTTACAAAACACAATTGTTTGTAGAACATAGCATTGTGCAACTGACGGCCACATAAATGCCAAACCTGAGGCCAGTGTGAAAAAACTGCTCAGATAAACACACCTAAACTAAAGGGAACTGAAATAAATTGGGTACGATAGGATGTTTACACCAAAATTCAGACGATTACAACTCTTTTAAATGTCGTGCTGAATGGATTTTGAGAACGCGCATCCACTTCACCCCACTCTCCACATTGGCCTGGATTCATCCACTCATATGTAAATTGTCAGTTTATCTCTCCCCGTGTCACACACACACTGTGTCTATGGCTTAGACTCACTACCGAAGGGGTCAATTGACCTTGTTAACTGCCTAAAAACACATTAGCATTATTTCCAGCACAGCTCTCCAGTTATCAGTACTTCCCATGTTCGGCGCAGCTTCCACCTGCTGCTTTCTAAACCATTACGGACAGAAATGTACTGACCCTGAGATGAATAAATTTAGGGCATAACTAATGTGTGCCACAGGCAGTGTGTGCGGTGGAGGACGTGCACAGGCTAATCAATAATCAATAGTGTGGTTTTGGCTGCGTTACCATTGGTTAACTTGCGCATTAAATGAGACTTATTGGCACGGTGATCTGCATTTTGCTATTAGTAATTAGAAAACAGCCGCTAGGCCCATGCAGTTAAGTGGGTCTAATGCTATCTGCATTAACTACTAATGACTGCAGCGTACAGCCAGATTACCAAACAGACACCAACTATACAGTCATTTGAGGTCTCTTGATAATCTTTTACAGTTTTCACCAGTTAAAATGGTTGTAGCTGTTGTCAGACAGAAACTACATAACAGATACATTTATATAGTGCCTCTGGAGTAGCCTAAAGTGATCGTGTTTGAGCATATTAAAATTACAATGAACTTTAGTCAGGGCAGAAAACATTTCATTTGAGACAAAAGAAACGGAGATGGACAGTTTTGCTGGCTGAACGGCTGGTATCAAGGTAAACAAAAGTAAAACTCACTGAAAGTACAATATGCTGTTCCCTGACTCATTCTGAATCACTACTGTTTTCAACAATGATAATAATATATGCTTCTTGAATAGCAAATCAGAATATTACTGAAAAGTAAATTAATTCTGAATTAAATGCATTCTAAAATATATTAAATTATATTTACAGTACTGTATATACACACAAAATGTAATTTGAAGAGATAAATTATATTAATATAAACGAATAATAAATATAATAAAATGTACAGGCAACACTTAACAATAAGGTCACATTTGTTAACATTAATTTAATAACTAAAATTAACTAACGAGTAATACGTTTACTACAATATTTATTAAACTTAGTTAATAAAAACAGTTATTCATTGTTAGTTCATGTTAATTCACAATGCACTAACTAATGTTGACTAATACGACTTTTGATTCTGATAATGTATTAGTAAATGCTGAAATTAACTAAGATTAATAAATTCTGTAGAAGTATTGTTCATTCTTAGTTCATGTTAACTAATGTAGTTAACTAATATTAACTAATGAAAACTTATGGTAAAGTGTTACCCATTTAATGCAATTTATTTAATAAGTGTTTTTGTCAAGGATGAGGTTCAGGAAGAGAGGACCCAATTGCAGGGGGAAGGTTACTTTATTGTAAGAAGAAAAACAAGAACAAAACAGAACTTGACTTGACCTGTCTTAACCAGATGCACATCATACCAGGACAAAAGACAACAAAGCAGCACAGGACAGCAAACACAAAGGGATTAAATAGACACAGGAGGAAGAATAATTGGGCGGGAAACAGCTGGGGCAAATCAAATGTAACAAGGAAACAAGACGGGTGGGGTTACACAATCACAAGACACGAACATTGGGACGAATGCAATGCATCCAATGTGGATGAAGATCGCCACATGTTCACAAGAAACAGGATGAGACAGCGCACAGCTAGTGAAAACACCAACTGCGTGCGACACGAGACACAACATAAAAAGCACACAGCCGATGTAAACACGAAACCACGCCCACCCACATGGCGTAGAGCGCACGAGAACGAGCAACTACTCGTCTCGTGCGCTCACAACAAGGACGAACACACGGGTCATGAATGTCCAAAAGCATCAATAGCATGTCTATGTCCAAATTATCTGGACTGGACTAGCCAGCTCCTCTGGAACTAAAGTTCTTAGATACTTGTCAGCGAACTTAAAAATAGCTGTGACATGGGAGGCTAGGGACTATTGTTTAACCATGAGCTTCTAGCAGTGGCTACTCATCTCATATTTTCTAATGAGTTTGGCAGTTAGCGGTAAGGCTAATGTCTTATGTTTCCTGATGAGGAGGGCTGCCACCACTGAGGCTAATGTTTAATGCCTCCTGATGACAGGGGCTGCTAACACTGGCTAATTTCATGCATGAAGACCCATCCGCATCTCATCCGCTCGACTGGCACACTGATGTTAATTACAGCCCAAAACGGCTTGATTCCTGCCATCATCCACAGTTCCTCTGCTATATTTTAACCAACAAAACCATCAAAATCCCACTGCATAGGTTAAAAAAGGAAGTATTATTGTGTGTACATGATGCTACAAACATGATTGTGTGATGCTAAACTTGGTTCTCATATATAAACCAAGCCTACAATCTTTATACATGTATATTTCTGCCCTAAGCCACTTTTCGAGTAATGCTTTGACATCAGTATCACATGGCACCTCTTCTCAGGGCTTACCAGATGAACAAATTAAAGTTGTTAGTAATAACTGGATTTTTATTTTATTTTTATAGAAATTGCACAGGCACAATTGGATGCTTTACATAAAAGATTAAACGTCATACCGTTTACTTTAAATATCATACATTTTTAGTCTCCAGTAAGACAAAAACACTGCGAGGTTTGACTGCAGACCAAATGAGGATTTGTCTTTGTGAGCTCATAAGCATCCCCTTGATAAAGAACCCTTTTATGTCTTTAAGAACAGACCTCTGAGACAAAGCATTAAATTACATTGTCATTCTTAGTAAGATGCATATTTTTTATCTGGCCCAACAGCTTTACTGATGATATAATGTCATTAGTGATATACATAACAATTAACTGAGAAATTTAAATTCTGCCACTATTTATCTTGATCTATCTATCTATCTATCTATCTATCTATCTATCTATCTGTGTTTGTGTGTATGTATGTATTGTCACGTTTATATTCTATATTGTTCATTTCTGTCCGGTCTGTATGAATTTCCGTTAGTTTCCATGGTGCATAATTAGTTAATCTTTGTCCAGCTGTTTCTGTTTAGGTTCTTCACTTACCATCTGTACATATTTCTCTGTTCTGTCCTGTCCTTTGGCAGTTATCGTTTGTGTTTTGATTTTGAGTTTACGTGATTTTCATTCTTCGGAGTTTACCAGGGAAATAAAGACTGTACGTTTTCTACAACAGTGTTCCATGACACATTTCTTTGAACAAACACCTGAAAAATACACACAAAATTAAGTGCTCAACAGGAATGAGAACAAAAAATAACAGACCTTAAAATACTCATGAAACTGGGTTTAACACTTGCACACACAGAGAATAAGAAACAAGTTAAGAATAAGAACAATAACTCAACAAAAATACATTGTCTCTCTTGTCTATTGTATCTATCGCTCACCATCAGTCTCAAACATACGACTTTGTCTGTTTGTTAATGACTCCTGCCCAGGTAAACCATCACTCCAAACTGATATTTAATACCAAGAATGTCTAACAGTGTGTGATTCAGGACATGTTAAGCGAATAATTGGCATGTTGTGTATTTGCTGGGTTTTAGTTCCTGTGTAACAGTGTGTGATTGAGAGACAGGCATGAAGAAATTGGCCCTTGCATGTAAGCGATAATAGGACACAAGCTCAGCTAATCATACTAGTGAATCATACAACTGGTGTTGATGGACAGAAATAGGGCAGAAAAAGAAAGGCAAAAAGGAAATATGAATCATTAAATCCAAAGGTAGGCGTCTTAGAAAGTCTACTGGTTTGAGAAGAACCAGAGAAGAGCATCGGAAGTGTTATAGAAGGCCTAAATAAAACCCAGATTAAGCTAGAACAAGGACCAATCCTATGTATATGTGCTATCATTGTCCTACCAACCCTGTTAAGGCTACAATGTTAGCAGCCATTTAATCTTTGACAAATATTATTAGGCATGAAAAGTCAAAAACAATCATTTGGAAAGAACCAACAAACGGAAATGAGAGCGCACCTGTTCATTCTGATTTTCCTCCACATTTCTGTCAGAAAAGCAAAAAGAGAGTGCCACAACAAAAAGACTAATTAAAAGCCTGCCACTTTCAGGAAATCTGATAAATGCATGATAACAGGCAAACCGAAATGTTAGTCTTGATGGCACCATATTGATTTATATGACAAGTCCGTAAGATATATATATATATATATTTATTTTTAAATAATGTGCTAAATGCTTCTAAACGACAATGTGAATTACTAGTTTTGCTGTAAAAAGTGGCTTTTATTATTAATCATAAATAAATATCACTTAAAATCCCAAGGTTTCTTGTCATTGAGATGAATGCTAACAGTCAGACCGATCAAAAAGGCAGCATTAACATATGAATGGCTTACTTATCATTTGTTTATGTGCATTAAACTTACAAAAAGAAAGTCACAAATTGCATACCTCACCTAGCACATTACCAAATACTGTACTTCTATGCACTATGAAACACTTCAACTAATATCTCTTCACTCAGTCAAGTGATGAGTCAAGAAATGTATAAAAAAAATTAAAAATTCAGAGACTTTTCTCTGTGCCAGCTCAGTCCTGAGAGACTTGTAACAGCACTACTGAGTATAATTTCGTGTTTGACTCTCACTATGAAAGATAATGCACAATAAAACCGAGATATTAGGAAGGTAAGAGGTAAGACAAAAATGGTTTTGGACTAAACCACCTGATTCAAATAGATTCGTTTTACGTTCTCTTTATCACAATTTTTGAAGCGTCAAAGTGTTAGTCAGTTGAAGGACAGAGATCTATCAGATTTCATTAAAAAATATCTTCATTTGTGTTATGAAGATGAGTGAAAGTCCTCCAGGTTTGGACGACATGAGAGTGAGTAAATGTATGTGTGTATGTATATACACACACACATAACTGTTACTTTTATTCAACAAGGATGTGTTAAATTTAGTAAAAGTGCCAGTTAAACTGCTCTTTCAAACTATCATGAAAAAGAGGCATCACAGGTTCTACAAAAGTATTAATCAGCCGTTTTCAACATGGAAAATTAGAAATGACTTGAACCACAAGTCACCATATATATTGTAGTGGGATGACAAAAATAGTGTCTAAATGAACGCTTATCGTGTCGGGGAATCGTGAAGGAGGAGTAGTGATCTGGGTGTGAGGGTTGGCGGCTTCTCAACACCTCATCTTCTCTGAGGGACGCCAGCCTGGCATCCCATTGGCACAAATGTTTCTCATCTCATCCAGACAGTCCACATGCAGTGTGGGAATCCCTCTATGCTCCCCTCCTTGGACCTTCGAGGACACCAGTGTGAATGCAGAGGGGAAGAAACTGTTCTCTCAAGAAGTGGCGTACTTGGTATTTGAAGTGGCAGTGAAGAGGTTCCATATAATTCAGACGTGCATCATCACGTGCTGCCAGTCCTGTCGGGAACCTGGCAAAGGGCGGTAATGTAAAGGACAGTGTGGCACTGATAATAATAGAAGCAGCCGTTCTATCACAGTATATGTTTATATGTGAATATATTTTAGGGGACTCTTGAATTTCTTTGAACTGCAATACAGTAAAATTAACATAATTCCAGTTAAAATTCGTATTCAACTTAATTTATTGAGTGGCCAATTCAGTTTCCGTTCCAACCCATTATGTGAATGAAATTCAATTCTTAAAATTCAGAATTTTACCCAACACAGCAAGTCTTTGTGTAACAAGAAAAAAAACTCAAGCAGGCATGGACTACCTCTCTCTCTCTCTCTCTCTCTCTCTGCCGCGTTCAGACTAAAGGTGCCGTTTATAATACTAACTGGTTCTAATATTACGAATGAAGGAATAACATCCTTTACCTGCTCTGATTTCGCCTCCATTAAACCCATTTAACAACACTAAACTCAATACAAAGCAGAAAGAGGAAGGGCGTATTTAAACACACACACCTAATCAAAAACAGCTTTTTCTTGTGTTAACATCTATCTCAGGTGAAGCAATTACAAGTGGTCAGCCGAGACAAATTGCTGTTTACACCTGATCTCAGTCTCGAGTGGCTACCTATGATTGGATTTCATCAACTTGGTGGGTCTCTGATTCCCAGAGTACACATTGTATTGTCCGGGATATATCAGAAAAACACATTGTGGTCACATGACTACCTCTAAATAGACACTGCTCAAAAAAAGGGAACACTAAAATCACACATTAGATCTCAATGAATGAAATATTCAATTTGAAAATCTTTATTTATATACATTGGAACCCACTTATCTCGAGCTCGGTTAACTCGTCAACCCTATTAAGTCAACGTTTTGAAGCGGAACCGCCAAATTCCCTCATTGTCTTAGCATTTTCTTATCGGTTACGTCGATTATTTTATGTCGCCGAACATCTCGAGCACAAAAGAGGGACAAATTCGACACTTAACATCGGTTATTTCAATGATCGTACCGAGTTCACTGCGCATGTGCTAAGTTTGCGTTGTGCCGTGCAGCCGCAGAAAAACTCGCGCAAAAATCAAGCCTTACAGATGTTATCTTGGAAGAGGAGGCGCAGGAGTTCCCCTTCACTGTCCAGTAATTCCCAGCATACGTTGACATCGACAAAGACGTCGTTACTGATTAGCATTTCAATTAGACCGTTAAAGCTGAAAAGCAACAAAGCATTTTAGACTTTGTAAAGAAACCATAGTAACCGCGTGTGCAATACTTTCAGAACTGTGTCAGAGCGAAGTGTTATGAGCGAATGTGTTTGTGTGTGTTGTGACTGTGTTGTTGAAATTGTGTTTGCAATGTTGGAGAATGTTAAAGGTTTGTATCGAGAATCAAAGTCAAGCAAACAGATACAGTGTATAAATATTTTTACAGGATGCCGATCGCTTCATCAAACAAATCGCTATACTGGCTTTTGGTTATCTCGATCATCGGTTATCTCAACACTTTTTTGCAACCCCCGTCGACATAACCGGGTTCCACTGCACATTCTAAAATTATTAAGGGAACCATTGCTTAGCACATGGGAGTCTGTGTGACCCTCCAAGGATATTCCTCCCCAGAATATTACTGACTCACCACCAAACCGATCATGCTGGATGATGTTGCAAACAGCATAACAGTCCTGCTGGAGGTCATTTTGTAGGGCTCTGGCAGTGCTCCTCTTGTTCATCCTTGCACAAAGGAGCAGATAACAGTCCTGCGGCTGAGTTGTTGCCCATCTTCGTCCCTGTCCATCTCTCCTGGTGTAACAGCCTGTCTCCTGCTGTCTCACACACCAAGACACACCAAACCTCCTTGCAATGGCATGTGTTGATGTTCCATAGAGGAGGAGCAGGACTGCATGTGCAACCTGATTTGGTTGGAGGTACTGCCTCATGCTACAGACAGTGACCAGAACCCTAACAAAACACAAAACTAAAGACAAATCTGTCAGGAGGATTAAGGAGAAAACAGCTGTCTATGGCCATTAACTGCAAAATCATTCCCTTTTGCGGTTGCCTCTGTGTCACTTTCATTTGCACCAAAGCAGATTCACAATCACTTACGCTTCTTAGTTGCATAGATTGATATCCCTGAAGTTTAATTGACTTAGGTGTTGTACCATGATTATTAAGTTTTCCCTTAATTGTTTTTTGAGAAGTGTAGATTGCATCAAGATAGTTGCACCGAGGGCAAGAAGTAGAAGTCAGATTGACATAAATCACAAGATCTTTTTTTAAACTGATGCAAAGTATGTGCCAGCAGTAGTCATCATCACCTAGGTTATATAAACAAATATACAAACATGTACACCACTGATCAAAAGTTTGATAATAAGAAGAAAGGTTGTCTGAGCACCAAATTGGCATAAAAGAATGATTTATGAGGGATGCTTAAAATTCAGAAAAATAATAATAAAATAGAACGCATTTAATTTAATTTGTAATAATATTACTGTTTTTATTGTGTTTTTAATCAAATAAATGCAGCAATGGAGACCTTTCATAAACATAAATTGTGTCGACCCACAATTTTTTTTAACCAAGTTTTAATGATAGATAATAATAGATTTTAACTGAAATTAAACTTAACTTGTTTTAAATTAAATATGTAATTTATTTTAAATAAGTTAAATAAGTAATTACTTAAAAATTATTTAAAAATTATAATTTATTTATATAATACAAAAAAAGTTACGTATTGTACACAAGTTATATATTTTATTATCAATATGATTATGGAATAGAAAACCATGCAAATAGTTGGAACACATGTAGTGAATGATTTTTGAACTAGATTTAAGGATATAGTTTAAGTCCCCTGTAATATATGAATTATTTGACCACTGGACTACTTCTGAAGGCAGCAAGTCCATGGCTCCTGTTTTGACAAATCCTGCTGTTTTGCCAGCTCTAAAGCCTGAGACAAATCTGCTGGAGAGTTTGAAAATGTGTGCCCAAGCCTGAGTCTTGAACAAACTCTCAAGCATAATTCCTAAAATGACTGTTTCTGTATTACATATGTATCCTACTTATCCTGTTTTAAGCCGAGAGGTCTTACACGCAGACCTGTTCAAGTCCTTCTGCCCAGGAAAATTAAAAAATAAACTTAACATTAACATTACTGAATGTGCATTGGTTTGTCAGATATGAATACAAACAATAAGAATAGTTCACTCAAAATGTAAAAATCTGTCATCATTTACTCACTCTCATGCAACTCTAAACTCATTTTCCTTTCTCCATAGAACACAAGAGTAGATGTTTAACAAAATGCTGATGCTGCTCTTTTCAATGAATGTGAATGCAAATGGGTGCTGTTGAGATTACTGACTGCTATGTGACAAAAAATATTTAGGCCTATATTTATAATTGAATTAGTTTTATTACATATAAAATTTCCATCCATTTGGATTACATACTTTTAAAATAAACTAAATTAATGTGATGCATATTTCTTAGCCATACATATATGAAACAGGTCAGATTTCTGTAATAATACTAATAAAACAATGTGTTTTATATGTGTGTGTTTATGTTGTTTAAATGCACAATATTTATCATCAATCAATCGAAAGTTTCAGTCCTATACATTTGAACTAATTAAATGTTGCTTTTGCTGAATAAATTCAGTTGTTTTCACAATTAACAGATTTATGTTAACTGTAAACAATTTGAATAAATGCATTTTCAAAATATGATTACCGGTATTTAAATAAAATCAAGAAAATGCAAAAAGTTTATAATAGTGAGTCATTTGAGTGAAGTAATCTTACCTGTTTATTATCCATTTATCTATGACTGACATATATGCATTACATTTAGTTTATCAGTATATCTTAAATCTGTGTAATCCAAATGGATTTTTGAGGTTAACATTAATCTTAAATTTAGGCCTTTTTTGTGTGTGTGAGTTATATTGCAAGACTTCTGTAGACAATTGACACAATAGCTGTATGTGAGTGACAGAAATTATTGATGTGATTGATGTGAAATTATTATTCAGCTCAAAAATGTAATTTGCGCTTGTGTACATCGAAATACAGCATCATATATCAAACATCACAGCGTCTCAAATCTGGATTGATGCTTTTTTTATTGACTTTAGAAGACTTCAAGCATGTGACGATAATTTTATGGTACAGAATTTTTAGTACAGATGTTTTAAAATCATAAAATGTTCTATAAAACTTATATAAGCTCAATTAGTTCCTTATATAACCATCTATAGATTAGCCAATCAAAGTGTGAGGCTAAAGGATCTAGGGCAGGTTACTTTGTGTAATCTATTAACAGTTTTCCTCAGGGTATTCACGTCTGAAATCAGTCAAGTATGAAACCAAAGTCTCCGGGGCAGGGAAGAAATTAGCTGCTGTTTACTTGCGTTCATCCAAAAAGTGGCACTGTAGGGGAAAATTAGCAGAGTGAGGTAATGTGTTTCAGAAGTTTGCATCTAAAATGTTCTGCGTATATGTGTCTGTGTGTTAGGAAGTGATGTGGTGCTAGAGGGAGGCCCAAAGGTAGTTCTTTCTCTGTCCTTAATAAAGAGTGGGATTAAAAAAGACACACCTGTGTTCACATATAGCCCCTAAGCAAACACACAAATAAGATACACAGGCCCCTTAGCAGCTTCAATTCTGAAGACACATCTGCGGCCACACACCTACAGGGATTTTCACACTCCTGCACATCCGTGGCCTAAGAATAAAACTGCATGTAACCCCCCTGGACACAAATAATAATTATATTCCCAAAAAATCCTAACAATGCACTAACAACGAAACAGGCTGCACATCTATACTGCGCATTTTAATTCTCTGATGGTGAGAAATTGCATGTTTTTAAGATTGTACTATATCAATACACTATTATTGAGACATGAATCTTCAATTTTGATAGCAGACTCCTTTATTGTGCAGTTTGCATTTGCCATTTGAAGTTTACCTTTTACCGTTAGCTAAATAAACCAAGTTTGGGCTTGGTAAGATTTTTTATGTTTTTAAAAGAAGTCTCTTACAATCACCAATACTGCATTTATATTACTTAGTAAAGATGTTTTAAATATTTTAATATTGTGAGGTGAAAAATTAAAGTTGAAAATAGAGAAAACTCTTCACTTCTTGGTGCGGTGAAAGGCAGTTGAACCCAGTTACACTCGTCAGGCACTTATCACTCAGGTGGCGTTGGTATATCGTTCCACTAGCGTTTTGACGCAGCACAAGTTACCTTGAAACGGATGTAACCATAGTTCCCTGAAGGGGGAACGAGACGCTGTGTCTTCTGCCTCAGCTCCTCACGCTTGCCAGGCTTATTCAGACACTTGTCTAAACTTCCACTTCCGGTTTCTGGCGCACCTTTATCATCCTAGTTTATGATGTCACCAGCTCGAGCCATGCATTCACACTCAGTTGATTCGATAGTGCTTCATGAGACGATCTGCTAAAGAATTCTCCTAGCGTTTCAACGCAGCGTCTCATTCCCTCTTCAGGGAACTATGGTTAGACGTAACCTGAGATGTTTCTAACAGTATTACTCGAGTCTTCTGTCACATTATAATTTTGAGCTGCTAAAGTTTTATGCTGCTCAAGATTTTTTGTGGAAACTGATACTTTTTTCAGGATTCTTTGATGAAGTGTCAGAAGAACAACATTTATTTAAAATATAAATATTTTGATTCTACTATCACTTTTGATCTATATGTCTTTGAATACTAAAAATATTATTTTATAAAAACAAAAAATAAAAAAAAAGGACAGACTTCAAATATTTGGATGGTAATTCACTTCATGCGTAAAACCGAGAAACTGTGATTGAGATAAATAAGAATGTATTACAGAGCTCCTTGCTATTACCTCTGATAAAACTTACTATGTGTAATGGGCTAAGAAAATGGGACACATTACTCCTCATTTTGCATACTTCATAGATATACTGCATTGTAAATTCAACAATATATAGTATGAAAATTGGGATGCAGCCTTATTCTTTATTACAGCACTGAATGAGCTCCAGGCCTTTGAATGCATATGCATAAGATTATTTATTCCTTCTTTGTGTCTGTAAGCCTCACTGTGCACTGTTCTCTGTAGAGCTATAGTTTTTAATTTAAAAACTCTTAATTTCATTTCATTTAAATATTAAATGGTAAACAGCTCACACACACACACACACACAGATACGCATACATGCGTGCGCGCTCACACAAACACACACAGGCAGCTAGTGTAAGTTGTAAGTCAATGTTAGTTCTCCCAGGGCCTTTACTAATGTTTCATCTCTCTCTTACATGTGCAAACACAAATCTAACAGCACAATTGGTGATTTAACCCTGGAGAGCTGTAAAGTGTTTCAAAGAGCAATTTATGACCTGAGTATCCAATACTATGAATAGACTTTATAAACTCACCGCAGATTTGCCCTTAATTTAGAATTATTCACAGAGCGGTAGTCAACAAAAATTACCTGAATGAAAAAAAAACATTTCTTTTTAGTACGGTGAGAAATAATATTCATACTTTATTCCATAGTGAGGGTCCAGATACTATGCCCTTTTATGATTGTAAAGCCTGTGGACACATACATACACAAACATACATACATTCACCTCTCAAAAGTGATCTTAGGACAAACGTCTTTTTTTCAGATTGTCCATTGTTATATACAGTAGTACCTCAAGATATGAAAGGCTCAACTTACGAAAAATCCAAGTTACGAAAGCAGACGAAAAATTGTACTACTCTACATACGAAAAGTTTTCAACATATGAAAGGTTTCTGAAAGTCAGAGATTTGCCCCATAACAATTTTGAAACTCGCGCCGCACGCCGCCATCTTAGTTATAGTAGACTCGCCACCATCCTCCTGCTCTCCCATTGGTTCCTGATGCTAGCCAAGCCATGAGATCCTTCTCTCTAATTGGACAGCATCCCTCCCATCATGCATCTTCTATACGTACGTGCTGGCGTGCTTTAGCTCAGCCACTCCGCACCCCAAACTTTACATTTTTTATGTGTTTTCGTAAAGTTAAGTGTACGTACGTACGTTATCTGCCGTTTGTCCTCCTCCTCTGCCGCCACTTTCGGATATAGCCTCACTCGAAAGGTAAGCTTCGACATTTTACGTTATTTCATTGTTTATAGGTCAATTTAGCTTTATTATGAAATTTATTGGGGTGTTTTTGGAGGGCTTGGAACGGATTAGCCATTTTACATGTAAAATATGTTCCAAGATACGAAAAACTCATTATACGAAGGCCGCCTCGGAACGGATTAATTTCGTATCTCGAGGTACCACTGTACAATTAAATGTATCATTCATTTTGATATTATGCTGAATATTTAATGCTCTATGTCAGTGCATCTCAGCACAGAAAATGAAATATGTTTTTTACTGTAGGCCTAGCTTATATGTCACATTCCCAAAGTATTTGCAATGATTTTTCTGGCGATAAAAAATTAAATGAAAGTGATTTTAATTGACTTTTTATTTGGCCATTAGGTTTCCAATGAAAGTGTCTTTAGATTCATTTTTAATCTCTCCTTGTCCATCAACTGACAAGCATGAGTTGCTGTTTCAGTAACCGATTAAAAACTCACTTCATAAATTTGTCACATGCCATTTTAAAATGTTTTAGAAAGACGTTTATATAGATACATTTAAAGAAATGATAATTGTAAAAAATAAAATAAGATTTGAAAAAGAAGTATAGATAAGTTGTTTTTATATGACCACACCCTGTTTATTTATACCTAAAAGGCTAAAAGATTTAAAAGGCTGAAAAGGTGAAGTATATAATTCTTGTCATCTTTTTTCTGAAGAAATTAAATGCATCATGTTGTTCAGTAAACTCTGATTCAACAACTGGTTTGTTTCACTCCATAAAGTTGTCAGATGGCATTTTATGTTAAAATGTTCTACTAAAAATGTATTTAGATACATTTATTTAAAATATATTAGTGAGAGGTAACTATAATTATATAATTTTTATTAGCTACAGCCGTGGCCAGAAGTTTTGAGAATGACAAATATTAATTTTCATAAAGTCTGCTGCTTCAGTGTTTTTAGATAGTTTTGTCAGATGTTACTATGGTCTACTGAAGTATAAGAGACATTGCGATTAATTGCGATCCATCTGATCACTCATCAAAACATTCTGGAGTATATAAAAATTGTCATCATAAAAACTGAGCCAACAGACTTTGTGAAAACTTATATTTGTCATTATCAACACTTTTGGCCACGGCTGTAAATTACCCAGGCCTGTTTATACTTGTTACAGGACTGAAAAGTTTAAGGGTGAAGTGAGTATTTTTTGTCTGATGTTTTTACATCATATTCTTCAGCAAACGTTCTAACCAGACAACTTCAAAAGAGTGTAACTAATTCCTCTTGCAATACGAGTGGCTTTAGACTTGTGTCTAAAAGCATTCGGTTAGTGTGCATTGAGATGTAGTTGTAAACTTTTGCGGGGTCAGGGGTTACCCATTCTACCGTAGTATGCTTCAGTGGAGCACTTGGTGCACAACCCATTATCCCTCTTTCTCTCTCTCTCTCTCTCTCTCTCTCTCTCTCTCTTTCTCTCTCTCACAGAGACACACACAGAGATGGAGGCAGGAATCAGTAGCCACACGCATGTCCTGTTGCCCCTGTCCTATTAACCTCGTTCCTCTCTCCCTCTCGGACTGTAGCCTTCAGTGTATAAATACATTGAGTTTTTATAAATGTGATGCATTAGTCATGTGGTATGTAGCCTAGACTGTCCACCTCACTGCCCTACAGTTTACCACAGTTTCTTGTATTAAACAAGAAAGAAAAAAAAGAAAGAGTACATAAATATCACCGTTTAAAGTATCAAGAGCACAAAAAAGTAGTGGTTCACAACTGTGAAAACTGTGGTTCACAAACAGGGGCAGGGGCCTATTAAAGGGTCTCAGCAACTTCCAAAGAGGCCTCAAGAAGATATTTTTTACTTTAATTCACACCTTAAATAAACCTGGATATATGTCTAAGTATAAAAGTGTGGTTTCTAGACTTGGAAAAAATCATAAAAATCCATGGGCATATTTATGTGTATACATATTTCTAGTTATGGAAAGCTCTAAAATATTTTATGGCGTAGAAATTTAGATTTTTTTTTTATTTTTAAATCCTTAATCCTTATCCAGTAAATAACCAACAACTGGATTAGGTTATGAGGTTATAAAAAATTGTTGAGAACTACCGATGTAAAATAAAAGTACCTTAAAATTAGTCCATGTGGCTTGTGCGCTACATTGCAAGGCAGATTAATGCATTTAATCTTTTGACAGCCCTAATTCAGCCCTAAACAGTCTTCTAAAGTTATACAATATTATCATGGTGCTTTTTTGTTGTATATGGAGCTCAATAGTGTCACTTTCTTTGAAAAGAACACCTCAGAGATTCTGCTAAACTTCAATGCTCAATGGAAGACAGAAAATCACTTTGGAATGACATGAGAGAGTCAATTACTTCTTTAAGTGAGTGAGAAAGTATTTGTGTTGTCCTTATCACATTACTCACATTATCATATTTAGGCCAAAACCCAGCGTGTGTGTGTGTGTGACTTCGGTGCTCTTCTCCCTCTCTATCTCTCCTCTCAATGACCCATAGACTTCTCTAATTTTATTTCCCCATATTTTCATTAGTTGTGGCTGTGCAACCCGGGGAAATACATTCTGCCTGCTTGTGTGTGGCAGTAAATCAATACAGTGAGCGTTAGTCTTCTCTCCTCCTTTCTGTAGACTGTCATTCCTTAACTCCCTCTCTCACTCTCCCTCTGTTTAGATTTCTCCAAGCTCTAACAGTTAGACTGATAAGGCCTGACCTGAAGGTCACCTGCCTCAAACATCCAAAGGTATTACAGCATTCTGAAGAGACGCAGTCAACAGTACAAGCTGGGAAGAGTGTGTTGTGATGGCCGACACAGAGGATCTAATAGCTGAACTATCTAACTATCGTATATCTGTGATGCCATATCGCCAATGTTTAAAATGCCATTCTGAAAAGAAGAGGGACAGATGAGGGTTTTAAATACAGTGGACTAGTACCACAAAGTGTACAAATGTATGTTTTAGCAGCCTTCAGTGTCACATGATCCTCCATAAATCTAATATGCTGATCTGGTGTGCAATTATCAATTATTATTAGTGCTTAATTATTAATAATGGCTCCTATTATTATAATTGTAGGTAACAGTTTTTGCTGCTTAACAGTAATCTGAGCATCTTTGTTCTTTTCAGGAAGTTTTGACTATTAGAAAGTTAAAAAGCATTCATTTAAATCAGAAATCTTTTGTAATATTATACGTCTTTGCTTAAAAACTTATATATAACAAAACAATAAAATGGTTACACAGAAAAGGGGTACAAAATTAGTGATTAAATTAAATTAAGTTTAAATACAGTGAACTAAACATCAAAATAACAGAGTTATATGAAATTAATTGTAGGATACAGTCAGGACCACTGAGATGCGATTTTTGAGACGCATTTTTGCATTATAAATTATAAATCTAATATGCTGATCTGGTGTGCAATTATCAATTATTATTAGTGCTTAATTATTAATAATGGCTCCTATTATTATAATTGTAGGTAACAGTTTTTGCTGCTTAACAGTAATCTGAGCATCTTTTTTCTTTTCAGGAAGTTTTGACAATTAGAAAGTTAAAAAGCATTCATTTAAATCAGAAATCTATAAATTATAATATTATACGTCTTTCCTTCAAATCGTATATATAACAAACAAAACAATAAAATGGTTACACAGAAAAAGTGTGCAAAATTAGGGATTAAATTAAATTTGTTAAATTTAAATAAACTAAACCTGAACTTAACCTAAACTTGAACTAAACCTCAACTTAATCTTAGTGAACTAAACCTCAACTTAACAGAGTTATATGAAGTTAATGGTAGGATACAGTCAGGACCACTGAGATGCGATTTTTGAGAGGGATACAGACATTTTATGCGTTTAAAACTAGCTACTTTTTATATAACATATAAAACATTTTAAAAAATCATAAAAAAAATGTAAACACCGGCATAATATATGATCTAGTTCTCAAAACAACAACGCATGAGTAAAAAAAGAGTAACGAAACACCTACAGTAAGTGTACAGTTTTCATGGACTGTGCATGAACAGTGAGGTAAAAAAGGAAGATGTGTTGCACCTCTGTTCATTCAATGGCAAAACATACAACTTTCCCCTTCATCTCTCAGTGGGTGCTGTGTTTTTGCATCACCAGAACGTGTGATTAGAATAAACTAATAAAAGCAAGCATTATTCATCTTCTCTCCTGTCAGCATGCGACTCATAGATACAACTGAATCAGAGAAGCATTTAAGTGCAGGAACCAATTTTCCCCACTGTATAAAAAACACATGAGTACGAGAGCCGAGCAATTACCGGCAACGATGACAGCTTTAGGGTGATGCTTGGGTCGTAAATTTCTCACACCGCATGCCGTTGGGAGATTTCTACATGCTTTGGATATCAGGACAGACTCCCATAAATCGCGGAAACATCTATTAGAATTCCCATTCCAGGGTTCCTCTGTCCTAACCCATCTCCTCGTGCTGTCTAGGGAGCTAACCTGGAGCAGTGCAAACTCTAGCGGCGTCATCAGGGTGACTGCTACGGGAAGACGAGGGGGACTGCAAGGAGCTAATTTTCACAGGAGGACGACAGCGAGGCTGAGGAGACTGCCGAGGAATCGCTGAATGGTCGAGAAAGCAGAGGAGATGTCGGAGATGCGGCAAATGTGCTGGAAAATCCACGGAGGAGTTTTCGTGAGGCCTAATCAATCAAAGAGTGTGTGCGGTGATTAAAAAGCACTCAGGTGGAATTTGTTACACTGGAGTTTTTTCTCTCCTCAAAGGAAGAAAAAGAGCCAGTGAGTGGCAGAAGCTGAAATAGGAGTACAGATTAAGAAACCTTGGAGCTAATAATTTTTTTTCAACAATCCCAACCTCTTCGTACAAACGGGAAAAAAAGTTAACAGAACGAAAAAGCAATAAAGCCACTAAATGGTGTGAAATTTCAAGTGATGCACCATATATTCTGTGACAGAGCATACAATATAATTGATTTTGCATTCAATTTTGACATTTTGATGACATTTGATGAAAATTAATTTTTCCACAACAATGACTATCTTGACATTATTTTGTACTGTAAAATAATTATACAAATCTAAATGACTTATGATCAAATTTTACCTTAAATCACAATTTAATTCTTTAAATTTACTGACATTTTTTAAATTAAATATTTTCACCTTAGAGTAATGATAATAAAATTATGTGAGAATTATGCCACAGATTAAAAACATACTAGAATTGCTTGTTTCTATCTTTTGGGTGAAATGTAATCTGGTGTTTTTAACAGGTTTTGCGAGATTCATCCAAAAGTATAATATAAAATAATACAGTAATTTTCCACATGGCCTTATTAAGTAGGGAGTGACATCATAACAGTACTTACTTTTCATTGGTGGAGCTGGCCTTCCTCTGGCAGAACATGGACAGGGAGGTCAGGGAGCTAGGCACTATTTCTTGCTTAATTTCCCACGCTGCCAGATTACTGGGCTTCAACACCATGAAATGAATGCCTTCCCCGTACTGGACTCTAAGGAAATCAAGAACACAGGATTTGAGCACCCTAAACAACACACCCATATACTCATTCTCTTTATACCATATACTTTGTACAAATTACGTAAAAAATGCAGCCCTTTAATTATAACGTATTGCTTTTTTATTACCCGTTTAATAAATAATCAACTACTACCAGGTATAAAATCCCTAGCGGATTACTTGCATTAATATTTAGTGTTAATTTTACATCCACATGGGGGTGTAGATCATACTGTTTTTCTTAGCGTTGTCTCATAAGACAACCTTTTAGAACGCTTTGCCCAGTGTTAGTACAGCTCTGTGGAATAACAACACATTAGTTATATAATAATTATTAAACACCTCTGTTTTAGTGTGCACTTAAGTACATCATAATATGTGTACGAGTATATGTGCATTTTTTATTGATAAACCTCTGTCCTCTGTACCTGTCTGCTGACTCATCTATTCGTCACCTTGCCAAAATGCAGCAGACTTTATTAAGACACGCACACACACACACACACGCACACACACACACACACACACACACACACACACACACACACACACACACACACACACCACTGCAACTGCCTTTCAATAACCTTGGAAACAGCAGAGGTGAGATTCCCGAACTTGAACAGCACTGGCAGCTTGACTCTATGGCTCTCAAACTTTATTTTCAAGGTTTGAGACTATTGTCTGTTGTCAGCATTTTGGCTGAGGACTGTATGCATGTTCAAATAGAAATGCAAAAAAACAGAGAAAACCCCCTCAGAACTCTTGGTCCATGATTTATGATGATTGCTAAAACAATCTGACTCACAGACTATATAAAACCAACATAGAGTTGCAAATAAACTTGAAGTAGAAAATAATAAAATGAAAATACATACATTCATACATATGGTATTGAAACTTATTTTGGCTCTGTTGTAATTGGTGGAGCAAAAGTAAACAAAATAATGTTTAAAATGTCAATTACATATTATAACTGTAAAACAAGAATATTAAAAATAGACCTGTCTTTTTGTGAAGCAGATTTATGTTAGCCAGCCACCTCATATTTGTGAGCAGACAGCAGGTGATGTAAATAGGTTACTGTGGTAAAAGAACATGACCTTTAATGCCCAGAGACAAAGATTCATTAGAAATAAGCAAACGGCTCTGCTCTGTTCTTTGCATAATTAATTGCACCACTGTATCCATGATTTCAAGAAGGAAAAGAACACTAAAGTGTCTTTGTTGAAAAACACTCCCTCAAAAAGGGGGAGGGAGGGACTTGCACAGCCACAAAACTGTCTAAAAGTGGCTTTAAATGTCATGACCAACAGGATCCAGGCAATTAGATACTTTTTATATTATTCCTCAGATATCGAAAGACAGAAGAGTGTTCGTCATTTTAACTGGCACACCCACATTACACAAAAATCACACTGAAATATATTACCATGTACTAACCTGAATAAAAAGTCCAGGTGCCTGATTCACAAAAATCTTCCTAAAGTTCAGGCACTTCTTAACATTAACTCTAAGAAGTTCATAAGAATGTTTCTAAGTGCAATTCTTGGGAGAAAAAAGAAAAGGAAGAAGTTCTCAAAAGTTTCTTAAGAACATTTTTAAGAAGCAAATTTCAGGCTTTGGTGTTATCAGATTGTATGGTGGATCTTATGACATGTAGTCAATGTTGTAATGCTTAATATCTGAAATGAATGAATTTTAGATCTTACATTTTGGGATTTAAGCCAAACTTTAAGAGATTGATTTTAAGAACACTCTAGTATTCTAATTGTTCTTATGTTTTGAATTTGGAACCATCTTAAAACAGAGATTAAGAAATATTCTTTACAAATATTTTTGGAAATGCAAAATATTGTTGAATGCATTCCTAAATTTGAAAAAAGAAAAGAAATTAATAATAATTTTATTAAGGTGGTTTTGTGAATTTACATTTATTCTTACATTTGGCAGACACTTTTATCCAAATCGACTTTCATTTCATTCATGGAACACATTGAATCAGTTCTGGATCTCCCTGGGATCGAACCCATGACCTTGGTGTTGTAACCACCAATGCTCAACTGGTTGAGCTACAGGAAAGCTAAGTGAATTCAAGTTTATCCAGAAACCCTTTTTCCGAAAATATGATATGGTTCAGTAGTTCAATATCAGATCCTTGAGCCTGAGAAACGTGGTAAATAAAAACAACTACATCATCATAATATATGTGGATTAGCCATTGAGCTCTTGGTGAGTTCTTTACTACCACAAATAATTTATTTAGTTTTTCTTTAGACTCTGGGGATTGAGAGTCAACTCCAATGGTTCAGTGTGAAACAATGTCTCAAGTTACACATATGTAACCCTAATTCCAAGTAGAGGGAACGAGATGCTGCGTTGAAACGCAAGGGGAATGCTTTAGCGCGATTGTCTTGTGAAGCACAATCGAATCGATCGGTGAATGCATGTCGAGGGATGATGATGATATCATGAACCAGGAGGATAAAGGTGCGCCAGAAACAAAAAGCGGCAGCTTAGTCTGAAGCAAGGCGCCCGACCAGCACGTAGGAGATATAGCAGAACGACATAGCGACTCGTTCCATTTTCAGGAAACTAGGGTTATATCCATAACCTGAGATGTTCACTTTCAAGGGAACTCGTGCTGCGTCGAAATGCAAGGGGAATGAGTATTCCAACATCACCACAGTGATGAAAGCCTGCCAGGTGAAACGTAGCTCACTATACAAGCACCAGAGTTCCCAGAGCAGAATTGAGGTCTAACTGGTAGAACCTAGGAAAGGTATGAGGGGAGGACCAGCCTGCCACATCACAAATGTCCGCAAGAGATACTTCTACTAAAAGAGCCTTAGAGGCAGCCACGCTCCTAGTAGACTCCTACTAGTTCTACTGAACGGGCCACCGAGTGATTAACACTGGAAGCTGTTGCCATGAGGCCCAGCAGTCTCGACTTCTCGGTGGGTGACTGGCTTTATGCTGTTGACTGCTGACGGGATGATGTCGACGAGCACGGGGGAAAGGCGGGCTCACAACAACACAGAATCCCACACAACGCCTAAGGAGGTGGTTCCTCAGGAGAGGATAAAGCACACTCTTCTTCGCATACAGTTATAGCCCCAGCTCCTTCAAGTGAGCGAGAATGACATCCAATGTCGAACCGCTAACTGCCATGACTTATCAAATCGTTGATAAGGTTCAGAACACGGATATATTGGAAGTGCAGCGGGAAGAGAGCTGCGTCCATGCATTTTCACAAGTCACATGATCACTTATTGCATTTTTCAGTTCTTTCATCTGATGTTTTGGCTATATTCTCTCTCAACATCCGTCTGCCTGTCCTGTCCTTATCTGCCCTTATCTATCCCCCCCCCCCCCCCCAACTCCACTGAAAAAATCCCAACACGTGACCACATGTGCTGTTAAACTGCATTCTTACGTGTAATGTGTGATGTACAATGTGATGTTATATTATGTTTGTTTTTGTTTTGTTTGTTTGTTCATGTGTTGTAAATGTTATCTTGTTTGTGTTTTGCTATGTAAGGCTTGCTAAACTGCATTCTTGTATTTCTTGTTTTTCTGGAGAGAAAACGGCGCATGCTCTGCTGCGACGACACGTCTGTGAAAACAAATTTCCCGTTAAGGGACAATAAATTCTATTCTGATTCTGATTCTGATTCCAAAACAACAAGCTTTTGCTGTGTTCAAGCCATGTCATAACTGTAATTACTAGATGGCAACCCATGAAGTTCTACACAGAGTTGTTCACATTCTCAGACTCTGATTTTTGCATTTATATGTCAGCAGTCTCAGTGTCAAAAAGAATCAGGGTGCAGTCACTTGGTATAAGTAAGAGCTCTGTAAGTTGTTTACATTCATGATTATTGTAATGTTATGTGCTTTGAGACATGAGGTAATTTAACAGTCTCATCTCGTGACGCTTTGCAGACTCTGCTGTCTGCTGTGGCTCTCTGAAATAGCCAACATTTCAGAAAATTTACTTGGAACCAACTTCACAAATTCTGAAAATCATGTCAATTCTAAACATTCCATAAACAAACAGCTCTACTCAAAATATATATATTGTTTCTGTTTTTAAACCTCTTGTTTTGCAGTTTTAGGATCTTTTGAGAACAGTTACACCTGGGTAAAATAGTCTGCATCGACAGTCACAACACAGCTGCTGCTCATCTCTTACGTAACATCTGAGCTATTGTGTAACAACCAAATGTTTTTTCGTTTTTTTTTTTTTTTTGTATGTCTGAACATGCATTAGCATATGTAAAAATGTATGTCATGAATCAAATCAGATTCTAAATTGTGTTAGGGAAGATCAGATTTGCTAACTGAAAGGTTGTAGGTTCAAACTCTTAAAATGGGTGAATCATCCATCATCGTGCCCTTGAACAAGGCATCATAATACTTCAGTGGGTGTCTTCCAAACGAATAAATGTTAATGTGATATATCCTACTGATCACATGGTCTATAATATAAAAGTCACATGGTATGTTCAGCCAGAGTTCTATTATCATTATAATTGATGGTGTAGTAAAGCTGCGTTATTAAAGAACAGATATCGACCATCACTGCATCATTTACCAGAAAACACACATATGCGCATATATATATGGTGATGCTGCCAACTGATATTTTGGTTTTCAAGAGCACAATGGAAAAGCACTGATGTAGTGAGCATAACAACGGGAAAGGTCATGTATTTGTGTGTGTGTGTAAGAGTGGACACCACACAGGAAGCATTCAGGTCTACAGGGCAATCCAATTGGCATTTAATTAACTAGGGACTCAGATCAGGGAGTTCACCCTTCTAAATCAATCCCCTATCCTGAGACTAAACGCTCACACACGTACAAACACACATGGTGGATTACACAGGTGGATTAGCAGGGTTTGTCTGGCAACATGTCGGTTGGAGATGAGTTTGCAGATCATGGCGTAAAGGGCGACACAACCTTTGCACCAAAACAAACAGCCGTGTCATTGTATGTGTGTGTGTGTGTGTGTGTGTGTGTGTGTGTGTGTGTGTCAACTTGGCGTCATGCTGCATTTAGACTAGGGATGTACCACACAAACACAGCAAACAGCGCAATGCAATCAAAATCACACACACTAAGCATCTGTGTTTGCTTACATGAGTTGGTGGCTTCAAAATATCTGTTGGTGTTGATAAATTTAGCATTTAGCATTTGATGTGACTGCATCTGCATTTTCAGTTGCTCTGTTCCAAAACCTGGTTAGCTGCTTATAGAGGTGGCTTGTTTAGGGACCACAAGTGCTTGCCAGACTGTTCCACCAAAAAGCAACCTGCTTCTTATGATGCTTTCGAAGGCAAAAAATGAAGGGAGCATTGTATCCTTCACAGAAAAGCCAATACCATAGTTGCAATAACATTTATTACAAAGCCAGACAATTCTGACTTTAATTTCATTCGAGACTTTTTTTAAACTGTTTACTTTATGGTTACTAAAAAAGGTTTAAGTAGGTTCTTATAAAGTGAATACTGAAGTGTAAACATCCAGTTTTTTTTTTTATTGTTCAACCCTACATGAAGTTAGTAGTAAGATATTAGCACTCAAAAAAAGTATTCCAAGTAAAAAGTCATTTTAAAGTTTTGTTTGTTTTTTTATTATTCTCTGCAGATGCACTCCCCTACAAAATAGTCCCAATTTTAATTCTTTTCCAGTCATTGGATAAAAAATGTGGTATTTTTTCCTATCTCAAAGTTTTTGTTTTTTTTTTTTTTTTTTTTTTATGATTGAGGCCAATATAGATTCACAAACAAATGACTCTTATGAGTTGGTTCTTTTCAGTGATTCAAACATAGAGAAAATGACCATTGTAGCCAAATTCCTTCCTTAGGCTAGTTCATTTAATGAAAAGTTTAAAAAATATGCTTCAACAGTTACAATATAATTGACAGCATTGCTAGAGAGACTATTTCTTTCATATTTAACCAAAATGGGCATGAAAATTCAAATCGAAAGCTTGTGAATCAGAATGGAATTGAATCTTTATTGATACCGAGCCCTATTACAGACTACAGAACATTCCTAATCAGTCGCTTGAAGATTAGGATGTATAGGCTGTGGGAAGCAAGTTGGTCACTTGGTTTTGGCATGGAGATATTGTGTTGATTTAAAATGGGCACTCTCACTCTGATACATATGGATTTAAAGTGCCGAGCTACATGTCAAGGGCCATCTGCCTCCCAGTGCCAGCATGGGGGCGGGCTCTGTGAGAGCATCACAGAAGCAGCCCAGCGTAAAAGTGTCCCTGAGACTCAAACCACTGTCTGGACCAGTGTTTGAGTGACAGGAGCAGGACAGGCACTCTGAGATGCGCCTTGGCAACCCTCATGTCCCCGTGGCAACCTCCTTTTCCAAAGGATTTTTATTGGCTGGCTGTGACAGTTCCAAATGCCACAGGGCCCAGTCTGAGATGCCAGGTCTTTATCACTCATCCTTCAGGGAGAGAGAGAAAGAGGTTACGAAAGATCTATATATAATAAATTTAAACTGGAATACTTTGCCCAGTATTTGTTTGCTACGCATTTTGATGCTTATTAGAGCACAGCATGCTAACATCAAACTATTGAAATCAATTGGGAGTCTATTGTGGAGTGCTATTTGTGTGCAATATATTGAAATAAAATGACGATATGGTTTAGGCTAATTATCAGGTAGCAAAATCTGTGATTAATTACATTCACTGGGAGTTTGAGTATATACATCTACATGTATTCTCCTATCATGGTTTTATAAACTTTAGTTTACACAATTTTTTTTTTAACTTTCTTTCTCGCTTTAATTTCACAGAGACTGTCGTCGCTGGCCCATCTCTGTTCCTCTCAATGGGGTGTATTTGGAGATCATTATGTCTCTCCACATCGTCTTAAGAGTTTTGACAGCACACTCAGACATTCTGAATTCATTACACTATTAAATTATGTATGGCCATCTTCTAAGCTCTGACAAAAAACAATCCAACTCATTCACAACTCTCTGCAAAGGACGATCCAACCAATCAGAGCCAAGTTTCCAACGCCCATTACAGTGATGCTGACCACAGTTTATAAGCGCAATTTATTCTAGCATCAAAGCAACCTAAAAAATACTTTCAAACAAAGTTTTCACATAACTCGTATATAAATTATTCAGTGACTGGCATAAAATCAAATATATTTAGTCTTACATTTAATAAATAAATTTGTATACATAGAAACATAATAATACATAGGAATTTGTCACTTAAATGTTTACGAAAATAAATGCAACTTCATTTGTGTTAAATGTCTGTCATGTCTCGATCTACTTCCTGGTTCCTCCCGTGATCTCCCAGTGTTTTTCCACTCACCTGTCACATCATCAATCACATCGTTAGTCTTGTCAGCTGTGTCTTGTTTCCTCATTCAACCTTGTGTATATCTACACTGTGTTTCTGTCAGTCCTTGTCAATAGCAAGTTGTGTTTTTCTCGCCGAACGTTTTGTACAAGAAGTGCCTTTTGGTTTATATTTAAAGTGTTTTATTTGAGTTGTATTAATAAAATAAATTTCAGTTATTTCCTGTGCCTCCATGCCTTCCTCATTCCCACACAACTGTGACAATTTAAAGCCAAATATTTTTTCTTTACGAACAGTCAGTTCAACAATTGAACTATGGGGGAAGTGAACACAGTTTTTTGGAACTGAGATAATGTAGTCTAATGCTAGTTCAAACCATTGTGTACTAACATACACTGTCATTAAAAGATTGGTGTCGGTATGATTTATGCTCTATGTCTAGTCTCTTACGCTCACCAAGGATGCATTTATTTGATCTAAAATACAGTAATACTGTAAAATATGATTGTTATATTAAATTAACGGTTTTCTGTTTAAATAAATGGCAAAGCTGAATTTTCAGAATTGATACTCCAGTCTTCACCGTCACATGATCCTTCAGGAATCTTTCTAATATACTTACTTTGTACTCAAGAAACATTTCTTATTATCGATGTTGAAAACAGTTGTGCTGCTTAATGTGAAAGTCTGTCTTTACGGTCACTTTTTTTGTTCAATTTAATGGATCCTTACTGAAAGAGAGTATTAATTTCTTTGACCTCAAACTTTTGAACTGTAGTGTACATGCTGTGAAAATGAGAAAACTTCTCGGCAATGGGAATTCAGCCTCAGCTGAATTCCGAAATCGAATGTTTCCCCCCAACAGTGCATTTTTCTTGTATGTCTGTTTCATTTCTGAACTACCTCAATGCTAAATTAATGTTTGCTGAAAAAGGAAAATGAACCATATTAACCTTTTTGCCAGTCATGTGAAAAAAAAGTATAAAATGTTGAGAGTATGAAATAGGAAAAGTACACATGAAACGCATTTCCTTCAGTAAATGAAAATAAATTTCCATCAAATTAACTTCACACCCACACTCCCATTTCTCATCTCCAAACCACCAGGTGATCCCTATTCAGATAGACCCAAAGGCCCTTTCACTGTGTGTTTGGTAATGCGTGTGATTCTTCTACTTTTTAATTTTGTTTATGCAAGAGTGTGTGTGTGCCACAATCAAAGATCGCTGTAGGGAACTCCCATTAGCAGCAATATAACAGTATGCCAGCTTAGTTGTGTATACATAAATCTGTAATTTCAGGCATGGTACAAACTTCATGCTGTGGATGATCTTAAACACTCTGTGTCCTAACTAATGGCAGCGCACTGAGGAAGGACAAAAACTCAGCCCTTCTTTTCCATTCAAAGAAAGGTTCAGCCTCATTCATTACTTATTTTAAAGTCACCATGAAACCAAAATTGACAATACCTGTTTTTATGGAATACTGCAGTATTTATTGCTTTCAGATATTTATTCATTTAGATATGAACCTGTCACCAGGGGCATTTCTAGAGTTTGATCACTACTGGGGCACAGGACCCGCACACATTTTCCAAAAGAACTTATACATTTATAATTTAGTTATTTTCTTTAATCTTATTATATAACAAATATTAATTCAAGTATGTGTTGAAAATTTGCTTCATCAATGCAAATTTATTTTATTTGATGCTTGACCATACCAAATTTCTATCTAATTTAATTAAAACGTCCTTTTAAGTCGTTGAATCATTCATTCAAATCAGTTCAATTAGTAAACATTGATTCATTCATTCTCCAAGTGTAGGTATTGTGTTGGAGTAATGGGAGTGACGAAATGGATTGGGGCATGGAGAAAGGTCTTTATCATTGGTCATGAAAGCTGTCTGTCAGAGTTTAGGGTAGGATTAGGACTTTAGGTTATTAGGTTTCTGTTGTAGTAATTGAACTTTCGGCATGTCCATTACTACATATTGCAGCTATCATTGTCTCGCTTTTTTGGAACTATTTCCGTTGAAGGAACAACAACAGATTACTCTGTCTAAAACACAAGTTACTTATTATTAACTTGTTTGTTGAACTGTTCTATAATCTCTATATCACATGTGTTATACATTCGGGGATATATTGCTTATATATATATATATATATATATTGTTTTTGTTTGTGTAATGTTGCTTAATCCTTTAGACTCTATCGTTTTAAAGTATAGAAACTCAGCTTTTTAATGCGTTTAACTATTTTGATAAATGCTTAACGTGTCACGCTGGCGGGCACCACCCAGCTACAAAAAAAATGAATACAGTGATCCCTCGTTTATCGCGGTTAATGTGGACCGAACCCCCCCCACCCCCTCTCATTGGTCAATCTCGCGCCGGGAACCAATCACGTGTCTTGTCTGAGTGCCCGTGGGAGTGTATAAAACTTCATTGGCGAGTTTCTCTCTTTGTCTGGCATCCTGGGAAACTGTTTCTCTCGCACATCACGATAAAACAACGCTGCTTTCCGCAATATGGCTGCTGATATGGTGGTATTTTCAAATTTGTATTTTTCACTAAATATTTTTGAAAAATCCGCGATGCACTGAGGCCGCGAAACTTGAACCGCGAAGTGGCGAGGGATTACTGTAATCACATTTTTCAAAACTGAAATTTGAAAATTTCGTCATTTGAAAGCTTAGAGTCTGAACTTTACATTACATTTAGCCAATTAGACTCCCAAGAAGGGCTGAGTTATTTGCTGACTAAAAAAAAACGTTTTAATTGAATTTTTTTTTTTTTTTTTAAGTTCAGATAGTCATGTATGTTATATGTCATTTGAATGGTCTCACAGTGTAGCATGCAACACAAATAATTGTTTTCTGTTTGTTTGGAATACAGTAGTATGTACAGAAATGTCCATTCATTTAGATGTAGCATATCCTCACATTACAAAATGTACTAAATGTACTGATGAATAGTTGAACATCATCCTTCTTCACCCGAAATTTTTTTTGTTCTACAACATTGTGACAAGGATTAGTCAATAAGAAAATGCAACAGCATTTTTAAAGAGAGCAGCAATAATGATGGCACTAACAAGAAGAGGTGGAGAGCTCTGCTCAGAGCAGGACGATTAGCCCTCAGAGGAAGTGTACAGGCATAATTATGCATTCCATTATACAAAAAGTAGTTACAGGGGACTTTAACACCAATTAGGGAATCATTGTTGCTGAGTGGATGACTCCCATCTGAGGATAAACTGTAGTGTTAAGGGAAGAAATAATCTAAGGGAGGATGGATGAGACTGGAGGTGAAAAGGAGAAAGTTAGTGGAGTGTTATTATTTGCCTCCAGTTTAATACTGCACCAAACACACATTCCTGCGGTCAAGGAGAACTGCAAATGAGCTATGGGAATCATCCCAAGGGAACTTTATCCGCTGATACCGCTGTTAGACAGTGTCACCTAAGAAAAATTAGTGATTCCCATAGTATTTGATCTCATATTTTGAATATTTCCCTTTTTTAATCTTCTCTCCTCTGAGAAAACCCCCCTTTATGTGTGCGAATGTGTTTCTCCAAACGTTTAGTCAGGAAGTATTGATGGAATCAAAAAAAAAAAAGTGCCAGAGAGAAAGACAAGAGTGAAAAAAGCAGGAGGAGGGCTGATGTGAAGGGATGGGGCCACACGCAGGGGGAGAATGAATGTCATCCAAAGCTTTGACCTTTTTGAATATCATAGCACAAAAACAAACTAACTAATTTGCATGTGAGTGGAGGAGGACTTCTCTCAGCTGCAACGCAGGGCTCGTTAAGACAGGTGGTTTGCTTTCTCTGACACACACACACACACATGGACACACACATCTGTCCAATATGCTGTTGACAGATAACAGCACGCTCACCTCCTCTGTAAATACCTCACAACACCTCCTCAGCGCTCACGTTAACACAGAACTATAACACTACCGTCTTCACAGCAGCACTGAGGAACCTGCATTCTGCCCTTCGAGTTTGTAATGTAAACGATGCGTTAAAGTCGTTCTGGTCACAGATACACTACACAATTTTCTTGACTTAATGATTTTTATTCAATTAAAGACAATGTAATGTTATAAAACATTTCTATTTCATATAAATACAGTTCTATTGAACTTTTTGATTCATCAAAGAATTCTGAAAAAATTTATCAATTTCTTTAAAAAAGACTAAGCAGTTTAACTAATGTTTAACTAAAGCAGTTTGATAAGAAATATTTCTTGAGACTTTCGGTTATGGCGACGTGTTAACGAGAGTTGGCTCCGCTGTAATTTGTAGAAACGTTGAAAACCCGTTTTCTTCAAACTTTGACCACCATTTGATTCCCAAGTGAACGCTGTCTGAGATGTGCGAAGGCAAATTTCAGAAACTGAAGGCAAATTTTTTTTTGTCAATGAGTCATGGGAATCAAGCCACCATACTGACACAAGTGAAATCTTCCAAGCAATACACTCGCTGAGAGTCAATATGGGTTCTCAATTTGAAACCGTACTTTCAGCTGTACAAGATGTTAAAAATCAAGTTACAGAGTGATTCGGAAGACTGACGCAGATGGAGGAACACATTTCACAAGCCAACGATTCGATCGCTACACTTCAATCGATGACCAGCACTCTCAAAAAGAAAGCTGCTGCACTTACCTGGAAAATAGTTGACCTTGAGAATCGAATTTGAGGGTAGTGACAAACGGGCAGAAAGTTGGCTATCTGGAAATGGAGCCACTGTGAAAGCCCCAGGCCACAGAGAGGGCACACAGGACTGGCAGCATGCAAAGGTCTGACACAGACACATATTCAATGCCGAGAGTGATGATTATGAAGTTCTTGGATAACAGAGTGAAGAAGAACGTGTTGTTCCAAAATCACAGTCATGTTCCTTCCAGACTTGCTGAAGTAAACAAGCAGCGGAGAAAATTCGATGATGTCAAGAGAAAGCGGTGTGCTGAGGGCCTACTGTATGGATTCATCTTTCCAGCGTACCTTTGGGTGACTTATTAATGGCCAATCTCACGTCTATCAAACTCCATCCAAAGTTGACGTCTTTCTAGCAAATATGTAATCTGGTTACATTATTTAAACGATTTGTTCACATGCGAATAAAAGCCAATTAATCAATAGATATTCCTTATAAGTGGCAAGGTAAATTCAGCGGAGCTCGGGTGGAAGATTCAACCTTTGAGTGAACTCATTTGGGGGGGGGGGGTTAGAAGTAAAGTAGTGTGCGGATATGCTGGCAAATCACAGCTGTTGGGTTAAAATATTTCTATTGGTTGATGTTTCTAACTGTGTTGCCTTTTCATTTGAATTTTTATTGACACAAGGTGTTGGTGATTTTCTGTTTCAAAGGTAGAAAGAGTATTGGATTATCTCATACTAAAAGTCATGGCAGAGATTAGTGGGGTTAAGTTTATTTCTTGGAACTGTAGGGGGCTGCATACTCTTACTAAGACCAAACAAGTGATGACTAGGAGAAAGCAGCTACACATTTAATGTAAAAAAGACATTTCTGTAGAATATGTAATAGATGGCCTGGTCAAGTGCTTTCAGCTTAATTTAGTTCTCAAGTAAGAGAGGTTATTACAATGATTCATAAATCACTTCCATTTCAAATAGCAAAGACATGATCCTTCAGGTAGATATTTAATTGTTCAGGACTTTACCATCTAAATCACTGATTCTTGTCAATATTTATGATCCTAATGAAGACATCACAAAATTCTATAGTAACCTCTTTCTGACTTTAACCAGCCTTTCTGGGTTTTCATGTAATTGGCGGGGATTTAAATTATACACTTGATCCAATTAGAGATTGTTCTTCTGGCCTTGGTCAGACCAGAAAGACTCTCCATTATTTTATAAAGTAAGACTTAAACCTATCAGAAATATGGAGACAATTACATCCTAAGGATATTCACTACTCTTGCTTCTCTCCAATACACCAGTCTTATTCCAGAATTGATTACTTCCTTATTTCAGTAACACTTACGTCATACTTTACTGATTGCTTATGATACAATAGTAATTTCAGATCACACCCCTTTAATATTCATTTACATTGATTCTAGGCTATTAAGTAATCCTCCAAAGGAGATTTCTACTTAAATGGCTCCTAGACAAAAAACTCTGTGAATATATCACACAACAGATAGAAATGTATTTTGATATTAATACAAAACAAACCTTAGCTTGTTTCAGATGGAAAGCTTTTAAGGTTTTCATTAAAGGTGTTCTGATAAGCACAAAAGCAGCGAATCAAAAGGATACAAAAGAGAGACCCAGTTAAAGTAAACAATGTTTTTGTTACATGTCTTGTCTTTGTGCGACTGAACTGTCCAGCCCTGTACAGTTTTCCCTGCTGGTTCTGTCCAGCCCTGAACAGTCTCCAACGCCCACTGCCTCTCAAGTTTCCCCACCCAGCCTTCCTTTCCCACCTACTCTACCAGTCCCATATTCAGCCCCACCTCTGCCAGTGTCCAGCGCCCCTTCATCAACTCCCACAAACAACTGGGAGCTGCCTTGTGTCAACAGTCCACCAGCTTCACCAGGCACCGAAGATCCCTGGGTTCCCCCCTCCAATCTCTGTGCTCCAATCGTTCCACCTCAGCCCGTCAACACATATGGCCATATGGCTCCACCGGACTCCCAACTGACACCACCTTGGTCAGTTGTCTGCAGCAATGTCACCCTGTAGGACAAGACTGGCTGCCCACTAAAGCTAAGCAGGGTTGAGGCTGGTTAGTTCCTGGATGGAAGACCTCCTGGGAACGACTAGGTTGCTGCTGGAAGTGGTTTTAGGAGGCCAGCAGGTATAGTGACGGGGGACACTGTACTGCAACAAGCACCGTCCTTCGGATGAGATGATAAACTGAGGTCCTGACTCTCTGTGGTCATTAAAAATACCATAAATACCTAATTTGTCCATCATGGGTTCCTAATCATCCCCATTCTATGATTGGCTTCATTACTCTGTCTCCTCTCCACCAATAAGCTGGTGTTCGGTGAGCGTTCTGGCGCAATATGGCTGCCGTCGAAACATCCAGGTGGATGCTACACCCTGGTGGCGGTTGAAGAGATTCCCCCTTCCATGTAAAGAGCTTTGAGTGTCTATGATAAAGTGCTATATAAATGTAATGAATTATTATTATTATTGTTGCCCTCCCTACACCTTCGGCTCCATCTGACTCAGCCCTTCACCCGGCTCCACCTTGGATGCTCGTCGCCACGGCTCCACCTCAGTCTCCAAGGTCAGCGGTCTCACGTGGGCTAATCGGGTCGTCTTCGATGTCGGTCGTCCCCAGGGTTTTGTACACCATGGCTCCACCCGCCATCGACTCCGCCTTGGGGTCTCTTCCTGGCTGGTCTTTGGAGCTCCACCTGGCACCCCTTGCTCCTGGCTTCCCCCTGGCTCCTCCTGGCCCCTCCACCCCCCTTTGGACTGTGTATTTTGGTCCATGCCCTCCACGTTCTTGTCTATGTAATGTTGCATGTATGCCTCCAGAGTTTTGTTTAATATTGTTCCAGTTTTCCAGAGTTTGGAGACATTTTTCGTAAATGGATTAAGATACTTTATACATGTTCTATGGTACCACTTACAGTGTGACCTACTTTAAACTATATCTCTTCTGAAGTCAAAATATTTCTACTGATCAAAGTATTCTTTATATGTTCTATAAATTGTTAGTCACACTCTAAAGAAAGAAGAACATTTCCTTAGAGATATATGAATTGCAAACTATTAACAGAAACCTCAAATTAATACAGTAAAATTAGATAATTTTACTCCAGGTAGGGTAAGTAAAATTAATCAGAACATTCCAGACAGATACATCAAATCCTCAGCTGATAAAGGCACACATTTTGGAATTGTCCAAAGGTGCAGGGGTTTTGAAAAGAAGTATTTTTACTCATTTTTCAGATGATATATGTTAATCTCCCAATGTAATCAGAAATTTTTATTACGAGAATTTTTCTCGAGAACATTGCCCAACGTAGAAACACTCATAAACGTGTATACTTCAAGCAAAGCGTCTAATAGCTATGTATTGGAAGAAAGTGTAAAAGCCACCTTTAAAGCCAATATTATGTCCTTTTGTTTTTTGTTGAAAAAGATTACATATATTTTGAAAGGTAAATTGTCTTTTTTTTAAGAATATTTGGAATCACTTTATACGCTTTATTTCAAACTCTGATTTAGATAACATAAATATAACAAGATTATAAAAAAGAACAAACACTACAAAAAAAATCACTACAAAGTTTTTTAGCACAAATAAATTACAATTTGGCTGCATTTATGCTTATTTATGCTTAAGAAAATAAAAAACTGCCAATGGGGTAAAGAATGTACATTTAAATGAAAAACAATATTCAATGAATGCTGAGATATTTTCCTTGAAATTAACACAAATAAAAACAGATGAAGGCAAAAACTTTAGCCACTATGAAAGAAAGCTATCGTTGTATAAAAAAATAGAACTTTTATATGTAGATGCATGGAATGTTCCTTGTAAAAAATATTCTTATCTGAATCCAAACCACACAAATGTCTCACATTTCTCTTAACTTAAAATTCAACATAAAACCACACTCCTACCGCATTTTTATGTCTGAAAGTATATATGTATGTGTGAAGAACATTCATTCAATGTTCATACATATACATACACATACACATACCTTTAAAATATTTTTTGTCAATCAATTTCCACGGACTCCCTAGCACCCCCTTGCGGTCTTACTAGAAAATCTTACTCATAAAAGGGCCTTCTTTTAGGATACAGGAGTATGTGAATAACAGTGTAGCCAAGTGTCCTGGAAAAAATAGCAGTTATTAGATTTATTTATATTTTACCTGGAAAATATTTTTGAAAAACTGCTGATTAAATGGAAGCCAATCATATGCTTATACAATAGTTGTCAGTTAACTTACAAACTGATTATCCTTTTTTAGCCTCAACAAGTGTTTTATTCCCTAAACAAAACTGGAAAATGGAATTGTGAGACTACCGGTAGTTGTAGGAAAATGGTCCTAAACACAAAACAACCTCTCTCTCTCTCTCTCTCTCTCTCTCTCTCTCTATCACTGAGTTAGCAGCACCGCCCAGCATGCATTTGACGAGAGCGTGACAGCGGGATCCCGTCTCCTTTCGTGCTAATTCCTCTCTCGCAGTCTGCGTCCTGGCATCGATGGTACCATCAATCCACGCCACTGACATGCACACACACCACAGCTGTCCATCAATTGCCAGTCACAGATGTGCTCCCGCCCACACACCCTCCAGGACACACCTCCCTGCCAAGCAGCGTGAGTGTTGAGGCAAGACGAGTGAGTCTATACATGTGTGTGTACTTTTAAGTGTGTATGCGTGTGTGTTTATGCATTGCGACAGCTCTGCTGGATCTGAGCTGAATCTTGCAGTTATGAAACACACTCATTCTCTCATTCTACTGCTACGCTTGGGAGTTTTGAGTTTAGAGAATCTTTTTCAACAAGACTTTGCCCCCCGCCCCTCCAAACTTATACCTGTATTTTTCTGGCTTTGACAGAATTTATAGTGCCAGGCCTCATGAGCCCATTGTCAGCTTCAGGAGAAAAGGCTAAGTGTGTGTGTGTGTGTGTATTCTAAGTTTAGAATAGCTCCCTAGGAAGCTGTAGTATTTACCATCTTTTTGCTGTACTTTTACCTGTCCCCTCTGAACTGAATATGGGCCATGCTGCATCCTAAATACACATTGGTTGAAGAACAAATTTGGCATTTGGAAAGGACAAATGCTAGTCCTATTTAACATATGATATATTTTTTATCATTTGTGTCATTTTTATTAGCCTTTAACTTTCAGGCATTCATTGG
Source organism: Rhodeus uyekii (assembly GCA_037043235.1). NCBI lineage: Eukaryota > Metazoa > Chordata > Actinopteri > Cypriniformes > Acheilognathidae > Rhodeus > Rhodeus uyekii. The sequence goes on from JAWRVZ010000113.1 coordinate 169,974, forward strand.
ATCTCCTGCAAGACTCTACATACAGAATGCACAGACTCTCCTGGTGCTCAGAAAACGTGAAAAACGACTATTTCAAAACTGTAAATGGTTAGTTCATCCAAAAAATGTATTCTGCATTTCCTCACTCTCATGCTATTTTCGAGTATTTGAATGTTTAGCATATGAGCATTGAAAATCCTTTGCGTCTCTTCTGAGGACTTGGATTTAGATTAGACCATGTGGTTGGTTATTTTATGATACCTCATGATGACTTGACATTTTTTGGCTCGTTTAAGTTTTAAAGGAATGGACTCTAAAATGGAGGGGCTATCAAAAAATATCTTTTGTGTTTGGAAGTTGAATGAAAATCTTATAGGTTTGAGATAGCATGAGGGTGAATCCATGATTTTACATTTTTGGGTGAATTATGCCTTATAAATACTTGGATAAGTCTTGGATAAAACTAAATCTATGGCAAATCACATCAACAACATTTTTATATCACAATATCTCGATATAACAATGTATCATTACACCCCAGTAAATAAAACTATAAGCCCATCTTTGACGCTGCCTGGACTATAGTTATCTGTTTGGTGTAGGATTTTAAAAATACATACTTTACTGCATGTTGTATTGCCTTTCCCCCAAACTGGAACTATTGGAAATCATCAGAGTCACTGAAGAAGGTGACCATGACAGGAACAGCACTTACGCTACTTCTGCAACACTGACTCACAATCTTGATTGTGTGTCCACATGAGCTGAACAGATTTGACAGAGCATATGCTGGATAAACTATCATCTCATGTCTCTGTTAACAGTTTTTAGTGTTCTGACCTTGTCTGCTTTTATCTCTCTTTTCTCAGTACATTCTTATTACTGTGATGGAGGATTTGCCTTGATCTCCTACAGTGGTTGAGAATGTAGGAAAGATGAGTGGGCACAACATTGCAGACATGCAGACTTCACTCTCTCACGCATGCCTAGGAGCATGGACATAAAAACAGAGGTGCTTATTGCATCTCCTAACCACTAATAGCACCTATTGAAGTCTAGAAAGGTGGCCGTAGCATTACAGAACGTCTGGCCATTTCTGTACAGATCCCTGCCAGGCTGATAATTGTCTGATCCTATGCTTTTGGAAGTTGGAATTCTCCTTTTCTACTGAACCCTTCTTCGCATTCCACAATGGTACAGAAAGTTCTTGTAATAAAAAAAAGTTAGCAATAGTGAATGAAGTACAGAAATCCTGTCCTTGAATTCAAGTACATATAAAGAACAGAAAGTGCTGTTAAAAAGTATGGAGTCGGTAAGATTTTAAAATGATTTTAGAAGTCTCTTAAGCCCACCAAGGCAAAGGCAAGGCAAAAAATCCATAAAAATTGTGAAATATTATTTTAATAAAAAAATAAAAGCTGAATATTTAGCATCATTACTCTAGTCTCCATTGTCACATGATCCATTTGCCAGACGCTTTTATCCAAAGCGACTTACTTTTTTTTCATTCAAGAAACAGATTGAATCAGTTCTTGCTTTCCCTGGGATCGAACCCATGACCTTGGCATTGTAAGCACCAATGCTCTATTGATTGAGCTACAGGAAAGCTAACCATCTGATCCATCATTCTATCTGACCAAATCATTCTAATATGTTGATTTGGTGCTCAAGAAACATTTCTCAACAGCTTAATAATTTTATGGAAGCATTGTTTTCAGGATTCGATGAACAGAAAGTTCAAATAACAGCCATTTTTATTTGTAACAGCAGTAGAAAAAGTAGCATAAACTGCACTTATTGAAAAACATATGTCCTAGGTTGTTTACTCAACAGCGATGTGTTAAAAACAGACAACAACGTAGTCAAAATGATCCCCGTAAACCTGGATACATGATACGCATGCATATGACATGTTCATTTTCACAATCTCACATTTTTGTTGCATACATTTAAATGGTAAAGGCATTGTTTTAAAAATCTTGCACTCTGAACCCATTTTCAAAAACGCTGTTTTTGGGTAAATGAATGTCCAAAACATTTTTCGGTTTTCATTTGAAAATTGTTGTGTAAACCTATCCTTAAGCATGCTACCTCAAAGCCTCGTTCTGATCAGATCATTGAATTAGTGAGCTTGAGAACTGGGTAACTGTTCAGTCCAATTCATTAATGAAACATTCTGTGTGAATTGTGAACCAGTTCCATGGATTCAACGAATAGAATCAACGATTCAGAATCATGTGTCAGAGCAAAGGTGATTTCTTCACTTTGAAATAATAATTTATTTTACTTTTTACAAAATATACAATTCACTGAAATATAGAACTTAAAATTGAATAACTTTTCTAACAAAGTACAAAAAATCCCTGCGATAGGTGAAAATCCGCAAAGTAGGATCAGCCAATCAGCACACAGGATACATCCACTCGTGCTCTCATTGGTCGATCCCGCCCCGGGAACCAATCACTTGGCTTGTCTGAGTGCCCGTGGGCGTGTACAAAGCCTCTGAGAGAGTTTCTTTGTCTGGCATCCTGGGAAACCGTTTCTCTCGTATCACGATAAAACAACGCTGCTTTCCGCAATACGGCTGCCGATATGGCGGTATTTTTGAATTATTTTTCGATAAATATTTTTGAAAAATCCGCGATGCACTAAGGCCGCGAAACTTGAACCGCGAAGTGGCGAGGGATTACTGTACTTAAATACAGCAACAGAGTCAAATTACTGTTACCGTCTACCATTGACAACAAGACATGAACTATCACCATTCCGCCCTTGAGCAAGGCACTTCTTTTTGAATAAAATAGCCAGCCAAATGGCTACTTCTAATCTGTCTGTCTACACCTAGCAACAATGTTTTCAACGATACTCTCATTCTCTTTGAATGACATTGATACGTGGAAGTATCAAAGACAATTAATGCCCAAGCAACAGTATCCTACTGCGTCCGCTCCTGCTGGCACATCCGAAACGGATCACTGCCGACAGCACCGACCGCAGACATGCTCTGGGAAACAGATCTTACCATATGGGACTGCAGGTCTACAGGAGACCCTTTGGATCTCATGTCACCACAAACGTATTAAAGTAATTGAGTCTGAAAATTATATAAACAGCAGACTGAAAAGAAGAGAGCTCAATCAAGACTAAAACGAGACTTTACGAAACTGAAAGAGATACCACTTGGCTTTTAAGATTTTTGCCTTTTAGTTCACATCGACTTAATTCAACCTCTGATTAATTTATAGTGTCCTCTGCATAATAGCTTGGCTCAGCTCTCCTGCTGGCTGCACGCACTACTAGGGTGATTCAGAAAGTTGTTCTGGGTCACCAATCTTGTCATTCCTCCATTTGCTCCAAGGGTCTCTCTTTTTTCACTTATTTGATCATTTTTCCTGTTGCATTGCAGTGTGTAGATGTGCTTTTCATTGTAATCTCTCAGACCCTCCTCTTTGTTGTCTGGGTTGAAAAGAGTTTGATAGTTGTCTGGCTGACAGCCTTTATTGAAAAACGTGACACATACTTTGCTTTATTTTTCGTTTTGGAGGCAATTTTCTCTTCCTGTGTGACTCTTTTCAAGTCTTATTTTCTTTTTGTGTTTAAAACAAAGCTGGCACATCAAGACATGCAGGTAAGAACATGAAGAGGCACGAAAGGAGGTAGAGTGCGAGGGGGGGAAAGGGAGGGATAATGGGGGAAGAACATAAAAGATGAGGCTTACATCCTACGAGGGAGCTTGGACCTCTTTTAAACGGCGAAGATTTAAAAAAACTGATCTTTAGTATACGTGTTGTGCTGCTTTTCAAAACTGGTTTGAAACAGAATCCTGATCTTGACAGAAAGACAAAGAGACTGATAGATCTATATTCAGCTTCTCTGTGGGTAGATTTAACCTCTGTAAGTTGACTGGGATAAAGATGGGATACCATGTAAATAAACACACACAGTTTTAATGGTAATTGGTACTTTTATTACATTTTTACTATTATAGCTGTCGGGTTTAACGAATCGTGAAAAGTGTTGATTATAGCATTATAGTTAGATCTATTCCAATCACATGAAAAGTTACAGGGATGATTTCTGCACTCTCACGAATTCTTTCACCATAAACAATACAAAATCACTTTCAGCCACTAGAATAAACATGGTTACGTACATGTTTGTGGAGCTGGTGACGGATTCATATCGTAAAAGTCTGTTTGCAAAGCCTGCGCCGGAATTGCGACTGAATTACCAAATAATCCACAGTGAAATGTACCGAATACAAACAAATAATGCAATGCTGAGATTTTTACATAGTTGAAAACAACAACAACCCTTTCCTAGCATTAGGGTCCTTTGAAAGGTAATGTTCTCGATCCTGTGTTGATCTTTTCACATTCTCATGTCACTATTCACTAACATGACGAAAGTGGCGGTGATATAGATGTAAGTGTTGGTGTTCTTTAGCAAAGGTAGTCTTTCCACACTCTTCAGATCCTGTCGTTTTCTGGCTGTGGTTTCAATAAAAGCTTCTTATTTTTTAGTTTGAGTATTTTTATAGTATAATGACTATCACATTATTTTCACAGTCTTAACTACCAAAAGAACAAGTATCATTTTAATTCATCAGTTCATGACACCTTTAATACATTTTGAAAAGTAACTTTGTAATGATATGAATTTTCAGCGTTACATGATGAGTCTTCAGTGTTACATGATTCTTCAGAAATCAATAAAATGTGCTGATTTTAAAACAGTTGTTCTGATTAATACTTTTGTGGACATCATGTAAAGAATTTTTTTTTCAGGATTTTTTAGTACATTTAAAAAACTGTATTTATTTGAAATATATGTGCAATAAACTTTTTAAAACAACTTTTTATCAATTTAATGCATCCTTGCTAAATAAAAATATTAATTTCTATTAAAAAAATCTTTCTAATCCCACATTTTTGAGTGGTAGTGTATGTCATTTCACAATTTCTACAATATCTAACAATCATAGTTGAGTGCTGTCGATCTACCTATTCTGTCTTGACCAAGACAACAAATTAAAACTCAGAACGATGATGCTGTCAGGCAGTCTCATTTAATTTAAGTACTCTACTTGACAGCTGTCCATTCTGAACAAAAACACACTGAACATCCACCCACACACAGGCTATACCATTGATTTGATAAAGCACACTGTCATGAGTGTGGCTAGCAGACATAGAAAGAGAGAGAGAGAGAGAGGTTGATTTTCCCAGTTAACTTTCAACAACGCTGATCATCACTTCTAGGTGTGTAAAAGAAAGTGTGTATTCCTGACTAAATGATAAGAGGTAAAATAAAGAATTTTATGCACTGCAATTAAACTCCTTCACCAACGCAACTTAATTGTTGCCTGTTTGAGTGATGGCAGCTTCAACATTTAAGAAAAAACAGATCTTCTGTCTGTGGGGGAGACACTCTTTTCTCTTCACTCTTTTCACGAAAACATAAACTTGTTGAACCTCTTTCATCAGCCTAAACAGAATAGCAATACAAAAAAAAAAACACAAAAACCTCTCACTATCAGAGGCACAGACAAACAGTTCTTTATTCCTATCTAACTCATCTCACCGTCTGTTCCAGCCAAAACATTTCTATATGTCAATTGGGGATAAATGGATGAATAAAAAAAACAAATAAATACATATTTTACACATTTATTTTCAACAGTATATTTTTCTAATTGCCATAATAATAATAATAATAATAATAAATCTCTCAATATTGCACAATGATTGTCGAGGTACTGCAAAAAGGCTGCAGGCATCATTAAATTTTTTAAATAAGTATCGATTTGGTACCGAAGTACCAGTAGTTTACTTGACTGTTTAAATGGAGACTTACATACAGATAAATGTAAATACTACAAACTGACTAGTCAATTAAACGATACTGCTTCTACTAGGAAAATACTAGTTCACATTTAACGTCTTGCTTCATAATTTTACCAATACTATGTCATCTTAAAGTTACATTTTGAAATGAATATATTATTTTGAAAAGTGTATATATGCAGCGGGAATGTAAAACAATTTTTTACCTCTATTTTTTTCATACGTGTGTTTCCTCTGGCGAAGGTTCAGAGAAAATGTCCACTCTGAAGATGAGCAAGGTGAGGGAAGATTTTGAAAGCCTACACCAGGGGTGCCCAATCCTGTTCCTGGAGATCTGCCTCCCTGATGAGTTCAGATCAAACACACCTGTCTGTAATTATCAAGAGCTCCTGAAGAGCTTATGAGCTGGTTCAGTTGTGTTTGAACAGGGCTGGAGCTGAACTTTGCAGGAAGTTAGATCTCCAGGAACAGGCACGGAAAATGACATCATAGAGTGCGATCGAATTGTCTTTGAGCCAAGGAATACGAGGACACAATACTTTCATTTCTAGGCTTTATGGTTCAAAAGTTATTAGCATAAACATGAGTGCAACTTTGGACAGATGGTGGCGCTAGAGCAATTGAGTTACAGACGCCAAATTTGCTACCTGTGTGCCAAATTACAAAACTTTCCTGCAAGCGGTTCTATGGGCAGAATAATAATAATTATAACAATAGGAACGGGAACGGTTTCAATAGGTGCCTCGGCACCTTTGGTGTTTGGCCGCTAATAATGCTATTTTTATTATTTAGTATGGGATCAGACGGTTCATAGATTAAGTACTCTATTTCAAATTAATCGCCTACAGACCATCTGTGGGGGTGGGGTAAGATTATTCTGTTTAAACTTATGAAATTAGTTGTGGCATACATCCCTACTACAAACACACAATATACATAGAGAATTTCCATAAACTTATATTATAGTTATATAAGGATCCCCAGATGTCCCCATGACTCCACACATGCTGCTGTCTTTTCTTTTTGTGTGCTTTTCCTTTCCAGTTGCAAATAATGCAAATAATGCTCTAACATGCATATTCATGACTGAAGAGAGGCATGCTGGGATGCTGGACAAAAGAAAATAAGAAAACTAGGGAACAGAAGGAGCTGTCAAAGCAAAAGACAGAGAGAAAGAGAGACAGGCCGGGGTGACACTCATTCATTCATTTTGGAAGTACATGTAAATGTCTTTTAATAACACACAAGCACACACTCACAGCATTCAAACAAAACACAGAAAGCCAGAAGTGGAGCAGTGGATGTGAAGATCTTTGGCACTGGTGTGAATGAGGGCTAACAAAGCATCAGACTAAAAATCTACAGCCGTCTACAACAGTATTTTTACTCCTTATGGCGAACAAAAGGTCACCTCAACTATGAAAAATGTTCATGACTACTGCACACAACAGGAGCTGCAGTAGCTGCAATTGTTTGCTAAAAGCTCAATTAGAATTGTATTAAATTTGCAGGAAAAGTGTTATTTTGTTTATTCAGTTCATTCACCCTTATGTTCAATACATTGTGCAGTATGTGCAGAAATTAAATATATATATTTTATATCAGTACACAACCCGCACACAGCAATTCACACTGTAAATTATACCTTTTTTTTGCATGTGTAGTTAAAACAAAAAAAAGTTTAGTATGTTTAGTTAGGGATTTGAATTATGAAGGGACATGATGACATCATAATTTAGGGGGCGTGGCCTGAAACCTCAAACCAAACGTTGGGTCCTCGTAATGAAGGTCAAACTAGTACACACACACACAAATTCATAAAAGATTATCCAATGTAAGTAAAAAAACATACTATTATAGTAGTAGTTTGTATTTCATATCTTCAGTAAATTTAGTAAATCTTGTTTTAAGTATGTTTTTCAACCATTTTTGAGCCACAGTACATTTTTTCATTGAAAAAAATAATAATCACAAGGCACACAAATATGTTAAAAATGAAACTCTGTAGCCTATATTAACAATATATAGTCATTCTTATCAAAATGTATTGAATGGGAATCAAACAAACACAAATAATATAAAGTATTTTAGGATTAATTCTTTTTTTTTAAAGTTTAGACCAATTAGTTGAAATTGAATCATTTTCCACGGCACACTAGTGTTCCACGGCACAGTGGTTGAAAAACAGTGGTTTAGATACATTTACTGGAAACCAATAAAAAAAGAGGACAGATTAAGAAAACTTGTTAGCAGTGCAGAGTCGTTAAGGGAACACTGTCTTTGGTCTTGGCTGAACACTGAACACAGTGTATGCTGTTTGTTTTCTACTGGAACACATCCAGCATCGTCTTTGCTCTTAAACTGCCTATCCAGAGAAATGGCAAGGGGATCGGTATTTCCTGTAGGCTATGCACAGTATTGGAAGTGCTGATACCATGGAGGAGAGATGAATCTGAATTTCTTGACTCTGGGTTCACCCATTGGGGGGGAACAACAGATCCTTATACAATCTTTTCAATGAATGTCTTTGAAGAGAAAGCACAGAGTCCAGCGTACAGTGAACAGTTAAGGTTTCATTCGCTTCAGAGTGAACTCATCAGTCAAACAGCCAAAGTGCCAAAACACCAATTCTCATAAAAAATAAACAAGCAGAAAATGAAAGAGTATCTGTTTCTCATGGTGCCAGAGAGAGAGAAGTGTGATCAGAGGGAATGAGAAAGGGGCACAAAATTGACATACATTATTTGTATTACTCTTAACTGTGTGAAAGGGTGAAAGATATAAAGAAATACAGAAAAAAAATCAGAACAATAGAGTGAGAGAGAGACATACATTGTCTCACATGCATTGTTGTACATATCAAGCAACAGTTGAAACACTGTTATGAGACAGGATACAAATGTTGGCAACTCTATCTTTTAACATAGCACACCTTCTGATGTTCATTAATGTTTATTTTGTGCTGTAACTACTAGTAAAGTGGAAGAAATGATCCATTCACGTGCTGCTGGTTTGCATGATCTGAGTTGGCAACAGAGAGCTGTGAAACATTAAAGAATGCCAAAACGATATTTACTCTTTGAATTTCTTAGCAAAATGAACAGAATTTGAAATCTGAGACTTCATATAAACAACAAAGCATACAGCTTATTGCGATTTATTGGATGGGAGGCACATTGCAATGTTCTGTTCATTAATCTGAAAACAGCATAGACATAGGCTAAAAGATATATATATATATATATATAGTTATACATTGGTTCATAAAAATGAGAATCCGTTAAAAATGAGACATCTATATTTTTTACCCAGCCCAAAAAGTCACTGATTTGAAAAGTTAGAATCAACAACAAACTGGCAGGTCTATTATTTTATTCAGTCAGACATTTAAATACAGTTTGTCGTATTTATATGACAGTAACCCAGAAACTTTGCAATGTGTAGTTACCAGTATGAAAAATATATTGCACAGAAAGCAAGCAAAAATCACTGATGTTATAATCAAGGAAGCGGTCTACGCGGTGCAATGAATCTCTTTTTGACACTGTCTATATTTTGTTGGTTATATTGAAAGGATTGCAGGCATGCAGCAGTTGTTCTGAATAAACACATGTGATTGGCATCTAAGCTCAAGGCTGCATAAACACATTGTATTGCCATCAACAGATACTGGTACTGCGGATCGGCAGGTATTATCACATTAAATCATCAAATACATTTTTGGTGGGACAAAGACTCATTTTGTTGGTTGCCAAAATACTTTCAATACAGGAAAAAACTCTCTCTCTTCATTTATATATATATTTCAAAAGTTCTGTTCATGTCTTTGTGTAAAACTTTTAATGAGGGGGGAAATTATAGAGCAAAATTTGTGTGTATTGCATGTATGTGTCCAAGTCTATTCAAAGAATTATTTTCTTTGCAAAAATATTAGCATATTCATAAATTATAATACAAAGGCCAAAATCCTTCTTTACAGACCAGCCCATACAGCCAAAAATGGGAATGTCATACCTGAGCAGAACTGTACAACAGGAACAGGAGTCACAGACTTGAGCTTTTCTCTGAGGTGAAGGACATTTTCTTGTTCAGTGAGGTTAGAAGATTCAGCACGGGACAGTTTGGAACGGGTCAGATAAGCGTTACAGCTATATACACTGCTGTTGTTACTTCTTCTTAATCGCACACCGTGCATATTCAATTATCTATGAGAGTGACAACAACATTCAACAACCAAATACACTCAAAATGTAAACTAAATGATCATCATATCAAGTAGAACAGTTAACATCCGATATTCAATCTACACTAGTTGCTGCAGTGAGGACAACATTTTCTGCCAGGATATTATCTGTTAAGTTTATGGAAATGTTTTCTTTAACCCTAAAACGCAATTTACAAATGTGTATAAACCCTGTGAAAAATGTATATGGAAAACTCCTTCATATTAACACAATACTTTGGGCTGTATTTATATGGGCTATTCTTAGAGTGTCGTAGACTCTAATGCATTTTGGGTACGCTGTTATGGAACTACACACAAAGTCCCAAATGGGGAAATCGTCATGGGTTATTTGACTCTAACAGTGCTCCCTGAAAAAGCGGGAATGAAATGATATGCTGAGTGCTATGGGAAAGTCATCTTTGCTTGATCAGCTGTGAACTATGTGTATAAAAAGACAATGCAACTGACATTGAACTTGCTACCCTGAGACGGGGGGACTTCATTGTAATGCACGCTCATCAGAGGCTATAATTAGATGTGCCACAGGTGCATCCTCAGGTATCACTTTGCCTAAAGAGTGGTCCTGGGATATCCTCAGTGCAACAACTTGTACTAGCTTTTTCAGGGAAAAGGGCTACAGTCAAGTAACCCAAGACATTTGTAACGCACATTAACATATAGTCTAAATGAGTATAACTGAATACATGACTACATAATTTAACAGAGATAATAAATATTCCATGGTTCATAAATAAATTAGTCAAAAGTACACATTTCATTAATAGAATAAAGGGAATTTATTAAAAATATGCATCTACTGGTTGAGCTACAGTTACTCTCAACCAGTAGAGCATTAGTGTTTAAGACTCCAAGGTCCTGGGTTTGATTCCCAGGGAAAACAAGAACAGATTCAGTGTGTTCCTTGAATGCAATGTAAGTCGCTTTGGATAAAAGCGTCTGCCAAATGCGTAAATGTAAATGTAAAAAATGCATCTAAGAAACTGTACTGATGCTCCCCCTTTAAGTGAATCAATTGCGTGCACGTCAAGCGAGATAGCAATGGCAGAATTTAATGGAGATTCCAGAGGCAAAGTCTAAGCAGGACGGTGAGATAGACAGAGCATGCAAATCCCCAATTTTTTTTAATGAGGTGATAGCCATAAGAAAAAAACATTAACGTAATAAGTTTGTTTGGAATCTTAAGGAATCTTAGCTCTAACAGGAGGCATCAATCGGTTGGCTCCACAGCTGAAGCAAGCGACTAGAGCATCAATCAAGGCATGGCTAGACCACATAAACCCTGAGAGTGGCAGACCATGTGCCTCCTGATAACCTTTCCTGCAGGAAGTTCAGAACTGAAACAATATGAAAAGTAACTGGATCTGAATGATTCTTTTAAAGACACCCCATTTACTGGCATACATTCTTCTAGTGGAGGGAGCCTTAGCACTGAGAAATGCCTCTATGGCTTAGGGTGTAAGCCCTCAGTCCCTCAGTTGGTTACTTTCAAGGTTCCTCAGCTCTGGCCAGGGATGAAACATTGTCCCCTGCACTTGAAGAGGATTCGAGAGAGAAGTCGAGTGGACATTGCGCTGTCTGTTGGGAGGCAAAGGGGTCCACCTCTGCTTTGTAAAACTTTTCCCAAATTTGCCTCACTGACCTGGGATGGAGTCTCTACTTCCCCATCGGTATTCTCTGTCTGGACAGTAAATCTGCTCTCACACTCAGATGCCCAGGGATATAGACTGTTTTGACTGAAAGAAACTTGTCCTGAGCCCAAAGAAAAATCTGCTGCACTAGCCTGTTTAACCGGCATGGATACAGACTACCTTTGGTGATTTATGTAGGAGACTTCCGCTGTGTTGTCCACTACCACTAGAACATGGCAGGCTCTCAGCTGCTGGATAAAGTATTTCAAGCCCAGAAATGCAGCTATCAACACGAGGCAGTTAATGTGCCAATCGAGCTGATGATCCTCCAATACCCCTTGGGGCTGGATGGCCACCTAAGACTGATCCCTAGCTCTACTATCGTTACCATAGCGAGCATTGCACCCATTGAAGGGTCAATGGCATGGGCTGTTTGCTTGGTCCCAGAGAGGGACAGATCTGTGGATCGGCAAAACTCAGAGAAAGCATCCTCCTTTAAGTAACCTTCTGTACTCAGGACCTTCAGCAGGTAAGCTGGGTATGTTTGCAACACCACCATGGGTCCACTGCTTGAAATGCTTTCCCCACTAGTGTTGAGGTGGTTCCGCATGGCTTAGAGGGGAGAGATGGTTTCTTACAGGATGATGATGACCCAGGAAAGAGATGTCCCGCAAGTGTCTCTTTGACCTGTGACATCATTGTATAGCTGCAAGCCTTCAGTAAGTCGATGTTGAAGGTGCAAAGACACGAGAAGAGTAGGATTTCCACCATGAACGTGCTAATTCGTGTTAATTCATGAAGGTGCTCAAAGTAGCGTTAGGGTCCCTCCTCCTGGCCACCAGACAGAAACCTGTCCTCTAATCTGGAGTATTTGGGGGTCTCTTGCTCGCGTGGCCAGTCTAGCATTAACCACCTCGAGTAGTTCCAAATATTACGCAACCCTGCAATTATTGCAATTCAGCCACGTTTGAAATAAAGGGCATAGTGGTGCAATTATATGATGCTTTTCCTTTTAGGGAAAATCAATACAGCCACAATACACACAATGACACAATACAGCCGTTTAATAATACATACAAGTATGAGGCCAAAATCAGCATTACACTTTTGATCAGAGATTTTTTGAAAGAAAAAAAAATCAATGCTAAACACACACACACACACAAACACGCATACACATACACATATAGAGCAGTACAGTCATGCATGGGTGTTCACAGCCAAGAGAAATCCTTAAGAATAACCAGTGTTTGTAAATATTTTCATTGGGATTCATTGCGGAGAAAAAAGAAAGGGTTGTTCTAAATTTCACACAGGCTGTTTTACTGTAATGTTTACTGTTATGTTTCATTGACTTGTATCGTTTCAAACCTAAAATAGTGATATTTTATATCTTCTAACTCGGTTACTATGCCTAAACTAACAGAAATCTTTCAGAATTTTTACATTTTAACAGAAACATTATCTGAATGTTTGTTGTGCCATTTTCCTCATTGGGGCCATTGTTTTTGTGAGTTTCATCATTACTTGTAGGAATATTTCATCCTACAATGTATGCAAACCCCTCAGTGCTAATGTGAATTGCGGTATTAAACAGTGAAAAATAAAGCATAAAAGCAGGACATACCGTATTTTTTGCTGCATAAGATGCATTTTTTCTTCCCCAAAACTGGGGGGGAAAAGTTGGTGCGTCCTATCCGACGAATATAAAGAATCCGCGGAGCGCGGCCACGGCCGTAGCCGTGGTGATGATGAGTGGGGGGCAATGGTGGACTTTACAGTGATGACTGTAGCGAGGGGGATGTGGTTCAGCGAGGTCTGCAGCGGGAGAGAGTCGGGAGACGAGCCGTGCGTAAGAGAGAAGTGAAACGAAACCGAGAGAAAGAGGCGTGACTCACAGAGAGTGAAGCGTGAGCGCCGAAAGCGCAGGTGTTGCACTTGTGAGCCTCGCGTTCTCTGCTTCCGTGGTGACTCGCGTCTCGCCAGGTGTTGTACCGAAATCTGACTCTCCGGACAAATCTCACTCCCCTACGCGCTCGCGTTAATACGCGCTGCATCGAGGTGAACGCACTTCCTTGAGCATATTCGCCTACAAACCGACTTGTACGCTTACATAAGCAGAAAATGAAATTTTATTACAGTTATAATGAATTATAGTTGCCTATGGGTTAACCAGGGGGAGTACGATTTTAACACCATATTTATCTTATTATCTCATCATATGGTGAGTCTGTGAGCTTTTAAACCAGAGTTAGTGAGTGAGATTTTCACAGGTGTATTTTTCCGCTGCAGAAAAATCTGGATGTTAGTGAGGGGAGTGAGATTTGTCCGGGGAGTCAAATTTCGCCCCACTTCCCGGTTTACACACAAATTATTGAATAAAAAGTTCGAATCAAAACATTACAGCCTTATTTTTGTTACTTTCACTCTTTACTGACTTTACTGACTGTTAATGAGAGTAAAGATAGAGTAAAGATATTTTATGTTTTTTGTGCTGTTAACTATATAAAGTTGATATATAATATTTTACTACAGTATTTGGTTCAGAATCTTTCCTCCTTTAAAATTGGGTGCGTCTTATGTTCCAGAGCGTCTTATATGGCGAAAAATACGGTAATCATTCGTTCTCTCTTCTTGCATGAGGCAGTGATAAAAGTTGACATGTATATTGATGTTCAGTGATCTTTTAAAAGCTTTCTGACTTTCCTGACTGTAATTACACAGGCACTTTGATTTTGTTTGTTTCTCCTTATTGAAGTTTCCCTCTCGAGGTTCTTATTGTGATCTTATTCATTCATATCTGCCAAAAACTCCCCCAAGTAACACCGTCTTCTTCTGAAGCCTCCTACATCAATATGGGTTTTTATTGGACATTATACGTTGCTATATCTCATTTAGAGAGATGATTTATCCAAAGCAACTTAAAGCACACAAACCACACAGACGGTTCTGCTGGAGTAACTTGGAGTTACAGTCAGTGTCCTAGTCAAAAGCACAATGCTGAATTTGCCTCATAACTCTTCTATTCTTTTCGTTTTCAAGCATCGCACCCTAATCCATCAAAACAGTTTTAACTTCTTTGTTTAATCTCTGTATTATAGCCAATCCATGTACTCTTTGTTGGGTTTTTCTAAATTTCTGCTCAGTTAATTTGTAAGAAAATAAAATTCCACAATAGCTACTGACATGTTGTCATGCGTGAATCCATTCAACTCCTTAAAATGTGATGCTGTAATTGCCTACAAAAATAACCAGTTCATTCTCACCGCTGTCTCAAAGCATCTGAGAGGGAAGTTAATTTGGGATCTTGAGCCAGAATATTTACCTTGACTTTGACAGCAAAACAGCACCATTTAAATATTAACCCCTCCTCCTCTCACATTGTCCCCAAACTTCAGAGAAATATACATATATATTGTGGTGGCAAAATCTTTTATCAATTCTGAATAAGAGACAAATATCCCAATTGTCCTTATAAAGGTTTATTTTCTTGCAAGAAAAGGTCAACTGTCATACAGACATCCGAAGCTGCCCTGGACCAAGAAGGGAGGGCTGATCCAGCATTTACATCTCTAATCGAGGCTAAAGGCTCAGATGTAATTTTCCATTCCTTATCAGGAACAAATACCCTCTCTATACCTTAAACATATTTCTTCAAACTTATTATCTCTTACTTACTAGCTCTGCAGAGTAGAAAATACAGTTAATGTCATACAATAATCAGTAATATCAAGAAACAAAATATAATCATCAATAAGTATAAAAAGAAAACATATCATTTATATATATATATATATATATATATATATATATATATATATATATATACACACACACACATCACTCTGACTCTTTCAAACCCTGAGTTTCAGTTGCTATGATTCTCTCAAGGGCAGAGCAGGTTTAATGACTGTCCTTAGAGTAGGACGTCACAAGCAAGTCGTCAGACAGAATACTTGCCATTCATAAAGCTGTTACAAAGAGGAAGGGCATTCATACTTGCAGACAGGTTCACATACCTCTGTACCAGCATCCAGAGCAGAGTATGTGACTGGAGAAACCGTAATTACTTTTGAAAATTCAACTTTGCCATTTACATCTAAATGAAAATATACTTAAATAGAAAAGTTGTAGTTGTATCAATATTTCACAATGTTACTAATTTTACTGTATTTGTGATTAAATAAATACATTATTGGTCATAATTGAAGATATTTCAAAAACATTGCAAAAACTCTTACAGACCCCAAACGTTTGAAATGAAGTTTATTTAATTTCTTGTGTAAAACCCACTTACTGTATACGGAATATGATAAATATTAAGATCATTTAAAAATAATATGTGGCTAAAATGGAATAATTTATTTTTATTTGCCGCTGAACCAAAGCCAAAGAAATCTATTAATTAATTAATTAATTAATTGATATCATCTGACTTTTTTCACGAATAATAATAAATAAATAAAATCTTATATTAGCACCATGATGTGGCCCACTGGGGGACCCCAATTTTAAAATGGAGTTTATTCGCATTTCTAATGGTTGTGATGGATCAGTGTCAGAATGACACCTAGATGTAGAAAAAACAGATGCTCAGAAAAACAAAAAGTGCTCCGCACTCCAGACCAAATCATGTAACTTTGCTCAAACACTCTGGCCCAGAGCAGTCTACCTGAATCTTGCGGCAAGCTGATGCTCACACACTTTTAGATCTGCTAACTGTGCTCTCACACTAAAACGAGGGGTGAAATTTCATTGTACAGAGTGACGGAGCGTGGCTGGAGAAGAAAGGGATGACTAGTACAGATTCATGCACTTTCCACACACACACCTTCATAAAGCTTAGCAGCTCACAGGAGTGCACTGAGGTGGTACGACAGGTTACACACCCTAGTTTAAACAGTCATGGGTAAAGTCTAAGAAGAACAAGTACGATTTTACACTTAAGGTTAAAGCAGATCTGGATTTAAGCTAAGGTTAAAGAAAACCTGGGGTTAAAACATAGCTGAATCAAGAATGTCCCACATAGTCCTGAGGAAAATACTTGCAGCCTCCTAGTGGGGTTTCTTTTCAGTTACGACTAGTTAAGGAACACCTGTCAGTTGTAGGATTAGTCAAACCACAGAACCTCTGCTGTCATCGCACTCTTGGATAAAAAAAAAGAGAGGACCGACAGGAGCTTGCATGCGAAGACTACTTCTCTTCCAGGCTCTGATCGTCACAATGATGGATGTGATGGCTGTCTCTCACTCAATGAATAGTCCTGCCACATGCAATAAATAGACTCAAAACTGCTAACCAGTATGACATGCAAAACAGTCAGATTGATAGACAGAGATGGACTGAAATCTAGGCAGACAGATTCAGTTTAGTAGACTGAGAAGAATTACTGAGAAGTAATTGAAATTAGATCTATGGCATCTTTTTCTAGTCGTAACGTCATGTTAATGTTTGATTTCACCATAAACAGAACGAAATATTGAGTTTTAAAAGTAGAAATAAATACATTTTATTATATAACTGCTGGGGGAGGGAGGGGCAAAACACGGCAAAATGCATATTTCTTGTGATTCAAAATACTGCAAATACGGAAAAGGGGAGAGAGAAAGAAACGACATGAAGACTTTCTCTGAATATATCTTGAAATATTTTCTTGTTTTAAGCAGAAATGTACCAAAAATATGTCGAGGTTTATAAATAAAATATACCGCCATTAACCTTATGAATAAATAAACCTAAAAATAAATCAATCAATCAATGGTAGGAAAAATGATCAGAATTCAAGTTAACATTCTGAAAAATGTACATTTTCTAAAATAAATATATTTTCTTATTAATTTAATTGATATAACTAACAAACAAAAAAAGACAAATTGCATGGTCATATTGCCAAAAAAAAAATAGAACTGATAATAAACTTTATTAATGAATGCAAGTTTAAATAATTTTGATAAAGGTAAGAAAACAATTCCAGAAAAGTTATATTCTAAATAAAATCTTAGACAATTCACTTTATTAAAGCAATTAGTAAGAATTTTTAGATCTCTCTCTTTATGAAAACAAAAATCCAAGCATACAAATACTGCAGTGTACATCCTCAAAGAAAAAAATGAGACAGAGGGTCAGTGAGAGAAAAAAAAACAGCAAGAGATACTACAGAGAGAGAGATACTAGGGATCACAAGGCTTTAGTCAGGATCAGATAGTGGTTGATGAGCTCTTAAAACATCTGCGTTATTTTGACCTTCTCGTTCAGGTACACAGACCTACACATACACACACTTCAGACCCTTCTGCACTGTGCTGCAAAGATCCTTCATTCTTCAGCTCTAAATCACATACACACACCAGCTCACACTTAAAGCTGCGCACACTCGAGTATCTCAGAGCTACATGTTTAATGCCTATTAACAAGACCAGTAATAATAATAATATTTTATACAATATTATTATTCAATAAATTACTCAAATCCTATCACTCAATTTTACATCCATTGCACCCTTGCATGAGTGATAACATATCAGTTTACATTTTATCATGTATTTTGCATTACAATGAGCAAAATCTGTATTACTGGAGTACATTTTGCAAAAGGCACGTAAAATATGTAGTGTCCAATGGGTTATACTGTTCATTGAAGCGAATTACATCTGTATTGTCAGAGCTGAACATTTTATTAAAGCACATGAATAGCAAGAGCACAATTTCTTTTGCGCAGCTCAACAAAAATTTGCTCTGCAAAATGTTTTGGGGGGAAACGCCACATTAAAGAGAATTTCATAATAAAATTTGAGAGAATTTGTTTCATACAAAGATTGCAACTGACTTAATGGGAGGCACATTACAAATAATACTGAAGATTTGTTCTTGCATAAACCGAAAAAAGCATTGAGTAAAAGAAAAAGATTCAATATCAGTATATCAATACGAGAAATGATTAAAATCAATATAACCCATTCCTATTCTTTAATAAAGTAACTAGACTTAGTGCTTTCTGAAGTTTGCAGATTATTTGATTTCAGCTGAAATACCTGAAAGTTTGTCTTGTGTGGAAACAAAATGCCTCTCTAATGTGCTGTTCGGATTTGGCAATAAGTGGCACTTCTTTTTGTGTGTAATACGAGCACAGGCGGTTTTCTTTTGGCAGACAGGCCTGTTTGTGTTGCAGGCTTTATAGAACATCATTATTTTGTCTTTTTTTTAGGTTAACAGTCAAGGCACATGTCTGACAGAAATTGTTCAAGGGGTCAAGATGTTCCTTCAGGCCTTCTAAAGGGAGAAACCATATGCGACACAATGCTTTTTACTTGAGATTGTGCCATGCTGCCTATACGCCTTCATTAACTGTATTTTCTGACTTGCTTTTTAACTGCAGGGAAGAAATCTTGTGTTTTCTGCTCGTTTCACCTGCATACTTGTTCTTAGCCTATTGATTTGATGATGTATTTTTTCCCTCTCCCACCACTCAATCAATTTGAGCAGGAGACCCTTACGGCAAAAAGAGCCAGCTGTTCTGTCTGTTC
The DNA here is from genome assembly GCA_037043235.1 of Rhodeus uyekii. Classification (NCBI taxonomy): domain Eukaryota; kingdom Metazoa; phylum Chordata; class Actinopteri; order Cypriniformes; family Acheilognathidae; genus Rhodeus; species Rhodeus uyekii. Next base: position 189,196 of record JAWRVZ010000113.1, read on the forward strand.
AAAAGAAATGCAACAAAAATCAAGTCCTATCTGTTTTGTAATTGGAGCGGAGGTAAGGTTGTCAATCTACACAATCTGTGCCTATTACCCCTTTTGCGACCCACAGAGTGCTGGAGCCAAGCCAAATCAAAAGTTTTAGCTGCCATAACGCCAGTATAATAATCTCCATAATCCTTCAGAAATCATTGTAAATATGCTGATTTGGAAACACTTCTTATTATCAATGTTGAAAATGGTTGTGCTGCTTAATATTTCATGGAAACTGTGATATGCTCAAAAGAACATTTACAGTAATACCTCTATTTAGGAGCATAATCCGTTCCAGGGCAGAGATCTCGATTCATGTTTTCCCATAAGAAATAATAGAAAACAAATTATTTTCTTGAATAGCTGGAACTAAGCAAAACTGAACTAAGCTTTCGAATTTATTTATTTTTATTTTTACTTTTCTATTTTATATTATTGTTTTGATTTTTTTCGATTTGTATTCTTTACTTTTGATCACTTTTTTTACCTTTTTTCTCAGACCTTTTAACGAAACATCTATCGAGGGAGATCTGCTTCTCCTTTATCCACAACAACAGAAGCCTCTCCATCTCATCATTTTTATTCGAACATAACTTCGATATAATCACGCCCAACTCCTTCTGCTTTAGGATGGTACATATCGTGGATGTACTGCAATCATAAGTGCGTGCGAGATGACTCACGTGGGCACCGCGCTTATATTTTACCACAATTTCACGCGTCATTTCCATGGTCATCCTGCGTTTCTTCTTCTCACTACAATCCTTACAACTCACTTTCTTAGAAATCATCGCTATTATGAAGAATAATGCACAAAATAGAGAGCAAAAACAGCTACTTGCGGGCGATGCGTACAGAAGTCAGCGAACACGTGAAGTGAACATGCGTCGGCATCAGTGTACCAAAACCCCCCCCCAAAAAACATGGCTTGTGCTAGTCTTGCTGTAACTCAGTGGATGCACTCTTTCCACAACAACAGCATTATTTACAGTCATGTTCTCGTTATAATTTTATGCACCCTACATGACAGATTTATGTTGCACATGTTGCCCCTAACTGTGTTTTCCTTTTCAAAGTGATTCCAATCATAGCAAGCAATTCAAAGCCATCATAGCGCATAACAGTTTACATTTGAAGTGTCTCAGCTGAAGGAAATAATACATTAATATATTTATTAACGATAACATTGAAAATGAGCATTTATCAGCCGATGATCTGCAATGATTGCTTGGCCACGTCTAGTGTAGCAGCCTCGCGTCTGTTGTAGACAAGAAAATATGACAAGGAATTATATCTTGTTCCCCGGATTCAACAGTACAACGGTGAGTAAAGAAGAGAGACCACAGTGTGCCTTCTGACAGTATGAAGCCAAACAAGTTAAGATGCCTCTTAGAGAATTCACATCACAAAAACAAATAGAAAGCCTTTTGAAGTGAAGAAGCTGTAGAACAACAATGTTTCAAATAAATTCTATAGCATTTTGCAAGCAACGTCATGTCTGAAACTGTGTATTTGGGCGCATGTAGGTCGGTGGCTTGAAAATATTTTCTCTACAAAAGGGTGGCCCGGGGAGTTTTGGGAACCACTGAGTTAATACATTGTTAACAAACAAATTAAGAGTGAACAATAGTTATAGTAAATAACTTAGATTGGTAAATTATTAACCTATGAACGTTACTGTGGAGTATAGCATACTTATTTATGCTGGTGGTTTGTTTAGTAGACTAGTCTGCTACCTCGACAATCAGCTCTCAAATCAGAGTTTTGTCAGTTCTGAGAGGCTGGTCGATATTTTTTGGGTGAAAAATTCCTTTACTGCCATTAGAATTGTAGAAACAAGGGTTTTAAAAAAAACTTTCATGTGATTGTGACCCTTTCCTGTATATGCAAGATTTAGATACTGCAGGGAATGAGAGTAAAGCTGTTTTACCCCTGAATGAACGGTACATAGGCCCCCAGGGACCATTTGCCTTTCCATAAGTTTAAACTGAACCCACTCCATGCTGCAATCAAAAGTCAGCTAGATCACACACAAAAAAGCTCACAGCCTCCTCTGGGAGCTCAATATGTGTGTTTGTGTTTGTTAGAGAGAGACAGGTAAGGGGAAAAAATGAATAGAGTTGCAGGAGAGATTGTTGCAGACATTCTCTCTCTCTATAGGCCTTGCCCTCTGTGTTTGAAAGCGCCACGCTAAGTGCTTTCGAGATTAGAGCGATACGAAATGAGACCAGACGGGTAATAAGACAAGCTCCAGCACAGGTGGGAAGCCACAAGTGCTCATGACCCTCCATCTACATCGCAGTTTAATGCAATCATGCGCATACACACGTTTAGCCTCCTATCACCTCTCCTGTTGAACGTAATTACCCAGTAGTCCTGTACTTATCACTACTACAGGCCAGCTTAACTACACAGACACACACATTAGAGAAGAAGAGAGGAAACAAAGTGCTTTCTGTAGTTCTAAATGGATGAACCGGTCATCCCAGCCACACACACACACACATATATATATGCACAAATATGTATATACATATGCATATAAATAAATATTAAAAATATGTATAAGTAATACATTATATATATATATATATATATATATATATAACACAGTCACGCAGTTCCAACTCCTTTATCACCCCTTAAATCATTCATTCTCTCAGCCTCCCTCTGTTTGGCTGCATCATTCACCACAGTGATACTTTTAGAAGTGATAACATTAATTAATTGTGATCGCTAATGTTCACGCAATATATATGTGGTTCATGAATTCATTTGTCATGAATTTCATTCAGTTGTCTCCTAGTTCTGCCTGTCTGTGTGAGTGGGGGCGTGGTCACTGATTACCGACACCTGATTGTCATATCATCTGCCTCACTTCTCTCCACTCCGGAGCTTGCGGTGGTCGCGCGCGTGTCTCCCGTTCCACGACTTTCACTCTGGATTATCACTTCGTTTGTTTTCTGCACTATTATAATAAATTCACTCATTTGCACTTGAATCCAGGTTTTGTGTTTTCCCCCTCCCTCGTCTGTCTCTCATCTCCTTCATGCCAGCAGACGCTGCTCAAAGTGAGTTACAGTAAATTGTCAAGTATTTTTAGAGTTTAATTGTCAACTACTAATTAGTATTTATATGAGATCTTAATGTTTATAATTTTAACTGTAATTAATAGGGTAAAACAAAAACAAAGTATTTAAAATGGGCATTTATGGTCGTGTGGAACGAATTAATTGATTTTTAATGCATTCTTATGGGGGAAATTGTTTTGGTGTACGAGCATTTCGGGATACGATCTCGCTCTTGGAACGAATTAAACTTGTAAACCGAGGTATTACTGTATATATCCCTGGCCATGGTGGCTAAAGGGGGTAAGGCCACAAAGGCCAGGTCACCTAGGACAGTGAGGCAAAGACATCTTAGCTCTGAAGCCATCTGAAGCTCTGAGCTCCCGGCTCCACCCGGGAGGCACCTCTGACTGATCTCTAATCCTATGGCTTCAGGGAACCACCCCCCTCCCATGTTTAGTGTTTTTTGTTCTTCTGTCATGTCGTCCTTGTTTAGAATCCTGATTTTTTAATTTTCTGTTTTTCATGTCTCCTGTGCCCCCTCCCTCCATCTCTCCCTCCCTCCCTCCAAAGTTTCAGCTATGGTGCGAGGTTGGTATCTGTAATATGTCTGTCCTGTCATCTATTTACTTCCTAGTTGCCAATGTGCGCTCCCAGAGTTTTCCCACTCTCCTGTCTCATCATCAATCACCTCGTAAGTCTTGTCAGCTGCGTCCTATCCTCTAATCATCCCCTGTGTATATCTACCCTGTCTCTTTGTCTGATCTCGTCTGTGGGAAGTTGTGTTGTTCTGCTAATGAGTTCCATTTAAATTGTTATTTAGACTGTCATTTTGTCTTCGTGCCTTCATCCTTGCATCACAACATGTGACATTAATTCATTTTTGTATGTTTGTGTGTGTGTATATATATACATACACACACACACACACACACACACACACACACACACACACACACATATATACATATACATATGCACACACAATGAAACTGTGCATGTCTGAGCAGGAAACAAAAACTCTGAATAGGATTTCATTAAGACCAACTCCCTCGAGATCCTGTAGGTCTTTTTCCTCCTCTTATACATCATGTCTTCTAACAGGGACTAACGATGCTCAGTGTCTGTTCAAATGAATATTTTACAGTTGGCTAATGAGGATGAGAGAGTATTGCAGAGAGGAAAAAGTAAGAGAGAAAGAAAGATTTATGGAGGTAAAGTGGTGGGTGCTTGAACATTAGGCCACACTAGTAGGCAGCCGCATCACTGATGCACTGTGGGACACCAGACGACAAACATTAACACAATGACTGGGTGCAGACCTGGAGAGTAGGTGTGCCTGTGTGTGTGTGTAGTCCTGATAAAACCTACATTGTGGAGACAAAATATACCACAAAATCTTTGATATTGTAATATAATTGATATACTATTATAGTTTTTTGTTAATATTTTAAAGTAGACTTTATTTTTATATTTTCATTTTACTTAAAGTTTTAGTTGTAGTGTGCTATTTTCATGTTGTTGTTTTTTTTTGTTTTTTTTCTATATGTACATATATTTTTATTACGTTTAATTAGTATGCTTGATTTTGACAATTTTAGTAGTTTAACTTGAAATAAAAATGATAAATGTTGTCTTGGCAACTAGTTGCATTTTTTTATAATTTATTTATTTCAGTTAATGTTTATTCTATATCAAGTCATTTTTTAATGGTTTTAATCTTTAGCTTTAGTTAACAATAACACTAATTTGGCCAATTTTGTGAATACATCTTCACAAATACAGTGAAACGAGTCACAAACTGACTTGTGAGTATCTACATTATTAGTACATGGTCATTATTCTCCAAATCATGTTTTGCATTAAATCCAATGATGTCAACAGATTTGTGCGAGGTTCAGGGGCAGTATCAAGTAAATGTCCTTGTTAGTACATCTTCTAATGTCTGTGTGTGTGCGTGTGCATGCTATAGTGGCTTTTGTTTTGGCTAAGGCAGAGCTCTGTGAGGATGCATACGATTTGTAGCTTTGTGGAATTAGCATATCAACTACTAGCACTGGAAATGTCTTTGGCACCTAATGCTGAGGTAAAATTCTCTCTCATTGATCAACCTATGTCATTGAAATTTGCATTGTTGATGTCCTGACCTACAGAATCCCAGCAGATCAAGATGAAGTCTGTTTTCTGGTACTCCCAGGCAAAAATCAGGCACAATCAGGATACAAAAGGGTGAAGTCAGTATGTGGATATATTTGAACAATGTTTCTTTTTCTTTTTTTCATACAATGTTGTTTGGACTCCAATGACTTTCATAATACCTTCTTTTTGGTTTCAATGAATAAGAACGTCATATTGTTTGGAAAGAATAAATGAATTACATTGAAATTAGATTTTTTGAGAGAGCTATCCCTGACACAATTCACAAACTTTGCACACTGGGCAAGTCGGTTGGTGACTGTTTGCAGAGATCTATGCAAAAACAAAGTGATGCAAATTGTACTTCATGAATTTGTTTACAAGTATGTTTATTTCTGTCCCACACCAATCACCTGAGATAAAGAACAACAACAACAACGTGTTTTTCAGTTGAGCATAATTGTGTATTCCAGATAATGCTGATTACAATACTGTTGACAAAGCCCTGAATATTTTTATCAAATTTAGTTGTGATTTGTTAACCATGGGAAAAGTTTATAAAGCACACCCAATCCAAAGTTTATTGATTGCGTTATGCAGTCAGGTATAATGAAAATGCAGTTTTTTTTAAGATGTAGAAGAAGCGAGAATACAGGATTGGGGAGGAGAGAGAAGAACAGTTAAAGAGATGCAGATAAAAGAGGAGGAGAGCCATTCAGACATGTGCTTAACATGATATGGAGTTGAAGTATAGATAACATACAGGTAAAAGTTTACAAAGGACTCATTCATTAACTACATTCATTAGTTAACAAGAACTATACTATAACCAATACAATATTATTACTATATGCACAACCGTTTTGGGCCGGTAAAATGCTTTAATGTTATGGCTGCATGGCTTTGATAAAAAAAAAAAATATATATATATATATGTATAAAGAAGTGAAATATTGCTATTTAAAATTACTATGAATACATATTATTTTATAATATTATGTTATATATATATATATATATATATATATATATATTTATTTATTATATATATATAATAAATATTTAAATAATAAAGTATATTAATATATTATATTTTATATATATATATATATATATATATATATATATATAAAATATAATATATTAATATACTTTATTATTTAAATATTTATATATTTATTTTGTATGTCATTTATTCCTGTGATGGCAGTGTCTTCCATAACTATAACTATATAGGAGAGCCATTCAGACATGTGCTTAACATGATATGGAGTTGAAGTATAGATAACATACAGGTTAATATATTATATTTGTTAATATAATATTGTTAATATATATATATATATATATATATATATATATATATATATATATATATATATATATATATATATATATATAATATATTAATATACTTTATTATTTAAATATTTATATATTTATATATTTATTTTGTATGTCATTTATTCCTGTGATGGCAGTGTCTTCCATAACTATAATTAATGAATAATTGTTTAACTATTATTACATTGTTTTTCCCCAATAATGACACTGTCCTGTCAAAAACAGGATGTTTTTGTGGTTAATGTCTTGTTTGGTTTCGGTCTTTTTTCTCTTTAGCTGAAGTTCTTAAAATACATGAATGAACCTAGCCTTGCAAGGGTGAAAACAAAGCAAATCTGTTAAATAGTAAGCGATGCAAAACAGTTAAGACAGTTGTGCTTACTGATTTGAGAATAAGTACTAAATAAAATAAAAAGGTGGCAAATCATCTGAGAAAAGCATACTGTTGTGTTCACCAAGCATCACATTACAACATGTACATTGTTTGACAGCTGTGTGGCACACATTATGGAACAGAACCGACAGGAAAATTATTTCCAAAACTGGGATCAAGTGAGATGTTCTAATTCATCAAAACTCATAAGTTCCTCCAAGACACACAGAACAAAATTACCCATCTGCCAAGCTGACTGAGGTTCTGTGAGCCTGTGTGAATGTTGTCTTGTCTGACAGCTTGTCAAAATATAAGGAGACTGATGTACTGCAAACGAGCCAGTAGATGTGCGTATATTAATCAAGAGAAATATAAATATTATTAGCTAATCAGATCATTTTTACGTCTATGCAAAAACCACTAGAGTCTCAGTAAAGAACAGACACTCAACTTTTTCACTTGAGTATGTTTGCGAGTATTAAGTAGAAAGATATATTTATTTATTGTATTTCATTATAACAAAACAACTTGCTTGCTTACTTGTTTTTCCTTACTTTAAATCATTTACTTTAAATCAAGTCTGTTGATGCCCCCTGGTTGAAAACCACTGATCTAGACTCTATCAACTATGTTTAGACTGTGACAGAAGACAGAGAATATATAAAAGTTGCATCTTTGTAAGGTTGATTGTAGAGGTGCGCTTTCAAAGACCTCTATTTTTCCATGTGTATGACAAACAAGGAAAAACACCAACTATACAAACTCTGTTTTGATTTTAGAGGGAACAAATTAAGCTATTTTTAGCTATTTCAATCTCCTGCTCTGCAATGAGGGCAGAAATTTGTGATTTTCTAGACAAATAAACAACGGCTGGCATACTTTTCCCATCATTGGTAGGAAACATTTTCCCCATCTAAACAGATAGCAGGTGGCGAAATGAAAGACATCACACATCTTTTATAGACCCAAACGACACCAGCAGGAGTGGCTTTGATGTCGCAGCATTGTTCAACGAGCAGAAACAATAGAATCTTCCTCTGCCGGCATGCATCTATCTCTCTGCTGACAGAAGTTAATTGAGATGGGAGATACATTTTCCACTGCGACTCTCCTACAGATAATCACAATTCTAGACATAAATACACTAAGATGGCATCACACAGTCTTAAAAAAAAAACTAGAAGATGTCTCTTGGCTTAAGTAGTAAACCATTATATTTAACAAGCACTTGTTTCGCTCCTAAATCATTTATAATGACTGCATAAATATCCACGTAAAATCTTATCAGTGATTATATGAGATACTCGGATGATATACCCCCTGATACAACATCAACTTAGTGCTCCTTCATCCATTTTAATGATCCTTACGTCCTGACGGTTGAGACTAATTATTGCCTATTATAAAACTCAATAGCAGTGATAGAGAGGAGCGGAGCTGGTGGGACGTGTATGGCAGTAGTCTGGAGCTATGCTTTATCTGCACGCTGATGAATAAGTCTAATCTATCATATGTCTGGGAAAGCCCTAAGGCCTCCAGAATGAAAAGCGAGTAGCAGTGTGTTCATGAGTGAACTGAGACTTTAAAGATCACCAAAAATCTGTGTATTATTAGCATTGGCTATGGGAATTCTATGAATGTAAATATTTGCTCTGACTGCTTGATTGCAATTTTAAAATGTCCTCCTCATTACAAAGCATTTATTTCATCAATCTCCAAAAAGGCTAATTGGATATTGTGCGATTTTTGACATTACACAGGCAAATATATCTGCATTGCACTCAAAGATGATATGTTTGTTCGGAGCATTTTGTTTGTAAACTAGGCAAATTGTACTGGAAAGTTTGCAAAAACTTTTTTTAAAGATCTAGCAGCCAACTTATCTGAAAGCAGCTGCATCACATAACATTAAAAAATTATTTCATAATGCTTTGTCTGTAAATGAAGGTTTTATCCGGATTATGTTTTCAAAACAAAGGAACATCTACATCTCTGGAGATGGACTTGTAAACTTGAGATTGTTTATATTTTTCCAGAATTTTGGTTCTCAAGTCCTCAGACAGTTCTCTTCTCTTTCGGTTGTCCATGCTAGTGTGGCACACACAGACACACAATGCAACGACTAACTTCTCTCATTTTTATCTGCTTTCTGGTGTGATTTTTATATTGCCCACACCTGTTACTTGCCCCAGGTGAGTTTAAAGGAGCATCACATGCTTGAAACAATCTTATTTATCCACAATTTTGAATGGGTGCCAATCATTTTGTCCAGCCTATTTTTTGAGTTTTGTGTGAAATTATATCACATCGCCTTTGTTAATAACCGGTTAATTTATTTTGTTCCAATACACACAAAGGAAATAAACGTGTATCCTCTTGAGTCCTGCAAATTTCTCATGAAATACTGAAACTGTACCTAACATTAGTAGGGTTGGACAATATAGTGATACCATATTTGTTAAGGGACAGCATTTAAAATTATTTGTATGGTCAGAAATGTCCACTCTTCAGAAATTAAGAGCAGTTTATCGTCTGATCAGTGTATACTGAGAACAGTATATAAGCACAGGACGTACAACATTTATACACATGTATGCATATATTTTGCCCTACCTCAGTGTGAACTGCTCAATGGTGGCAGCAGAATTCATTAGTACTTGAAATCCCACAGTCTGTCCCTGTTTAACTGGGCTGGGAGGTGCCAGAATCTCGATGTCTCCGTCCAGTCTAAGTCGGTTTCTGGGCGCTTTGTTGTCCCCAGTGGCGAGAGTCACTGTCCCAATCCTCTGCATATCCCCTTCTTGGCCTATAGTTTTTCCTTGCACCCTACCCGTGATGCACTCTTTCCCCAGTGTCTCTGGAGGAAGGATAGAGTAGTGCAACTCCACAATGATGGGAACGGGTTCCTGTGTGCGTCGACGTGGCGGAGGAGCATTGAACCAGGACGTAGGTATGCCAAGCTGGGCTACACAGATCCCCATGTTTCCCTCTAGTCGACAGGCAGTTGACACCGAACCTTCCCCTGGATCACGGATCCCAACTAAACGTACACATGGGAGTAGTTCCACGGGAGGATCCATATCCTCCCATCTGCGGCCTGCCAGGTAAAACAACACCTGTATTTGAGGGTGTTCAACTCCTATCCTCTTGCTCACCAGGTTCGCTCTCACCTTCCAGCCCAATGTGACGTGTGTAGAAGTGTGGAAGGAATGTGGAAGCGCCCCCTGGAGGAGCTCTGGTGGTACTGGTGCCTCTGCAGTGAGGTTGCCATAGCTACAGTTGACTGACAACAGGGAAGCAGGGCCAGAATCGGGCAAGTGGAGAAAGAGAGGCTCACTGCGTGTCTGCAAGCTCCCGTTACGCATCACTTCCTGTGTGGCCTCCCGGAGAAAGAAGGATGACTCTGCACCCTGCAGTTGGCAGAACACAGGGAGGTATGTAGGCAAGGATGAGGAGAACCTGGGCACGAGATCACTACCTCCACCCCTGCTCTCACACACTGTGGAGAAAAAGAGAAAGAAAGAGATTTATCTATGTTTAATTTCAGAGACACTTCAGATGCTATTACAAGTCAAAATTGCTTTGTGGTATAATTTAAAGTGTCCCCTGGTTTTGGTTTTATCTCGTTCAACGAGAACATTTATTTAAAGAGAAACAAATTAAATTAAGGCCAAGGGTCTTTGGAAAGATAATTGTTTAAGTGTGTGTAGAGAGTAAGTAAATGTTCTGGAACAAGAAAAAAAGAGAAAGAGTTAGAGAGAAAATTGTTATTTATACACTTTCAGAGTGTATAACATTTTACATTTTCACATTTACATTTTCAGTAGTCATTACTCCAGTCTTCAGTCACATGATTCTTCAGAAATCATTCTAATATGTTGATTTGGTGCTCAAGCAACATTTATTATTATCAATGTTAAAAATGGCTGTTTTTGTGCTCTCTAACATCTTTGTTAAAACCATGATACCTTTTTCACGGTTCTTTATTGAATATAGAGTTCATTTGAATTAGTAATTTTTTGTAACATTAAAAAAATAATTTACTGCCACTTTTATATACACACTTTTGCATAAATTGCACACTTTTATATAAACAATTTTGCATCAAAACTAGCAATGGCTATCTCAAAGACAGTTCTTCAGTTGTTACAAGATGACCCAGAAACACAAGACCTTAAGCTGTTGAAATTGAGCCAAGCCGCAAATAATGAATTACTCAGGAGCAGTGAAAATGACATCACAAAATGTCCATGAGCCTTTAAAACTGGCATCAAGCGGGATATGTACTTTATTTGGTTGAGAAAAAAGTCAAACTCTGCTTTGTTAAACAATCTGCATTTTCATTATCATATACACTGCTCAAAAATATTAAGGAAACACTTAAATCACACATTTGATCTCAATGAATGAAATAATCCATTTGAAAATCTGTATTTATATACATTCTATAGTTTGCTCAGATCAAAATTATCAATCGAATCCGACATCCTAAACACACTGAGGGTAAGCTTAAAAATCACATAAAAAATCTGTGTAAAAAATACTTGCATGAAGTACATCACATCATCTCACAATGCATGGCCCCCACATTCCTGCATGCACTTACAACCTAGATCAAGTCATCGGGGGAACTCATGTATAGTCTGTGGTGCTACTTAGAGGCTTTGGATGATCCAATAATGTCCCTGAGATTCTCAATTGCTTTCAGGTCTGGGGAAGTCAATGGCATCAATCATCTAAAAACTGTCTACACACTCTAACCACATGCACCAGGAGGAACCCAGAGCCCACTGTATCAGCATAAGGTCTGATAATAGCTGTAAGGATTTCAAATCGGAACCTAACAGCAGTAAGGGAACCATTGGATGGCACGTGGATGTCTGACAATCCAAGGATATTCCTCTCTAGAACATTGCTGACCCACCACCAAACCGGTCATGTAGGATGATATTGCCGGCAGCATAACGTTCCACACGGCTCAGTGTGACTCTGCTCTCATCCGTGAAAAGAACAGGGTGCAAATAATGGACATGAATTTTGGTGTTCTCGAATGGCAAATTGAGCTGCATGGTGCTGAGCTGTGAGCACAGGTCCCACTAGAGGATGTCGCGCCCTCATGCCACCCGAATGAAGTGTATTTCTGACATGTTGGTCAGAAACATGCACAGCAGTAGCCTGCTGGGGATCATTTTATAAGGCTCTGGAAGTGTTCCTCTTGTTCCTCCTCACACAAAGGAGCAGATACCGGTCCTGCTGCTGGGTTGTTGCCCTTCTACGTCTCTGTCTTGCTCTCCTTGTGTAACAATCTGGGAGACACACCAAACCTCCTTGTGATGGTACATATGAATGTGCCACCCTGGAGGAGCAGGACTGCCTCCGATTGGGTTGAAGGTACTGCCACATTCTACAGACAATGACAAGAACCCTAACAAAAAACAAACCTAAAGACAAATCAGCCAGCAACAATAAGGAAAGAGCAACTGTCCATAGCTTCCACCTGAAAAATCATTCCCTTTTGGGGTTTGTCTTGCCTCTCCAGTGCACCAAAGCAGGTGAAACTGATTCTCAATCACTTACGCTTCCTGATTAGACAGATTGATATCCCTGAAGTTTAATTAATTTGTTGTTGTAATGTGACGATTAAGTGTTACCTTAATTTTTTTTCAGTAGTGTATATAGACATGTTTTCATAAAAATAAATAAACAATGTAAAGTAATCAATACAGTACTGTCACAGTTCTTGTCAGGTCTTGTCACCTGTGTCTAATCAACCCCTTGTGTATATATTCCCTTGTGTTTCCCGCTGTCTTCATCCGTCAATGCTAATGTTTGATGTTGTGTTTCCTGTATGCCATCCCGTTTGACTATGTTTCTAGTTTTGCACAAGATGTGCCCTTTTTGTTTTTACTTTTTGAAGTGTTCTTTTGAGTTTTAACATTAAAGATATTTCAGTTCATTCCTCCTCTCCGAGCCTTCATCATCCTCCTACACACGCGCCTAACAAGTACGTTATTGTGAGAAAAATAACTGTTACATATCCATATACTGTATGCTTGTATAACCTCCTTTTATAAAAAAGTGACAATGCATTCATTTTATCATTATGTTGAACTCATGACCTTGGCATGACTAATACCATGCTTTACCAGTTGAAAAACAGGAGTCTTTTGTTACTCTGTTACTCTGGCTCACATTCACACAACTGCTTCCACCTCCACTGGGCAGGATACGCCACTGCACTGCCTTTGTGAGTGTGTGAGTGTCAGGGTGTAATAGCAGAGGTGGAAAGGCCTTCTTTGTGCTCAGGGACGAATTATTTGAGCTCTACTTCTACCAAAAAGTCAACAAGTCATCACTGAAATTGAAATCTGTCATTTAGCAGATATTTTTATCCAATGCAAAAGGTCCCACAGGAGCAACTTCAGGGCTAAATGCCTTGCTCAAGGGCAGAATGGCACTAAAGCAGTACTGTGACCTCAGTAAAATCCCATCCCTGAACAACTCCAGGATCAGATAGCAAACCGTTCAGCTGAAGACCACAACTTTACTTGACTTACCAAGGAAATGTAGTCTTAGTAGCCAGACCTTTGAGTTGCAGCATAAAGTCTGAAAGGCCAGAAAGTTAGTACTACTCTAGTACACATTTAATCAGTATCTCTAATACACTAAAATACTCAAAGACAATTAGTTCAATGCAAAAAAAAAAAATCTATAAAATTTATGGTAAAAAAAACAGCAGTTGTGGATGCTAGAATTTTACCATAAAAAATATGGTAGAAACATTTTAGACTTTATAGATTTAACTTAAAGTGTAAGTAAAAAAAAATAATAATAAAAAAACCTTTAAATGTAGGGTAAACAATTTTGGAGAGGCTAGCAATAGCAAGCTAGCTTTGAAAACATGAGATCCCACCCTCCCTTCAGAGTGTCTCCAAAGCCACACATCAACTAAAACACATGAATGAACAGCAGATTCTGCAAAGTGTCACGAGAAACTGCATTAAATTACCTCATGTATAATAATATTAATAAAGGCAAATAACTTACAGAGCTCTTACTTGTACCAACTGACTGCTGTAGCTTAATTTCGGCATTTATAGTGTGGCTACAGAAATGCTTAAATCTAAGTCTGAGAATGTGAACCGCTTCGTTTTGAAAGTCATGGGTTGTCATCTCGTAATTACAGTAAGAACATAGCATGATTGCAGCATAAGCTCATTGTTTTGGTTCAGAAGGAACTGTAAAAGATGGCTGCTGTTTGTTTACGGCACCTGGTGATTGTGTCTACAGCGCTGCATAGCCTTATGGAACACGCTGATGATGTGTGATGTCTGCCCGGGCAGGGTGTGCAGATATGGAAATACTAGTATCCAAAGTCTCTATACACGTTACAGACGGCAAAATCGAAAGAAAAACCTGACGTATACATTATTTAACCATATTTTCTTTCTGTTGGGATGTTGATATAGCAACTTTTCAAGTGTAAAATGGGTTTCATTCATACTGTTTCTCCTTTAATCCAATATAAAATTTCATACAAAATTGTCCCTCATAACCAGTAGTAAACAAGCCTAAGCCTACTAGTTTAACTAAGCGTTTTGTTTAGGCTTTTAAATGCCTCCTTCACCTTGCTCATCTTCCGAGTGGACATTTCTCTGAACCTGCCGTGAGCACCACAAAGAAAACCAATGCATGCAAAACTTGAGGTAAAATGAAATGATTTTGTAAATAATATATTAATTTTAAGATGTAACATTAACACTGAATTAATATAAACATAACCTTTGTAAAAAATATAGAACAAAACATTAAATACATATAAACAACATTTTCCAAATCGACTAGTAGCAGCGCTATCGCGTTAGAATTTGCCACGTGGGCGTTACCAAATTTCTCTCTTTTCAAACAGATTACATAAAAATAGAATATGTTTAAAAAAAGACACTTCAAGTTTTTAAAGACATATCTCTCGTGTCTATGTGGCAAGTATTTGCCGAGTTACAGTTCATTTTTCGACACATTTCAGAATAGATTTCACGGAAAGAGACACACGTTATCGCGCATGACATTAAAATACTGCATACGAACATACGACGTAACAAAACTTATGATTAACCAATTAACATAGTTACCTTACCATTTGTACCGCCTTTTACCTTTATGTTTTGCAGTATATGGTAGCACTTTATTGTGCAAATAATATCAGTTCAACATCTTTTAAACGTTTGTTTCCTGGCTAGCTGAAATCGGTGTACTATAACTCCCACAAGTTGCACTGCAGTCATGCAATCTGATTTTCAGAAAAGGTATTTATGCTACAGTTGGAAGCTCTACCACATGTGTGCTCACTCATGCTTAATTAAAGCATAGTCAATCCTTCACCTTTCTCTAAGGGTACCTCTATCATTGTAAAATCCCTCAGCACATGTTCGTATTTTCCGTTAAGTCTGTGATGGAGCTTATCAGATCATTCTGCCAATCAAATGCAGCACAGTCTGCCAAACAGACTGAGTGTGCCAAATGCTTCAATGAATCAGATCCTAAATTTACAGTTCTTTCCTGTTATAATTTTAGATATGTACTGATAGAGCCAGTATGAGACAAAATTATGCTCTAACTGACAAGTGCATGCCGTGTGCCACATTTACAGCATAAAGGCAACTAAATATAATTAAATGCAAGACCAAGAACAATTTAATATGCAAATGAATGCGAAAAAGACCAAATTGCAAATTTTTTGGTCAGATTTTCCATTTTAATCTTAACTTTCTTACAACCTATAAACAAAAAAACGATGCATTTTATGTGCATATATATATTTTTGTCTCTTTATCTTCATATAAGTTACTTGATATCCATATCCCATAAACAATATCCCATTTTACACAGCAAGAATTTCGATCTTAAGCCAATATAAAATGATGTAATAAACAATCCCAGTTTTTTATCTTTCTTCTGGTATTCTTGTATATCTTGTTTGTATGTTTTCTCTCTTCTTTTTTTATAGTGGTACAACAGACTTCGTGCTGATTCAGAGTCTCATTTGCATGTTTTGAAACAGTGAAACCGAATGGAGACCAACAGAAACTCAAGCAGCTGTCTGGAACAGAACCTGAGTTTTATTGTATTACTTTAGCTCTCTCGCTCGCTCGCTCTCTCTCATTCTCTTCAGGTAGAGAAAAGGTGTGAAAATATAATGAAGATTTGGTATGGCGCTGCGTCTCACAACAAGAGTTTAAACACATAATAATCCCTTCAGAGAGAGATACACCTTCAGTGATTCATTTCAAATCAACACTGAGACAACAACACGCGAGGCCTAGTGGACCCACTGTCTTGAGGTTGGTGGCGGGAAATAAACGACACAACAAAGGAATGGGTTTAATATAAGTTAACAAAGAAAATAAGATTCAGTCATCCAGAACTGTAACCAAGATTGTTGCGTTTTACAAGTAAAAGCTATTTTCTGTGGCAATTCACATTACATTGCAAATTAAGCTTTAACTGTTTTGAAACTAGAACCTTCCTTTAATGCTGAAATATATTTCCATTCTCTCATCATCAGGAAATTATAGATGTATAAAGTCCATTCTGTCACTTCGGCCTCACCACCAGCAATCATGACATAATTGCAGAGCCCCAGAGAACTGACACATGCACACACACACACACACACACACACACACACAAAAGATTTAAAAAGTGCAATGTTTTGTGGCGGCCCTGGGGAGCTGCGATACGGAGGTTGCACGCTATAAAGCACGTAGCTTCAGCAGATGGAGGCAGCATCGTCCCAAAAACAGCATCTCTCTGTGTCAAGTCCGTTCTTTATGGCGCTCTCAGGACTACAAAGAGGACCATAACTCTGAGCTCAAACACCTCCTCTCTGATTTGTTTCAGCCGCTGGTCCCAAGGCTGACGACACCCCACACATTTCTAACCTTTCACTTTCACTTCCTCTTTCTCAGGCCACTTTTCAAATGTCAAACATTTCTCACAAAGCGGAGGATTTCATTGAGGCAGGCGAGAAGGCATCAACTCATACATACAGCGTGAAGAGTTCAATATTTTTCCCTTGGGTTCATGGAATTGTATTTCTGCCCATTTATTCCTGCCAATTTAACATCCCATCAACTTCATTATGGCAGATAAAGTGACACGCCATAAATCCTACGGTATCTCATTCATTTTTACCCGAGGTTTTACCCTAAGCATGACGAGTGACATACTTGACATCTCTTAGTCTGGCCTAGCCTATCAATATTGCAGTTTGTTCTGGTCAAGAATAGCTTGCATAGACAGGAAGCGACCGATCGCATGTTTAGGAGTGGGCTTAACTGAAATAGACTATACCTTAATATACAAGCAGGAAAGAAAGAAATAAGGGATCATTTGTAATCTAATTAAATTGCACGATGATTAAATCACAAAATAATCAAATCTGTGATGAGAAATTACCCCCAAAAGATAATTTACTGCCATCATTGTAATGAGAAAAGTATCGACATTACTTTAAACAGTTGCTTGAGAGGGAGAAAAAAACTTATTTCACAAACTTTTAGGCTTCAACACCTTGAGGGTGAGTAAATAATGACAGAATTGACAGACATTTTCGAGTGAACTAAACCTTTTTTTTAAATGATTCTCTAAATGAATGAATGAAATGAACTAAAACTGCCAGTAGTCATTCATTCATGCGTTTCAGTTAAACAGCAGATTCCTTCAGGATTGAAGTAAATTGCTCTCTTTATGAACGGGCCATTGAATCATTGGTTCACCATGATTGACGCAGATTCAATCAGAAATGACAGTTCTGCTCTGGCTTTATAGGTAAAAAAATATTCTCGTTGGCAAAACTGAGCAAAAACAGACAATATGGTCTCTAAAATATAAGACAAAATTGTTTTTTATTGAATATTTGCACTTATAATTGCGGTACTAAAATATTACTTGGGTGATATAGCACTCGTTACTCATATGATATTTTTTAGCTATATCATCAAATAAATATGAGACAAAAACTCATACAGGGGCATTATAACAGCATTCTATGGGCTACATCACAGAGTGAGCTTTTGCCTTACTTCACCTTTGTCACCTATCAAATTTATGAAATGTAAGATAAATTAGGGAAGCACATCTGTACACTTTTTTTCTGTAAAACTGTTAAGAATATTATTATTTTAAAAATTTAGATATAGGAACAAATCATTTTAACACATTATTTGTTCTTATATCTAATTATTTAAAATAAATACAAACAGTTTTACAGAAAAAAATGCGTATAGATGTGCTAAGAGTGTTTTTAGAGAGTACTTTAGAGATACAACTAAAAACAAAGTAGAAGTTGCAGATGTGTGGAGAACATTTTCAAACATTTAATCATTAACAAATCGTTCTTGCTTCACTGTAAAATAAAAATAAAAAGATTGCAAGCAAAATGGAAAGAAACTTGGATTAGATTAATAATAAAATACATATAGTAAAATATTATAATTCCTGAATTGTATAGATACTGACTGAGACCAAATTTGAGTTGTATGTATATTTACAGAATGTTCAAAAATGTAAAAGAAATTAATACTTTTATTTAGCAACGATGCATAAATTGATCAAATGACAGTAAACACTTTTTAATTATTACAAAAAATAACTCTCTATTCATTCAAGAATCCTGAAGAAAAAAATGCAGCACGGTTGGCACAAAAATATTAAGCAGCACAACATGGATAATAATAGGAAATGTTACTTGAACATTACATCAGTATATTAGAATGATTTTTTTTTTATCAAGTGACAATGAAGACTAGAGTAATGGCTGCTGAAAATACATTTAAGATAAAATAATAAAATACTTAATATTATTAAAATGTTATATTTTATTCTTTTAAAGTGTACACAGTATTTTTGAATAATTAAATGCAATAGCTTTTGAATGTTAGAGTGTATTTATGATTATTGTGTGGCTGTTACCTATATTGTTCCAAAACGGTTACTTATAAAGTTCCATTTCAGTTAGTCTTAATCCAGAGTCTGAGAGCTACAAATAAAGCATACTGCGAGATGAAAGTTGCAAGGCCCTTTGAAAGTCTCCCAAACGCTTCATTGGCCCTACACATATTTATATGCTGCAGGCTGAAGAAAATGACTCCAAAAAACTAAACACCATTCCAAAGATCCTGGATGAGACCAGAGATGGCAAAAGAACATCAGTAAGCATACAGCTGTATTCAGGGACCTAAGGGCATTTAAATAAAGGGGTTGAAGAACCCAAGTACGTGTGTGTGGTTATTATTTGGGCAGTAATGGAGTTGACGGATCATGTGGTATTTTACGCCTGGATAAAAGAATTCTCCTCTGGCGTTTGTCCTCTGGCCCCTCATGGCAAGAGCAGCTGCTTCGTTCTGCTTCCAAAAACCATGACCTTGTAGCAAGTGCAAATTTACAAATACTCTCAAACTTTCTGACCCTTGCTATCTCACTCACACACAAGCTCAAAGTCAATCTCACTCTGTATCAAATTCAGACCCACCCACATTCACTCTGATATCACAGAGTAACTCAGGAGAGCAAAAAAAAAAGTGAATGATTTATAGCCCCGTTCAAGACATAATTTGGAATACACTCCTTCAATCACACACACACACTGAAATGCACAACCCTGCAGGAAGCTCTTCGGGTTAATCGGCTTCCTGCCTCCCACTAAGCACTAAAACTATTCGCCACATGGATGCCCCAATAAACTTTGACCTTTGCCACAAACACCAAATGATCCATCACAAAGCTACTCTCCAACTTTCTCAATTGTCTCTATCTATCTTTCTATCCATCCATCCTTCCTTCCTTTCCTCATTCCAACCTTTTTCATACTTTCATTACCTGGTCCACATGTTCTTTTATATCACTCTATATATATTTTAGAGAGAGAAAGGGAAAACGATACAGGGCCTAAGTTGTTACAGGTTTCCGAGCGACTTGGTATACGAGCAAATCGGTGTATGAGCATGGAGGGTCAAATCGGTGTACGAGCATTGTATCAGTGTACGAGAAAATGTTTCCCTCCCGTGCATTCGTTCGTTCACGGCTCCCGTGTGTGATACACCTCTGGATTATCACTTTGTTTGTTTTCTGCACTATTAGAATAAATTCACTCATTTGCACTTGAATCCTTGCTTTGCCCGCTCTTCCCTTCTCCCTCCTCTCGTCTCCTCCACACCTGCTCAAAGCTGAAGTGCATTACAGTAAACTGTCAAGTATTTTTAGAGTTTAATTGTCAATTATTAATTAGTATTTATATGAGATCTTAATGTTATAAATTTTACTAATTAATAGGGTAAAACAAAAAAAATATTTAAAATGGGCATTTATGGTCATGTGGAACGAATTAATTGATTTTTAGTGCATTCTTATGGGGAAAATTGTTTTGGTATACGAGAATTTTGGTTTACGAGCTCGCTCTTGGAACGAATTAAACTCGTAAACCGAGGTATTGTGTGTATATATATATATATGTATCAGGACTGAATGGTCAGATCGGCATAGGTACCGATATGGTAAGAGATAAAAAAAATATCATTATAGCGCTGAATAGTAGGTTGAATTCTGTGGAAAAGCAGAGGTGTGTGTGAAGTGTATGCTGACTTTGATCGTCACCACCTTGTGCAAATTGATTTGGCCCTAATTGAACATTTTAAGAATCGATTAAAATGTGCTGTGCAAACACACTTAGAGAAATCCATCAGATTCTGAGCTGGCTAAAGCAGAGATTTACACTCAATGACTAGAACTACAGCCAACACTGGCACACTCCTGACAGCCGTATTGTTAGGGCTTTTAGAACGATAGAGAACGAGAGTGAGCAAGTTTGAGGCAGTATCATAAATAAAACAACCTAATGAAGTAGTGAATTTATGTAGGCCCCATCCGTCATGAGAGGGTGTCGGCACTGGAGGGCTTCACTTTTAGCTCATTTACCCAAAATGAGTGGGCTGATATTGAAATATGTACTTCTGTAAATTCTTTTAATAGATTAAACTTTACAATACTTAAAATAAGCACATGTTGGTCTCTGAACTCAAATTACTGATGTGCATACATATCCACTAATCTAAAGAGAATCTGCTAGGCTTAATTTCCAAACTAAATATTTTAATGATTTGGGATAAGTGTGTTAACGAATACTATAATAATGATAATAATAATAATAATAATAATAATAATAACAGCAACAAAAATAATGGTTATAACTATATAATAACTATCATTGATTAAACCTACAGTATATTATTATAAATAGTAGTAATAGTAATAATAATACATATTCATGTTTAGTATTCAGTGTAATGATGTCCCAAAAAATCCACTGAAAAAGGGGCACTGCCATCATGCAACATGCTCTGAACATAAGTGTTATTATATGGTTGTAAACTTTGAAAAGACATCTTGTACTCGTGTTATCAAAGTAAAAAAAATTAAGTACAGGTAAATGAAAATATTCTACTCTTACTAACTGTATCATTGCTCTTCTATAGTATCATACTAAACTGACAGACAGCTTCAGTGATTAGAAAAGGAATGCTCTTTACTTGCTTTCTTTGTAATTCAGTCACAATTTAAAGAAAAGCTTTTGTTTTTCATGAGACTTTGTAACTTCCTACTTTTGTCCCAGTCCTGTCGTGTCCCTAACCTCTTCCTGTTCCCTCATGTAGCTTTCCCTTGTCATCCCTTTCACCTGTCGCGTCAATCACTCACCTCGTTAGTCTTGTCACCTGTTCCCCATCATTCCCTGTGTTTATAAGCCCTGTGATTCTCTTAGCCTACGTCCGTTCACGTCTCGTGCTTTGTTCAAATAAAGTTTGTTTACTGGATTCCTCTGTGCTTCCCTGCAATACACACGCCTGACAACCTTTTCCGTAAAGTATATTAAAGAGTGATAAGTCAATCGTGTTGCTCTGCCACCATCTACTGCTATTTTATCTCTTTCTTTCTTTTTTTTAATAAAAGTGCTTGTTTGCCACAAAGTGCACATGCTCCTTGCTTCATGTTCTCCAACTTTCCTACTATCTTTAACCTCTTAGTTTTACAAATCATCACATTAAAAATAACATTAAACTGAGATAATATTTAGAGGGAAAAAAAAGAAAGAAAGATATTGTAAGATAAAGATATTTAGAGAAACAGATTTTTTTTGACTTTCTGCCACAATACCATGGTTACAGTTAGCGTTACCACATTACATCCAAGGTGAAAGTTGGTGATATGTGGACTCTATACTATACTTCTATAACTTTGTTTATGGCACAATGTTTATCCAGGTTTCCACGTCAGCGCTGTTTGATCTGATAGGTATGATCTATCACAAGAGTATTGAATGCTTTCCAATAGATGTCGCTGTGCTTTCTCACTGGTTCCCTCAGAGCTTTGTAACATTTGGTCGCAGCCTAGAGACCTGCGCATATACATTCTAAGGCTAACTTGAAAATTTAATCTAACTTTACTAACTCTTAGGATACAGGAATTGAAAAGGCCTCATACAGTGAAACAGAGAGAAAGTGTAAGAGAAAGTGTGAGCAATTTGCTTGAGGATCTATAACACTGCTCTCTCTTGGGCATCTCAGACTGTGCAACCTCAGTCCGAAACCCCATTCCCACCAAAGGTGTGAAAAAGCAATTTAAAAAGGCCGCCGCCCACTGCTATGGGATGGTACTACCAGGGTGGCGCTTAACCAAAACACACAGCCGGGGGTGATACAGACGAACGAAAAAATACACTAGACAGCGCTAGGATTTACACCACCAGCTGCCTTGTGCGCCAATGAAATTCCCTAATTCTATGAAAAATACATTAACAGGTGAAAAATCTTTCCTCTGCTTCCTCGTGTGCCCCAAACACATACACATAGCTTCGTCAGATAAACACTTTATGCCTTTGATAATTACCATGTTTTGCTAGATTTTACTGTACATTGCCCAAGTATCAATATTGTATGTGGTGTAAATGGAAACAAAATCAAACATTAATATTAATAGGATTTAATGCAACATTAATTAAAATAAGGTTGTGTAGCGAGGGGGGAGAGGTTTAGCAAGGTCTGCAGCGAGGGAACAAGTGTGGAGACCAGCGGTGATAAGGAGGTCAAGTGATTGATAACTAACACCTGTGTCTAATTCCAGTGATTAGCGGAGAGACGATATAAGCGCCTGGCAGACCAGGGAGAAGAAAGAGAGAGACACACACTTCAGCTTTGCTGGTTTGTTTCTATTGAATGCTAAAAGATTAAGAATGAAGTTTTGATTTGCTCGCCACCCCTGACTTCTTCGTCCTTCATTAGACTGAACCTTCTTACAGGTTGTTTTCAAGGTTGAGAGCAGGTCATGCAACCATTCTGTGTTGTCATTCAATTTAAACACTTCTAATGACATCAATAGCAACTGGAAAATGTTTTCTTCTAAATGCACTGTAGGGTTGGTAAGATTTTTTTTCTTCATATTTTTGAAAGAATATTTTATACTCACAAAGGCAATTTACAATTACAATTTAAAAAATATAATACTTAATGACTTCCTGTTATGGCAAAGCTGAATTTTCAGCATCATTACTCCAGTGTCACATGATCCTTCAAAAATCATTCTAATATGCTGATTTGGTGCTCAAGAAACATTAATATATTATATATTCATCAATGTTGTGGAAAATGTGATACATTTTATTCAAGATTCTTTAATGAATAAAATATTCAAAGCAACCATTTTAATAATTTAAAACATTTTTTAACAATGTATAAGTCTTTTGATTACTTTTGATGAATTTAAGGCTTTCTTGCTAATAACTCCTGAATTAAAAATATAAATTTCTTGTAAAACAAACAAAAAGAATCTTACCCAAACTTTGGGATGTAATTGAGTAAATTGCATTTAATTCTTGAATCCTGTCTGTGACCCTATCAGAAAAGACCTCACTAATGGAGAACCACTTCTTTAAAAAAATTAGCAATTTCCTTTTGAAGAACACGTACATATAAGTGACAAATTATTCTAATTTTATACAACGATGCATCAAAGTATCAAATTCACTCTCTTTTCATCAAAACAACAGTACAGAGGGTGTGTGTGTGTGTGTGTGTGTCAGCGTGATAGTTGTCGTCCCAGTCATAGAGCCAGAGGCAGTTGATTCATAAGTGATCATAACAGACATCTAAATCAAGCAGCTTTGGGCTTTCTTTGTCGTTTAGCAGATCAGCGAAGTGAGAGAGACAATGAGAGGGAATGATATGCTGCCAGTATATTTAGTGTTGTTATAATCTTTACAGTAATTACACGAGACGGTGTAATCTAGCCATAATGAATATGATTAGAATGTACAGCGCTCTATAAGCTCAACACAGACTGCCAACACTGGGCTGTCGCTGTTGAGCCAATGAAGGCCATTAAAGTTCTCCAGATTGCAAAAAATACACAAGCGTGTCCAATCATTCCTGTATAACACTCAATTCGGAGGAACGCCTCTAATTGTTCTCACAACAGTTTTCCTGACTCATTACAGATCGTGAAAGCTGCTGACACAGACACAAGGGGTTCTCCTTATAACTGTACTCTGTTGATTCAAAATCTAAACACTGTAACACAGTCACACACTGCCAAAAAGAGGGTGAAAGGGAGGTCAGACACTCCAGAGGAATGAATCATCTCAAATCCATCTCGAATTAGTGCTTCCTTCTATCTTTCTTTTTTCGCATATCCAAGGGGGAGCAACTGCTTTGTTCCAAAATTGTAGTAAGCTGCATAAGAAGGCTGTATTTGAAGGTATCATAGGCATGGGTTCAAAGCTAAGAAACTTAAATATTCTGCTTCTTAAAACACCTAATTTTGGCAGAACGTTTGATACAAATAGTTCAGTATCATTCAAATGTATCATTTTACCAAATATTTGTATCTGACCAATGATTGCCCAGTGAACAAACTTTCAGTTATTACCACTACTTGACAAATAATATTACAGAGATTGTTGGAGCAGATTTCCATTTGTGGAAAGCCATTTTATGAATCAGTTTTAGAGTACAAATGTCTCCAATGAAAGTAAAAAATATTTATTTCCAAGGAAATGGCTAAATACAAAAATTTCTGAAAGCGCAAAAATAAAAGTTACTATAAACTGTTTCAATGTAATTGTCACTGAGGGATGCGGTGTGCGATGCGGAGACAACGAGGAGCAACAGGTTCCAACTTAAACTCACTTTATTCATTAAACGGAAAACAAAAACACTTTAAATATAGAACAGAAAACGGCACTTATAGTGCAAAACCTGGAGATACTTTCCAGGAGAGACCACGGAAACGGCATCCACACACACGAGGAGATGAGAGACAACGACGTGACAACGTCAACAATCGACAAAGACATGGGAATACGAAGCGGGAATAAATACACGAGGAAGATGGGGAACAGCTGACGAGACTTAGGAAGTGATTAGACACGGACAGATGCGTGAAGGACCTGGAAGATACATAGAAGGGACCGTGACAGTAATAAAAAAATGTGGGATCAGTAAGATTTTATTTTGCTTGCTTTCTTTATTAGGCAAGAACCCCGAGAAAAAAAGAAGAAAAAAATTATGTTCCAAAAGATTTCTATTTAAAAATAAAAATTCTGTTCTTTTGAACTTTTCCAATTCATAAAAAATCCTGAAAAAAAATTAGGGAAGCTCATTTTAACTGTTTTCTCAAATTAAGAAATGTTTCTTGTCCACAAAATCAGCATATTACATAATGTGACACTAAAAACCAGAGTAAATGCTTTGCCATTACAGGAATAAATTACTAATAAATATGAATACATTTGAAATAGTAAGCATTTATTTTAAATTGTAATACTATACTGTTTTTACTGTATCTAGTGAGCATAAGCCACTTCTTAATTTTAACAGGTAGTGCAAAACCAAACCATGCTCTCTCCTAAAGCACCTCAATAAAAACAGAACATTGTCATTAAAACAAACATTATTTGTCCCAAAATGTGAGCAAATATTATGCTTATTAGTACTGCACATTTAACTCTGAAACATTTCTTTGATTAGAGCCCCCTTTGCTGTCTGTGTCGTGCTGAGTCGCTGTCCATGTAGAGCACTTCAAATTGTTCACTTATGAGGCTCACTTTAATTAGGATGTAGGCAGCAGGCAGCTCAATAAGTTGGAATAATAAGTAGATAATGTGATGTGTTAGGGTTAGTTAGGGATGTAATGTGATATTCTGTTATATAATGAATTCTGCTGAAGTTTTATCTTTTATTTATTGGGGCTTTTCTGGGTCAAAAAAACAAGAATGATCCAGAACTCACCAAACATCAGATGGACTGTTGAATTCTCTAGACCGGTCCGAATTCTGTAATAGAACTCTTAGAGGAGATCTAATTCATGGGGGAGAACCCTCTGAGCCGAAGCAGAGCTGAAACAGTCCCTCTCTTTGGCCTTTCTGTCTACTGTCACACCAATCAGGCTGTCATTCCACGGACAGTACTATGTGTGTGTTTGTGCATGTGTGTTGAGAAGCAGAAGGGAAAAGTAAGTGTTGTGAGAGTTGTATGGCAACTTCCTTATCTAGTTTTATATCCTAAAAGAACGACGGTAGATGTCGCCGTCCACCAAAAAGACTTTGGTTATAATAAAAGCCATAAATTAATCGGTCTAATGCAGCTGGAAAAGAGGCCATGGTGTATTCAACATGTACCTTTCCACAAATTTCCAGTGTGATTTTCAAACCTCATATCCTCATTTTTGTTTTCATCAAATTAAATAGGGTTGTCATAAGATCTGGGACTTTGGTCAATACTGAAATAAAAAAAGAAATTAATGATAGTACCAGCTGCTTTCAAATGCTCCCACCTGTGCTCCATAAAAAGCATCAAAGGTTTCTATTTACAATGTGTTTTTGTAGCATTGAGCATTGCAGCCAATCTCCTACATGTTTGTTGAGCTTGTAAACGCAATGGCCAATCTGAGGTTCAAGTTAGACTATGTTAGTCAGAATCCATTCAATACGGCAGAGTTTGTACAGCTTTTGCTCTGCAGATCGCAGATCGTTTCGCTATACCAACAAGTATCAAAGTGATGTAAAAAAGCGATTCATTGTGCAGATCTTTTTATTACAATGGATGTTTTCACTTAGTGAGCTTGCACTGCAGTAGAACTGAAGTGATATCAGATTATAAAGCGAGAGCTTTTTGCTCACTTTCTGTAAATACCCCAATCAAAATCTAAATAAAAGTACATACTGCACAGTTTCACTAGTGGAAACCGTATTAAAATGCAGGACTTAATCTAAAATTGCAATGTTTTAAATAGTGATAACCAATAGCAAGGAACAGGACAAAAAAAATCTGGTATGTCAATATAGATCTGTGCATTAATTAAGTGTTAGTGCAATAGAATTGTTTCTTTGTTTTTCATTTTTTTTGTAACTTTTCATTTGACCTTTTAAATGCAATGTTTCCATAATGTAGCGATATCAGAAGGTATACTAATGGTTTAGTGTGCTATATACTCAATTATAAACAGTATTAATAAACTTCATTAAATCTCATTTATCAAATTTTTTTAATTTTCAAATGGTACAATTTTAAGAAAAGAAAAAACAGTTACAAAAGTTTTTGCTATGGTACTAATTAGTACAGAGAACAGTGTAATTTTACTGATACAGGCACATGATATGGTACCGTGACAAGTCTAAAATTAAATATGGCCAAATATGATTTCTAATTACTTTTTCAGCCATTACCTGTCACAATTAGGCCTGGTGGAGGGTTATGTTCTGTCTGTTTTGTTGTCACCATCTGTGTTGTGTTCACTCTG
Source organism: Rhodeus uyekii (assembly GCA_037043235.1). Taxonomy (NCBI): domain Eukaryota; kingdom Metazoa; phylum Chordata; class Actinopteri; order Cypriniformes; family Acheilognathidae; genus Rhodeus; species Rhodeus uyekii. The sequence goes on from JAWRVZ010000113.1 coordinate 216,988, forward strand.
TTTCCCCATTTGATCCTTTGTTTTGATCTTATTCACCTGCATCCTGTAATCACCCCGTTAGTCCCGTCTCGTCTCGTCTCCCTGATTAGTTTGCAGTGTAGTTAAGCCCTGTGTTTAGTACAGCCTAGTTGTCTGTTGTTGTCACAAGAAACCAAAATTATTCGGTTCCTGTTGAGTTTGCTAAACTCGGTTTATAATAAATGTGTGCTGCACATAGATCCTGTTTCGCCGCTGCCCTCTACCTGCTGTTATGACATTACCACTATTACATTTACATTCATGCATTTAGCAGACTTTTTTTTATCCAAAGCAACTTGCATTGCATTCAAGAAACACATTGACATTCTAATCAGTTCTTGCTTTCCCTGGGAATTGAACCCATGGCCTTGGTATTGCAAACGTCATGCTCTACTGTTTGAAATAATTGTGGAATAAATAATTGTATCGCGATTCCTGGGGTGGAAATAGAATCCTTAGAATTAATAGACTTAAATAATTTGTAGACTATGCATGTCTACAATAAGTAGATTGAGATTGGAATGTGAATGAAATATTTTTATACAAAGTTTTTAAGATGTATATTCACTAAACAAATGTGTGACTTGTAAGACTTTTATGAAAGCCTTTTGTCCTGTTATTATTGATGAGTTATTCTTCCATTACCATTAACCCTGTACAACCACCGCCACTATCTGTACATCTAGTCTGTATGTTTACATACAAAACCCATGATGTTCCATGATAACTCAAGCTACTTTAAAGAATTTGCTCACTTCTGTGTCTGACAGAATGTCATCAATTCACAAATTTCCGTATCTAGATTGAATCTCCCTGCCAAGACATGATCAGGTGATGATAAATGGTTCAATTCAGTGCAGAAGAGATTTCGGGGTCTATTAAATTAATGGCCCCTGGAACAGGACCAGAGCCTGATTGATATATGACAGAACATTCCGACTTGATCTATATTCATTTTGAATGCCTTTAATAAACAATATGCCTCCAAAAAACATCAAATACATGGAAAAAATGCTATAGTCTTTTCTGAAAAAGAACAAAATTAAATGTACATCCTGTCACACCGACCTATTACATAATCAAAATGGACCAATGGGAGTTCGAAGGAGTTTACCAGCCAGAGCAAACATTTTCAGAAAGTAGAACACTGAATCTTCTGCCAGTAAAAAGCTGTCGGCAAGTTAAGAAATGCTATTCAATGCTAAGTTACTTGGCCTACAGTATTTAAGCAATTCTTGCTCATTTTATATTAAAATGGTTAAGACCATTAAAAGACAACTAAATATTTCGCTTTTTTTGGCTTGGCCCTTTTATCCCCCAGTAGTGTATATATATATAATAGTTCATGATTTATTTCTATTAACCTGTCCATTGCCAATGTACATCATTCAAATATCAAATGCAAAGTTCTGTAATGAAGGTTAGATTATTTTTCAAATGAAAGTTTCAAATGAATATCATTTCGACATCTTGATTTCAATCGGAGAGCAAAAAGGATGGCTAAAATGTGGGTTATCAGAATGTGATTTGATGTAATGTTAGGCTACATTGCCAAGTAAAATGAGATGCTCTGGCTGTAATATTTCAGAAAGCAAGAAAAGCATATCAGAGAGCTCGATATTACAGGGTGGAGCTAATGACAAGGTATAATTAAGCACCGTTACTCCAACTTGCTTTCATAGGCAACCAATCAGAACTGACTCTGCTTTCTTTACTTCTTTTCGTTTCTGTTACAAATAAGCTCACATCCACAAACCTCACAAACAAACACAAACTCAGAGTCACTGAATCACTCCTGACTCCTGTCACCTTGCACCTCGACCTGCTCGTGTTGTCACCTGCTGCGGCCCATGCTGTCACTTCCAGTTTGTCTGTTTGGGACAGCCTTAAGAAAAACACACAAACACACACTCTAAGCAGCCCCTTACAACTTTTGGAGACAGACTTCATCTTCCACTGAGAGAAACAAAGACTCCCACTGCGGTTTAACCAGACACACTTACATAAACATCATGTTTTATGTGCTTTGGGGTATATGCTTGGAATCTACAGCCACAAAATTCACAGATTTCTGTAGAATCTATTCATCACATCACAATCTACATATTAGCCACCTTTGGCACATTTATCATGGTAGCTAATTTGATAGTTTTAGTGACCAATTAAACTTATACAGTTTAACAAATGTTTCCCCTCACAATCATCACAGAAAATGCAGTTCCCTTTCAGGGAACTCGAGCTGTGTCGAAGCACTAGGGGAAATAGCCTTGCGTGAGTCACGTGAAGATCTATGCAACCAATGAGAAGCGAACGCGTGTGAATGCGTCACTGCCGGCCGCAGCCGGTGACGTCATGAGGAAGAGCATAAAGCGCGTCTGAAACCGGGGCGCGTCAGCTCTGAATGCCTTCAGCGTGCTGTGTCTGTGCGAGAGTGGTTTTTGAGACTTGATAGCTTAAAAAATCAAAGAATGAGTGTGAAAAGTGTGGCGAGAGATGAACAGAGTTTCAGACCGTGTGTTTATCCCTGTCCTCGTTTTATAACGGGCAGGGATACACATGTAATGTGTGTTATCTGTTTAGGAGTGGAACATGCACGGTCGGCTCTTGAGGGCGCCGGCTGTAAAGACTGTGAGCAGTTTTCTCTGCATGTTCTCCGCTCCCGCCTGGCGGTCTGTAACGAGGCCGCCCAGGCTAGTGTTCCCCGGGGTTCGGGACCTGCAGCGGCCGAGGCGTTGCGGCGCTCTCAGTCCTGGGGTTCACAAATGGATCTCGCTGAGGCTGCTGGGGTGGGTCCGTCCTTACCTCAGCCCTCACGAGACCAAACGGGTTCCAGTCACGGGCACTCCTCGGGAGATGTTCGTGCTGTGACTCCAACATTAGCTTTGTCGAGTTCCGATAGTGAGATGGACTTAGCTAGTGTTGACCCGGCAGAGGAGGCTTCGCCACTCTCCTCGCCGGCGTTTGAAGAGCTAGTTGAGGTTGTGGCGCGAGCTGTCTCTCGTCTGGATATTGAATGGCCGGCGGAGACCAGAAGCGCCCGTCCTAAAAGAAGTATGTTGGACGAGCGTTATCTGCCGGCTCGCGTCACTCCCCCGCGCCGAGCTATGCCTTTCCTTCCCGATTTGCATGCCGAGGTATCCAGATCGTGGGAAAAGCCAGCCTCTGAGAGAGTTCATACACGGAACAGTTCGATGTATACGAATCTCGCAGGGGCTCAAAGCTATTGCTATGGGGGGATGCAGAAGGTGGATGAGGCGCTTGCGAGCTACCTTGTGCCCCAATCTGCGTCCTCCATTAAAGCTCCGGCGCTCCCCTCCAAGCCGATGCGCGTCACGTCGTCTTTGGTGGGGAGAGCGTACTCAGCCTCTAGTCAAGCCGCAGCGTGCCTGCACACCACGGCTCTGCTGCAGGCTTATCAGGCTGAGTTGCTGGGGGACCTCAACGAGGGCGGCGGTATCGGTCCGGAGACAGTGGCAGAGCTGCGCCGGACCGTGGATCTGTCTCTCCGGGCCACTAGGGAGACGGCCTACTCTGTCGGTCGCTCCATGGCAGCTCTGGTGGCTACGGAGAGACATCTTTGGCTCAATTTGTCTTCCATCAAAGATAGGGACAAATTTGTTTTGCTGGACGCTCCTCTGTCCCCTTCGGGCTTGTTCGGCGACGCCGTAAAAAGCGTTGTCGACAAGTTTCAGGAGGCTGCACGACAGCAGGTGGCGTTCAGTAAAGTTATTCCCCGCCGCCCTCCACGTGAGACCGCCAGTCAAAGGGGGTCTCAGAGCTCTTCACACAGGGCCGCTCAAAAACGAAGTGTCGCCACCCGTCTTCCTCCGGCTAATCCCGGGGGGTCGGGGCGACAGGCTCAAGCCTCTGGCAAGAGGGGCGATCTGAGGGCTGTCCTGAGCGCTAAGAAGGCTAAGAGCAAGCGGCCCTGACGCCAAGCCGCAACAAGGTGGTGTATCCCTGGAGCAGCTGACCAGTCAGCCCGCCATGGGAAAACCACCCCCTCTGAGGAGGGTCCTAGAGCACTCCACCCGGGAATCCGGAAATCCCGGCCCAGTGGTGGACATGCCATCAGCACCAGAGGCCAGCCCCGGGAGGCTGGTTCCCCTAGTAGAATTCCGGGATGCGTGGTCACGGCTACCCGGTATCTCTCAGTGGGTCCTGCGCACGGTCACCTTAGGGTACGCCATTCAGTTCGGGGTCTCACCACCCCAGTTCTCGGGGGTCCTACAGTCTGCTGTAGGCCCTCAGCAGGCTCTGGTCATGGAACAAGAAGTAGACACTTTGCTGGCGAAAGGGGCCATCGAGTATGTACCCCTCGCAGAGAGCAAGTCCGGGTTCTACAGCCGGTACTTCATAGTTCCAAAGAAGGATGGAGGGTTGCGGCCCATTCTGGATTTACGTCTCTTGAATCGTGCGGTCAAGCGTCTAAAGTTCAAAATGCTAACGCTCAAACAGATCGTAGTGCAGATCAGATCCGAGGATTGGTTTGTCACAGTCGACCTCAAGGACGCTTATTTCCATGTCTCCATCCTTCCGCAACACAGGAAGTTCCTGAGGTTCGCCTTTGGGGGAAAGGCGTACCAGTATCGGGTGCTTCCTTTCGGCCTAGCGCTCTCACCCCGCACGTTTACGAAAGTCGTGGACGCTGCTCTAGCTCCCCTGCGGTCACGGGGCATCCGTGTCTTAAACTATATAGACGACTGGCTTATTCTGGCCCAGTCGCCGCAGTTGGCGGAGCAACATCGAGATGTAGTGCTCGCACACATAAAGGAGCTGGGGTTGAGGCTGAACGCCAAGAAGAGTGTCCTTTCTCCTGCTCAGAGAACCACCTTCTTGGGAGTCGTCTGGGACTCAGTAGCGATGTCGGCCCGGCTTTCCCCCGGGCGCATCCAAGTTATCTGTTCAGCCGTCAAGAGCATCAAGTTAGGCCAGCCACTCACTGTCAGACACTTCCAGAGGGTGTTAGGGCTCATGGCAGCGGCTTCCTGCGTCATCCCGTTGGGCCTGCTGCACATGAGACCCCTGCAGTGGTGGCTAAAGACCAAGGGGTTTTCCCCGAAAGGGAACCCGCTTCGCATTATCAAGGTCACGGGGCGATGCCTACGCGCCTTGAGTATGTGGAAGAATCCTTGGTTTCTGTCTCAAGGCCCAGTGCTAGGGGCTCTGGCTCGGAGAGTCTCTCTCTCGACAGATGCCTCCCTCTCGGGCTGGGGGGCGGTCTTGAGAGACCGCTCCTCACAAGGTCTATGGAACAGTCGGCACCAAACCTGGCACATAAACATGTTAGAGTTACTGGCGATCCGCAAAGCACTCCGTGCGTTCCTACCGGACCTTCGCGACCACCATGTCACTGTTTTCACCGACAGCATGACTGCGGTTGCGTATATCAATCACCAGGGGGGTCTGCGTTCGCGACCACTTTACAAGATGGCGCGACAGATCCTCCTCTGGGCCCAGGGAAAGCTGCTCTCCATCCGGGCGGCTTATATCCCGGGGGTCCAGAATGTGGGAGCAGACGCCCTGTCGAGACAGGGGGCGAGACCAGGGGAATGGCGACTCCACCCCGAGGTGGTGGAGCAAATTTGGGAAAGGTTCGGAAAGGCACAGGTCGACCTGTTTGCCTCGGTAGAAAACTCCCATTGCCCTCTGTGGTTTTCACTCACACATCCAGCGCCTCTGGGGCGGGATGCCGTGACGCAGGCATGGCCGAGGTTACGCCTGTATGCTTTTCCCCCGATCGCTCTGCTCCCGGGAGTTCTGGCCAAGGTTCGCCGGGACAAGGTCCGTCTCACGCTAGTGGCCCCCCACTGGCCGTCCAGAATATGGTTCGCGGACCTTGTGTCCCTCCTCGACGGGGTCCCCTGGGAGATCCCGATCAGGAGGGACCTTCTGTCCCAGGCGGAAGGTTGCATTCTTCACCCGCAACCAGGGCCGTTGAAACTGTGGGTCTGGCCCCTGAGGGGGCCCAGCTCATAGAGGCCGGTCTCTCAGCCGAGGTTGTTGAGACCATCCTGCAGTCCAGAGCTCCCTCCACGAGGAAACTCTACGCCTTGAAGTGGAAGCTCTTCACTTCTTGGTGTAGTGAAAGGCAGCTGAACCCAGTAACCTGCCAAATTGGCAAAGTACTGGAGTTCCTGCAAGAAAGATTTGTGGCAGGGCTGTCCCCCTCCACCTTGAAGGTCTACGTGGCTGCTATAGCGGCTTGCCACGTACCTCTGGGTGGGGTGTCCTTGGGCAGGGACCCCCTAGTCACTCGTTTCCTCTGTGGTACATTAAGGCTGAGACCTGCGGCACAGACCAGGGTGCCTGCCTGGGACTTGTCCATGGTACTCCTAGGCTTGTCCCAGCCACCCTTTGAACCTCTAGAGGGTATCTCTATCAAGTACCTCTCGCTAAAAACCCTTCTTTTGCTGGCTATCACTTCGCTTAAGAGGGTCGGGGACCTTCAGGCCCTCTCAGTGGCCCCATCATGTCTTGAGTTTGCGCCCGGGATGGCGAAAGCTTTCCTCCACCCGAGGCCGGGCTACGTCCCCAAGGTTCCCACTAATGTGGCTCGGTCTGTCACGCTGCAGGCCTTCTGCCCTCCCCCATTTGACGATCATGAGCAGGAGCACAAGAACAAGGTCTGTCCAGTGCGAGCACTGGACGCTTACGTTCACAAGACTGCCACGTGGCGTAAGTCGGACCAACTGTTCGTTTGCTTTGGGGCCCCCGAGGGTGCCCCAGCTTCCAAGCAAACTCTGAGCAGGTGGATAGTCGAGGCTATCTGTCTAGCTTATGAGTCGGCCGGACATGCTTCTCCTTTGAGGGTCCGAGCCCACTCCACTAGGAGCATGGCGGCATCCAAGGCTCTCCTCTCCGGAGTCTCCTTGCCTGACGTTTGTGCTGCGGCTGGCTGGTCCTCGCCGCACACATTCATGAGGTTCTACCAGCTAGACCTCGATGCCGCCCCGGGAACCAGGGTGCTCTCTCAGTGAGCTGGGACACACCCGGATGCTGACCTCGCTGAGGTGGCGTTGGCATAGCGTTCCCCTAGTGCTTCGACACAGCTCGAGTTCCCTGAAAGGGAACGTCTCGGGTTACTTATGTAACCCTGGTTCCCTGAGGGGAACGAGACGCTGTGTCTTGGCCTCAGCTCCGGGCGCATCCGGGCCCGCTTCAGGCATTCATGGCTGACGCGCCCCGGTTTCAGACGCGCTTTATGCTCTTCCTCATGACGTCACCGGCTGCGGCCGGCAGTGACGCATTCACACGCGTTCGCTTCTCATTGGTTGCATAGATCTTCACGTGACTCACGCAAGGCTATTTCCCCTAGTGCTTCGACACAGCGTCTCGTTCCCCTCAGGGAACCAGGGTTACATAAGTAACCCGAGACGTTTATTATGCATACTAATATATTGTTATATAATATATATGTATATTATATACTATAAATACTCATTGGGGGATAGTAGAGCGCAGTGTATCAATGGGTCTTAAATTAAATCAAGCAGAACATAGGTTAACTGAGGTTAGGTTAGGTTAACTGACATAATGTGCGTACAAGATCACTTGGATTTTTTCAACAGCTGTGGAACAACTTAATGCTCTTGTAATTTATGGTCAAAAAATACATTTGTTGTGTATTAAAAATGACAAAAGGAAACCTACATGATGTGCTTCTGGATCTCTGTCCAACATGTGCCCAAAAATGAACCAAAATACAGCGAATACTTGACGCACAGATGTGATAAATGATCTGTGGGCTATTTTGAGCTGAAACTTCACAGACACATTCTGGGGACATCTGAGACTTATATTACATCTTGTAAAAAGAGTGATAACAGTTCCCCTTTAACTTCCACAAAATGTACTTAAAATTCACATAAAAAAAGATTTAAAAAACTGTGAAAAATGACTAGGCAGGTTTTAAGACTATGCATCTGTTAATCAACCAAGTTACAGGCTGATCATTTAAAAATGGATAAATATATATAATCTATTTGTTGAGCTACCGGAGGGTATTTTGAGGTCACTCATCCCGTCACTGGACAGAGCTACAGCTGGGAGGAGACCAGAAATGGAGAGAAGAAGAGATGCGACAGGGGAATAAACGACACGAGTCTACCTCTGTTCAGCATCTGTGCCCGAGCACCATCTGACAGACATCTGGCATGTGTGCAAGCCAGTGTGTGTGTATTGATTTAATGTCTGTCTCGCTCTCTCTGATAGATGACATTGGATGTGATTAATGTCCATTCTTCAACACTGTGAAATATGAAATATAACCGTACAAATTCGCGGCCTCTTTCTCCTCCATCTGTCTTTTAACCCAAGAAATATACAAATCACAGGTACAAGTCTGACAAACATCCACTACCACTTTGTTTCTCTGTCTCTCATATCAAATGCAATTTTCCATCTTGTAGGCCAGTTCTGAATGCTATAGGTTTTGAAGGATGCATTGCTCCACCACTCAAGGTACCTAAACTGCAGAAAGCCTGGTCAAACACACTGTGTATCTGGACATATATCATTGTTTAATCATCTAAATCAGTAAAACGCTCTACCAACTGCTTTCTGTGGGCAGTCACAGCACAACATTAATTGTACTAGACAAATTTTGTTAACGAGGCGCAATCAAAAATAAGTCTAATTCACTGGATTCCAGGTGGTTAGTGATTAGGAGGTTTAGTAAGTCACACAACTGTTCCGAAATCACCTTCACATTGTCACAGCAGCGCTGAAACTATACATTGTTAATCTTTCATGCTTACATAGAGAATAGCTTCGCCCACGTAATGATACGTTACCCCAATTTTCCAGTAATAATTGTGTGTGCTTCAAAATGTCAATGGCAAATGGGGGTCAAAGTTGATATTGTTTGAACTTTGAGTGCTGTAATACAATGCTAAACCTGTATGTGGTACGGGTGGTAATGCAGTAGCTTGTAATCCCTCCATCGAGTGCAGTGCACGGTTGACACGAATCATGTGGTGCAGCGGTAATGCACATGCTATTAAAGTGGAAATGAAGTAAACTGAATTCTAGTCTAATAATAAAATATATAACAAACACGATGAAAAAAAAATGTTTTGTTATAGCTTTTGGAGCAAATGCCTGCCATCTTGCAATACCACAACGCATTTTATTTTAATTTTTTGAACACGCTTTGAAAGGAGTTGAATCTGAAAGGACTGTTGGTCCCATAAGAAGTCCAATTTCTTATCCATGTGAGCCGACATGGCGAGGGGACAGAGCAGTACTACCATTACAGGTGGAAGAAGTCGTGAAGCCACTGGTTTGGGGTGAAGAGTGATGGTGAAGCACATTATGATAATGATCATGGATACCGGTAAATAATTTATAATAAATACTGAGATGTTACACACCAAAAAAAAATCGAATAAAAAATGTTCAATGTACAAGTTTTACAGCTGAAAAAACATTGCTCAAAAAAAATGAAGGGAACACTTAATCTGTCATGGAGGTTGAGGATGAAGCACGCGGCAAAGGAGTCAACTGAAATGGTCTTTAAACACAATAAACATGAGATAACCACATACACTACGACGTAAATCAATACCGGTCAAGGATTAGACAGAAACAGAGTCCTCATATACAAGAGCAAAAAAAAAATTGACAAGGTGATTAACAAAACACAAGTGAATCGGATGAAAGAATGAAACGCATGGTGCAACAGGATTGTGAGGAAATACATAAAATGAACTTGAAAACCAACTCAAATCATGACACAAGCATCACAGTATAACACCAAGTCATTCAACTTCTTTGATATCAATCTGTCCAATTATGAAGCATAAGTGATTGTAAATCTGCTTTGGGGCAAATGAAAGTGACAACAGGTGCACTGGAGAGGCAAGACAGACACCAAAAAGGTGGTGGTTGCAGGTGGTGGCCATAGACAATTGTTCTCTCCTTATTCTTCCTGACTGATAGGTCTTTAAAGTTGTGTTATGTTAGGGTAGCATGAGACAGTACCTGCAATCCAATCACAGGCCGCCCTGCTCCTCCAGGGTGGCACATCCATACGTGCCGTCACAAGGTTTGAGGTGTCTCCCAGCACAGTTTCAAAAGCATGAAGGAGATACCGGGAGACAGGCCATTACTCAAGGAGAGTTGGACAGGGACGTATAGAAACAACCCAGCAGCAAAACCATTGTGCAAGGAGGAACATGAGGAGCACTGCCAGAGCCCTATAAAATGACCTCCAGCAGGAGGGAACAGACTTCATGAGGGCCCGACGTTCTTCAGTGGGACCTGCGCTCACAGCTCAGCAGAGTGCAGCTCGATTGGCATTTGCTAGACAACACCAGAATTCAACTCCAACACTGGCTCCACATTCTCTTCATGGATGAAAACAGACGTGAAGAGTCTGGAGATGTTGTGGGGAACATTATGCTGTGTGCAACATCATCCAGCATGACAGCTTTGGCGGTGGGTCAGTAATGGTCTGTGGAGGAATATCCGTGGAGAGTCACACAGACCTCCATGTGCTAACCAATGGTTCCCTTACTGCTGTTAGGTACCAGGATGAAATCCTCAGAGCCATTGTCAGATCTTATTCTGGTAGAGTGGGCCCTGGGTTCCTCCTGGTGCTTGATATTGCCCAGCCTCATGTGGCTAGAGAGTGTAAAAGCATCCTGTTCAGGGTCTCACTGATACCCTGATCCTGTCTGGGAGAACATCCCCAGGACATCATCTGTCAGCTCATCAGGAGCATACTCACACGTTGTTGTGAGTGTATACAGGCACATGGGGCCAAGCACTGATGACCTTCAGCCTGTAAACAGTTTTATTACATTTATTTTTGGTATGAGTTTGACCCCAGCCCTACGTATATTGATGATTTTTGTTTCCATTGACTATCACAATTTGGTTCTTAAATTATAGAATGTATATAAATATTTTCAAATTGAATATGTAATTCATTGATTTAAGTGTTCCCTTCATTTTTGTGAGCAGTGCATTTTGATGCATATCTTTTCCACTAAAAGTTTGAAGAGGAAATACCCTTAAAATAGGACGTCAACTTTATATTCACTTAAAACAGACTGCTTTGCTTTTGTGTATGTGTCTGATTAATTCATCTTTTAACTGGCCTTTTCTAAATGTGAATTTCCAGACTCTTACAGGCCAAACTTCCATGATGAAAATCCCCAGAGCTTTACAGTCACTGACCCTTTTAAGGAAACTGACTGGATGCTCAGCCTCTTCAGACCAATGAAATACACTCTGATGAGTGTAATATATAACCCAGAGTATGAGAGCAGATGAAGAAGAAAAGTGAGAAAGTGAAAGCTAGAACGTCTCAGTTTCTTTAACAGGAATGGACACATATACACTAAATGATGTTTTATTAACAAAGTTCGGGAGGAGCACGTTCAAATGATTAATACAATCAACACGTCATCAGCAATTACTCCTCATCCTATCAGCAGGAGAGGAAGTACGTATATATAGACACATTTAACTCACCTACAGCTCTTCGACATTTTTCGGCATCTCGTCAGTTTACGGCATTGCGGCTCCGCCTTCTGGTCGCTACACACCCGAAATCGAGCTCCACTCGTCAGATGGATTCTCCACGAAAACCTCCGGACCCAGTAGCGATCCCCATCCGCTCAACACTATGCTAACTATTTTTTCACCCTCAGCAATACATCACGGGTGCCAGACCAAACAATCGGGTCCTAAGCAACAACAAGCAACGCACAGTAAGACTTGAGGCCTGCTCTCGCCACCAAGCAAACATCCGTATCCAGCAGCTCTACATCGGCTTTAATCGCTCCTGCCACTGAGAAAGGACGATAAAGCCGGTCGAGCTACAAGCTCGACTCCCAGGCAATGCCGCTTTCTTCCTGCTAGCCAGGCCGCCGCCGCTGCCGCGAGCCTCAGCAGACCGCGCTGCAGCTTCAGCTCACACTCTCTCTGTCCGTCAGCTCACACAAACAAGAGCAGCTGTAATCCTTCCCGGCGCTTTATTTCTGCATCGCTAAATCACGAGCAGTTGTGCCTCTCAATACTACTGTTCCGGGGAACCCACGTCTGAAATGTGATTGCTCTAAAGTAGCGCGCTGCTTCCTCGCATCTCAAGCAGTAGCGCGCACCGAAGCCAGATCGCGCGCAGTACAGTCCGATCGCACGCGCCACTTCAGATCGCGCTCATTACAGTCGATCGCGTGCTCAGCCGCCCACACAAGAATCAAGTACTTATTGCCAACGCTGCCTTGTTGTTTCAACTCAATCGGCTATTAAGTGGACTCGCCGGAAAGAAACCATATGCACTTTCTATTTTCAAAGTAATTATTTGCCTTCACTGTTTCAACCCTTTAAGTCCATGATAAGCTTTATAAGTCGATAGACGTCCGTAACCAAAATAATTCAAGAGATTGAAACGCTGAACAGCAACAAGCTTCGAGCGCTTTCTCTGGCTCAGCGCCAGCCAATGTGTTCAAATCTAGCAGGCGATCATGTGATGCCCCGCCTTTCGCCACATTGTCCAAGAACAGGGGCAGCCAACCCGCATGCGGCTCTTTGACTGCTTTCGCAGCTCTCATCCGGCCCGCTGAGACCTTTTTGTCTACATAAACATAAATTTACATGTATCCTGCCAAGATCAGCCGCCGCTCACGCGGACATGATGTTTTCCGAATTCAAATAGAGGCGCGCAGAAGCGCGTTCCCTTTCGAGAGTAGGAACGAGATGTTTAATGAAATGCATTCGGGAACTCCTCCCCTTCACGTCATTTCTGAAACTTTATGGATAACAGCAGTTGACAACTGGCCAATCGTAGCGCGATGCAGATCTGGCTGCCAGACGGTATAAATATCTTAAATAGCATTGCCTTCATACTTCTCTAAACGAAATATGATAAAATTTCAGAGGCTACGATAGTAACCGGAGTCGTTTTCCAACCGATCACTACATTACCTTTTATACTTCCTGTCACCGTCAATGAGATGATATTCCGTTTTCCCGCATATATAATCCACAGACGCATTGTCTCTGTATGCTTGCATAGCTCGTGGGTCGCCATATGTTAAAAGTATTAAAGAATTTATTTATAAACATATTAAACGTGTGATATATGTGCGAGACCTTTCTAATGTCAAAAACCCCATCAACAAATGCGAATTTAACAGTCTTCCATGCGGCTCCGCAGCCATGAGCTTATTTCGAGGCTCACGCTGAACAGGTTGGCCACCCCTGTCCAAGATTGAGATGTACCAGTTTCAAGATAAACTCTTCCTCCCAAGTTCCTTCATTGTATCCCACTGTCGAAAGGAGCTCTTGCACTCAACAAACACTGCAACCGAGCCTCCAACAACACCACGCGGTCGCCAGCTCTTCCGCTCCGTTGTCGCACCCTATGACGCCGTGGCTTGCCTTCACCCCCACCTTCAAGACATCCACCTTCTTGCCCAACTTCCTACGACACCTCAGCACTCGTATCAATAGTAAAGGAGGACGACCAAAGCAAATCAACTAGAATAGGTCTCGCTTCAGTCAGCCGTACCATCTCCAAATCAACTCTACCTTCAAAACGCCTCAAACGTGCGTTCCTTAAATCTTCATATCTCTCCCTTGCAAACCAGATTTCCAAGCGTTAAGACGCAGCAGCGCACTGCAGTTTTCCAGCACTGCACCTCACATGCCAGCATCTAGCGACAAACGCCGCCCTTTAAGTGCGAGCTTGCCTCCGCCAGCGGTGCAGGGTTAGCAACGGCAGCACGTACCTAACTTTTCCCCTATGTTAGGCCTGCAGCCCGGCCTTCCGATCCTAGCGTGAGGCTGCCTCCGCAAGTGGCTTCGCCCCTGGCCTTTCCCACCTAATTCTCTCCACCATGCTAATTCTCCTTCATCCCGTTCTCTGCTATGCCATTCCACAAACACTGCTGCTTAGAACCACCTCTGTCGCCAACATCAGTTGAACGCAAATCCCAACTGAACTTAAGGCTGCTGCCACCAGAGGTGGACCTATTCCCAACCAGTACATCAATATTCAGAGTTGATACTTATCAACGCTAAATGTTCATTCTTCAAGCTTTCGCTTCAAACCACTCCCTCGGAGGATTACATGTGGAGTGGAAAAGTTCAAGACTTTCCACTCCACATGTGGTCTGCTCCACATGATCTCTACCCACTACCACCGACTCGTAGTGCATTCCATTAACACCAAGAACTTCCAAGCCAGCTTCACCATGGGTTACCTAGGTGAAATCTACTTCTCACTGCCGAAACCTTTTCCGCAGTAGAGATGCACCTCCTCACTCCCGCATGAGCTCAGTTCAAATAGAAATGATTCCACCGCTGCCCCCATTGCCGCAGCAATGATGTTCCCCCACACTCGCGCAGGAGTCAGCCAAGGGGGAATTTTCCCACTGCCGCAGCAGTGAAGCCATGTTCACACTGGCTTGGTTACCTCAGATGCTCATAACCCACCATCACATCCACTCAGCCTACTTTCATTTCAGAAACTCGCAAGCTAAACTCCCAGCCGTCCCACTCTCTATAGACGATTCCACCCCATTACAAGTTCCGGTTCCAAACTTCTTAAAGCTACGCTACCCCAAACCGGATTCCCAACAGACCATTCATCCAGCCATTCATTTCGCACAGGTGCAGCAACCACGGCGGTGCAAGGCCTTTTCCCAACAGTAATACAAGCATTGCGCCGCTGGTCTCCAGAAGCTTCCAAGAGCCTCATCAGACCAAACAGATCGCACATTCAGACAAGGTCTTCCGTTAAGCATCAGCTCCTCCCCACTTACAACTTCATGGCCATTGCTTCCATTGCCGCAGCACTGACACTCCCGCAGGAGCAAGCTGTCTCTACCTTCAACTGCCGCAGCACTGATACTCCCGCAGGAGCAAGCTGTCTCTAACTACCACTGCCGCAGCAGTGCCGCTCCCGCAGGAGCAAGCTCTCTCTAACTTCCACTGCCGCAGCAGTGACGCCCCCGCAGGAGCAAGCTATCTATAACTTCCACTGCCGCAGCAGTGACGCTCCCCCAGGAGCCAGCTTCTAATTGCATCTGATATAAATTCAACTGTCAATTTATAATTGAAAGGTTTTACTCATGCTTTTACAAACCATACTGATTCTGTTATTTCTTGTGTGTATTTAGACGTCTGTAACCAAAGTAATTTCAAGACTCCCTTTAAGTCTATGATAAGCTTTATAAGTCTATGATATTTGGATGAACCCCTGCTCAGGGTTTATTCAAAGCCAATAAGTTTGTGAACTTTCATAAACTTTGACATTCCGATCTCCAACAGGTAAGTTTGTTTTGAAATTAAATATGCAACATGCATCCGATATAAATTCAACCGTCAATTTATAATTGAAAGGTTTTACTTATGCTTTTACAAACTATACTAATTTTGTGATTTCTCGAGTGTATCTAGACGTCTGTAACCAGAGTGATTTCAAGACTCCTGAAATTGAAACTGAAAACTGAAACACTGCACAGAACTCCCACTGCCGCAGCAGTGTCGCTCCCGCAGGAGCTAGCTCTCTCCAACTTCCACCGCCGCAGCAGTGACGCTCCCCCAGGAGCCAGCTTCTAATTGCATCTGATAGAAATTCAACTGTCAATTTATAATTGAAAGGTTTTACTTATGCTTTTACAAACCATACTGATTTTGTTATTTCTTGAGTGTATTTAGACGTCTAACTGTCAATTTATAATTGAAAGGTTTTACTCATGCTTTTACAAGCCATATCGATTTTGTTATTTCTTGAGTGTATTTAGACGTCTGTAACTAAAAGACTATAACACTGAACAGAACCCCCACTGCCGCAGCAGTGACGCTCCCCCAGGAGCAAGCTCTCTCCATCTTCCAGCTCTCTCTAATTTCCACTGCCGCAGCAGTGACGCTCCCGCAGGAGCAAGCTATCTCTATCTTCCAGCTCTCTCTAACTTCCACTGCCGCAGCAGTGACGCTCCCGCAGGAGCAAGCTATCTCTATCTTCCAGCTCTCTCTAACTTCCACTGCCGCAGCAGTGACGCTCCCGCAGGAGCAAGCTATCTCTATCTTCCAGCTCTCTCTAACTGCCACTGCCGCAGCAGTGAAGCTCCCGCAGGAGCAAGCTATCTCTATCTTCCAGCTCTCTCTAACTTCCACTGCCGCAGCAGTGACGCTCCCGCAGGAGCAAGCTCTCTCTATCTTCCAGCTCTCTCTAACTTCCACTGCCGCAGCAGTGACGCTCCCACAGGAGCAAGCTATCTCTATCTTCCAGCTCTCTCTAAACTGCCACTGCCGCAGCAGTGAAGCTCCCGCAGGAGCAAGCTATCTCTATCTTCCAGCTCTCTCTAACTGCCACTGCCGCAGCAGTGACGCTCCCGCAGGAGCAAGCCTCTAATTTCCACTGCCGCAGCAGTGACGCTCCCGCAGGAGCAAGCCTCTAATTTCCACTGCCGCAGCAGTGACGCTCCCGCAGGAGCAAGCCTCTTATTCCACTGCCGCAGCAGTGACGCTCCCGCAGGAGCAAGCTTCTAATTTTCCACCGCCACAGGATCAGTTCCAACACCACAGCAGCTACGTACCTCTTTGGTCCTGCGGCGGGTTTTTCGCTGCAGTGGTGGCGACGTGCCTCCTGCTGCCGCCGGGGCCCCGAGGGGTTTTCTCCTGCTGCGACGCTGACGTGCCTCCTGCCGCTTCAAGGGCCCAGAGGGGCTTTCCCCTGCTACGACGCTGACGTGCCTCCTGCCGCTGCAGGGGCCCAGAGGGGTTTCCCCTGCTACGACGTTGACGTGCCTCCTGCCGCTGAAAGGGCTCAGAGGGGCTTTCCCCTGCTACGACGCTGACGTACCTCCTGCCGCTGCAGGGGCCCCGAGGGGTTTCCCCTGCTGTGACGTTGACGTGCCTCCTGCTGCTGCGGGGGCCCCGTGGGGTTTCCACTGCTACGGTAGTGACGTGCCTCCTGCTCCCACAGCGGCCCCGAGGGGTTTCCACCGTCACAGTGGCGACGTGCCTCCTGCTCCTGCAGCAGCCCCGAGGGGTTTCCACCGTCTCGGCGGCGACGTGTCCCCTGCTCCCACAGCGGCCCCGAGGGGTTTCCACCGTCACAGCGGCGACGTGCCTCCTGCTCCTGCAGCAGCCCCGAGGGGTTTCCACCGTCACGGCGGCGACGTGTCCCCTGCTCCCACAGCGGCCCCGAGGGGTTTCCACCATCGCAGCGGCAAAGTGCCCCCTGCTCCCGCGACAGCCCCGAGGGGTTTCCACTGCCACGGCAGCGACATGCCTCCCGCAGCGACCACGGGGGTTTCCACCACCGCGGCAGCGACGCACCACCTTGGTCCTGCAGCGGCCCCGAGGGGTTTCCCCTGCTGCAACAGCGATGTGCCTCCTGCTACTGCGGGGGCCAGAGGGGTTTCCCCTGCTAAGACGCTGACGTGCCTCCTGCTGCTGTGAGGGCCCCGTGGGGTTTCCACTGCTTCGGCAGCGATGTGCCTCCTGCTCCCACAGCGGCCCCGAGGGGTTTCCACCGTCACGGCGGCGACGTACCCCCTGCCTCCCGCAGCGGCCCCGAGGGGTTTCCACTGTCGCAGCGGCGATGTACCTCCTGCCTCCCGCAGCGACCACGGGGGTTTCCCCTACCGCGGTGGCTTCATACCTCCCTTCTCCTATGGCAGCCAGGGGAGTAGTTTCAGAGGTACCCCTCATACTCCCAGAAACAAATTACACCCAATTCTCTTTCTGGCAACAAATTTAACAACAAACACATACCCAATGCTAAAGCCATATCATCCCCTACGCACCTCAAGCCCTCTACAGCAACATTCATCTGCCCTCCCGAACTCACAACATACCCCCCCCAGCTGTAACCTTGCAATTCTTTGGGGGGTCATCAAAATCTGCAGCGGCTGTCCGACTAGGTTGCTATTTTTGGGGGGAGTGCTCCAGGTTCGGGCTAACACCGAGCTCGGAGCCCTCTCCTCGGACAGCACGCCAAATACGCTTACCATTCATTGCTCCTGAATCATTCGTAAGTGTGAACTCGTGAAATGATGTTTTATTAACAAAGTTCGGGAGGAGCACGTTCAAATGATTAATACAATCAACACGTCATCAGCAATTACTCCTCATCCTATCAGCAGGAGAGGAAGTACGTATATATAGACACATTTAACTCACCTACAGCTCTTCGACATTTTTCGGCATCCCGCCACCACCCCAACTCCTCACACTTAATTGTTCCTATCAAAGTCAGGATACGGGGGGAGTGCTCCAGGTTCGGGCTAACACCGAGCTCGGAGCCCTCTCCTCGGACAGCACGCCAAATACGCTTACCATTCATTGCTCCTGAATCATTCGTAAGTGTGAACTCGTGAAATATAAATGTGTGCACTTCATATACGTTTCTTAGATGTGCTAAAATTGATAAAGTAGTAGTAGCTGTGCTTAGTCATCTTTTTGAAAAAAAAGAAAAAAAAGAAAATAAAGCATGACAATACAAAAAAACGGAAGTGGTTGTGTTTTGTCGTGCCAAGTCGATCTTGGATAGTTGCATGGCATAGAGGATGAAGGCCACGTAGAATTACAGATATTTTACCAGTATGTGACTATCACTACCTATTTGTATTGGTTGTAAAACACAAATGACAACAGTCATTTTAATACTTTTGAAGTGGAGCAGAAGCAGTGCATGTGAATCTCACTCATTTTTATTTTGCCACTACATCTAGAAGGCAAAGATAATTATCAAAATTAACAATATACAGCAAAACTAAGAAATTATTTTTGCTGCAAAGAGTCTATGAAAATAAAAAGTTTTCCTCAATTTGATTAAATTCACTTAAGTTTTTTATAATGCAATCACCCTCTCAGCTCCAGCTATCTACAAACTTTCTAATTCTAATTAACACAGCCGGTGAACATTTACTGTTTCATTGGACAGGACTTGTAGCAAAACACAGTGGATCATGTAGAGTGGAATCATGAGAAGATTTCAAGACTATGATAACTGCAGCCAATCCTGGATGGCTTTTCAGTAGCGACAGGCTCCACAGTAGAGAAGACCTAAACAGAAGAGGACAGGAAGGATTTATGCCAGAGCCACAGCTGAGTACAGCAAGCCAGATCAGGTCACGGTGAGATGTGCAAATTCAGTTCAGGCAGAGTGCATCTTATCTGCATTGGCTAACAAATCTGAGCTTATCTCATCTACTTTTGCTAATCTACCTGGTTCATCTTCACAGGTTGGAAAAGAATCTTTATCAGATCAAGAAGAGGGCTTGCTCTCCATGTACCTACATATATCCCATAATGCTTCAGGGAGTATAGGAGCATACACCGTTAAATGAGAGAAAGAAATACTGCAGATCAAAGCATGCACACATTTGCATACTTTGGTCCACCCCCTATCACATCCTGAATCCAAATCTTACAGTCAGACATTTTCCTGCATCAAACACCTGTGTTCATCCCCTGAGGCCGAGTGACATTGACCTCACAATGATTTACACAACCATTATTTACTTTTATACCCAAATAACGCATTCACCCACAGTGATCTCTGCTGTCAGTTGGCAAGACTGGCCTTTGGGAAATTGAAAACAACTACTTATCTTGTCCAACACCCACTTATGTTTTACACTACCGGTTTTCTGATTATAAACGAAAACCCTGAATTTGTTTCCTAAAAAAAAAAAAAATATGTCACAACCACCGCAACTCCAAATGTTTATTATTTGGATTATCTGTCAACCTGAAATGCTGGCCTGTGGAGAAGTACACAAAACACGGTTTCCAACTATAATTCAAGAATCCATTGCAAAAAGAACGCATTTATTGTAGGTGAATTGTTATCTACGCTATAACATTACAAACGCAATATTTATGGCTGCACACAAAACCATGAAATGTTTGATGAACAGAAGTGAACATTTTCCATCTGATTTGATCATTACCGATGCTTATTACTGCAAACAAATTATAATTGCTCATGCATAGTACTCCTACTTAATTGCAAAACACTTAGTGTTACACTTCAATATATAACTTATCCAACACCAGTTGTGGTAAAGACATGAATGATGCCTCAAATCGTGATCAGATTTACAGTTTACACCATCTAATAGACTTATACTGAAAGAGAAATCCGAGCAATATTTGAGACTAAGTGGTTGGCTCCTGACTTCACTAAAAAGGATTTCGAACACATTAAAAAAATACAGTACTATTCAAAAGATTTGTTTTATGCTGACAAAAACAAATTTTAAGTAGGGATGTGCGAGTGTAGTCGACTAGTTGACTACACGGTACAGGGTGCCACTAGTCGACTACCCGAGAAAAAAACCCCACAAGATTTGATTGTTCAAATGACATTTTAACCTTACATGTAACCCTCTGACTCGTGCGATCGCATGTGGGATTAGAACGATCCGTGCGTCTTGTGATCAATTGCTAAATTCAAACGTGTTTTTGCGCGTTGGCTGGCTGACTGAATTTACGTGTTGTAAAGCCGATTCTCTGAACTGTGGCGCCTGTCTTGCATTATAGATCAGCTGACATGATCATTATAAAAGGCTTTTAAGACAAAACGCATTCACTTCCGCATATTTGAGAATTGGAATATCAGGTAATTGATGAAAAAGCCAACAAGTGTGTGAATATTTTGAATAAATAAGCAAAACTAAATAAATGCGATACATCTGACATAGTGCTTTTGCGGCTGCGATGTGTCAGGTGACAAGCATGACGCATCGCCATGGATACAACAAGCAAAAAAATAAATCTTTACCGCAGATCTCCCATGCGTTTTGTTATAAGTCACGGCGGGTTTAATAATGACCACTGAAAGACAAGCGAGGTGTGGGAGTATTTTAAAGTAGAAGGGGACAGAAAAGTTTATAAAGTTTATAAACTGTTATGTCAAACTGACATATAATGATTCCACTGGATCCGAGCATAGCCATATTAATCACAGACACGGAAATGTTTGGAGAGACGAGCCGAAACAGCCAAATCATCACGTCATTTACTACAACTGTCCGTCACTCCAAATGAATAATAAGTTCCGCCTACAACACGAACAATAACCAGAAAAGTATTGGATTGGTGTATACTGTATATACACAGTAAATGAGGGAATTACTATAGAAACTAATGAGAACTCATACAGACAAGACAGCAACTAACGAAATGGAACATAATTTTGAAAGTAATGTTGTGAAATATTACAATTTAACAAGCTGTTTTATATCTTAATATATTCAAATGTAATTTACTCCTGTGATATCCATCATTACTCCAGTCTCCAGTAATGATGGTCCATCAGAAATATGCTGATTTATTTTTATCAATGTTGAAAACAGCATTTTTGTGGAAACCATGATATATATATATATTTTTTTTATTCGTAAATCATCTTATTCACAAAATGGAAAAATGCAGTTATTAAAATTACTACTACTACTAAACAGAAAAATTTAGCAGTGATCTGTGTTTGTATTCCAAAGGAGAATCATGTACAGGGAATGAGAGACTCCACTGAAAACCACTTTATAAAGACAACATGCAAAATCCTGGGGCTGTCTCCTTCTCTGTCATGCACTCTCCATCCCTGCTCGTCTTACCCACACTCCTTTCATTTCTTCCCCCCCCCCTTCTGCAGCCCCTCACACACAGTAGAATGATTGTGAGGGGTAAAAGGGGAGCAGTAAAGTGGTGGTAGGACATGGATGTGCGCTGGGCCTGCGCCAGACTTTTCTAGCACATCTCCTCCTAAACCATTGAAGCACAATCCAAACGCAAGAGCATTTCTGCTTTAATTAGCACACACACGCAAAAATGAATAAGAAAGCAACAGTGAGGGAGAAAGAGAGAGAGCTCACTAGGACCATAGCCAGTCATTTCAAAAACTGCTTGGCTAGGTTTCCATGGTGAAAGAATCCCGGCATCTCTGTATGGGTTCCAGAATCCTTGCTGCAGTGGCGAGACGGACCCAAAGTTACAAGGAAGTCAATGAAAAGAAAACAAGAAAGACAAAGGAGCGCCCCAGGCCACTTAAGACATCACAGTTTATGAACACATTAACAGAATGATTGCTACATCCGGCCATGGCCAGGCCAAAACCTTGTCCGTGAGTGTTAATGAACCAGACTCCACACATACACACACACATAAACTGATGATCATTCCCCGCCCATAACCCCTGTTTTCCTCTTGGCCGTCCTCTACGCTAATCCAAACAGCAGGAATGGATGCCTCAGTCAGACCACCATGGTCATGTTACATGAGTGTGTATGTGTACGCTTTTGGAGTCTGAAACACACTATGGAAGCCCTTCACTGGACTACTTCAATGCCAATTCCAACAGTGGCACTTCCCACACGCTGGGGAGCGGCATACTGGAGGTCATACTACACATCAAAGGTCCACAGCATGGCAAATAGAATGACAGAGGGGGGGACGGAGCAGAAAAGAGATTCCTGACTGGCACAGAAGACAAGACTGATGTTCTCGCAGCTTACTGACGTCTGACTTCAAGGAGAATCAATGTCACAAAGAGATGCAATAAATGCCACCACCACAACTGCGCACCAATTAGAATCAAATTGAGAACGATAACAAGATACAACATTTTTATTGAAATTGATTGAATGTAAAAATGCAAAGCAAAAATGTTTTTACTGAAGTGTTTGTAAAAGCCGATAGACAAATGGATAAATAGTAGCGATGATAACAGCATTATCTGTATCTGTACTCGGAAGTGGGCGGGGCCTAACCCGGAAGTGGGCGGGTTGTCTTGAAATGGACTGGGCTTTAGATGTGTGTTATTTTTAATCATGCAATTGATATGGGTTGATCAGAAATTTTTATATTTATTGCTGATTAGAAAACTATTTACATTACAGCATCAGCATTGAGCTTCAGATGAATGGTTTTGATCACGATAACAAACAAACTATATACAGAACAAGTTTTGCAACAATGAATACAACACATGCGGTTGCAATTATGAAGAAATCATAATTTTGTTTCATTATTTTTTCAGACAGTTAAAACAATAAAATAAATCTCCGACAGGCAGAGACACAACGCTAGTCGCATTCTACCAAGCACCACGTCTGAAAAAAAAAACACGTTTACCAGAACTACACTGGTTAATAAGTAAGTACTACAAACAAACCGAAATAAAATAAAAAAACCTGAAGCTGAAGAAACCCAAAACGGAAAAGACCCGCGAACCTGAGTGACTGAGGGAGAGACAGAGAGAGAGAGAGAGCGCTGTTCTCTTCTCAGCGTTCTGTGTGTGCGTGAGCAGAGCGGGACACAGCAAATCTGCATGTGTAGGGGAGGGGCGCTGTGACAAGCCTATCACAGAACGCAGACACAGTCATCTACCCAATGAGGATTCTTATTCAATCCGAGCACAGATATTGACTGGTATTTCTCGTATAATACTTGTACTCTGCAAAAGTGCTTTATCCGTACCGGATACTCATTTCAGCTGAGTATCGGGCTCAACTCTAATAAATAGCCTTACATATATCTGAATTTCCAAAATGACGTTGTATTTTATGTTTCCTCCGTTCAATCCTGTTCCATCATTGCAAACTTGACATCGCAGCCTGTTCATTACCAAAATAAAATACAGTCAGCCAAACAAAATAGTTAGTACTAAATACTCAACCAAAATTGTAATTAGTTACATTGCTAAATAGTTGATAGTAATGTGTGTCCTTCAGCGCGAGCACTAAATCACATGCTATGCGCTCATTAACTTTAACCTAACATGAATCTAATCTTATGCATCACAAGTGTATCAAGCATTTACAGTAGCAATTCAAACTTTTAAAAGACTCCTGTTGCGCTCTACAGCAGCTTCTGAATGCAATAACTTGTGTAAACGCCCCTTAAGACAACACAAATGAACCAACTCAGCAGGCGACAGATCAAGAAAAAGTGGTTATGGATCTTCATTACCTGACCCCAGTCTACTTAGCAAGCAACATTATCAAACTGCTTTGCTGTTTTATCCTTTTACACATCATAACTGTCCTTGACCTCCTGTGATACTGATCTTTGGATAACTTGACAGCCTATAAAAGATGAACATGCTCTCCATTTTCTACATAATCGTGCCATTGTGCATCGATAGAGACCTATAAAGGGCAGGTGTAGGATGCATCTGACTAAATGGCCATAAGAAGTTGTTGATGATGAAAGTGACCCTATTGGAGATCAAAAATGTGTCCATACTTAAACTAAATATAAAATTTCTTATTATTGTGTGCATGTCATTTCCTTTTAAGAGCTTAGAATGTCCTCTCTCACTATCATTCTGAGACTATGTGGTGTTCACGTCAGCCATCATATACAGTCTGCTGCCTCATTTAATCTGACCTATAAAGCACTTAATACATGGAAGGAGGCCAAAGATAACCTGCGGTTCATTAATACCGTTTCTAAACGTTGCTTTTATAGTCTATACATAACAATGACCGTAGGTCCTGTCCTTACTGCATCATCAAATAAATGGGCCGAAAAATACTTCTTAGAGATCGAGCTCGCAATATTATGTCTGGGAAACCTTGGATAACGTTCAATCAGACTTTAAAAAGGAGTTCCACTTAAACAAACAGTTTGGTGTAAAAGCCTTCTAGTCTAGTGCACACCAAGGAATCACAACTAAGGAAATTGAAATCAGGGTTCACGTGGACTCCAGCATGGTTGAATTTGTAAATGTGACCTTTTGGCAGTTAAACACAAATGCCATTATCTGCATGTTTATTTTTAGTAGTAAAACTAAAGGTACACAGAAATGTTTCAAATCGCAACTAACAAAGCCTTCCATTTTTGATGACTTCTCCAGAATTGTCACCTAGCCACAACGTCTACTGGTGGTCATCAAAGACGTTATTATTAACGTCAATAATAATGAAAATGCACCCGTCAAAGCCAAATAAAACAATATGGAACGTGTTGAATTCTAAGAGAACTACATCATTGTAAGTTAGGTACTATAGTTTACCACACATGATGTAACCTTTTGCCGACACATGTCATTGTCATTCACACTATAGTACAAATCATTATAAAATGCTGATTTGGTGCACAAGAAACATTTCTTATTATGAATGTTAAAACCCCTTGTTTATGTGAAATATAAACATTTCTGAAAGGAAAAAAAACATCTTACTGACCCCAAACTTTTAAACACTGCGGTAGCTGAACATGTCCAATTATTACGAAGTAAATATTTTTATGTAAATGAAGTTGCATTAAAAAATAAAAATAACAAAATTTGTTTTCATAAAATAATAGTCTATATATAAACGGAATAAACATTTCAAATATATTTGACTTAAATCATTAACCGATTAACAAAAACAGAAAATATGTTTCCTCCATTCGATCTTGTTCCAGCGTTGTAAACTTTGCAACTTGTTCATTACCAAAATAAAATACAGTCAACCCAACATAAAAAGTTACAGGGTTCATTTTAAAGTCAGTAGTAATGTGTGCCGCTCCACTGGTGTAGCCAAGCACATTTCTGTGCACTTGAGGATGATTTTTCCCATCGATACTGTAAGAGCGAGTGAAGTACAAAGCCTAGTTTACATTGTAAACGCATCCAAATACATCGCGAATATGGAAACATTTGGATTTGTGCCGAATGAGAGAATTAGAACTGTTACTCCATTACTCCAATTTGTTTTTGCTTACATTACTTTTAAATGTAAAGAATTTGTTGTGTAGTGAGGGGAACTAAAATAGCCAAGCATAGCCTATAGCACTTTATAATGTTTGCAGTACATTATACCATTTCACTTTATTTACAGGTATTATTTCTAGATAATAGATAGATAGATTCTAGATAGGCAAGTTATACAGGTTTTGAAAAAAAAAAAACAATAAAACAATATTGTAATATATTTTTTTAAGCATGCAGCAAATGAAAGTAAGCTATAAGTTAAAATTCTTACTGTCGGTTAACCAGTTAATTAGCATCCCTATAATTTTAGCTAGATCAAATTAGTGCAGAATCAACTTTGCACTGCGATCACGTCAAGGATTCTATTTTCCACGTGCATTATAAAAAGTGGTTGTTAAGAAAAGTGCTGACTGAATTTGTGCCATCTAGTGGTTTAAAGGAGAACAAAGTCATGGCGTGTATGTTCTGGTATGTTAAACCCCGATGTGCCTTTAGCACCGTTCTATTTTGATTGCATGTAAATGGTTGTGCATATATGGGTCACATCAATTTAAAAAAATTGTTTGTAAAAAAGGGTCGCTCATAAAAAAAAGTTTGAAAACCACCATCCTGTTATGTTATACTAGCGTGACAATGTGTGAATTGAATGGAACCTGTTTGCATGCAGAGAAAGAAATGTGCTTGTAAACAGTAGTGGTTTTGTGTGTGTTGACTTGTTCTGATGTGGCCTGTGAGACACATATAGTGTTTAGCCAAATGAAGATC
Source organism: Rhodeus uyekii (assembly GCA_037043235.1). NCBI lineage: Eukaryota > Metazoa > Chordata > Actinopteri > Cypriniformes > Acheilognathidae > Rhodeus > Rhodeus uyekii. The sequence goes on from JAWRVZ010000113.1 coordinate 243,446, forward strand.
CTCAGCTAGTCCGCTTATAATGCATTTTCCTAAAGAGCTCCTCAGTTGTAGAGGGGAAGAAAAAAAAAACATAAGCATACCCAATCTCTCACATACACAAAAACGCTCAAAACGGTTGCTTCAGTAGTATGCTGAAACAGATTGATGTTCCCTGAGGCAGACTGAGATAGGTTAGATCTCTTGAGCTCAGGAAGAGAAAGAGCTCATCTCTCATTTCATCCACTTCACTCATGCAAACACACAGATCTCATACTTAAAACAGTCATACAAGTGCAGGGTCATCAGAATCTCGATGATGAAATGACAAAGCTTCATTCACAGCATTTCATAATTAAAGACATGAAAGAAAATGATAAAAGTTGTACACCATTGCAGGAATACGAAAAACAAAAGTTAAAATGTCAAACAAAGCTAAAGGTAAACTTCACCTACATGTTTGTTACAAACCAAATTTGTAAAATGTAATACTGTAATCCCTCGCCACTTTGCGGTTCAAGTTTCGCGGCCTCAGTGCATCACGGATTTTTCAAAAATATTCATCAGAAAATAAAAGTTCAAAAATACCGCCATATCGGCAGCCGTATTACGGAGAGCAGCGTTTATTTATCATGATGCGCGAGAGAAACGGTTTCCCAGGATGCCAGACAAGGAGAGAAACTCTCTCAGAGGCTTTGTACACACCCACGGCACTCAGACAAGACACGTGATTGGTTCCTGGCACGAGATCGACCAATGAGAGCACGAGTGGATGTATCCCGTGAGCTGATTGGCTGATCCCACTTCGTGGATTTTCACCTATCACGGGGGGTTCCGGTCCACTTTAAACACGATAAACGAGGGATTACTGTATGTACATTAAAATAAAATATTTTCTTCTGTGGAACAACAAAGCGAAAACAGAATTACAGTGACTTTTAATTTTTGTAAAGTCAAAGACACCATAGAATAGAGATTTATAAAAGTGGTCCATGGAACAGAACAAAAATTATTCCCTGAGAATTTTTTCCCTTTCATTAAAGCTGTGAACCTCTGCGAAAAGCTCATTGATTCAGTAATGGTCTGAATGAATTATTCATTGATGAATCAGGCCAGTGTGGTACTGACCTGATTCATGAATGAATCATTCAGAGCATTACTGTAAACTGGATCATTTGATTCTTTGAAAAGATCAAACTTCATTCACAAATTACATATGGCTACTTCTCTCACAAAAGCACCAAACAAGTAAGGGCTTTTCAAACCCAAACAACTTAAATTTTGACTTAAAACTTATCATATGCTTTCAGGACTGGGAAGTCTGGCTCTATGGAAACTCCAAATAGGAGGTAATTAGACAATCTGATAGCAGATGTCTCTAAAGAAAATGTGCCAACACAATAAAACGGAATTATTAAAACCCCAAAGCACTAGTAAATCACTGATAGTTCAACACACAGACAGATAAATAGATTAGCTGTAGTGTTGCCCGGGGGACAATGCATTACACTAGCATTATAAAACACAAGGGTGGAAAAATCTGTACTGTTCTCTGCATTCTAGTGTGAATATCATCAGTGGCACATGCTTTTGTTAATGGATCAGGTCATTGAAATGTAATGTTTATATCAGCTATTACAACATAAGCTGCTTTCCATCAGGATATTAATGTTATCAGACTATTCTGCCTGGATTAAAACAGAGAATCTGCCATTGCTATGCCACTAATCTGCAAATCCAATCGTGCCATGATGCTAATCTCTGCCTAATCTGATGGGAAGCGGTCTATCGCTGCTCCAAGCAAATTACTTTGTGCATGTGGTCCCGTGGTACCATTCAGAGCTTTTATGTCTAGCAAAGACTTTACATTGAGACTCTGATCTGATCGTCAGAGATGACCAGAAAAATAACAACCACTATCTCAGGTGTTTTTCCTACTGCTTATATTACATATTTAATCACATGGAGCTTATGTACTGTATGTAAGAATAAAAAGGCTGTCTTTAAAAGTCTTAAAAGAAAAGATTAAAACGAAATTATGAAATGCATTTACCTTAATGAAAGTTGCATCAAATGATATTGTAACAATCATCATACGTCGATGAAAAACATGTAAATGAAGTCTGGACTCCAAATCACATATTTAGTTCAACTAAAAAGTCCAGTATCAAAAAACTTGTTTCATTGCACGTAAATTGAGAACTTTTTTCTTGATAATTTGATCAAATAAACCCCTGCTTTTAACCCCAGGTAGAGAACGTTTCACACGGTAGCACTGATTTTTACCCGGGGTTATGAGACGGTTAGCACTGCTTTAGCTGTGCGGTGTGAAATGATGTGGTGTTAGAATGTCACAGTTAGATGCTAAAGCACCAGACTGCCAATCACCTCCCTCATATTCATGTGCTGTGGGAAAAAAAGGAGAAAATATTTTTCACAAAAACATTGCACGCTGTATAAACAGTCATTTCAGCTTTTGCTTGAAATGGAGACAGAAAATATTACAGTCAGCAATGTATAACATGAGGACGCACAACACTAAACACTAGAGCGTCGAGTGTTGCATTCATCCAATTAATGACACTAGCAACGCAAATATGCAAGTAAGAAAGTTAACCTGGTTTTAGGAATGGACCCAGGATTTGTTTTTAACCCCAGGTAAAATATGAGCAGTGTGAAACATGAAGCAAGATAAAACAGGATTCCATTTACCTGGGGTTTAGGATGACCCGGGGTTAACCATTTCAAGTGTGAAAAGCCATTATTTGTTCTGTACATGTGTTGCTACATATGGACTGGTCATTCTGTGCTTTTTCTCCTGATGATGACTGCACATAACCTTTTGAGATTCTCTATTTTCTTCCAAGTACCTCCTCCTTTGTGTATCTCACTTCCCAGGACTTTCTGCACTCCATTGGCCTATTCATTTGCTCATCTGACTCATCGCTAAAGACCATGCTGTGCCTTTTTGGGAGTAGGGCTCTAGACGGCGTACAAAAACAACCGCTGACGCAATTCAAGACAGCTGGATTCCGTGGCGCACTGTCCAATACATTCCTTATGACTGATGAAGTTTTGATTGATGACACTCTGCACAGTTTGAGCATCTTAACATCTCAAAGCAGACAAAATAAAGAGCTACTAAAGCTTCACAGAGATGCAAATCCAACATAATTTATGACCACCCAAATATATGTAATCTCTTCTTGTACACCTCTTCTTTTCACAAGCCTGAACCTCAGAAGCCAATAAATCAGAATGAGATCTGCATGTGTTATTCATAAGTTCACATTGCACAAGAAAATTCATTAACTCCTCTTCTAGAACCTACCTTTGGAGTGAATTTACCGCAAAAAGAAGCATGAATAGATTTAAAATGATTGGTTAGGGAAAGCAACTTCACATTGTCAGAGTGATCGCTAGTTCCTCAGGGACTAACTTGGCAGTAATTTGTGCTATAACGGACTTTGCGCACAGTTAGCTATATTCCTCATTGACTGCCTTTATATATTTCACACCTCCCGTATAAAGAGCTGTGAAAGAGCTCTTAAAAGTGCACCGAAAAAGTTGAAAGGGCAACTGAAGAAGGTCATGGTGAACAACCAAAGGGTTTTCTCACCCTAAATGGAGGTGAAGTTCCATTAGCAGCTCGTACTGGCATAAAAGGGCAGTCAAACTAAAAATAGTTCCCACTGAGGGAATAGAGCAGTCTCTTTGGACAGTGATCTGCCATTAAGACTGAATGACTGTTTCATTAGATGGATCAACTGAGGGAACTAACTCACTAATCATCAGATTCATGCACTAATGCGTGAAATCTGGAGTCTGTGAGTAGAAAGGATTGCACTCATAAATCTCCCTCAGTGACAATTTGATCACTGGAATGTTAAAAGTAGTGCGTGTGTAAGTGGCCGTTTCAGTTCTCAACGCATGCTGACGTCCCTTGCGCTGATATCTACTCGTGTTAGATCTTTCCCCTGAGGGGCTGAGACAACATTGCAACTACCAAATTTTCCTGACGTGGTCCATTTGAGGTCAACTCAAACTGACAGAAATGTATAAAACTAAAAACCAGACAAGTTGAAATCCAGTGCACTCTTAATCTCGGATCTAAAGACATACTTTTAAATGTTTTTAAAAATTGCCTTTTTTTAATTGCCAGTGTGTTAAACAGCATGCAACTTAAGAAACTACACCTTTCCTGACTCTAAGGCTGCCCATGAAAGCCTGTAGACCGATTTTTCTTCTAAGCGAAGACCGAAAAATAACTCCGCTGTGAGTATATTGAGGCCTTGAATCACGTCTCTTGTGCGTTACGTGTGCAAGCTTGAGCAATAATAAGTTCACTTAACTGCCACTAGTATCGCCAATAAAAATAGATTTTTAATTAATACAGTAATACCTTAAGATACGAGCATAATCCGTTGCAGGATTGAGCTTGTAACTAGAGTTGCTCGTATCTCAAATCATTTTTCCCATTAGAAATAATAGAAAACAAAATTATCCGTTCCGGCCCTTTAACAATGGAAAAAACATGTTTTTAATTGCTATAGAGACATAAACACACACACAGAAATATAGTATATAAGGATTCCTGTGATATAAAGTAAAATGTGGTTTTAATTATGAGTTCTTACCTTTGAGACAGACATACAGTAGCGGCATGTGCGGAGGAGGAGGGAGGGATAACGTAGATAATGCAAACACTCAGAACGTCATATTTATTATTATTGAACATGTTATGATTACGAGCTCAGCGCTTCCCCACCTCTGGCCACCGGAGGGAGCTCTCACATGTATACTGACACACACACACACACATTATATTTCCCATGATGCCATTCATTGGACTGATTATCGCACCAGCTGCGAACCATCACACAAACTATTAAAGACTCTGTCAAACGCACTGTTAGCGCAAAGTCTTGTTTTTGCAATACCTAACATTTCTGAGCGTTTATTCCTGTGCCTAATCTCCTGTTATCGTTTCTGCTTTTTTCCCATCTCGATTCTGTCTGCCTGCCCTGACCTGTGCCTGGATTATCGCTCGTGATTGTTATCTACCTGTCCTGACTTCCCCGCCTGTACTACGACTCTTGATTCTGTCTGCCTGCCTTTTTGACCCTTTCCTGGATTATCGTTTTTTGTATGCTCTCTGTCTGTCCTGATTATCCGCCTGTACGGCCATTCTCATTAAAGACAACTTATTCACCTTAATCACTCGTCGCCACCGGTAACCTCCAAGGTGGCCCTCTAGTGGAGATCATATGCCATTACCCCATAAATGAGGCGGCTTGAGCTTCTCCGAGTGCTCGACTACCTAGCATCTACGTCTTTAAGCATGCTCGTATCTCAAAGCAAAAATTGCTTGAAGGCTTGCTTGCATCTCAGAATACTCGTATGTCAGGACACTCGTATCTCAAGGTATTACTGTACTGCATATAGCCCCTTTAAATTTCCGCCTCTGATTTTTCACACGTTTTCACACATCATCTTGTCCTTGCTGACAATTTTATTCCTGCCCCTGTCCCCTCACTCTCTTGCACCCTCCCTCTGTCCCCCAACCTCTTACAGAAAACTCTTTTCAAAGACAAACTTGCTGAGCTCAGCAGTTGTCACACATGCTTCGTTACACCACACAAAATGGAAGAATATTTTAACAAGGCGCACTGTGAGTAATAAGAACTTATCCATTGCTCTTTATTTTAGATTTCGTATCTTTAATAAAAGAAAATTATTAATTCTTTCCATTATCATCATTATCATCTTTTTCCAAAACTGATTATTAAAGAAAAGGTAAAAAAAAATAAGTACTTTTGCGGTAACCTGTATAAAAACAGTTCATAGACAAGCAGCATATATATGAGTCACCAACAAACTGTTACTGTTCTACTCGTAAGAATTCAGACGATTGTACTGATGAGCAGTGCACAATAACACACAGATGCTCGGCTTTCATGCACCACGGTGTACGGAATGGGTTTGTAACCAGTGCCAGTCAACCATTCTGATTAGACACAGGCTGGTTTCCTGTATCCCCCCCCCCCCCCTTAACGCACAGCTATCTTACCCAGAATAAAGGGTTACACTTAATATTTGTACTGTTCAGCTCTTCTTGGCAATTAAATAGGACACTGAATTCTTTCAATTGGTCGTAAAGAGAAGCTTTTAACAAAAACTAGGGCTAACTCAAAAAGCAAAGTACAGAGTAGATGTGTAAAACAACTAATTAGCATATTATCACTAATTGGGAAAACCTACTCAAGTCAAAGCACTACAGCATACGCAACATTTTTGTTTTATTACAAATGCAAATACAATGTTTATGAAGGCATATATACTACAAAATCTAGCAATAGCATACTTACTAAGTGAAGTCATTTTCTGGATCAGCATTTGTGTTAGGCCTGTTAGAAGATTTATATCAACCAAGACAATTATATTGTTTCATGTTAGGCTTAGGGCTTGAAGTGGAGATTTAACAACAATATCAATCAATCATTTCACCCTTATTTAAGGAGTAGTTTATTGTTGTGGTTAAAGGTGCATTTAGCATTGCGCTGCTAATTTACAAACCTTTACACATTAAAAAACTAATTATGTTTTTGTGAAGAGTCATCTGATATCCCATCAACTGTACTTGCATAATAGTTCCTATAAAAAAAGGAGAATCTGCACTTGTACGAAAAGCAGAAAAGGTCTGAAACCAGAAGACAAAGACAAAAAAAAGAGGAAGAATCAAAGCTCATCAAAAGCTGAGACAAATACTTATAAACAGAAGGTACACAGTGTCCTTCACACAAATGCAAAACACCATCATGTTAAGTCCTTCACAAGTCCTGGGAAGTTGGGAAGTGCCAGAACATTCAAAGGATGTCAAGTAAGTGGAACAATAGGATGCAAAAAATTTTGACCCATTCCTTTACTTTACAACTGCCTTAAACAGACGGTGGAATCTGGAGGACAGTGCTATTCTCAGTTTCCCTCCACTGGATTATTTTCAAATCTATTTTTCATGACCAAAACTCAAGGCAGTTTCTCAGGAATCCTTAGCACTGTAAGCTTTGTTTAGCTGACAGAAACACAAGATCAAGACAAAGAGAGGCACAAGCGTATGCATACATGTGTTCCAAGTTCCACAACATGCAACTTTGCAAAAGTCAAGGTTTGTGATGTATGCATTTACAAACGCATTGATTAAGCCTCTCAAATCAAAGCATCCCTGGGGTGGCAAATCGATCTAACAGCCTGTTTGGTGTGCATCTTTCCTCTCCTGTCCAAAGGAGTTTATTTTTGAAAAATGAAAAGACTCTTTTATTCTCCCCTGGATGGAGCAGCGAGAAGAGAGATTTGTAGCACGCTCACACACTTGGTAGGCTGTGTTGAGAATACACCCACACATGCAAAGAGGCGAATAGCAGAGGGGGGAAGAATGAAAGAACAACAAAAAAACAAGAGAGGAATATGGGAGACTCAGGTGAAAAAAGAACAAAGCTGTGAAAAGAGGCTAAAAATGAGGAAGAGGCCATGTCTAATGTCTAATCTAGTGGGCGGTGTTGGGTCAGCAAGAGAGCAAGGGTTCAACTCAGTCCTCAGAGCATGTCTCACTGGCCAGCACTTCAGGAGGCATGAAGCAGGCAGCAAGTGATTGCACATGCTGACTGAGACCCAGGAGAGGCTCATGGGTCCAAAACACCACTGGACAATTGCCATTTTATGCGTCCTCCCTTTTGCTCTCCAGGGACTTGTCCAAAAAAACACCATCTGAGAGCCACTCCGGTCTGGCCAACCGTGCATGACTGCCAAATGTTCCATTCTGCACAACATGTACCAAGACGATGAGAGAGATGGCAAGAGAAAGAGAGCGTTACTCACAGGGCATGATACAACAATTGCCTGCTAGAGGAAATCTCTCTGTGAACAGTGCTTATGGAGCAATTTAAATGTACGTTGGGTCAGACTTTTGCGTAGGATAAACCGATCAGGATGTTATTTACTGCCAAGGAGTGCAGCAATAGAGCTTCTCTCCACTTATTAACACCCCCGCACCATGAAAGGCTTGTTCCTTGTTCATTTTGAGCAAAGAGACCCTTGCTAGGAAATAAAGCTTTCAGGGAATTAACTGGTTATCATGAATCTATCACACTTGAACTTCTCCAGACATTGGTTGCTGTTATGAATCTTGATCTACAGCACCTGGATTTAATCATGCTCTAGTTGCAATCACAACAGACATGTTTCCAAGATTTATTTAGAGACCACATGCATATATTTAAACATTGCATCTATTGGCACCTACTTCCCTGTGGAAAAATTCAGCATAAACCAGCAAGGATCCCATGCTGATCGAAGCTGGTTCATACTGGTATAGTGCTGTTCTCAAGCAAAACTGAGCTGGTGAAGCTGGTTCACCACCATGGTCTTGCAGGGTTGAGTGCGAGTAGGTCTGTATGCAAGCAGTGTTTTGGGGACACGGGTCGTTTTTACTTATTTAACACATTAATGATGTAAGATTAAAAAAAAAACGATTTACCTATAGAATTATATGATTATAACTTTAGAATTTCTTTTGCTCTCTCTGCAAAAAGTAAATCTGAAAATTTTGTATTGTTTTAGTTATGATTGCATTATTAATCAATGTCATTGGTAAAACGTTTCAAAGCATTAAAGGCATTGTCTCCCATTTTGAAAAGATCAGTACACAAATCAGTAAAAAAAAAAAAAGTTTGTGCACATTGCAAAAAACAAAAAACATTTAGAAATATGAAAACCAAAATTGCATATTCATAAGCAGTTTGCTCAATAACAGCGATTATGAGAAGATCTCTATCAACGGGACGGTTTTTCTATTTATTTAAATTGTTAGTGAGATGTTACGTGCATGAACAAAAAGAAATTACTTTTTTGGGGGACATTTTATAATATGGACTATGGAGGGAAAGATTAAATACTATAAAAGTGTATAAATAACACAGCCTGACTCATATACACAAGCATATTAACAGAATGTAGTCGTACGCGCATGCTCAGTATGTAGACTGGCCTGCTTCCCCTTGGAGCCCGGAGACCAGATGTAGTTCACTCACAATACTACTAAAAATACAGCTCTGACTAACAGAAGAGATTAATTAAAATGAACATGGTTCACAGACTACCCCTCCCTTTCTCTTTGTCTTTCTCTTCCTGTCATTCTCATGTGTGTGGGTGTCCCCTCATGTTAAACTCTCTTTCTTTGCATTCTGTCCTTCTCCGCGCCTCTACTGGGATTTCACAGAGTCAAATTCAATCAAGGTTAACGTTACTCTGCATTCAACCCTTGGATCTCTTTTCAGAGGAGCCAAGACTCAAACGAGGATGGTGTCTCTCACCTGGGATGTGAGAGAATACGTCAAGACTCGCAGGTAGGGATTTGAAGCTCACTGAATTCGTGGCTGTGTGTAACAGACCAAAGCAGGTTCCACAGACCGAGCAGATTTTCACAGTAAAAGATTCTTCAGACTTTTTTTGAAAATTCTTTTAACCCCTGATATACAGCTCTATAAAAATACTTCAGGCGGTGAGTTGTCACAAGGGAAGTTCAGCATTCAACTCTTTGTAAACACAAGACCTGAGAGCCCTCTCATCTGTGATGGTTTCTACAAACAGAGAAAGGTCAAAAGGTGCCAGACAACATAAGCTGACAGACTTTGGTCTCCCTGAAGATGGGTAAATATATAGTACATCCAGGTAAATGAGCAGATTATAATGTCACTGAACAATGTGGGTTTGAGGCCTGATCAGGTTCACTGCGCTACTAATGCTTGTGGAAATACGACTATACTTCCTGTATCAAAGAGGCTGTAGCCTTCAATGCCACACAAATACTGTACTTCAAATGACTGCTTTTAAACAAAACCTTAATGAACCAAAGCGCCAACCCTAACCCTGATTTAACCAGTAAAGGAAAAGTTCACTCAAAAATGAATCAATTTTTGTTTTCAACCCACCTGCACTACACAGAAAAATGACACTAGTTTAAAATAACTCTAGACTGTGCAGAGATAATTAAAGGGATAGTTCTGTCTGTTACCTTCCTTGTCACTTCCTGTCTGTCAAGTCTTCTTTGTCACTTCCGGTCTGGTGTGTCATGTGCTGTTTCACTTCCGGGTCCCTTCTGTGTTTCCTCTCATGCCCTCCCTGCACCTGTCTTGTCACTTAGTTCATTAGTCCTCCCAGGTGTTCGTCATTTCCTTGTGTATTAACCCTTTTGCATTTCCCTTGTCTTTGTCGGTGGTTGACTTTGTGTAACGTTGTTTATGTCTCCTGAGTGTGTGGATGTGTTTATTGTTCCTTCTGAGTATGTCCAGGTTTTTGCACGAGCTGTGCTGTTTATGTTTATAGGTAAAGTCTTTTGTTTGTTTGTGTTTTTGGAAATAAAGCCTTTCTTCAGTTGGATCCCGAGTCTCCTCATATTCTCTGCATCACACACCAGCACCCAGGTTGTTAAACACTGTTATTGTTTACTCAACAATGTACTTATTCAAATAAATGTTTTATTTATCCTTGCACTGCAAACAGGCAAAGACAATCTCGGATCTCTGACAATCTCTAACAATTAACTGAATTTGATAAAACTAGTTGTTTTTTTTACCGCAAAGGCTGTGATTACACTCTGGTCACTTGATTTGCGAGAAGAAGCATCAACATGGCATGCCACGCTGTACCTTGACCTGTTGTACAATGGCCTCAAGTTCAACAGAACCTGATACTGTGGAAACTTTAATGCCAAAGAGGAACAGTACATCATTTGTGTGGGACTATTTTGACTTTACGCTACACAGCGTCAGCAATTGTGTAAAACCTACTTTGCGAAAGTTGCTACTTCACAGGGCAACACAACAAACCTGGGGATGAGCGTTCAGCAAGAGAATGATTCTGATTTTATAACATTCAGTGTAAACAACGATTGATAATGGATAGTGTATTTCTGGTAACAAGGTCACGCTGTTGAGGCTTTCGCTGCCTGACACTTTGTGAGAGACTTTCGTGGAGAAATCAAAACAAACGAGCATAACACTAAACAGAAGAAACAGTTGAGTTTTATTTACAACACATAAGTTAAGTAACATAACACGACCAAGTGAGCAGTTTATTTGAATATTACTCGCCACCTTCAGTTTGAATCTTTATTTCATTTGTATTCTCCTTTTTGTACTCGCCTTTTGTGACCTTTTGGGAAAAGTTACATGAGTTTGAATAAATGATAACAGAATTTTCCTTTTTCAGGTGTTGATTCCTGTGGTAGTATACACATAAAATGACACGCATGATGAAAATAAATATGAATGTATATATGACAATGAACACATGCGAAAAAAGGAGACATAATCATTGGGGCTCTCACTTGGTACGCTCCAAAATCTCAAATCTGCTTACCTCAAACACCCTGAACTTCACTTCCCACAATTCTCTGATGTGTTTTTAATTTGACTGCTGCTCCAAATATCTGAGGCACCACATTACGCAAAAATAAAAATATAAAAGAGGAGAGAACATGAAAAGAATTATAGACAGACAGGCACATTAGCTCTGTGCTTCCTCATTACAGCATGGCTAGCTTTAGGAGAGAAAGAGATTGAATTTGGGATTGACTATGTTTTCTTTTTATGGGGAAGAGCTTGGCTCTCTCTCTCTCTGTCGCCTCCAAAGCCATTATGCTGATATTCATGCTGTTTATTCCCCTGCCTGGTAACAGCTCTCAGAGGAGCCATGTTGGTCTTTGTAAAAATGAAGTGCTTTTGTCGGTTTATTGACTGTTTTAATAAAAACTCACATTTTAACTGTACTACTGACATTTAATCTTAGCCCACTGATTCTCTCTCTGACTCATAGTCTTCTCTCTCTCTCACACACACACACACACACACACACACACAGACAACACTTAGCCTGTCTGGCCCAGTTATACCCTTTGGCAAATGTACGAATAAGAACACACATACACACACGATCACGCCAATCTGATCTAATCCAAATGGAGTGGTGAGGATTTCTAACCTCTGATAATGAATGTAATTTCATTTTTATCCTAGGGACCTTCCCTAAGCTGTGCCTGAGTGCCTGAGCTTGGTGGATGGACAGTATGCGTCTGTCACTTTTCACATGAACACACACACAGACTTTCTTTGCACTGACCAGTCTACACTAGAGGTTAACAGATATGGCTGAAGCCAATACTAATATCAACAATAATATAAATGATTGGAAATAAATGGTACACATATGCTGAATTTAAAATATTCAACTGACTTGTCCAGTATCATATATCTGAAAACAAAACAATTGTAGTGTGCTTTGAGAGGGCTTTCTCTCACAGTCTACTGGTTCTGTAATGTCAGATGTGTGTGTAGGCAGATGAGGGAGGAAATAAGGAGAGCCCCGCCAGATTCCAAACCATGCCGTTTTTGGTACAAATCTTGCACACAATGCAAAAAACATGAACCCAATAGTGGTGCTTGCCGAGGCAGGAATTACTACTACTACTGAATCTATTCATTTTTTGGTTTGGGTTAGCTTTAAAAATTCCTAAAGCTAAATATTAAACTGCACTGTTTGTGCTGTCGATATGACTGCTACGTCAAATAGTTCGGTTTTCCAAGGAGTGTGCTATTCTAAGGAATCAAAGCTATGATTTTCACTTGGAAAATGATAAAACGGGTGGGGAAAAAAATAAAAATCCCTCTGACTTACGTTGAAGGAGGAACCTAAGTTATATCTAGGGACCAGAATATCAGAGACTTGCAAGTGGGCTCTTTTGACTTGCGCCAGTAAGCAACCACCTAGCAACAGTACGCAATGCTCTGCCAACCACCCAGAACACCCTAGCATCATGCCGCCAATTTCTAAACAGGAAAACAGCACTAACACTCCGTACCAAAAAAAAAAGATAGTTCTATTTTAAGCCTGTCACTGAAAGATTGGACAAGAATAAAAAAGAATAAAGTGCATGATGTACACAGGGCTTACATAAACACTAGGACCGCTCATAATAAAAAATAAAAAAAATCTGTTAAATGGTTCAAAAAGCAATTTTAAAATGTTTTCTGTATGGTTAAATACTACACATAAATAATAACATGCAGGTCGCATTTTTACTGTAAAATACCAGTAAATAAAGTTAAATATCAAGATCAAAACCACTAAAACTGATTTTAGTTCCCTTCACTCACAAATCCTTTCAATTTAACAGTATCAACTCAAGAACGAAAAATAAAAAGTAGCTATATAAAAGCCAAAGCTAATTCATTTAAAGCAAAGGTGAAACTATTTCAATTGAGCAGTGTACATTTTTTATGTTTGGTTGACTATTTTATTTTGATAATGAAATGTCATCATTCAAAACTGTAAAGGGTTTCAGTGATTCCCATGGACCCCTGGTGATTGAACTTCCCACCCAAGAATCATGCGCACTCCCACACAGGCCACTTTCTGAGAAATGAAAGAAAACAACCATCTCTATCAAAACAAATTTAGATTTAAACTACAACAGTAAGAGAATGCTATATTCATTATCCATGACAACAATACTAATATAAATTAGGTTAGTGGATAATTCACAGCAAAAGTGCACAATCATTTTATAAAATCTGAACATTTAGTATGGATATTATAGTAATTGAACTTAAATATTCATTTATACATCACATTAAGCTACTAAATGGCTTCTGAAGTCTTGGAATATAGTGTATGAGAACTTTATGGTACTTTACAATGTTATTATGCCTTTAGTGGGGCTTAACAATTTCAGAACAATTTTCAGTGTTTACACGCTGTGAATCCTCATGGCTAAACCCTTGGAGAACTAAATTTGATATTTTTAAATGGGTCAAAGACGTCATCCATTCAAATTGAATGTCATTTTAATTTAACAATCTTATTGGTTAATAGTTAATGAGAGGTGAACAAGTGTCGGTTGTCGGTCAGAAAAAAAAAGAAATGAAATGAACATTAAGCTTAATATGTTGGAAGACGTGTGCTAACCACACCTCTGACATTTTTCACTTTTTAATGACGTTAACAGATTAAAAAAAGACAATGAATGATTAAATTGGATGAGGTTTGGGTTGAAAGAAAGGTCAGGGGCTAAGGAAGAACTGATGCCACCTATCCTTTCATTCTTTCTCTTTCATTCTGTAAATGGAGAAGCTTGCCTGGCCACGTTAGCACTCTCTCCAGTTTCAGATTAGCATAAAGGCAAATTACTCAAACGCACTTTTCAGCAAAATCCAGAGGCCAGGTACACAGAGAATTTACACAGGAAATTAAGTGGATGAACAGCGCATGGAGAGGTGATGAGAGTCCTCTAACTTGTCTTAAGTTACCTCTCTCACTCTCTTAATGTTCAGCGCGTTGTTCTACTGTGATTATATGGTTGGGAGTTTGGGGACACAAAGCTATTTTAGACAATTACACACTCACTGAATGTTGAAAGTAGTATGAGCGCTCTCCTTTTCCCTCAGAAACACAAACCCTCGCTTTCATATACATGCACTTACTTCCACTTTCAAAAGGGAATTTCCACATCATTTTGAGACCTTCCAATGCTCTACGTCCTGTCATACGTTTGCATGTGGGTGAATAAAAGAAATCATGCAGTTGGCAAAATATATACACTCGAGAAAATCCTTCGACACACAGCCTCTAGCCTTCCCACTCACACAAAAAATCAAATAAATAAATAACACCCTGTAGGATACAAACTAATAGGAGAACCTGTGTATGCATGAACGTAGTCCTTTCAGAACAGTTTGGAAAGAAACTTGGATTAACTTAAACCTGCAAAGCATAAGAAGTAAGATTTATTCTACCCATGATGAGAGAATGTGGAAAAGAAAAACCAAAGAGGGTGATTCTCTTCGTGTTCAGGCTTCAGGGAAGAGAACAGCAGCTCAAAACTAAAAGATTTTGACTCTGATCTATAGAGACGTGAATGAGTCCCGAACAATGATTTTCTCTCTTTCTCAATTTCCCTCACTCTCTTTCCCCTCTCTCTTGAGAGAAACCCATACAGACTGATCTTGTCTGCTTGTAGGGATACTTACAGGTTAAGCCCTGGGCTAAACTACACTCTACCGCACAGTTCTGGACATCCTTTCTGCCCTAACAAGAAAGAACAGGTTTAACAAAGGGAAAGATCACAGACAGAGAAAAGACAGTGAGCAAAATTGAGAAGGAGTGCATGCAGAAGAGCTGTATGACAGCTAAAGACAGGTGGAGAAGGAGAGAGAGGAATGAAGAAGAGAGGCAGGTGAAAAAAGAGAAGTAGGGAGAAGAGGAAAGGTACACAGAGCATTTGACTACAAGTGGAACTGTGATAAAACCATCTCTACTTCCCTACTTTCTCTCACTCTCCCTCTCTCTTTGTACCATCCTTAATTACCTCTCTCAGGAATGGCAAACGAGTAAACAGCACTTAAACAGTCAGCTGGGAGAGATGGAGAAAGATATGGAGAGCGAAAAGAACTCTGAGCAGTTTAACAATGCGTGGATTGAGGAGAGGAGTCCTCAAATGGTCAAAAACAAAACATTAGCACAACATTAAAAACTAAATGTTTATAGGTGCCTGACTGATTTTGCCATTGACAAAACCTTTGTTTATATCCAGGGAGAATGGTGGCAGATGTTGATAATATAGATGACAATGTGTAATTATTGCATAATTCAATTTAATAACAGAAAATTAGACGCATACGCTTTCTGAAATTACACAATATAAAATGTAAAATCAGCAAGTTTTAGCTTGGCCATTACAGTGATCCCTCGTTTATCGCGGTTAATGTGGACTGGAACCCCCACGGTTCTTTTTATTTCACGCGGATAGGTGAAAATCCGCAAAGTAGGATTGGCCCCCCCTAGGAATTTCCGTATATGTGTGTGTAGGTACCTTATACTTTATATATATATTTTACTTAAATCTATTTAATTATAAAACCTTAATATTATACATTTACTCTCTCTCTCTCATACGATACGTATTATGGTGCTCTACACTCATCAATGACAGTAGTATCTTGATACTCCAGTAATGACGACGATGACAGACCTGTGCGGTTTGATGAATGTGATGATGATGAAGGTGTTACTGCACTGGTATAATGAGGCCTTTAAATCAGTTCAGGAAGCGCCTCATCGCCAGATATCGGCGCTGGATCGTCAACATTTGCTTCTGAGAGAGGCGAAGAGGCTCCCACTCCACTCTTGCTCTCATTGGTTGATCTTGTGCCGGGAGCCAATCACGTGTCTTGTCTGAGTGCCCGTGGGCGTGTACAAAGCCTCTGAGAGAGTTTCTCTCTTTGTCTGGCATCCTGGGTAACCGTTTCTCTCGCGCATCATGATGAAACAACGCTGCTTTCCACAATACGGCTGCCGATATGGCAGTATTTTTGAATTTCTACTTTTTGATGAATATTTTTGAAAAATCTGCGATGCACTGAGACCGCGAAACTTGAACCGCAAAGTGGCGAGGGATTACTGAATATATCAGCTTTTTTAAAGACATCTTTGATAGAAGTCTCTTATGTTGACCAATGCTGCATTACATTAGAAAGCATTAGAAAGCACTGAAACATTCTCTTATGTTAAAACATCTTTAGGTCTACATTCTCAAGCTGAAGAGCGTGGCGCTTGCTGATTAGAATGTCAATGTGTATCTTGAAGGCAATGCAAGTTGCTTTGGATAAAAGCGTCTGCTAAATGCATAAATGTAAATGTAGAGACAAAAATAGTAATATTGTGATATATTATATTATATTTGAATAAAAATATAATTTATTTCTCTGACGGCAAAGGAAAACTTGACAGCATCAATACACCAGTCAACCCCCATCACAAATGTGTATATTTGAAAATAAATAAATATTTATATCATTTATCATTTTGAATAGGAACTAAAAAAAACACTAAGCTAAAAACAGCCGGTTAATACGAGTAATCTGGAGAGAAAAAAGAACAATTATTAAGTGCCTACACTAAGTTAGTTCTGAAAATTTGTGGGACACATAAACCCTTAAGCTTGCCTCATGAATATTAATTAGGTGATGTAATTGATTTGCAGAAAGGAAGGTAAGTGGGCGCTAGCTATAGCAGAATAACCTCTTGAGCGCTCAATCAGTCCTCTTACGGATGCAACTGGTTCAAACAACGGCCAAGCAAAACAAAACTCTTAAAATACGATGATGAAATTACACAGCACCAATGAAACAACCACAACCACCGATCATTCCACAAGGTGTATATTAAATGCTGCTTTGTACTTTAAAACAATGACAGTCTATTTACTTGTCTACGTAACAATAACTGGCTTTGTACAATCACGCCTCACACGTAGCAGAGCACTGGTACTTTAAAGAGGTACCAACAGCAGAATTCTGAGTGAAAGCAAATATCAAAGGTCTCTTTTACTGCACTTACGTAAAGTTCCCTAAAGATTACACCCCTCTCTGCCTCCAAAAGCAGAAGCTGGAGAAGAGAGAGCAGAGGAGAGAGGGAAAGTAAGTGCTGTAGGTTCGTCTTATCAGGGGAAAGCAGGCAGGGATATCTCTGAGGCCTCTGGGTGAAAGGAAAAATGCTGCTGCCATTTCACCCACAGAAAGTGAGAGAGGGCAGAGTGAGAAAGGAAAAGAGAGGGGCAGAGAGACAGATGGGCTGTGGCACACACAAGCAGCGCCCACTGTACCCTCTCCAGTGCCCCTCTGCCATAATGAATAACATTATGGCTGCATGAAATGTCACCAGTCCCACCCCACACCCCCCTAACCCTACCTCTCAAGACGAATTGAGCATCAAAATGTCAGATGTGCATCAATATCATTGTGAGTGTGTGTGTGTCCATGTGACGCATGGACGTAGGTGTTAGCAGAGGTGCATTATTATGTACACACACAAGCACAAGGTTGTGACTGTCTCAGGGATCGGCACAGTCAGAAATGCCAAAAGTAAAACAAATTTCCATGGATGGCACAAATCACGATTTACAGTCTCTGTGATATTTATGATCATCAACCGCTCCATGAAACACACCCAAGCTTTATGTCCGTGTTCACAAAATCAAAAGGTCATTTTGGTGAAGAGTGTGTTGTGCTAAAAAACTTGCTTGTTAAATGCGGCATATTTATAATGCACTAGTTAAATTTTTCGTGTCGTCACTAGTCACCCACTGAACATTACACATTAAAATCACAAAAACATCTTTTTTTTTCATTGCAACGTACATCCGAGAGTAACAGATTATCAAAAACTTAAAACTATAGCAGATTTCAATGCATTAGATTTTCAGATTAAATAGATTTGTGAAATTCTGATTAACAAATACAAATAATAATACAAATACACAAATTCACAAAAAGATCTATAACATGCACTTACAAAATAAGTACCGGTAATAAAAATTTTAAATATAAATTAAAAAATATATATATTAATTGAAAATATATATGCCTATAGCAAATATAAAAACATCCCAATAAAACTAATATTTTACAAATAACTCACAAAGAACAAACAAAATCTGAAATACTGACTCTGTCGACTAACTGCTACAATCTATACGGTCCTGTATTTCCATAGATAAAAGATGACATGACTTCATCTGTTTATTGTTAAACTAATTGGCAAAATAAAATTGTGTTTTTCAATCAAAACTATTTAACAGAACAAAACATACAGCCGGTCGTTCATCTGGCCACCAACAGAGAAAAACGAACGGAAATTGCTTACGAGACGGCACAAAACACTCTTGTCTTACTCTAGTCTTGCACTGTGTTAATTTGTTTCTATCTATTTTAAGTTGTTCACCAAGGAAGCTTTTATGTTGTGAACAGAAGCATTATTTATCTATTACTGCATCACAGGCGTACAGAGAGCAGTAAGGTCACGGTAAGCAGACAGACCATCTGATGGAACTTATGCCAGGCAAAGTGATGGAGTGATCCGGTGCCAAGATGAGCTGTACACATATACACGCACAGAGCTGTGAGTGCTCCACCCAACTCTGAGCAAAGTCATTTAGGTCTTGTGTGTGTGTGTGCATGTGTGCGTGCGTATCATAGTGCCAAAACTCAGTAGGACAGGCAACATGTTGAGAAGTAATCACCCACTGAGGCCTGCGGTTAACGAGAGCCTCGATCTATCACACACACCTCAGCCACAGTAGAGGCTATAGAGAACACAAGCCTTATAAATACATAAAATCCCATACCTGCAACATATTACAGAGGTCTGTTTAAAATGCTTTGCAGACCACTACACAAGTGCTCTCTAGAGGAATGTAAAAATACTGACACAGAGTGGTCTTCACCACATCACAATGAATTCAGCGTTCGCTTTAACACTGCTGCTTGGGGGGCATTGAATTTTGTTTTAATATTTTCACCAACCCTATTAAAGAGAGATGTTTTTCTCTCTGCAACGGAGCTGCCCTGAAAGCCTTATCCACCGTTCTCTCTACGGTAAAATAATTTGAGAAACATTTCATTTCCTTGAAAATAGAGCAGCTTCTTTATTGCACTCAGAGCTTATATTTGATTACAGATTACAGATTTCATCCATCCTCCCTCGTTTCTGTCATCTCATTACTCGTTTTTGTCTTTCACGGATCTTAAATAGATCATTCTTTATTTTATTTCCATTTCCTCTCTCTCTCTCTCTCTCTCTCTCTCTCTCTCTAACAGCTCATTATACCCCCTTCGTCTTTTCTTTAGATACTCTGCTTCACTCGACACTGTCATCTCTGAGGTCATCGGTACGACAGAGTGCAGGTAAACACTGACAGAATCATACTTCCTTCCAATTTGCATAATGAAGCCTATTTGACTCTAATTATCCTAACAAGTAGCATCACCCCTAAGCCTCTCATCACCCTCTTAATGAGCGTTAATTATTCTATCTACACAAATAAGAGGCACCTCTAACACCTCTAGTATCCTCTTTTTCCCCTCCTTCGCTCTCCCGTTCTCACGTCGTCACAGGAAAGAGAACCCAGGCCAATCGATAGAGAAAATTGCCATAGAGAGAACGAAAAAGAGAATGATAGCCAACTAGTAACACAAAAGTGCAACTCTAATTTCCAGAGCCGACACCATATGGCTACAATATATCCTCAAGAGAGAGCAAGAATATGTGGAGTCTGGCTGATGATAATGGCAATTATTTCTCAGGCGTTCTGATTGCATGTACGTGTTAAATGAACTGACGGCCGAGAGTCGTTAATGACAGAGAAATACCTTCCAGCAGCCTGCAAATAGATAGCAAGACGAACAGATTTTCTACAAAGCAACAAAACAGAGATATGTATTTTTGTATTGTATGTATTTTTTTTCTTGAGTTACAAATATCTACAGTCAATGGCCTTCGTTTTATCAATCAATCAACTCATTGCTTTTGCTGCCCTTCGCCAATGCAAAAATCTCCTTCACAAAGTCACCGAATGAGTGAATGAATTAATAAAAGTAATGCGGGTTTGTGTGTGTGTGTTCTCACCGCTATACGCAAATTCCAAAAGTCCCACGGTAGTCACGCTTCAATGATCTAATGATTTTTTCCCGCCCTCCTCTTCATTCTTCCTTTCTGAATCCGACTGAAATCAATTTGCTGAGATGAAAGTTTTCAATTTTATTACGTTTGCAAAATGGGAACTTGCTAACTGGTCTTTCTGCAGTTGTAATGGAAAATTATTTCAGCATAGGCAAACTTCTTTCTCTCCGCCTCTGAGGGTTAGAAGTGATTTAAGCATTTTTTCTAAGGAAACATTTACTTCTAGACTCCAGAATAACAACACACCTTTGTGCAGGGGGTTATAGAGCCATCTTGAAAGCGGGGATATCAAAACTGATGAAATATCATGCAGCCACGTCTAGGAAATTGAAAGGAGAAAGATAACGGGGGAAATGGAAGAAATAGGGAGGGAAAGAAATCTTTCCTTTGGGATTTTTATTGTCTTCCTCTGGGTCATTATCTCAATTAAAAACATTGGAGATGATGATTACAGTCATTACTTTCATCTGCCCCCCTCCTGTCCACTATCCCTCGTTTCCCTCTGGATGCCAATCTGTGGGGAAATATCTTCTTGATTACCCCTCTTTGGATATAGATTATTAAAAGTACACACTCACTGCTCTCACAGCTGTGAACATCACTGTCTTGAATTTAATTTGACGAATTTAAAAATCAAAGCAAAAATTGCTTTGCTAGAAAGTTTGTCAGCAAGAAAACCCACCAAGAGGGTTTGTGTCTGTGCGCATAAGCATGTCTGAATGCCTGCATGGCGGTGTGTGTTTGTATGAGCGAGTAGAAAGAGAGAGAGCGGAAGAGATATAGGCTTCACAATCTCCCTAGAGCAAATCATCTCCCTGGTGTCAGCCAACCCTCAAACATATGGGCCCCTTGCTTGGCTCACAGGCATGGCCAGTGTGTGTCTACGCATGTACATATGTGTGAGTGTGTGTATGTGGCAGGGCAACTGTGTTTGACAGCCTGATAGTCTGACAGTTTTAATCACACCTCTGGTTTTGTTACAACTGTTCAGACCTGCGGTTGAGCCCTGAAACACACAGATATCTGCCCTCGGACGCCGAAGGGAGGGGATGTTGGAGATGAGAGATGTTTCACAGTCAGTTTTCGCAGCTAGGAAAACGAGCTCTAAGCCTTACTTGGAAGACGGTCCTTCTGTAAACATCCATCTGCTTTTGTCAATTAAGCTCCTAAAACTCCCTGAAGCAACAAAAACCTTTCATCCGCCAGATTTATCGATGGCTTTGTTGAGAACAGGTGCGTTTTCAGGCATTTGATTGAAGACAAATTGCAAATTTGGTGTAACTCACTCACAGATCTGTCTCCTCAGTCGTCAAACACTGGCTCGGCTCCCGCCATCACACAGACATCCACATTATAAGTTGTTTTCCGCCTCTTGCTTCCATTTCTCATATGCTGCGCAATTCGAACTGTCCATCCTACTACATGTCAGCAATTCTGTAGTCTAAAAGAATAAATCAAGCAACTGGCCAATAGCTTGCAAACACCACGCCGTTTTCTATAAACACAAATCTGCAAATATTCCTGTGGATATTGCACAGTTCACCGGACACAATTCCATGCATTCAAACCACACGCTGTCAACTTGCAAGAGTTGTACTCTTTGCATGCAGTCCATTACACACAGCAGTGTGAGGCTACGTTTACTGCGGAGGCTGGGGGGGGGGGGGGGCAGTAATGATGATGATGACAGTTTCAGTGCTTGATCAGCAAGTGCTGTCTCCAGAGTCAACATCTCTGATACCATCCGAGCCCTCACACTCTTGGACAAACTTGTCATCCCTTACGTTGGAAGATCTTTCTAATTTTGCAGTCCCCCACACTTTCTGTCTATCTCTATCTCACCCCCACAGCCTAATTGTTTGTTTGTGTGACATGTCCAGTTTCAGACTTGCTGGGATAGTAGAAGTAAAAATAGATGTGAAGGCCACTGTGGGTCCTCAGCTGGAGAGGATGAATAAAAAAACAGCGCTGCTGGGACACAAGTCTGCTCGTTTCATCACGGTCTCCTGCTTCTGTGGAGAGCGAAAATAGGATGGCTCACCTTTAGCATTGCAAATATATTTATTCAATAACCGTTCAAATACAACATAAAGTATTTAAAAAGGCAATGAATAAATAGAACGAAGTGCTTCCTGTTTATTGTTACCAAACCAGCTTGTTTTAATAAGCTATTAAAAATTGATGACAAAGAGAAAATACTCCTGTGAGAAGAAATTCACCTTACTCTCAATTGCACAGTTGGATATTCTGATGTGAAAGACCTTTAACTTACGCATAATGCTCTAACTTAACAATAAATAATAATAATAATAGCTAAACAGTACAAACACAGCACGTTGTTCGCTCTTCCTAAATGTCCGAGAATAAACGTGCTCGTGTCACTGTCAATAAACTGTTGTATCCACGCGTGCAGGACGCTTTAGTCCTGTTTTTACATCTCTCTCTGTCTTGCTAGCTAACTAGTCTACATGCATGCATAATTCAGGATAAGACTGCAAAACAACAAGGTGAGAAACCAACATTTCTATTATTAATACGCTTGGCACAACACAACCACAACGTTGCTGTCGCTGCGCGCCAGTCTCTCCCAGCCACTCACCACAGAAGTGTGTGTATTCATCTCTAAATATTTCAAGCGTAAATTAAGATGTTAAAATGGGTCAAGTGGAATAGGGAGCGATCTGCACCAACTTTATTTATTTTCTTTTGTTGGGGGGCATTCGCTATGAAGACACGAAAGCGCACTTAGATATGGCATTGCTCTGAGGCTGTTTGAATACACGAGGGATTCTTGTCGTTTTTAATTTTTCATAGTTTAAATGTAAAAATTGCCATCTCGCAACAAGTTTTGGTTGTGCGTAAACGTTTCTTTACCTCCGTGGAGAGACGAGACGAGGAGCGCGTGCAGTAACGCCATCCGTACAGCGATCATCTTTGGCTTTCGGAGTTGTGGTATATTGTTCAAAAATGACATTATGAATTATCTAGTTTGAGAAGTTGGGGTGTAAATAACATAATCCTGTGGAAAGTCATGTGATAAAGTAACGGGTTAGGCGGCGGATTCGCGTTGTTGCGGTCCTCAAAAAATCCGCGTCCTTTAACTGTCACCAAAATTCCGTTAGAAACGAGATTCAAACCCTTTACTAAAGCAGTGAGGCGTTATTGTAAGCCGGGGAAAGTCACTGTTATTGTTCCTCTGGTGTAATTATTCCTTCCGCGCATAAAGTTTAAAACACAAGTATAAAGGTCCGGACCGGTGGCGTTATGAAGTCTCTCTTCCGGGGAAGTTGGTGCTGTTCTGCGCGCGAGAGCGGTGGATACACGCGCGTCCTATGAATCCGTCTCCTGGCGCACGGGAGCCCAAAACCACCCGAGGTCACAGCTGACTCTCTCGGAAATGTTCCCATCGCTCCAGTGACGCTGCGTTTGCATTAACATGTCTGAATTGTATCTTCGCTTTGCCGAAATGAACTTACTCGCGTAGTTCTCCTGAGACAGAGAGGCCAACAGTCAAGCTGGTACTCCAGCGCGAAGAGCGGGAAGCGCGTGAAGAAGAGGCGAAAATGAGGGACATCTTAGCTAGCCAATAGGGTTTCCCGACAGAACAGGTGCACTGAAAAGGCAGCCAATCGCAATCCCCTCATCCCTGCCACCAACGAGGCTGACAGATCATCAAAAGCACATTTCTTTTACAAAACGCAAATTTTACACACTATCCTAATGTTTATTAAAAGGAAGGGATTTATATATATATATAGTTTGAATTTAGATGTTTTAATTGATTTGTGGCTGTGCAAATATGACTTTAGTTCATATTAACATGCTAACAGGCTTAAAATACACTGTTGAAACAAAAACAAAACATAAACAAACCAAAATTGGATTGCGGATTTTAGCGGTTTAGATTAAAATGGTTTTTAAAATGCTCAAAATCCCTCAAAACATTCAAAACAAAGTAAAACAGATTTATTTTATCACGCAATACATTTTCTAAGTATATGCATTCCTTGTAAATCAAACCTATGACCTTGACTACAGACATGCAAGAGTAAAGTACTTCGGGATTTATTGGAAATATGAGAAAATGTATACTTAGTGGGAACCAGAGCATAAGTGTGTCTCTGTGATCAAATAGAGGAGCAATGGGGACCCCTAGTGAACACCAACTGAATATCTTTTCTCTGTGTGTGGTCTAAGCACAAGCAATGCCAGATTTGAAATGTCTCACACTTTCCTATTTTTCCTCTTTTAATCCACGAATTTGATGTGTACTTGTGAAGCTACTGTCAAGAAATTAACATATAACAAAACGTTAGTTGAAATAATGTCTTGGTGGAAATCAAAAGTGAGCTCATTTGATATCCACCAAATTGCATTTGAATACATTGTTTTTTGTACCTCTTTTTGATTAAACACAAAACTGGTTGATTTAAATATAAACCTTTTTGATGATTATAGGATTTGTATTTGCAACCATGCTTCTTACCCTTTTCTCCGGAAGGCAGAATATTTCCAGCTATTGAGTGCGTGAATGATGAATGCAGAAAGTGAATCTGATGCATTCTGTTTCTTCCCGAAACTAATTGCCAGGCCCAGCTTTTGGGATCGATGTTTTTTGGCCCAGATTTTTGGATGTACTGCATTGTGTATTTAGAACAAATACGAATGGCTCTCTTGTATCTCTTTGTCTCCCCTTCTTACCCTCTGTTCATGCACACACACACACACACACACACACGCGCACTCACATTCACACACACACAAACACAAGAACACGTACACATGCTTAACCCTCAGAGCCCCATGTATAGATATAGTTACAATGTATTTTTTCCTCACACTCAAACGTGTCATCCTTACAAAACAGCATTTTAAGCAAAATTTGCAACATCAGAATTATTTGGAGAAATGTTATAAAACTGGGCATTTATGAATGGAAAACTTCACCACAATTATTGACTGATTGATTGATTTTTGAGAAGAAAAAAGCTCTCAATTCACAGCACAATTAAACACACAGATGTATTTGAAAAATAATATATTTGATAAAAATTGTCAAATTTATGTACGTTCAAAATTTCAGGACAAACTTAAGAAAGGGTTCATGCAGTTATGCAAGCTACATCAACATATATTGTGCATATAAAGAATTCTCAATATATTCATAAATAAATATAAATGTTGCATTTTTATATAGTAGGTAGATCAAGTAGCTCACAAGCCAAAAAAGTGTAGGCACCCCTGCATTAAACAGTCTCCCAAGATGATAAAAAGTGTCCAAAAAAATGGTTTAAAGTTTATTCCATTTTTGTTTCACTTTTTATCATCTTGAGAGACTGTGTAATGATTAAGTTGACAAAAAAGTGCTGTTATAAAGAGCTGTTTTTGTGATGACTACAACGATTTCCTAAAATAATTGAAGGCACGATGTGGCCCGTCGCTCGAGGAAGTTCACCTGGCCTCAGAGAGGACAGCAATCAGCAAAAACTGCAATGATCCTCATTAGAATAAACACACGCAAACAGTAGTCACTGACACACACACACACACACCCCTTACACACCAAACATGAGCCCTGGTGCAGAAAGGCAGCCTCGTGCTTGTTGAACCGTAGCGCATACATTAGAATCTCATTAACAGTGGGTGAATTGCTGGGCTCAGAGGGCATGCTAGCAGGCACATCGCTGGGGCGGACAGACCAGCATCGCTGTGTTACACACCACAAGGCTCTCATGAAATACCGTTCATTAGTTAGTGAAACTCAAACGACATCAGCATCCCAATTACACAGCCTATATTCCAATTAAGAAAGAAAGGCACACACAATTAAATAATTAACTGATGCAAATGAACGCCATCATGTAGACCATCAAACCGATTGTGTTTGCAGTGGAGCGCGCGTCACTTTCGGCTCTCCTGTGTCACATAATAAAAATGAATATTACAAAATAGCCTACACCCATAAGATTGTGATATGCAAATTAGCCAAGCATCCCGGCCTTTGAAACGAATACTTTTCTTTCTCTTCGGTTTGCACAGAAATGAATGTTTTCCTGACTGAGGGCCTCCAGCCCTTTCAGGATCTTTTACAAGCAGATCAATTACGCTCTTGAAAAGCTGTTGTTTAAACGCGCGTCTCCTCAGGAGATGCAATTTACCACTGAGCATAAATCAATGCCGACGAGAAGGGCTAATTCAAAGCCCTCATTTGATGTCAATTTGGCCCTGACCGTGGTCCGTTTATAATGACTGAATGTGTTGGGAGTATATTACCCGGAACGGAGCCACAAAGCGTGTGCAGTCATAACTTCCTGGTCTTTTAGACATCGAGAACACATTTCCATATTGTGCCTGTCCGGCATTGTTTGTTTACTAGCCTCTTTGGATGAAATACGGGTGTCACAAGTCATCAATCTGCACACAACCGGAGGTGTGAACAATTCTTTGAACTGAATTTCGCACTCCAAGGAAATGGGTACTCCAGCGTCTCACGAGGGAACGTGCATCTGAAAGTATCTGGAAAACACGGCCAAATCTTTTCGCTGCCCATATTCAGCACCAATCTGTTACCGCCTCCTCTGAGATCCATAATGATAAAACAGAGAGAGAAGATGAGAGGCAGGACATGATCATTAAACGGGCATGTGTATAATAGTTGGGATTCATCGAGAGGATTTTTCATGCTAACTAGAATTTGGAGTAAAATACATTTTGAGAGTCCTTGTCTGATGTATTGAATCTATTTGATAGAGTGCAGAGGCAAAAGGTCAAAGGTTAAAGTGAAGGATGTGAGATTAAGAGGATGCTCTAACGATGTAAAGTGAGGAAATGTTGCACCAGCTTCTATCACATTGTAACGTGGGCTATTTCTGGGAGACCGAATGAGAGCACCTAGTCTGGCAGTTTACCATTTTTTGTAGCCAACAGAAAAAAAGTGATTCCTAATACAGAAGATCATCATAACATAGACACAAAGCTCAACTGTAAAGGCCAGTTCACACCCAGGAAGAAAAACTATAACAATCAAGAAAAATCTTTCTAAATATAAAAGAATAGCAGAGTCCACAATTACAACGATAGTGTTGGAATAAAACAGAATCCAGCATGCTTTAAAGGGTTTAAGCATTTAAAACAGCAGATGACAAAACTACAGCGTGTGATTAGAACAAACAGACTCAACTCTTTACATCTACACCATCGGAATATCGTTCTGTGTCAATTAAAGAATTAAAGATGCAAATTGTTATTAGATTAGTTGTAATTGTGAATCCTGACATTACAATTTAGCCAGTGAACAGTGAAAAAGCTTACCAGACAGCACAGATTTTGCTAGTTTATGAATAGACTACATTTCCACTCTTTCTCTGGGACGGTGTTTTCCAAACGGGGGTTTGCAAACTGTCATTATTCACGTGCGAGCAGCTTTCTGTGTTTTTGGTGTCTCTGAGTGTCTCAGTTCACAGTACATGCAGCCTCTCCATCTCTGGATGTGCTGTGAATTTAACATGCAGGTGGGAAAGCGGTGTTTGACCGCTTGAATTTTTTTAAATAAATACACATTCACATCCTTTCCAACAATTCTGTGGACTGTAGTTTATAGCATTTCACCAATATTTCACTAAAATACATAAAGGATATAGATTATACATTCTAAAATACATTAAAATAGTCATGGCCTAATGGTTAGAGAGTCAAGACTGATAACCTGAAAGCTGTGGGTTCGATTCTCAATACTGGCTCAATAATCAATCATGACTGAGGTGCCTGCACTGAGCAAGGCACTCAACATTCAATCACCCCATAGTCAAAAATTTGAAATCTTAAAAACTCTTTGAACATAAAAAAAGCCAATTTAAGACATTAATATTAGTATTACATCAATACCTACATACCTACATATTAGTATGTAGTGTAAAATAAAACGGATTATATTATAAAATATTCATTTTTATTTCAAACTAATTATGATTATTATTATTATTACATTTTATTGGGTTTCTGAGAACTATAGTGTGAATATAACGTGGACTGAGACACTTGTAAAAAGAGGTTTCATTCCACTTTAAGGTCCAGCAACAAAATGTGTTGCTGATAGTATATATATATATTAACTCTTAAATTAAAAAATCTCAAAGGGTACTTCAAGAAATATTTTACATCTATTTCCGATTCAAGTCACCTTTATTTATCACCAAAAGTCACCAAAATTAAACTTATCATTGTGCTTTTTACAATACGTACAGATTGTTTTACAGAGATAACAGGAAGATAGTGCAACAAAGTTTGTTCGCAGGCCAGTCAATACTATTGATGAATATTCAAGTGGACTGAATGACAAAAGTGACAAAGTTTGGGAACCTCTACTCTGGGGCAATGCAAGAATGATCAAATACTGTTAAAGCATCATCTACACACTATTGTGCAACTTTTGCTCTTCATTACATTTCATTAGAGCAAAAACATGAAAACAAATTCTTTAATGAGTTGAACATACTTAAACTTATCATTAGGCCAATGAGATTTTACTGTAGGAGGGACAATGCAACTTTACTCAAGCAACCTCTCTTATTATAGCCATGGTAGAAATATATTGTTTCCTTTTCAAAATTGAAGCCACTTTGTCCATCTATTATTAATAATAATGATTATATACTTTATCTGTGAGCCTTTAAGCATTAACCCCTCCAGTTCCACTTCACAGTCCCTCCCGTGATAACTTATCCAACCAAATCTGAATAAAACATTCTGTTAGGCTTTTAAGGTCTAATTCTGCAAAAAAAAAGTAAGCCGATCAACAAACAAGACCCCTGAGCCGTGTGCCAATCACTGAAATAATGATAATGTGAATTCTAAACAAGAAATAATAACAATAATGACACACTTCCCATGATTCTGCTGTTAGTGGGGAGTGTTAGTGAAGCATGATTCAAGCAAACATCTCATTTGCCAGTAGATTACCCCAGAGAAAGCATCCCACCTGCAGAAAGAAAGAGAGAGAGATCGACAGATTTATTAAGAAGAGTGCAAATATTAATTTTGATCTCGTCTCACGGTGCGCAAGGACTTAATTACCCTTATTTGCATATAATTGCATCCCGTGGGATGGCCCGCAAGGCATGACTCACAGAGCGAGACGTTGTTTTGGTCGTTGTGGTGACGAACGTTGCTCATCAGTCTGACTGAAACCTTGCGGTCGGACTGAGCATGCTCAGTACACACACCAATGAATTTCAATGAAGACCAGCCCATTCACCTTCTGTCCCATGGCAGTTCCAGCGTGACACATGCTGATTAGCAGAGCTCTGTAAAGTGAGATTGAATTATGTAAATACAGTGATTTAGAATACATCCAATCTGACTGGGCTATTTTGCAATCAAATCGGCAATTTGCCGTTTTAGTTATTTATGCGCCTCTTATTCACCTGCTGGCTTGTTTATCTGGGCTTGTTAATCAATTCAGGCTCATCATGCAGATCTATATCTGCCTGTTTATTTACTCCTGAATATAAACATTTATTTTTCTTCTCTCGTTGTACATGCTAGCACAAAGTGCACAAGACCATTCCTCCATGGCACATGGTGCGTTCATGCATTCAGAGAACAGTGAAGAAAGGAGAATGCTAAATAACCCTTCAATCACTTCCCACACAGTAAAATCAATGGTGCTCCGTTTACAAAATGTCCAAAAAATTCTTCTGCCACCCAAATCCCAGGAAAACACCTTAGCGACATGAGGACTTTGGAGAGAGCTGTTTAGCTAATGAGCCGAATTTAACACTCAGTTATAATGAAACTCAAGAGTGAACAACAAAACACATTGAGGCCTAATCCAGAAACAGCCTTCACACATTTATTTGCAGCACACAAAGATCCATTAGTGGGTGCCAGGAATGTTATACGACTGTTGGATGACCAGAAGGAGGGAGAATAATTGTGCTAATGAACAGAAAGGAGGGATGAGACGCAGACGAGTGTGTGGCAGATGGCTACGACGAGCCGCAATTAGAGAATGAGGGGCTGACTCTGTGTGCACATGAAAGATAAATAACAGGTTCGGACAGAATTTAAATACACATGATTGTATAGAAGCGGATACACACCTAATCATACTCAAACTAGGTCTCAGGATGCAAAAGCTGCAGCTCATTTATTCACTGCATGCAAACAAATCACACAACTCTCATCAGAGAGAAACAAACATCACTAGCACTGTAAGAAAGTACTTTAAAACATCTGCGACATGGGGTCCCAGCCTTTTCAGCATGCATGGATTCTATCTGAATTTGCATTAAGGTGAAATAGCACTCTGCGGTCAACCAGGTGTATGTGTTTTGCAGCTCAGAGGCACAGTGTTCAATTTTTGACCAATGCATGAAGTCAAAAAGAAACCATTGTGAGAGTCAACCTGCCTCTAGTGCATGACAAAATAAAATTTTATTGGATGTTACTAGGGATGAGCGAGTACAGCATTATCTGTATCTGTATCTGTTAACCATATGAATTTTTTATATCTGTATCTGTACTGGGACTGGGCGGGGCCTAACCCAGAAGTGAGCTGGATTTAAACCGGAAGTGGTCGGGTTGTCTTGAAATGGGCGGGGCTTTAATCTGTATGTTATTTTTAATCATGCAATTGATATGGGTTGATCAGAAATTGTTATATTTATTGCAGAGAAAAAAAATCTCCGACATGCAGAGACGCTAGAATGCTAGTCGCATTCTACCAAGCACCAATTCTGAACAAAGCCAACGTTTACCAGAACTCTACTGGTTAATAAGTAAGTACTACAAACAAAACCGAAATAAAAAGCAAAATACCCATGAACCTGTGTGACTGAGGGAGAGACAGAGAGAGAGAGAGAGAGAGAGAGAGAGAGCTGTTCTCTTCTCAGCGTTCTGTGTGTGTGTGAGCAGAGCGGGACACGGCAAATCTGCATGTGTAGGGGAGGGGCGCTGTGTCTAGCTTATCACAGAACGCAGACACAGTCAGCTATCCAATGAGGATTCTTATTCAATCCGAGCACAGATATTGACTCGTATTACTCGTATGATACTCGTACTCTGCAAAAGTGCTTTATCCGTACCGGATACTCGTTTCAGCCGAGTATCCGGCTCAACTCTAGATGTTACAAGGACAGGGACATATGTTGGATGCAGAGCATGGCTGGTGGGGGGAAAATCATTATTTCTCAAAATCACATCCAGTGCCATACTAAATAAGCATTTAGGGCAATATGATGGGCAAACAGCAATATTGCTGGTTAGCTTCTCTATTTACACCACGCTAACAAAGATGCTTCTGAAAAAATCCAAAGCAGAACCGACTGCTGCCTGCGCATGTCCGATAAAAACACAGTAATGTTTAGATCCTGAATTATTCAAATCTTCTGAATGAATCGGATGTGACTCTTAAAAACTAGCATAGAAATATATTGTCAAATTAGTAAGAGTAGTAAGCAGGTAGTTTAATTTCTGAATGAAACAGTGTTTTCGAAGAGTTGGATGAATTAATCAATAAAACATTCACTCATAAAGACAGTCACTTGACACTATCTACTTGAGTGTCTATGTGAGCTGAGATATATGAAATATCCCCACCACTTAATGCACAAACTGACAGCATGTCAAAGACAGACAATTCTATCAAATTTATATTATATTCTTTTCATTTCACCTTTGCATTTACTATTGTGTAGCTTTCTAAACATGGCATTGTAACAACAAATGTAAAGTCACAATAAAAGCATCTGCAAAATTCATAAATGTACATAATTGCAGCTTGAGTGCTTAGTAATATGCTACGCCTTGAGAGGGCCTCACAAAGGGTCGAGGCACACACACCTACACACCAGAGAAATGAGAGGCATCAGGTTGGACTGGCTGAGAAGCAGAATCCAAAGCTCTTTAATTAAAGCTGATAAGGGGTTTCCACTCAACACGCCACAAGTTTCTGTCACTGTGTCGTTTACTGGAGTCACAACGAACTGGAGAGGAGAGCTAACGAGGTGTCATCCCCCAGATGCTTTGCTCATCATAGAGGAAGAAGGGTGGAAAGGGAAAAGGAGAGAGAGAAAGCATAATAAAGCAGAGGGTGGGCTATGGATGGCAGTGTGTGAGAAGGAACAAGTTGGAGAGAACAACAATGAGAAAAGAGGAGGACAGCGACCCAGCGAGGAAGTGGACTGTTAATAAACAGAAGTTTATTAACACTACCACATCAGCTGGCGCAGTTGATGCCATCTGGTGTAATGGCCTGGGTGCCACACGCCCGCAGGCAGATGGTAACCGTTTTACTGATCATTATTACACCATCAGCATGTGCTTATGGCAGACGGGTACGCCCTGCACACCCATGTCTGGCAGGAGGACACGTACATCACTAACCTATACCTGGTTAACCCCTCACCTCAGCCCTGTGTGTGCACACATGGGACAGATAGAAAGAAATGTGCAAGCTTTAAAAGCTTCTCCCTTGCAGTCAAGTCACCCCAATTTATATACATTTATACAATCCAAATGTATAAAGCAACGTTGCAGTAATAAACAGGAAAACAAAAGAATCAATGATGCAAACTTCACCAAATATGAGACAAATTCAAATTCTGCAGTAAAGCAACTCGAAAAAGACAATAGTGTCATTGATTATTTCTGTTGAGTTCATCAATTACGAAATAAGTTCAAGAAAACAATAGTGTCATTATTCATCTTGAGTCATTGCAATGTTGATTCAGTTCAGTTTAATAACAGCATCGATATTGCAGAGTTCATCACTTATTAAGCCAATTAGATTCAGCTATAAAGCAGCTCTACAGAAGACAATAACACCATTCAGTTCAAGTTTTGTTCTCATCCTAGTGTCATTGCAGTCAAATCGATTACATTACTGGGAATTACTGTAAATTACCCCAACTAAGGAAGGTAAAGGTAACAGTGGCAAGGAACCCAAACTCCATCAAGTTACAATCTGTCATGATCTATTGACTATCTAAAAAAGATTGAGTTTTGAAGAGTTTAGATTACATTTTCTCTTCATTGAGATAATGACTACTCTATTTATTTTTGGACCGCTCGAAAAAAGGCTTGTGTTTGCTAAAGTGTGCAGCTTTCCCGTCACAGATTGCCGTCTAATCCAGGTAATAGCCATTAAGCAGCCTTGTCTGAACAAAAATAAGCTTCGCTCAACAAGCCAAATGTGCCAGAGACATTTTTGGATGCAACAACCCCCAGATGAATATCTGAACCCACCAGACACACCCCGGTCCTCCCAGGCTGGGGAAACGTTTTCACTCTGACTGTCAGTTGTTGGACACACATCCAGTAAGTGGCAGGTTGTCATGAATATTCAGTATACAGAGTTTCCTGCATGTCTATGAGACTGAATATGGCTTGGATTCCTAATGGGATAATGAGGATCATCTGAAGGTTCCACACAGGTGGCCATTTGGGAGGATAGACTATCCCTGTTTACACTAGGCATAAAAATCCTCCTTACGTATTTGTAAAGCCATCCGATTGTTCTAAAGCACATTAAATGCTGTTGTAAACAATCTAGTACAAATCAGACTGGTGTACAGTAAAATGTTTTACATTAATAACATTCATTGCATTGTGTACAAATGCCTATTTTATATTAAATGGTTATGAGGAATCAAAGTTGTTAATGTCATGCTTTACAGCATGATAACTTTACATAGTTATTAGTTACATAAGAGAATTAGTTACATATTTTATAAATCTAATGTCCTCTTCCAGTTGTATTTCACATGGAAACACATGCAGACTTGGATGCAGACATTGTGAATCAGTCGATTTCTCTCAGCTTTAGCCAATTTACTCTGAACAACACACGTCAACACTGTGCAGATCTACACAAGGCCTTTAAAGGAAAGCCCTAACCAAACCTCAGCACCACCAACAAACACAACCCTGGTATTTATAGACCAATTAAATCTTTTCTCACTGAAATCCACCTGAAGGACAGTGACTGACACTTCAGAGAAGATCCATGCAGAGATGAACTGGCTATTAAAGAGATGGTGTTGTAAATAGAATTAGGTATTGTGTTTTCCAGTACTGAAATATTGACACTGGTTCTGCTAGGTTTGTTATAGTGGAAGCACTGGGTGAAGACACCAGGCGTATTCATTAATTCTGACAGTATTGAGTTTCCTACAGATACTGAGCAGGGACTCCTTGTTCAGAGGATTATATATCTTATATAAGACAACTAATGCAACAGAGTAAAATGTAAAATTGCAACCTCAGAAATACATATAAATGTGAAAATTCATTGAATTTCTTTTTGAGTCATAATATTGAATAAAACCAAAAACTGTGTGTGTGTGTGCAGATTTATATTACATTTTTAGGACCAAATTTCCCCACAAGGATAGTAAAACTTGACTTCCCTTTTAAGAGAACTCAAGCTGCATCGAAACTGTAGAGGAATTAGAGTAAAGACCGGAGGACCAGATATGTTGAATGAAGATCAGGAGTCAGAAGTGCAGTAAATAGAAGAAATTTTAGTGAAGTTTAGGTTGCAGTTTCATCAGCAGAAGCTTCAGGTCTCACAAGGAGTTCGTAGGCCACCCCACATACAATAACATTGTTACAGCAATTATACTCTAACAGAGGCTACTAACTACGTCAATGATGATGGTTAAATGATGATGGTTATCTTCGTTGATCACATGGCTGACGGGTTAGTGACCTTCCACTTGGCTTGTTGAGAACAACAAGTCATTCCGTCTCGAAAATACAGACCATATTAACACACACACACACACAGAGACACAGCTTCTCCAAGGCTGAACTCGGCTCAGGCTCCAACTATCAACAGAAAGACTCTCAAAACATTCTGATAACATGTTCTATCTGGTGAGACATGCCGACAATATTCATCCTTACTCTATGGAAAAATACAGAAAAGCAAAGAAAGGCTTTAAGTAATAATTGGTTACATAGTTGATAGACTGAGGTGTACAAATACGGAAAAGAAAATAATATATATATATATATATATATTATTTTCTTTTCCGTATTTGTACACCTCAGTCTATCAACTATGTATATATATATATATATATATATATATATATATATAAAACAAAATAAGAAATATATACAATAGGCAATGGATTTCCGAATCGTCTCTATCAAAATGCTATGGGACCGCTCAGCGTGAATGCGTCATGAAGCACATGTAAAATCGAACCAATCGAGTGAAGAGAGCTCAGAGGCAGGTATATATATATATATATATATTATTTTCTTTTCCGTATTTGTACACCTCAGTCTATCAACTATATAAATATATATATATATATATATATATATATATATATATATAAAACAAAATAAGAAATATATACAATAGGCAATGGATTTCCGAATCGTCTCTATCAAAATGCTATGGGACCGCTCAGCGTGAATGCGTCATGAAGCACATGTAAAATCGAACCAATCGAGTGAAGAGAGCTCAGAGGCAGGTGACGTCACGAACTATAACTATAAAAGGCATGCCAAATCCAACAGTGCTAACTTCTGTGTCTTCAGTAGTGCTTTGTGTGATCGTTTGTCTTAATTATTGTTGTTTGTCTACCAACGATATAAGAGTGAAAATAGCAAACTTTCAGCATTTCGTTTGTGTGTTTATCCCTATCCTCGTTTCATTTAGGGTGGGGATTTACATGATCTTTGTGTTGCTTGTTTGGGAGAGGATATAGAGACGCTCCGCTCCCGCCTGCAGCTCTTCAAGTATAGGCTCCTCTTGGCTCAGGTCCCTCTGTGGCTGATGCTCAGCAGAAGTACAGGTCTTTGGGATCACAACTAGATCTAACGGATGGGTTTGAAACTGGCACTGCCTTATCTCTGCCCTCACCCGGTGGATCCAGTACCTTCTCTCCGGGGCTCAGGTCCTGCTGTGGTTTAGACTCAGCTGTGACGATTGTGAACAGACCTGACGGAGGGGTTAGAGACGAGTGCTGCCCTATCTCTCCCCTCACCTGTTGGGTCCAGTGCCTTCCCTCTGGGTTCGGAAGCATGCTCTGCGGTTTCTTCCACACTGGGAGAAGCACTGGCGCTGCAACTATCCAGTTCTGAGAATCTGAATGTTGTTAGCATCAAGGCTGGAGATAATCTGAGAGGCTAACTGATATGTTAGCAGTTTATGCTGTTGAGAAAAAACAGACACATGTTGCTCTCTACCTTTAAAAAAAACATTGGAAACATTTTTTGAAAAAGTTCTGGGAACAATCCCAGTTGGCAAATATGTTCTAAGAAT
This sequence comes from Rhodeus uyekii, assembly GCA_037043235.1. Taxonomy (NCBI): domain Eukaryota; kingdom Metazoa; phylum Chordata; class Actinopteri; order Cypriniformes; family Acheilognathidae; genus Rhodeus; species Rhodeus uyekii. The sequence goes on from JAWRVZ010000113.1 coordinate 280,272, forward strand.
TTTTTGCCAACATTCTTATTCAGTTACAAAAATGTTATTTCTGATTTTTTTTTACGTTTTAAAAATGTTTTTCTTGGTTATGCGAACATGAGGGGAAAGTTCCATTTAATCATTGTGCAAATATAATGGCAAAACTTTTGAATACTTAAACAAGTAGTAACATTTAAAAAACATTAGGAAAACATCAATTTTTACGTTTCACGTAAAAATATTCCATGAATGTATAAGTAAAAAACTTGTTGGAAGAATGTTTATTCATAACTTTGAGAGAACCTTGCCAAAAAAGTTAGCTAAAGTTCTGATAATTTCTTTGAGAACGACCTGACAAATTTATGTATGAATGGAAGAAAGCTGTATTAAAAATTGTTTAAAAAATATACATTTAAAAGTTTAAGTCAAAATTTACATTTAAATAGAAGCTTATCATGTATGAAATATCACACAAAAAGAATACAAACAGTTTACATATACATTACATAACGTACAACAGGGCCTACAATCATACATTTCTGTTTATACTGCAATTTAGTACAAGATGACTGCAATCTAAACTTGACAACAGCACATCCTTTGTTGTTTGTATAGATTGTGTTGCATTTACCTGCTTCACATTGGTTAAAATTGCTCAGCGCACACTCAAGCATATACAGTATAAACACTCAAAACCTCATGGCCATCATGAGTAGGCATAGAACATTATGAATGTTATCTTTCTAATCCAGACAGGGTTTAGAGAACTGCAACACCTCAGCAACGGTTCCAGTAACACCCCTGCTGGCTGCCAAACAAAGGAAATCTCAACGCATGAGGATAAAACATTCAAACGCTACAGTTGATGTTGTGAGCGGGCTCCAAAGTCACTGAGCTATGACATCCGCTGGGTTGGCATATGCTTCAAGTGGCATGTCATTTTTAGAAATGTGATGCTTTCTTTGTCCTTTCAATGGCTGCACCTCAGAGAACAATAGACAAACATTTCATTTTATGTCTGTGAAGCTAATCATTGATTTGTTAGTGTATAAACATGACTTCATGAAACTTATGCTTAGATTTACGATTTAGAACTATATTGTGTTGCACTATAGATTTTGTTATTAAATATAAAAGTTTGATATGCCACCTTTTGCATTCATCCTGCACATTTTACTATTGAAAATTTCTGGAAAACTTCATTCTGATTGGTCAACTGCGCTGCATTCAGTGCAGAAAGATCATTCCGAACGTTCCACAAATACTGTTAACATAAACTGCCTTTACTTTTGATTGCTCTTGTTGCAAAAGCATTGAAGTGAAAATTACTTCTGAGAACTTCTGTACAGCTGTATTGAAGTGGGTTTTTTTTCTTAGTGGATAAGATAATCAATATTTCATGCTCATGTATTTATTTATTCATGTTGTGAATGGATATACAGAGCCCCTGATGAAACATGATGATGGCAAATATTAGAGGATAAATTATATTTCACTGTTTTTGTTTTTGCTCTCGTAGAAGCGTTCCCCTTGAAACTTTGCATTCGCTCGCAAATACACTCGCAAAATGATTATGTTCCACTTTAAACATTGCTTTTGCTAGCAAAAGCATTGAAATATAGTTGTTCTTCCCACCAGTCACAAAAGTTTTGCGAACACAAAGCTTCCTGATGGCAAATGTTTTATGAGCGAAGACAAAGTTTCTCAGGGGAACATAAAAGTTTTACGAGGGAACGCAAAAGCATTGATATAAAACATTTTCCTCCCATCATAATTTTTTACTATCATCTCATTAGGGGTCCATACAAACATGACACAATACAATACAATACAATATTGCTCAAACAGGTTCCCATGGGAAAGCATGACCTGCATGACCTGATAAAATGTGTAGCACAACCTTGAATGCAATGCAAGTTGTACAGGAAAGTGTAGGTCAGCAGTTGGGATGAGGTTTGTGGTTGTGTATAGTTTCTCTTCTCTTCTCGGACAGGTGCGTATATGTATGTATGTTAATATCCAGAGGTTTGTGTCCTCAGCAGCTTTGACTCCAAAGCACCAGGGTCTGTCAGAGAGGATTACACTGCTGCCAACAACATCACCAATGCAAAGAGGATTTAGGAATGATTTCCTAACTCAGCCAGCACACTAGCTTAATATATTTGAGCTTTTGCAACAAATCGAATGAATATATAGATAGCATTAATCAGATGCTGAAAGGAAAAGGATTTTAAAATGGCAAGACTGCTGAAACTAAATAAATTTGTTTGTCAATCAAAATTGATATTATTTACTTAATGCATATTGCTGGTCTTGGTGAACATTGCTGATGTTGTTCGCCATCACACAGTTAATTCGGATTCTGTTCAAACTTAGGGTGCGTCTCCCTAGTTCCCTAGTTCAGTAGTCAGGGCACTGATAAGAGCTGTCTGAAATGCAAAATCCCTCCAGTACACTGAGACATTCACTTCCTAAGAAGTCCCACAATGCACAGTGATGTTTTTTTTTAAATACAAATCATCATTATTTAATTCTATTTCAGCATAAACATAGGTCGCTAGAAAGTTAATGAACATTATCTAGCTAACATATATTTACGACTGAAATGTTGTATATGTAACAAGCAAAGAATGGTGGATACAAGGACTCAAACGCAGTTTGGATGGAATTTATAAAAAAAATAAAAATACAAACAAACAACCCGAGCAAAAAACTAGACCAACTAAAACTAGACTGACTGGACTAGACAGAACTAGACTCGACTGGGCTCGACAAGCGACACAAGGAAAAGACAACGACGCGACACAGGACAGCAAACACGAAGGGATTAAATAGACAGGAGGGAGGATAATAAGGTTGGAAACTGCTGGGGCAAATCAAAGCTAAACAGGGGAACAAAGTGGGCGGGGTTACACAATTACAAGACACGAACAGCCAATGTGAACGCGCATCGCCGCGTGTTAACATAAAACAGGAGACAGCGACACGAAAAAACAACATGAAAGCACGCGGCCGATGTAAACACTGCACACAGACATGAGAGTAACGTAGAGCATAACGTAGAGCGCACAAGAATGAGAAAACACTCGTTTCGCGCGCTCACGACAAGGACGAACACATGGGTCATGAATTTTTGAACCCCGAAACAAAACAGAAACAGCGTCTTGGGATCGGACATCATAACCCGCACACAAGACGCTACAAAAACAAGAGCGCGCGCAACACGGAACTTGAAGCCACCCGCACCCACAAAACACGAGACATTACTGTAGTGTCAGAGCTCTCACAAAACCAAGAGATTACTAGACCGAATGTGGCAGAACCCTGACACATACTCTACTTGTAAATAACATTAAATATAATGTCTGAAAGTTATTAGTTCTGCTGTTGTCCATAAATACCAGTAGTTTCCTTGTGTGTGCTAATTAATCATTAATTAAGTTCACCTGTTGTTCGTTTAGTTTCCTAATTTACCGCTACGTATTTAAGTCCTCATTTTGCCTTGTTTAGTTGCCCGTTCTCTGTCATGTTGGTAGAGTTTGATTTTGTCTCATTGTGTTTTCAGTTTTTTTAATAAATAGCCTACTTACTGCAATATTATCCATTTTCCATCTTAATTGCAACCCAAGTGTGACAAAACCATGGTAATTTAAGCCATTATTTTTATAGTGATTATTTAAAAAGTATAAAATACTTAATTTGTTAATATTGTCATTATAAAATTGGTTAACCATCATTTTAAAATGCGCTCGACAATGCAAAGCAAATTTGAATCATATTTTTCCATGCAAAGCATGTGAAGTTTTGTGACCCTTCATTTTTCTGCAAACTCTTTTCCTTTTCCTACATTTGGACTCATTCCATGAGTAAACTACACTCTAAAAAAAAATGGTGCTATATAGCACTAAAAGTGGTTCTTTGGCTCGTAATCATAGGGGAACCATTTTTAGTGCTATATAGCACCAAATGGTGCTACAAAGAACCATTATGAGGTGCCATATAGCAGCATCTCAAATGATGGTGCTATATGGCAACTCATAATGGTTCTTTGTAGCACCATTTGGTGCTATATAGCACTAAAAATGGTTCCCCTATGATTACGAGCCAAGAACCACTTTTAGTGCTATATAGCACTTTTTTTTAGAGTCTACTGACCAAAGAATAGTTGAGATGGAGAAAAATGGAGCATGTCAGTCAGATTTCAGTTGGTTTCGGAAAAGACTGCATTTTGTGAGTATTTTAAATGGTACCTTTGAGCGGTCCTTCAAGTGATGGTTTGACTTTTAAAATTACATTTATTTGAAATTAGCCATATTAATCAATATGCATGTGATAAAGATGTTGCATGTATGATTTTGAGTGCAGTGTGTCTATGTGTGTGTGAGTGTGTGCGCTGAGGGTGGTTTGGGCTGTTCTCTCGGCAGCAGCTACAGGCTTTTGTGCAGTGAAAGTAATGGAGTGGAAAATGCACTCGGCTGCTCTTTATTCTACACAACTACATCACCAGCGGGAACTCTCCACTTTCATCTGTTTCTCTGATACATACATGAACGGCACCACCTGCACACAGACGACCTGACCATCAGTGGATTGATGTGTCTGCAGCACATGCATGTCATCAACATGAACAAACTCACACAACGGATACTGATCAGCCTCATTATTCACCAGCACACGTAACCAGCTCAATAGAGTATGTAAACTTTAACATATGAAACAGGCTGAAGACAAAAATTCGTATTAAAAACAGTTGTGCTGCTTTATTCTTTTGTGGATTCCGTGGCAAATAACACATACAAAGGGACAGCATTTATTTGAAATAGTTTTATAAATGTCTTTACTGACACTTTTGATCAATTTGAATGCATTATCACTGAATAAAAGAAAAAAACTCTTTTCAGTGATTGTGTAATTTTAATGAACTCTGATGCATTAGGTAAATAAATAAAAAGATGTCAGAGTTAACGTTGTTATTTTCGCCAACATGTATAAACAAAGATAGAGACTTGTTTGTGCATAAGTAGTAAAAAAGTAGCCAACTCATTAAGTACAACACACACACTCAAAATCCAAAATCATACATGCACATAGTAATGCAGTCTATGCATTATATTGATTTGTAATGATATTTAAAAGCATTTGAATTGAATCAATTGTTTTGAGTAGCAAATTATTTGAATAAAAAATTAATGACTATAATAGATAGAGTCAGGAAAGAGTCACGAGGCACACACGACACCATCCACATCAATGGAATGGCCGTTGAGCGTGTCTCCAGCTTCAAGTTCCTGGGGATCCACATCTCGGCTGACATGACCTGGACAACCAACACCTCCAGCCTGGTCAAGAAGGCTCACCAGCGCCTCTTCTTCCTGAGGACACTGAGGAAGAACCAGCTCTCCTCGGCTATCCTGGTGAACTTCTACCGCTGCGCTATAGAAAGCATCCTGACGAACTGTGTCACAGTGTGGTATGGGTGCTGTTCTGTCGCGGAGCGCAAGGCACTGCAGCGGGTGGTGAAAACTGCCCAACGCATCACAGGGAGTCCACTTCCTGCCATCGAGCACGTCCAGAGGAAACGCTGTCTGCGTCGAGCTCGCAGCATCCTCAAGGACTCCTCTCACCCAGCCCACAGACTGTTCTCCCTCCTTCCCTCCGGCAGGCGTTTCAGGTGCCTCCGGACCAGAACCAGCAGACTAAAGAACAGTTTCTTCCCCAGAGCTGTCTCTTTACTGAACTCTAACCCTTGCTGACCCCACTCCTCTATCACCCCCACCCCCACCCCCACCATCCCACTCCCCTCACAGACTCCTCTCCCCCCTCCACCACCATCCCACTCCCCTCACAGACTCTCCTCTTACCCCCCCCAACATCCCACTCCCCTCATAGACTCCTCTCTCCCCCCCACCACCATCCCACTCCCCTCACAGACTCTCCTCTTACCCCCACCACCATCCCACTCCCCTCACAGACTCTCCTCTTACCCCCACCACCATCCCACTCCCCTCACAGACTCTCCTCTTACCCCCCCCAACATCCCACTCCCCTCATAGACTGCTCTCCCCCCCACCATCCCACTCCCCTCACTGACTCCCCCCCCCACCGCCATCCCACTCCCCTCACAGACTCTCCTCTTACCCCCCCACCATCCCACTCCCCTCATAAACTCCTCTCCCCCCCACCACCATCCCACTCCCATCCAGACTCTCCTCTCACCCCCCACCATCCCACTCCCCTCATAGACTCCTCTCACCCCCCTGCCCCCCACCACCATCCCTCATAGACTCCTCTCCCCCCCACCATCCAACTCCCCTCATAGACTCCTCTCACCCCCCTGCCCCCCCCACCACCATCCCACTCCCCTCAGACTCTCCCCTCTCCCCCTAAACCATCATCCTACCACCCTCATAGACTCCTCTTACCCCCCACCATCCAATTCCCCTCATAGACTCCTCTCACCCCACTACCCCCCCACCACCATCCCACCCCCCTCACAGACTCTTCTCTCTCCCCCACCATCATCCCACTCCCCTCATACACTCTCCTCCCACCCCCACCACCATCCCACTCCCCTCACAGACTCTCCTCTTACCTCCCCACCACCATCCCACTCCCCTCAGACTCTCCTCTTACCCCCCACCACCCCACTCCCCTCACAGACTTTCCTCTTACCCCCCCACCACCATCCCACTCCCCTCAGACTCTCCTCTTACCCCCCACCACCCCACTCCCCTCATAGACTCTCCTCTTACCCCCCCCCACCATCCCACTCCCCTCACAGACTCTCCTCTTACCACCATCCCACTGCCCTCATAGACTCCTTACTCCCCCCCACCACCATCCCACTCCCCTCGCAGACTCTCCTCTTACCACCATCCCACTCTCCTCATAGACTCCCCCCCCATCCCACTCCCCTCATAGACTCATCTCTCCCGCACCACCATCCCACTCCCCTCACAGACTCTTCTCTTACCCCCCCACCACCATCCCACTCCCCTCATAGACTCCTCTCTCCCCCCCACCATCATCCCACTCTCCTCATAGACTCCCCCCCCTCCCCCCATCCCACTCCCCTCATAGACTCATCTCTCCCGCACCACCATCCCACTCCCCTCACAGACTCTCCTCTTACCCCCCCCCCCCATCCCACTCCCCTCATAGACTCCTCTCTCCCCCCCCACCACCATCCCACTCCCCTCACAGACTCTCCTCACCCCTCACCCCCCACCACCCCACTCCCCTCTCAGACTCCCCCACCACACCAGACTCCTTCATTGCCCCCCCCCACTACTACCCTTATAGACTCTTCGCTCACTGTTACTTATTTGTGCCATTTGCACTGCCGACTGTTCATTACAGTAACAACTGTTTACACTTGCACCTTGCACTACTGTACTTTAGCTGGAACATGCTCATTTGCACTACCAACTGTTCATACAGTACCAACTGTTTACATTTCGCATCTCACTTATTTGCACTGTCCATGCTCATTGCACTACCTTAAATTTAATGCTCACCTTAAGCTAACAATTGTATGCATCTTCCTGTAAAATTCTGTTTATAGTTAGAGACATCTGTATATACATTTACATCTATAGCACATATTCACCTGTAAATGCTGTTTATAGACACCTGTAATTATATTTATAGCACACACTCACCTGTTATAGTAATAACCATCTGTATATTTATATTCATTGTACATATTACCTGTAAATCCTGTACATCTCCATATCCTGCACTTATGCAACCATTGTATATATCCTGCACTTGCTGCTATTGCACTTCTGGTTGGACCTAAACTGCATTTCGTTGCCTTGTACCTGTACTTGTGTAATGACAATAAAGTTGAATCTAATCATCTAATCTAATCTAAGATGTCTATATTAAATACATTGCCATATACAGTAGTACCTCAAGATACGAAAGGCTCAACTTACGAAAAATCCAAGTTACGAAAGCAAAGACGAAAAATTGTACTGCTCTATATACGAAAAGTTTTCAAGATATGAAAGGTTTCTGAAAGTCCGAGATTCGCCCCATAACAATTTTGAAACTCGCGCCGCACGCCACCATCTTAGTTATAGTAGACTCGCCACCATCCTCCTGCTCTCCCATTGGTTCCTGATGCTAGCCAAGCCATGAGATCCTTCTCTCTAATTGGACAGCATCCCTCCCATCTTGCATCTTCTATACATACGTGCTGGCGTGATTTAGCTCAGCCACTCCGCACCCCAAACTTCAAATTTTGTATGTGTTTTCGTAAAGTTAAGTGTACGTACGTATGTACGTTATCTGCCGTTTGTCGTCCTCCTCCTCTGCCGCCACTTTCGGAGATAGCCTCACTCGAAAGGTAAGCTTCGACATTTTACGTTATGTCATTGTTTATAGGTCAATTTAGCTTTATTATGAAATTTAATGGGGTGTTTTTGGAGGGCTTGGAACGGATTAGCCATTTTACATGTAAAATGTGTTCCAAGATACGAAAAACTCATTATACGAAGGCCGCCTCGGAACGGATTAATTTCGTATCTCGAGGTACCACTGTATATGGTTCCGTAATAGTTAAGATGCTCCCTTTAAAGGTGAAAGCGCATTGAGTTTTGAAAGCCAGCTTATATGTATGCACATATTTAGTATTTTTAAACAGATGCTCCATCACAAGCTTTTTCCACTAGGCTGTGGCTGATCATGATCAGAAATATCAAAAGACGACTTAGCGGGAAGCAGGAACGTCCTTCATCACGCTGCTCCCCCTCTGTGTTCATGTTTCTGTCAGACCCGGTCTCCTTTTTTCCATCCGGTCCAAAATGAATACCCCCTACCCTTCCATTTAAACACGCGCTCACACTTAGATGTAAAACGCTCTCTGCGAGTGGCCGGTCGGCAGATTACATGTTGAGCAGAGGCAATTTGCTGACAGACAAGCCTGAACATTTCAATCATCTCTAGGAAGACGGGTGACAATACTTCACACGCGCACGCACACCTGACCCTCCGGCCCTCTCTTTTCACTTCCTCCATCAATGAGCCTCAAAATTGAACCTGTACAAATTTGTCTCGTCTTTTCTTACTACAAATGATGGCATTCATATGGGGATGGTGTTGTCTGATCTTTGAAACCTTTCATTTAAGTTCAGGCTGTCTCTCTCTCAGATAGGATTTCATTTTGATCATCACATTGAAAACATCAGGGTGGAGAGTGAGATGAATCTGGTTTCAAATGAGGCGGCCACAGCATCTCACTGCACCTTTTATTGTTTCGAGAGGTGTTCTGGGATCCTGCTGTGACAGACAGACGTCGAAAAATGTACTCTTTATTTTAAATGTATCCATTTGGCAGAAGCTTTTATCCAAAGCGACTTACGTTGTATTCAAAAGGAAACATTAACATTCTAATCAGTTGCTTTCCGTGGGAATTGAACCCATGACCTTGGAGTTGCAAGCGCCAATTTAAGATTTAGCATTACATTTAAATGCCTATTGAACATAAATTTGATCAAATTAATTTCATAGTTCAATATCCTTATCGGTGGACTGTACTGTTTTTTTTTACAATGGATTCCTAATATTTTCATGGACAACAGGGAGAAACATGCTAATAAATAAATGCTAATAAAAAGCAAAAGGTCAAATAAAGCTTATAAACTTTAAAAAGAACATTTCTTTTTTTATTGAGGTCAAAGGCTGTAACCCAAACAAACTTCCACAAGATTCAAAAGCTAAGGCTGATAAATTAAACTTTCCCAAGTTGTTACTAAATGTTACTATTCAGATTGTTAATTGTGCATACATTTTTTCATCTTAATACAGCTCACATTTAAAATTTTTATGCATTTGGCAGATGCTTCTATACAAAGCGACTTACATTGCATTCAAGAAACACATTGAATCAGTTCTTGCTTTCCCTGGGATCGAATCCATGACCTTGGCATTGTAAACATCAATGCTCTACTGATTGAGCTACAGGAAATCTAAAATTTGAATGATTTATATTAAATATCTGTACATAACATATTCAGTAATACCTCGGTTTACGAGTTTAATTCGTTCCAAGAGCTGCTCGTAACTCAAAATTCTCGTACACCAAAACAATTTTCCCCATAAGAATGCACTAAAAATCAGTCGATTCGTTCCACATGACCATAAATGCCCATTTTAAATATTTTTTTGTTTTACCCTATTAATTACAGTTAAAATTATTGTAAATGTAAATGCCAATTAATGTAAACACCAATTAATAATTGACAAACTCTAAAAATACTTGACAATTTACTGTAACACACTTTATCTTTGAGTAGTGTCTGCTGGCGTGAAGGAGACGAGAGGAGGGTTTTACTGCTTACAGGGAGAATTTCATCCCTTCTTTCTTACTCATCTTCAGGTCATTGTCTATATGCTGTACTGTACGTATGTATTTCACTACATGAACAATAGCGATCACAATTAATGTTAACAACACGAGGTAAAACCGCTGTAAATCACTTATAAAAGTATCACTGTGGTGAATGATGCAACCAAACCAAGCGACGCTGAGAGAATGAACGAGTGAAGGGGTGATAGGCTTTGTCGCTAGGCTTTGATAGGCTTTGGCGGTCGTTAGGATATTTCCAGTAAAAATGCACTTGGCGAGGGAAAAATTCTCGCACTCTGATACAATGCTCGTACACCGATTTGCTCGTATACAAAGTCAATATGTGCTTTATAAGTACTAATAACATTTACATTTATGCATTTGACGCTTTTATCCAAAGCAACTTGCATTGCATTCAAGAAACACTGACGCAATCAGTTCTTGCTTTCCCTGGGAATCGAACCCATGACCTTGGCGTTGCAGCTACACAACCAGTACCGTACACACTTGCCGGCATACCTTTAATTCTTGATGTCAAATTCAACAAGGTGCTGGATACATTCCTTTGAGATTTTGGTGGCTTAATATGGGATCCCGTTCCACCACATCTCAAAGGTGCTCTAGTGGACTGAGATCTGGTGCCTGTGGAGGTCATTTAAGTGTAGTAAACTCATTGTCATGTGCATGAAACCAGTTTGAGATGATTTGAGCTTTGTGATATTGCACGTTATCTGAAGATGGTACACTGTGCTCATGAAAGGATGGTCAGCAGTAACACTCAGGTAGGCTGTGGGGTCTAAACGATGCTCAGTTGGTAATAAGTGACCCAAAGTGCCAAGAAAATATCCCCCACACCATTACACCACCTGCAGCCTGAACCGTTGACACACGGCCGGACGGATCCATGATTTCATTTGGTTTACACCAAATTCAGACCCACTCATCCTCGCCAAGCCAGGCAACATTTTACCAATAGTCAATGGCCCAATTTTGAGAAGCCCGTGCGAATTAAAGCCTCAGCTTCCTGTTCTTCTGCTTCAAGTTTCAACGCGTTGAACCCGTCTGGCCGTTCTCCTCGGACATCAACGAGGCACCGAACTGCCGCTCACCAGATATTTTCTTTTTCACACCATTCTTTGTAAACAGCATGGATGGTTGAAAATCCCAGTAGGTCAGCAGTTTCAAAAATACTCAAGACCAGCCAGTCTGACACCAACAACCATGTTACATTCAAAGTCACTTAAATACACGCACACACATACTAAATCACCTGACTGGTAAAAGCAAGATAATACTGCAATAAAATTATGCAAAAAAAAAAAAAAAAAAATCACAGCAAGCCACAATAGATTCTTAGTTGTTTAATTAGGGCTACAGCAAGCATCTTTATGCATGAAATACATGTACGCTGCTAGTGGACCCAACTGAAGCGGTCTATTAATATACAGTATATAGGCATTATTCATTCATAACAAATATACTCTCAACTATATTAGTAATCATTCACATTTAGTAAGTACAGTAATATTATTTCAAAGCAGGAATATTACATTAGCCACCAAGAAGAGAGCACCTTTCATTTACTAGTAGTACACCAAACACATTTAAATGTAATACAATATCACGAAAAATTATTTCCAGTATTTCCCTTTCCAAGTATCAAAATGGAATAGATTTCCACGGAATGTTGCTGCCGTGAGTATGGAAAAATTCAAATGCTGGGGGACAAAAATGTTTATGACAAGTGATAACGTACAGCGAAATCCACTGTGACTATCAATAAATAAGGATTTGCTAGCTTTCCTTATGTCCGCAGTTCCAGACTGTCAGCAAAACTGAGCAGATATGGGGCATATGGTGGCACAAGGGTGGGCATGAGGTGAAACAGACCCGTCCATGCTTGTCTGAAGCGGAAATAAGGACTGATTTAATTCAAGCGATCTGCACAACTGCTTGCCATCTGTACCACTATACCAAACCATTTCAATTTGAAAGAAAATGAGCCTTTTAAAGGGCCAGTCCATTTTGCGTTTCATTAGGTCAAGCCTCACATTACAGCCATCTTATATAAAAGCATCGTTTAGGTCTGTTGTGCATAGTTAAGGGGTCCTTACCAAGCAAGGGGTCCTCACTGAGGTCAAACATGTAGCAAACTCAGATGAACTAAATAGACCCATGTTTCTGCTCAAAACAAATGCACAAAAACACACCTCGAACCCCGACCCAAAAAAAACCTTTGCAGCCCAAAAACAAAACCAAAACCCCCCAAAAATCAATACTAGCCTGTAAGGCTTCTCTGTTGTAAACAACTGCTGAAATAACATTACCAGCACAAAATGATTTTAAAATTATTAAAATGCAGCACATTTTCTGGCTTTTGTTGCAAGCTGTTGCAACATCCAAAAAAAACAAACGAGAGGAAAAAAAAAAAAGTCACAGAAAGTGTATTTTCTGGATGGTGGCTGGTTGTGTGAAATGTGTTGATAAATGTCTGTTATTTGCTGCAAAGCAAGTATAAATGCATCATCAGTCCACGTCTAAATCCAATATAAATCAATATCGTCTTTTTTTTGTCTATATCCCACACATTTGAACTGCCCACAATTTTTCCCTTTAATCTTAATGCAATCGTTATATAACCCTATGATCTAATAACGTAATATTATGAGGTTATCTGAACATCATTTCATTGAAACGGTCTTGCTGTACCTTAAACAACAAACAAACGCAGCTTTTTCATATGTATGCAGTGATCTGATGATAAATGTATTGGGTTGGAACGTGATGGAGGAATCTCTCATGTGCAACGCCTACAGCAACAGAGCCTGGATGTGTAGATGGGACACATGATAGATTGTTAGATGAGTTTGGGGAAGACAAAAATAAAGCTATATACCAAAGAATGGCGATGAGCTTCTGTTGTGGATAAAAACTTTTCACAACTTGATATAAGGCATACGGAAAGAGGGACCATTGTGAAGAGGGAATCTAGTGTAGTACAACATGCAGCTGCATATACAGAGTCACATATACATATATATATATGTTCAGTACACACGTAAAAATATACGGTACTCTTTTTGGCCAGAGAGCTACGCAAGCTTCAATTGAAATCTACACTCAGTGGACAACAGAGTGTAGTTCTGGACAGTGTTATATTCTTTACAAATACAGCAGATGTGATGAATCGCTATTTAATGATAGGATATCATTCAAAAATACAAATATAGTCTAGTTTCCAGACAGCAAGTCTGAAGGGGGGGGGGGGGGGGGGGGGGGGGGGGGGGGGGGGGGGGGTTGGAAATAAAAAAATAAAACAGCTGAGCAAATACTTTGTACGATAAAGAGGCTCCTGCTAACGGTTGTCAGCATTCTCCAACAGGAGGAACGTCTTAACCTTAAATCCACAACCTTCAGTAACATATCAGTGTATTTGCCCTCGTAAAGATATACGAGCATAAACGGTGTCTTTTTAAAGCCTCGAAACGTACACATGACCAGATCTTCTTACACCTTCATTGAGGTTAAGCTCACTATCAAAATGCAAGAGGAAGTTATGGGACTGTCATGTCTGGTCAATTACGACAACAGATTTGGGAATTGTTTGAGAGATGTCTCTTGGGAATAACGCTTGATGGATGCAAAAACAAAAGCAGATAAAATGTCCCTTTAAGATCCAAGTTGGAAGTTCATAAAATGGCACTCAACGTTCTACCCAAGAGGAAGCCAGCAACACTTTAGAGGAAGCATGGTGTGTACAGACTCCATCGGTTCGGAAGCGGAGTTTGAGGAGGTGCCACAACGTGCAGAAAAGCTCTGATGTTTAAAAGCTCTTAGAAATTCCTCCAGATATTCCAACAGTGTCTAGAGATTCTGAACCCTTCAAAGGGGACGCAGAAGCGCTGGACCTTCAGGAGCTCAGATGTACCTCATGCAGGTTATTCAGAAGTTTTGGAGTTCAGGCAGATTCTTGTAGAGGTCCAAGGAGTCTGGGTTTGAGAAGGCTCCTCGCTGAGTGACGTCCTTCCCTGCAATCACCTGCTTTACTGCGACTTCAACCTTCTTTCCGCTAATAGTGTACTACAGGCAATGCAAATGTAAGTCAAGGGCAGAAAATAAAACAGAGAAAGCACAAGTGAAATAATGGCTACAAAATGATCAAATGTGCAACCGTGCTCACCGGGATGTCTTTGGTTTCCAGGATCAATGCTGGTACGTGTCGGGCAGAGAGAGCTACTCTGATAGCGCAGCGGATCTTCCCCACCAGCTCTTGACTGAAGGTCTTACTGGGTCCCATCTTCAAGAACAGAATCACCCTTTCCTCTCCGTCACCGTTGTACTGAGGGACACAAAGACTGTCGGACACTTCCTCAAAGGCTTCCACTGGAAGAAGAGACAAGGGTCTTAAACACATTCTAAATATTTATTTATTTAATTTTATATTATTATATATTTTTAATTTTTTATAACCGTTTTGTATTTCGATTTATTTTCCAATTTTATTTATTCCTGTGATGGCAAAACTTAAAACTAAAACTAACAGATTATTTTCATCATTACTACTTTAGTGTCACATGATCTTTCAGTAATTATTTATAATATGCTGATTTGACACTCAAGAAGCATTTTGTCTTATTAATATTGAAAACAGTTTATTCAGTTTAACAATTTATTCTGTAAATTTGTATTTAAATACTTTAAAAATAAACCACTAAAATCTAAAATAAATTGTTGAAAAAGCTACACGTGAATTTAGCATAACAATATTTTAAAACGTACAATATGAAATATAATTCATATTTGAAAACGAATCTTTAGCAAGTCTAAAAGGAATTATTGAGTATTTATTATTAAAGAGCATTAGATGACAGCAACAGTAATGTAACTTTCTATTAATCTTAGAAAAGGGGAAAAAAAGTACCAGTTTTCAATATTAATAAGACAAAATGCTTCTTGAGTGTCAAATCAGCATATTATAAATAATTACTGAAAGATCATGTGACACTAAAGCAGTGATGATGAAAATAATCAGTTTTGACCTCACAGGAATAAATAAAATTGGAAAATATATCAAAATAAAATCAGTTATTTAAAAAAAAAAAAGTTCACAATATTACCACTGCATCACTGTATTTTCAATCAAATAAATGCATCCTTGATAAGCAATACATTAATTAATAACCGTTGTGGTACCATTATATCCTCTATACATAGTCTAATATTTCATTTAGAAAAATGTCAACATACTTGATCTACAATAATCTACTGTACTTAAAACCACATTTAAATTTAGTCTGATCCAAACCAGCTGAAATTAGTCAAATAATTTCAGAAAAAAGGGTGAAATATATTTCTCACCAATGTTATAAATTTCTGAGCTCCCGAACCGAACACCATTAGGATTTAAAGTTCCATCACTGAAAATACAAACAGAACAATAGTGCTTTTTAGTAGCAAATCTCAATTTTGTAATCTACAAAAACAGCAACATTATAAGAATCCAAGTAGGAACTCAAGAAGATTACAAAAATCTGCAATGCAACAAAGTGAAACTTACCTTCTCCCCAGCATGACGACTCCTCCCGTTTTTGGATTGATCTTACAGTAATCGCCATGGGCCCAAACTCCTGAATGAGGAGATACAGACACAAATAAACACAGAGAAGGATGAACGTATAGCAACAGAAAGCAGCATCTACAGCAGTGATGTCTGACCGCTGGCGGCCTGAGAACCTCATTAAGCTGAACTGCCCTGAATGGCCTTTTCCTACTTCTCCAAACTGACAGCAATAAGGCTTCAAGTAGATTTTTCTTATGCTAACACAAGCTGGCAGGTTCTTTTAATCCCCCCCCCCGCCCCTTTCACCCTCAGAAATCATTTAATCAATACAACGGTAAAGCTGCAGCCTCTTCTGAACAAGCTGAAATGGCACGTTTGTTTCCTAAATCAAACGGACGACTTTGTTTTCTAAATCAGTCAGAATACGCACTTCCCTGTGACCACTTCTCAAGAGCTCTGAAGGAAGGTAGCAGAGTGCATTTGTGAGCTACTGTAAGCGATGACTGCTTTTGAAATAATGTCTACAGAGGCTGCTCACTAGGTTTCCAAACAGACATAAGGTAGGGGTGGAACGGTTCCAATTACTTACAGTTGGGTTATTATCACGGTTTTAGGATCACTGTTTCGGTAGGGTTCGGAATGTGCTATGTTCAGAGAAAAAAGTACTACCGTCAAATAAAAATCAAGAAAATAAGGACAAATAATCAAACTACAAGCAACAGCACAGACAAATGTATCATAATACAGTGCTTTTCAGGTTAAGACCCTAACAGTAGTTTTCAGGTACAGAAATTGAATAAAGGAAACAAATGTAAACTAACATTGCATTTAACCTTCACTATATAGCTTACAGAAGCTAATCAATCAAGAGCAGTGAGTGATTTCCTCGTTTTTTGTTGTTTGATTAACATTAAAAACACACAGTTGGAAAATTAGGTTACTGTCACTTTAATACGGTACACATACGTATTCTTTCCTCAATTCATTTAAGACATAACCTACTATGTTTGCTAGGGGATGTTGACAATTTTTTGTGAACTTATCCTTTCAAGTTCAAGAATTGAAAGAATATTTGCGCCTCGTCTGAGAGAATTGAGTCTTGAATGTTGGTAGCAACACCCAGGTGATGAAAGTGTAAATTGATGACGCATTCCTATTGTACAAGGTTTAAATTATTTTTTTGAAAATCGCTTGCAACATATTAGGAAACCAGAATGTGTATCCATCAACAGAAACATACATTAGCCAAACGCACTATTACAGGCTTGTCTGTTCGTTTTATGTTATTTTCAACAAACTATAGATGCATGGACAGATTTAAGTGCTTGCTGAACCGTGGGTGGAGAACGGTATGTATGGTTCAATTTTTTTTTTATCGAGAGCTGTTACACCCTAATACAGAGTGATATCATGTGAAGGGTTACCTTGGAAAGTGGAAAAGTAGGCTTTGTGGTATTTGCTGCCGTTCTCGTCATTCCAGAAATGAGTGGGCTGGCACGGGATAGGCTTTAAACACACCAGCTCGCCGCTCTCGCCCCAAACAGGTTTACCTGAAAAACAAGCAAACCTTACAGGGTTATTGAAGCTACGAAAGCAGAACAATCACAAACGCATCTTAAGAGGTTTGTTGATTTAGACAGCAGAGTTTAATATATACAGTTAATATATTTAAAAGTAACTTATGTCTGTGATGACAGAGCTACCGTATTTTCCCGCATATAACCCGCAGACGCATATAATCTGCACACTCATATAGCCCGCGGTGTTGGGTAAAAATATGTTGGCATAACCCGCACCCTTATATAACCCGCACCAATAGATTGATGAACCTTTTTTTGTGTAAGTTCACATTGTTGTTTGCATGACGTCAATTATCCGTAACTGTTCAGGCTCGGTACACAGTGCTTGTGTGCGAAATTCAAACAGTAAGAAAACAAACAAGTCAGAATCAGAACAAAAGAAAAAGCAGTCTCTCCCTCAAGAAGCGATTCTACAGGTGTAGATCATCGGATGAGAGGAGAAGAGCCCGCCCTCATGGCAGCACAGCCAATCACGTCTTCTTGCATGATTGACAGGTCAGACAGCCAATCAGCGCCAGCTGTCAGAGTGATCGTAAAAGTGCCAGAGACACCAACCCTCGCAAGAAAGAAAATACAAATACAAAAATATTACTACATGTAAAAAAAAAAAATTGTGATATAGCCCACGCCCTTATATAACCCGCACCCTCATTGTAAAATCTGGTATAACCCACGGGTTAAATGCGGGAAAAAAATAGTACATTTTGCTGTACAAGAAAAGAAAAAAAAATGTAGGGTGGGACTTGATTTTGTCCATCATGAGTCAATTGTTCAGTTGTATCATTTGTATTCTCACGTGAATGACAAGTGAAGAGATGATGTTTCATGGCACAAGGAAGAGGAAGTTCTTTTGATTAAAGAAAGAATACTTCAACATTCCATAAAAAAAAAATTATAATAGGAAGCAGCAGCTATATCTCACCTTCACAGCTCCAGGACTCCACAGCCATGCCCAGATTTCGGGCCTGGATTTCTCCTCTGTAAACGGGCACAGTCATGTTCTGACCCATGAAGCATGAAATAATGTCTGTGCCACCTGAGGAAACACTAAAGATGTTAATATACAGTTTTTAAAGGTGGACAAAATGTTCAAGGCAAGAAAGTCTTGTAGGTTTGGTGAGAAATTCAAAGACAGAGACAGATCTTCCATTTTCCACAATACTGTATAAGAAAGACACTCCAACAGCAAAGGGAACCGATGGGAAGTTTTCATTAAGGCAAAACTGTTGGCTTAGTTTTCTGGTAGCTTTGTTCTCCTGCATTCATTTTTATAGATCGCAGTTCCTATACTGCAGCCTTTCCTTATCGATTTATCACACATGAATAAAAGTGGTACCAAACTCAGATCTTTCCTAAAGAATTAAAACTGATTCTCGTGATAATAAATAAAGCTTGTTGTGTATCATCAAGTGAGCCTTAAAAGAACCTTTTTGGTAAGCGAAAAAAACCTGAAGCAATAAGCCACCAATGTTGCTAAAAATTACATTTGATATTACAAAATAGCAGTTGTCACATTATTTTATGAATGAAATAATGTAAGTTAATGTAAGCTACTTTAAGTCAACCGGGCGGTTGACTTAAAGTAGCATTAATTGCATAGAAAATAACTCTGGATCATCCTGTGATCAGCTGAACTCAAAAACACTAAGGCCAGATGTGGTTTAATAAACATAGCTATCTCAGCAAGATTCTCCTCAAACCATTGCTCCTCCATGACAGTAGTTGACATGAAAGAGAAAAACTGACTGAAGATAATGACAGTTACACTAGTGAACAATATAGTACATTTTGTGGCAGTGATGAGAAATGCGACGGGTACTTGGGTTACGAACTGCATGGACACTTTTTGAAGAGGTGTTTGCACTCTTGTATTTCTGTAGAGTAAGGTCTACATTTAATGAGTCACCTCATATAAAAAGACAACATGTGTGAGAAGCTCAGATGCCCAGTCATTATAATACCAGCACAGAGAAAGATGGAGAAAAAGGAGACACTGATATTTGATATTGCCAGCCAAAAGAAAAAGCAAGACAATCAATATTTCAAATTAATGAGGTTTCGTGGAGTGAGAAAAAAAAAATGGAGATGTCAAACACACGTCTGTAGATAAAAATAGGTCCAAGTAATTGACAAATGTAATGATTGTAAAATCAGATTATAAAAGAGAAAGGTTGCTGTGTGTGTTTATGCGTGTATGCGACAGATGGTGGGCGATATTGGGGGGGTCTATTGGATTCAGGTGATTTTGGGTGGCTGAAAGTGTTAAAGTTTCCTGCCAGCTGCCCCTCTGCACTCAGGAGTCTGGCTGGCACAGCGACAGAAACGGTGGGAAACAAGCCCTGTCACATATGCTCTGCTTGACATTGGGGTCAAGGTCAAATCTGCCTCGGGTTGGCAGAAGTCACATATCTGAGGGAGAGGAAGGAGAAGCTCTGATCCTGGACAAAGCAAAATGGTTCTCGATATTTCAGAGGGCCAATAGGCTATCTGAGCTCAGGACTGAAGACAAGCATCGTATATTAGAGCTGCTGCGTTCCAGAAGGCATCTTTAGGTAGCCTGACATTTAAAAAACCTCTGGAGTCAAGAAACGTCAGTCAAAGCCTTTTTCTGAAACGTTGAGGCTCATAACGTGTCAGAATTCAGTGCTGTCGTGGAATCAAATATGAGCCAAATAGCACATCCAAAAAAGCCTTCCTGGCAGACGTGCAAAAATGTTTTCTGAACGCATCAAATCTCTGTCACTTATTTAAGATGATTCGATTACTTTGATGACAACCTCACAAAAAATGACCACGGTATTGGTAACTATCAATGCTGTACGTTCTGTTCAGCAGAACGCAATGAAAAGCAGCTAATGGCCAATCGGCATCAAGGACTGAAAGCAAAGACTAAAAATATCATAGCTGCGACTTCATCTCTAATAATTCACGCAGGAACAAGCACCGCACACAAAAAAGTTAAATAAAAAACAGCTCTGAAAGGTTCGATCTGAATAACTTGACTGTAGCAGGCTGGCGCTGACCTGCCATGAGAGCAAAGCTCATCTGGTGAAACCGCAGGGAGAAACTGGGCACAGGTGGTGTGTGAGAGAAACATGCTGCGAGACCCCAGTCACAAACACACACTCATGCACACAAAATCAGCAGTCCACCACAGCTGTTAACGCTGATGCTAATTTGTTTCCACAGGGCCCTGCAGGCATGAGATCACAATGCGAAACACACACACACCATACTATAAAGAAGTGCTGGAGCGCTGATGATTGGAAGGGAAGTGAAGAGTAGGCGGATCAGGATAGGATAGGGAGGAAAGTAAGACCGCGAGAAAGAGAAAGGAAATAACAATGAAAAAAGGGATGAAAAGCCAGAAACTGAATACAAGAAGTTAAAGGAATGCAGAAAGAAAGGAGAAAATGCAGGAAAATGAAAAGAGACAAAGAAGGGAGGGGGGAAAAGCCAGGTAATTGGACAAAATAAGGGGGAAATGCAATGAAATAATGAAATAAGAGGTGGGGGGGGTGAGAGCCCACCTGATATGGATCCCAGCAGCACATTGTTCTTAATACAGCTGTACACATACTCGTAGCTCTGAGGCTTCAGCGGAGATCCTGTCGACAGCAGTGTGTGAAGCGTCTGCAGGTTGTGTGTGTTTGCTGCAAACAGAAAGTAATCATGCTTACTGAAATACTACACATTACAAGGCATCAAAAGTTCAACAATTATGGGCACATATATTTAAATTCAGATTGAGTTTGCTCCATTTTCAATCCAAAACTACTAAGAGTAGTTCTATAAATTAACCATGCATGCAGCCTCAAAGATTTTTAATTATATAAAAATTTAAAGAGTCAAGCAGTTTTTAATAGGCCCCGATTTTTGAAATTATAAACCGTCTTAAAGCATAAAGCTCAGCTCAATGTAATTTATTCCGACGGATTGCTGTCTGGAGGCAGATGGGTACGGCTCACAGTGATCAGAATTATGAACCCCATTAAACTGTGCTGAAATGTATGCAGGCAACATGCCATGCCACCCGTCTGGGGTCCTGTGTAGAGGGGGTCTCTCGCCCCGGTTATCAGAGCCAGTGCCACACCCCACAGGCTAACAGGTGTCGCTCTGAAATGTCAAGCAGCCAAAGAGAGCAGCAGAGGGCCAGGAAGCACATCTCTGACCGCCAACACACATGAACCACACATGCGCACACACGCAAAACAAATAAATCCTCCAACTCCTCAAGAGCTTCATCTTTAAAGACGACATGAATAGGCATTAAAAAGGTAGAGTAGGCAATTTTGGAGAGGCTAGCAATAGCAAGCTAGCTTTAAAAGCATGGAGATCCCGCCCTCCCCTCAGGGCATCTCCAAAACTACGCTTCCTCCCAAACATTACGAGATGAGATGGCGTTAAATTACCTTGTGTCTCAAAGCACATAATATTACAATAATAATGTACAGCTGTAATAATGAACAACAAATAATAATAAACAACACAGAGCTCTTATACAAACCAACTGACTGCTGCAGATTCATTTCAGCACTGATAAGTGTTGACAAATGCATAAACTAGGACCGAGGTTTTCAAAGTGTGGAGCGCGCCTCCCCTGGGGGGCGCCAGAGCATGCCAGGGGAGGCGCGGAGAGTTGTAAAAAAAAGATAGTCTAATAACTCGCTGAACTTGTATTAAACCTCCTTCATTTTACATTTCCCTGTGATGTCATTCTGTCGCGGCTGCTGCAAGCGCGTCGTTCAACCCTCGCCCCCGTCAACGATCGCGCATCGCGTCCACCCAGTCAACGATCGCGCATCGCGTCCACCCAGTCAACGATCGCGCATCACGTCCACCCCCTCCTTGTGTTGCGTTCACACCATGTCCTAGTTCAGAGGTTTTCAAAGTCTGAGACAGTGGGCCTCCCTTTTGACCCAACTCACCCAATGCCCCCCCCCCCCCCTCCAAAAGGCGCGATCGTTGACGGGGGGGTGGGGGGGGACGGCATTGGGTGAGTTGTGTCAAAAGGGAGGCCCACTGTCTCAGACTTTGAAAACCTCTGAACTAGGACATGGTGTGAACGCAACACAAGCCCATTGTTTTGGTTGAGGAGGAACTGAAGGCGGCTGTTTGTTTATGCACTCGGTGACGGTCTACAACTCTGCATAGCCTTACAGAACGCGCTGACAACGCGCGATGTCTGTACGAGCAGGGTGCGTGGATGCATAGAAATACATATGTTGACAGGCCGGTAAGACATCCAATTCCTGAATTGCCCAATTCCATTTTCAAGTTTTATAAAAACTGTATGGGATGCCAAATGTCCTCAAAAAGTTTTCAAAGTAACTCTTTATTTTAAAAAACCCAAACTAATTTGATCTCTCATGGCAGATGTTACAGATCAACTCAATCTTCCACTGTAAATTGCATTTTAATTCACTTTGTGTTTTTCTGATTATTGTTGAATATTCACAAGCACACACATAAGGTTTAGTGAATGAGCCAGTAGAATCTTCTAGACTAGAGAACGCTGGAAAAGTGGGGAATAGCCTTAATCCTGTGCAAATGCCTCAGAGATGCCCATTAATGGTCCAACACACTTTTAAGTAAGACTGTAAATGTAAACATGAGACATGCTGTGTAATGTAGATTAATAAACCTGTAATTGCTTATTATAATCATTCAAATTAATCAAACATCATTATTAGCTGAAAAGCTTGAAGTAATGTTTAATTAAGAAATACTTGATGGCTAAATTGTATTTTTTGGTAATATTTATATCAAAAGCTTTAAATAAAAGAGAGTGCTGAACAGCATATTAATTTTGCTGTGGTATCAAAATTGATATTAAGAAATATGAAACAAAATATTGTATAGCGACAACCTTATGGATATTGAGCAAAAAAAAAAAAAAAAAAACTTACGCGAGATGACAATCGATCTACAGCTCACCTGGTTTCAGGTTTCTCTCCTCCAATACAGCCAGCCATTTCGCTCCAGTCCCAAAAATTGTGATTCTGTCAGCAAATGATGAAAAAAGATAAATGTTAATCTTCTTTTTTAATGTATAAAAGACAAAATGGCTTTCTTATAGCTTGCAAAACAAAACTGCAATTACAGAAGTACAATGTGGGGTAGCATCCTTAAAGAACCTAAAGTTGGGAAATCACGGCACTAGACCACATCTCAGACAAACAGTTAAAAACTTAATTTCCACAGCAATCTAGATCTCCCCACTTTAGAACACGGAGCAGAACTCTTTCAGTGTCAATGAGGTGGAATTGATCTAAACAGCCTGTTGACCTGCAGAGGCCTCGGTCAGCCATCTCTTGATGGAATCACTCAAGGTCAGAAATCAGGGGTGGAGGTCATGGCGGTGTAATATCTGAAGAGCACAGACACGCTTAAATGCTGTCAACATGGCTGTATTAGTGTAATCTCCACTTGTCCAGCACATTGTTTCACCATGTTTAAAGCGGAAATACAGCAAGATATATGAAACTACATATATTTTAATACCTTGAGATATGAGCGTCATCCGTTCCAGGACCGAGCTTGAGGTGCTCATATCTAAACTCTTTCTTTTTTTTCATAATAACATAAGAGAAATAAATATGTTCCTGCCCTCTAAAACAAATTCCCTTATTAGTGCTATTAACAATGGGGGGAAAAACATGTTTTTAATTGTTATACAGACATACAAGGATTGCTCGCATCTCGGAATACTCATATGTTGGGACGCTCGTAACTCAAGGTATTACTGTATATATTTTTTAAAAATCATTAAAAATATATACTTATGGTCCTTAAAATTAAATTATGATCTCTACATATATAGCAACTAATCATTTTACATTCAAAAAAGTTAGCCAATCAAAACAGAGGGAATTTGTAGTGTCAAAAAAAGACTTAAATCTTAAGGGTCTGAGAAACTGTGGAATAAAATCTGATAAAACTAACCCTTGTTTGTCTTAACATTATAAGTAGAATAATGTGTAAAACTCATTTGTCGTTCTCTGCATTTCTCTCACTAGTTTCCAAAAAGAGACATCCCTTGTGTAAATAGGTGTCATGACAACGTCCAGCTTGCATGTGATTGGCGGCAGCTGGCAAGGCCTGGTTAGTAATGGGTCATTTAGGATGTAGGAAGAGTATTCGATATGAAATGAAATGGAACGTGATTTCACAAGAAAGATATCAGTCAGACGCGAGGAAAAAAAAGTGAAGTCTTGTCAGTGCCAATCTAATGATTTGACCAACCACTGATGTGTTTCTTCCATTTATAACATGCTGAACCTCTGATTTACTGCAGTCCATCCACTGAATTGATGACGGGATCGTTCATTTTTCTAACATTTAACGAGTCAAGGGCCCCATCTACACATGAAAAATAATAACTGCTACATGAGTCAAGCATGCAAACTGGCTTTGTTGCAGTTTTGGATTTTTTAGAAGTAATTTTTTTTATTTTATTATAGCTTTCCTATAGTCCAATCAGTTGAGCATTGCTGTTTACAACGCCAAGGTCATGGGTTCGATCCCATGGAAAGCAAGACCTGATTCAATGTGTTCCTTGAATGCAATGCAAGTCGCTTTGGATAAAAGCATCTGTCAAATGTATAAATCTAAAATGTAAATATTATTCATTTTGACTCCCATTACAATACATGTGTAGACCAAATTTGAACCTGGTATTGACTAGATAACTGGCTTACTAGTGAAAGATCTGGACTTCAAAGGGCAAATTATTAGTGATCACAGAGAAAACTCCGGTTTCTCCAAGTCTACTCCTTCAAACCTGGGGTGTCCAAAACGGGTCCTGCAGAGTGTGACTAACTCGCCTCTACACACTTGCCTGGAAGTTTCTAATATGCTACCTAGTAAGACCTTGGTTAGCTGGTTCAAGTGCATTTAATTGGGGTTGGAGCTTAACTCTGCTGGACAGTGGCCCTCCAGGAGCGGGATTGGACACCATAGCTTCAAACTAAAAGTGGACATGTTTTGTGAAAGTCATGGAAGCAAAATCCACTGACCCAAAGTGTGTAGTGATGCACGAATTGTGGCATCTAGTTTGTAATAAGCTCAGTCTTGACTTTAAAACCAATTCAATTCGGGTCCCGGACAAGCCCCCAATTATGTAATGGCTGAGTATAACAGTGCAGACCTCTTAAAATCCAGTCCTGGAGACTTTAGCTCCAACTTCAAACCATAAACAAATACCTAACAAGGTGTACAAACTTATCGAGGTGTAGAAAATGACTTGCAAATTACAGATAGCATGCTTAATTAGGGTTGGAATTAAAGTGTGATTATGTATATATGTATGCAATGTATATTTTGGTGTCCAATGATGATCCTGGATGGCCACCTTTCAAACGAGTTTAGGTCTAGCCCTAATTAAACACCTGAACCAGCTTATCAAGGTCTTTAGGATCACTAGTAACTTCCTGGCAGGAGTGTTGGAGCGAAACTATGCAGGACCTTCAGGTGCAGGATTGGATACCGATGCTCTAGCCCTGATGAAACAGACCTAAGCTTAATAACGTCCACTGTGGAGTCGGAGACCATTAAAAATGGCTGTCCTCTAAAATAGTACCCAATTTAAGGGTATGGGGGCAATTTCAGATAGCCATGGCATGCGTATTGGAGCTAAATTCTGCAGGAAGTGACCTCCAGGATGTGTGTATCTTCAGGGGTTACACCAGAGCAGTTAAAGAAAAAAAATACAACAATTCAGAGAATGAGATATTTACATTATTTAACCTGTGCCAGCAAAACTAGGTAATTCAAACAACCTCAGACTCAAGTGTAACTCTGGATTGAATTGGGTTTTTTTTCCATTGGTGACAATATGAGACAAAGAAAGACTTGTCCGGCATGACCAAGTTTCACAATGCCCCTTTGTCCAAAACAGGTTTCCCTAATGCATTTTCCTTCATCTACATGGACACCACATCTGCCCTCTGATTGAATATTGACCATTTGTAAACATTAAACATAATTAATCTGAAGGGGAGCAGATAAAAGCTAATCCAGGATCAGTGTATTTGTACAACTAAACAGAGGGACAAAAGAGAGAGTATGTTTTATTCATCATGTGGTGGATGTCAGGTAGAGTTCTACCTTCTCTGCAGAAGAGGGGTGGATGGCTTGATTCAGTAGAAGTTTATTAAATGTATGTGTGTCACAAAAGGAAAATGTCTACAAATTTGGACAGAAATGATCATAGACCTGGACTGAAGCAACGAGCCCAGAATACACTCCCTCACAAACTTACTTAAAGCAACAGGAGAGTTGTCAACATACAAAAAGACAACATGGAGGATTATATACATTTATACAGAATTGCAGACAACAGGAAAAATAAGAAACAGTTGAAAAGAAACCCATTTATTTATTTGCTCCAGCTTCTCAATGCCTCACTCTCTCGCAGTTTCCGTTTCATCTGGATAGTGCGCACAACTAAAGACTAGATGGCCAAAGAATGAAACGAGTTTAAAAATCTGTCGTGACGCTTATAGTTTGAGGTTTGCTCACTATAAGAGTATAAATGGGTATTAACTACAATTTGCTAATTATTTGACAAAGTTTAAAAGATCAAAAGTATTACACTTGAGTCTCGTAGTTTCCTTTTTTAGGTGTACTAAACTTTTGCCGTTTTACTAGCTTTATCTAAAAATGGCCGGTCTCTAAAACACTTTATTCTACTCATAAAGCGATAAATTTGATGTTTAAAGGAATGGAAAACAAGATTTTCCCTGCTCTTTTGAAATAAAACACTTAACCATCCTCAGTCTAATAATAAAGACCCAAATATTGGGCAGCACACAGATGGGAATTACAGTAAAATTATGATAAAACTACATCATACGTCATGGAACCGGACAGCCAAAGTATGGATGAACTTGAACTTGATTCTGAACAGGTTAACATTTTTGTGGGTTTGCTCTGTACTGACCAACAGCATATCCTGAATCTGAAAATTACCCATACTCTTTTTAATTATCACAAAGAACTGGAAATAAAACCTATACTTATGACTCTCAGATAGAAACCAGAGCCATCTTTCAAAATCAGGAAAGTTAATTTAACATGCTCATTTAAATAATAACGTGAATAAAAAACAATGTGATTAAAACACACACAATTTAAGCATGTCACCTGACCCATAAGTAAAATCCACATTAAGAAATATTTCTACAATTAGAGCAATTCAAGCTTGAAGCTCAGCTGCTACAACAGCAACACGCCTCGCCAAATCACATTTACCAAAAATCACACAGGACGAATTCAGAACAGCAAGACAAAGACCAACATGTACGTAGACGAACACTTAAACAAAAAATGGTACAGAATGAATACAAGAATATGCCGTGTGTGAACAGACTGACTTAACTGACTCAATTGCTAAATAAAGCGCTTCTAAAGTATGCAAGGAGCGTCTTATGAAAACTAAGTCTGCTCTTTCCCCCCATTGTTTATGTATTTATTGGATAAATGCAGTAATATTGTTAATACTTACATTTAAAATGCCAGTTAACCATTTTAATACATTTTGAAATGTATTCCAAAGCTGAATTTTTAGCATCATTACTCCAGTCTTCAGTGTCACATGATCATTCACAAATCATTGTAATATGCTGATTTGCTGCTCAAATAACATTTCTTGTTCCTAATGTACTTTAAAAAAAACAGCATTTATTTAAAAATAATCAATTGCAAAATAAAATAAAATTTTTCTAAATTATTAATTTCATTAAAAAACAAAAACAAACTTACTGGCCTTTGAATGGTAGTGTATTTATTTATTTTTAATCGACTGACAGGTATAACTAGAGTATTTAAAAATGAGTATATACAGTAATACCTCGGTTTACGAGCGACTTGGTATACAAGCAAATTCGTGTACGACCATGGAGGGTCAAATCGGTGTACGAGCATTGTATCAGTGTACGAGAAATTTTCCCTCACCCATGCGCATTTTTGTGTGGAAAAGTCTTAACGCTCAGCATCGTCGCGCGCATTTTTACTGGAAATATCCTAAACACAGCCTCTCATAAAACAGTCATGCGGTTCCAACCCCTTCACTCGTTCATTCTCTCAGCGTCGCTTGGTTTGGCTGCATTATTCACCACAGTGATACTTTTATAAGTGATTTACAGCGGTTTTACCTCGTGCTGTTAACATTATTTAATTGTGATCGCTTTTGTTCACGTAGTGAAATATACACGTACAGTACCTCTAAGCAGTAACTGTCACGGTTCATCGATTCACTGTTTCCTAGTTCTGCCTGTGTGTGTGTGTGTGTGTGAGCACTGACACACCTGATTCTCATATCATCTGCCCATCTCCCCACTTTCGTTCGCGGCTCCCGTGCGTGCGTGCGTGCGTTCGTTCGTTCGCGGCTCCCATGACTTTCACTCTGGATTATCACTTCATTTGTTTTCTGCACTATTATAATAAATTCACTCATTTGCAATTGAATCCTTGCTTTCCCCGCTCTCCCCTCCTCTCATCTCCTCAGCTGAAGTGCATTACAGTAAAGTATTTCAATACTGTCAAGTATTTTTAGAGTTTAATTGTCAATTATTAATTAGTATTTATATGAGATCTTAATGGTTATAATTTTAACTGCAATTAATAGGGTAAAACCCAAAAAAATATTTAAAATGGGTATTTGTGGTCGTGCTGAAAGAATAAATTGCTTTTTAGTGCATTCCTATGAGGACATTTGTTTTGGTGTACGAGCATTTTGGTTTACGAGCTTGCTCTTGGAACGAATTAAACTCGTAAACCGTGGTATTACTGTACAAGTAATTCAAGCAGCTCACATAAACCTTGTGAGTAATGAAAATGTGTGCATGTTTTGGCTTTCGCAAAAGCTTCTGCAAAAAAAAAAAGTCTCCATTTTCTTTTTCTTGGGAAAAGGCGAGACAATGAAAGTTAAGAATAGAGGCTTTCACCAGCAGCCAAGAGAGACTGAAAATGAGCAAACACACACACACACAAAGTGTGAGCCAAAGGAAATCCAGTGTCTGTTGCACTTCGATCATTTCTGATCAATAACAGGTAAACTTTGACAGAACTCCATGCCACATTAGAGGCGGCCAATTAGAGCAGTCTCTTTAAATCAGGTTGCCGTGGTGACGTGGTGTCATTTACACAAAGGGCGCAGCAGATGCTGGTGATAAGCACTGCCGCACCTCGGCCAATTACAGCACGGGCATGAAGAAAAACCTGACTGTGATACCTTCATTACACCGTGTCTCTCTCTCTCTCACATACACACACACACACACTTACCCCAGACGGTCTACGAGGTCCCACAGCACATTGGCACTGGGAATAAGAGGAGAGCCATCGTACAGGACCACAGACGCCCCGACGGCTAAAGAGGACACTAGCCAGTTCCACATCATCCAGCCCGTCTGCACATAAAAATAGAGACCTGCTTTTAGACTGGGTCAGAGAATATATTTCTATCCAGTGTTTGACCAGTTTTCTGCAGATAAACATAACTACTCATCAGTGTTTAACAAACAGTGCTCGAAATGGACCATTTTGATTCAAATATCACTCTGAAAAGCACACTGGACTAAACAAATATTGAAAATGATTTGTAGCGATGTGAAAGAAAACACACTGTCCAAACAAAGACATCATGGAATATGTTGACCTGACTGCTAAATAAATGTCCATTGTGTCGGATTCATCAGTGTATGTTATCCTAAAGAAAAAAAGTTTATTCATAATCTTTCATCAAAATGTAACAATGTTCTCCGTCTCAGAGATGACTTTCTCATCAACCATATCGTAAACTAATACACAAAGAGATTTATAATACCTGTAGAAGTACACAACCAATCATCTGAGCTGGAAATGCCAGGTATACCATACACATTTTTTTGGGGGGGTCAGTAAGAAACAAAATACGTTTTTTTAAATCAGCAAGGATACATCAAATTGATCAAAAGCAACATTAAGCAAATACATTTTTTTCTTATCAAAGAGTCATGAAAAAAAGCATTCACAGTTTTCATAAAACTATACATAATAATAAACTATATCCAATAATTTGTAGGACCAAATCAGCATATCAGAATGATTTCTGAAAGACCATGTGACTGAAGACTTGAGTGAAGCACTAAAAACACAGCCTTTGGATCACAGAAGTAAAAATGCATGAAATTTTAGATTGCATTTTCAAAACAATTTAGTTTTTTACTGACCCCATTTGGTAGTGTATGTAATACTTGCAAGAAATGATTGGATTTAGAATACACAGCCATTTCTGAATAGACATCATTGGAGAAAGACACCGTTTTCCTCCATGACGGTGCAGTTACGGCATCGCAGACACATACCGTAGTGTAATATATGATGACATCATTGTAGGTCATGTTGCCATGGAGAACGTGTTCTTTAAGATGTTGGATGAGAGTGCCCTAGGCAATGGAGAACAAAAGGAAAGGGTCAGGCTGGTAACTAGTCATAGATAATGTGATGAACTACACCACCTGAGGGGAAGTGACATCATACATTCACTAACAATCATTTTGAGACAGGTTGGTGGAAAAATCTGATGGCATGACATAAAAACACTAGTCAAGTGTTAATCTCACATTCTTCTGTGCCAGTGTCATAAGTATTCTGGTTGACAGGGAATGACCTAATTACCGAACTAAAGGATCAGCGACTGCATGGAATGAAAAAGTGGGGCAAAAACTTAATATCCCCTAACCCGTATCATAGAGAAAGCGTTCATTTATTCTCTTACTGCCATAATCCAACACGAGTACGGTTTTCATAAAACCTCCCTGAACATGAGCGAGAAGAGCAAGCCGCCTGCGTACATGCGTGTCATTGTGTGTTTGCACACACGCAGCGCTCTAATTTTCCAGCATGCTAGAGAAGCATCAGGCACATATGTCGCAAAAGGGAAAACTTTGTGCTACACACACACACACACACACCAACCAAGCACATACAAAATAAAAGAGAACATTGCTTTTCCAGAACATTTTTTCTGTGGAACCTGTGTGTGCGTAGGAACCAAGGTTCATTTTAATCCATGCGGGCTGCGGCATCCCTAATGTTGGGATTAGGGATCAGGAAATGCATTCGGAAGGGATGGGAATGGTGCACATAATTGCTCATCCCAATTACTGCTTTAGTGTCATAGAGCTTTAAAAATGGCCTCTTACTGCCATCTAGTGGTCAACGTTTCTGAATCAATCGATTTTGCACGAGATGACCAACATGCAATAGGAAGGAAGGTGTATTTTTACACCGTGTTTAATGTGATATTGACATTAAAATGTAAAAAGAAATCATAAACAAGAGAAATTATATTAGTTTAAGATGCAGACCAAGTGGAAGGGTTACGGAACAAATATGGGATGGGAGGAAAAAATATTTTTAATGCTCTTGCATTCCCTCGCAATTTTTTGCGTTTAGTAGTTATTAATATATAAAATTAGCTTTTATTTTTATATAAAAATTTAAGTTTTACTCATTTGTTCATATTCTTGTCATTTTATCATTTTTTTTAATTTTATTTAGCTTTCCTTTATTTTGTATTTCCATTTTAGTACTTCAACTCAAATGAAAATGAGAAATGCTGCCTTGGCAACACACTGAAGTTTAGCTTTTTTATTTAATATTTAGCTTTTATATCAGATTTATTTAAATGAAAGATATCGGATTTTTATTTGTTTTGGTTAAAGAAAATAATAGTTTCTACATAGTAAATTGATAGTTTAGCTGTTGATATTTGTACACCTACACAAATAAAATGCTAGCATCTGTATTTTCATGTTCAGAACATCAGAATTCTTCAAAATGATTCTGAAAATGCACAAATCAAGTATATTTATTTATTTATTTTCCTGCATTTGGCAGACGCTTTTATCCAAAGCGACTTGCATTGCATTCAAGGAACGCATTAATATTCTAATCAGTTCTTGCTTTCCCTGGGAACCGAACACATGACTTTTGCATTGCAAGTGCCACTCTATACTGTTTGAGTTACAGGAAAGCAAGTAATATTAATATATCATTTGGACTCTGCACAACACACACTCACCCCAGCAGAGTGCACCATGCACTTGGGAGCTCCTGTGGTGCCGGAGGAGTACATGATGAAGAGAGGATGAGAGAAAGGCAGCTGCTCAAACTCCAGCTGAGGGTACTGGTCCCCTTCTTTACCCATGGCCAAAAAGTCCTCCAGGAACACACTGAAAGAAACAGTACAGGAGACAGAGACTCAGGGCTGACTCCATCCTCCCCAGACAATATAAAACCTGTATACTATATGAGACTTCATTGAGAACGGTAGTAACGGAGTTTAACAAACACGTAACATTCAGACAAAGTGATTTATAAGTGAGGAATTCATTTACATTCATGCATTTGGCAGACGCTTTTATCTAAAGCGACTTGCATTGCATTTAAAGTAAACATTGACATTCTAATCAGTTCCCGGGGAATTGCAAGCGCCACACTCTACAGCTTGAGTTACAGGAAAGCAATTCCACAATAAAAGTGATTCAGACACTAGAGGGATGCTGCAATCGCCCAAAAGTCACCTGACTTCTCAGGGTAATCAGCCTGGAAGATTTCATATCAATGTGTGTATTTGAAGTAGCAGTTCAGTTATAATACATAAACACGGGTTACATGACTAAAGAAGTTCCATGGAATATACCTAAATTACATTTTTTTTATATATTAAAAAAACACAACAGATATTTAAATCAACAAACATTAAGCTTGACAGATCAATACATTTTATTATATACATATGTAAACTACTGTTCAAAAGTTGGTCAAATGTTTTGTTTAAAAACAAGAAAAAAAATCTATTATGCTCACCAATGCTGCATTTGTTTGATCATAAGTCAAATTATATTATTATAATTATATTATCATTTTAAATCAGCTTCTGTTTTAAAACGTTTATTCCTGTGATGCAAAGCTGCATTTTCAGCACCATTTCTCCAATTTTCAGAAATCATTCTAATA
The DNA here is from genome assembly GCA_037043235.1 of Rhodeus uyekii. Lineage (NCBI taxonomy): Eukaryota > Metazoa > Chordata > Actinopteri > Cypriniformes > Acheilognathidae > Rhodeus > Rhodeus uyekii. The sequence goes on from JAWRVZ010000113.1 coordinate 313,744, forward strand.
TGCCGATACGGACTAATATCTTTTATTATCATCAATATTGAAATCAGTCGTACTGCTTGCTATTTTTGTTCAAAATAACAGCACATATTTTGTACCATTATATATTATATTACTTTTGTTTAACAATGCATTCTTGCTGATTAAAATAAAAAATTAATAAAAATTGTACTAGCCCAAAAATTTGAACAGTAGTGTATATGCAAGAACACATCGTCATTTATACTACCTTCATATTTATTAAAACAAAATCATCTAATCATTGCGTAACTCAATCTATGTTTGATGACATTGAGGCATTATTTGATGTGAATTGAACTTCTACATATAATATGATTGTTAGCACACACACACACACACACACACACACACACACGTACAGACCTGTTGGGAATCTTGGAGAGGTCGGTCTCCTGTCGAGAGCGAACATATGGAATGACAACAACCTTCTTCAGATCAGGGAGACCTGACAGAGATGATGGGGAAAATATAACAATGAGGCTCAATGAAATACAAACACGAACAAGATGACATGATGGGGAAAAAAATCTATCTGTGCCCGAGTTGAAACGTGTGCTTTATACCTTTAACGACATTCTGGAGTTTCTCCATATGGTCGTGCTGTTTGCCATTATACACAACAGCTGCGACTGAGAATATCAACTTGGGCTGGATCTGAGAAAACCTGTCTAGCACTCCCTGAAAAGGAAAAGAGAGACATGAAAGACCCAAGTCACTTGAATCACCCGAGCAAAGATTCAGCATTAACGGTAATGTATAACCAAAGGAGCAACATGTAGTACCCCATCTTAACCACAGGGGGCAGCAGTGTGTGCACACATATACTGTATGTATGCATATATATATATATATATATATATATATATATATATATATATATATGTGTGTGTATGTGTATGTGTATACATGTGTATACATACAGTATATGTGTGCACACACTGCTGCCCCCTGTGGTTTTATATTTATATATATATATATATATATATATATATATATATATATATATATATATATATATATAGTGTAATACGAGCATAATCCATTCCAGGACCGAACTCATAACTCAAATTGCTCATATCTCAAATTATTTCCCCCATAAGAAATAACAGAAAAGATTCATTCGTTCCAGCCCTATAAAAACTCCCTTATTTTCCGGACCTTATTAGCTAATAACAATGGGAAAAAAACATGTTTTTAATTACTATAGAGACATACGTACACACAAAAAAATTACTAAAAAATTTAAGTATATAAGGATTCCTGAGATTTCAAATAAAATGTGGTTTTAATTATGAGTTCTTACCTTCGAGACAGACAATAAAGTAGCGGCGGCGGCGAAGGGAGGGATTAATAACGCAAACACAATACGGAAGACTCACGGGAGATGCGTACGGAAGTAGTCTATGGCGGAAAATCCATGGAAAAAAGAAATGAGCACAAAACTGATGTTTGCGCGCGCGCAAATTACATCCGCAAACGGATAACAGATCTACACGTGAAAAACTTAATCCTTTGCGCGTGACATGTCAGCTGCAGCAATGCGCGCGATCTTCTCTCAACTGCTGTTTTTGCTCGAACAAACGCTTTTATTTTAGTCGACAAACACACGAAGTGAACGAGTGCAGGCGTGGGCTCCAAGTGCTGAACACCTGTAAGCGTGCTCGTATCTCAAAGCAAATATTTACTGGAAGGCTTGCTCGTATGTCGGGACGCTCATATCTCTAGGTATTACTGTGTCCACACACACACACACACACACACACACACACACAGCTGTCCCCTGTGGTTAAGATGGGGTACTACACATTGCTGCTTTGGTTATACATTACTGTTAATGCTGAATCTTTACACACACACACACACACACATATATAACAAAAAAAATGGGTACAAGTTGGCCTCTTTTCCCTAGCCATGACTGCATCCATATTCAGCTCTCTATGTTTTTCGGTACCCATAAAAACAATTGCTAAGTGTAAGTTATTTTTCTCAATTTGTTTACCACAAACACACGCTGATTAGGTTTAATTCTTCTATATTAACTTGTTTTCGTACACGGTGAATCTATGTTGCTTTAACTGCTAGCGGCCATCCTATTTATGGAATAACAACCGTCCTGGGGGGGGGCGCGTAGAATGACTTTAAACTCCTCATTGAAGATTGTATGGGAGACACACAGAGTGGGAGGAGGGAGAGGTAAAGTGTGTGATTGAGTGTTTGACATAGCTAAAAGGTCACACACACACACACACACACACACATTTGAAGACAGAGAGAATTGATGATTAGATAACCTACTTTTTGGGGATTTGGACTACATGTTGCGATCATACAGTCAGCTGAATAGAATTGGATTTTATATACGATCACTTTTGCTAGTGTGATAAATAGAGTGTATTTAACACATAAGACAACAGAAAAGTGGACGCACATGTCAACAACAGCACCAGTGTAAGTATGAAGGCACGTGGGCATATGAATGCCTGGCACTCGACGGAAAACTGAGGAATTCTTTCCGCCGACATCCAAATCTAAGGTTCCTACATTAGGTACACGCTGACAAACAGAAAGGATTTCTCCTTGCCAATGACCGGATCCATCTGCATTTAATTTCTCTATTTATTATTAAATAAAATGATAAATTTGACACTTTAAATTTCAGTGACCGAAGCGGAGGAAGAAGTCAGCCAAATGATTTGCTGTATGGAATATTTTATGTAACACACTAGTGTTTAAAAGTTTGGGGCCAGTCAGGACCTACACACTGTATACCTCATACGATTAAAGTAGCAGTATATGATAGTTACACAACCATTATGCATGCAAATCTTACATTGACACCAAAATCTGGAGAAGTTGAACTCCAGATGGCACCTATACTTGCTGCAGCGAGCATGGCCTCAACAGCATAAATCCCATTGGGCAGGTATCCTGAGGTAGGAGAGGTAGAAGAGAGAGAGAGAGAATATCTCAGGCAAAATTACATTACTGCAATGGATTACCTAGATGCAAGTTATTTTAGTGAGAACACATTATCTTCAGGAATACTGTGCTTTTATTGGCAAGAGAGGATCACTGAAAATATTACATACAAGCGAAAGATGACAAATATAGCACTTAATGTGAGTAACACTTAAATACAGTTGCAATTTTACTAAAAAAGGAAGTATATTGTATATGTATATGTATATGACTCATGGAGGCAATAATATTTAAGTTGTGCATCAAAGACAGCCACACATTTGAAGGAGAAAGTTTAGCAGTAACCGCTGGAGCAGATTGGATAGGTTGCAATCAAGATATACAAAATAACATAAGAAAATAGCTTGGATTATAGTTTTAAAATAAAGACAGATAAATGTTACAATTCAATTAACTAATATACATACACATGTACATTTTTTTCTTTGGTAAGAAAACACCATCCCAAAATACTTTGTTTAAAATGTAAATTATATTGTGTTTTGAGCAAAATAGAGAGAGGAAAGATAGAAAGAGACAGAACAGAAGCGGTATCCATTAGCTAAATGACACTGCGGCAATAAGGCCTGGCCTCATCTACAAAGTGGCCATATATTTCGCTCCTACTCTCACACACACACACACACACACACACACACACACACACACACACACACACACACAGAGTAAATTAAGGAGACAGACAAGGACACTTTAGCAGAGAGAAACACACAGAATCACACACCCGGACAGGATCAATACACTCAGCCTTTGTAAACTTTGACGTTTTTCCTGCATACAACACATGCTTTCGCAAAACAGACACACCTCTATGAACACAGTCATGTTTGCATCCATGTAGACGCATTTATTAAAAAAATAAAATAATGGCACAGTAGTGAAGGTATTTATACAGTTGAATAAACACACCCATGCACACAACCTATCCTTCATACCTAAATTCATAGACACTCCTGTTTTTAAATATAGCTGTTAATAATTACTATTATGATAGAAAAACTGTAACTAAAATACACACACACACACAAACGTTGGACAACGAAACTGACACAACTTATTGTATTGGAGCCAATTCAGCATTACCTCATCTTCACACACAGTGACCAAAGGGATTTTGAGCATTCCTCTTCCAGAATATTTAGATCTGGAACCGCGTAGGCAACGGGACGTTCAAGTTGCTTTCATGTTCAAGCCTTGCTATGTGTATGGATGCATTATGCTGATACACAGCACCCTTCAAGGTACAATGTTTGAACCACTGAGTCTTCATGGTCCTCCAGAGTGGTTTAGTAGTCCTTGGCAGTGACACACCCATCATGCACAGTAGGGAAAGCCATGATATTGCAGCCCAAACCATCACCAAACACCCCTGTGCTTCACTCTGGGCACAAAACAACCTGGGTGTTAAGCCTCTTTGTACCTCCCACGAATGTGGGAAAGACAGTGAATGTGAACAATGTCCACAGCCCAAGATTTGCACTGTTGGCACCATTAAAATCGGCATGGCTTTGGCACGGTGACCAAAGGTTTGGCTATAGCAGTCCAACCATGAGTACTGACCCTGTGGAGCTCCTAACAAACAGTTTTGGTGGAAACAAGAGAGTCGAGGTGCACGTTTAATTCTGCAGCCAGTGAGAAGCATACCATTTTCACCAAGAAAAGAAAAAAGAGCCCAAGAGATACACAGGTATCTCATTTTAGGTAGCATTGCAGGTTGGGTTCAAGCGTCTTCCCACAGTTCTTCTGGATTTAGTCTGTCTCAGTTTTTCTGTTTCTTAATGTAATCACAGATGGACTCAATGATAGTGAGATCAGATCAGATGTTGTCAGACTCCTTGTGCATATAAAAATCTCACTGGATTATTAGAATTAACAACAAAAGGAATGTTTGGAAATGTAAACAGATTTCCTACTGACCCAATACAGCAAAAGATAGAAATAACTGGCTTAAAACTATTTTGTAGTGAAAATACAAACGTGTAATTAATTAATTAAATGTATAATATATATACACATTTAATATATATATATATATATATATATATATATATATATATATATATATATATATACACACACACACACATTTAATTAATATATATTAAAAAAAATTATTAATAAAATATTCTTTACATTTTATTTATACAAAAAAAAAATTCTATTGTATTTTTCTATTTTGTATTTTCTATGTATTAAAATTAAAACTACCCATTTTTTCTGGAAGACCAAAGACTAAGAGATATCTGAAGTCAAAGAAACTTTTACTTGATCCAGAAAGCATTCAGATAGCAACACCCTAGCCTTGTGATGTTGACTTCTGCATTGGCAGACTTACATTTTCTTCAAAGCAAAGCAAAAATCTCATTTATAGTTTATGAACCACACCTTACTTTTTTCCCTTTTCAGAATGTCTTAAATGACAAGTATAAAATGTCCCTCTTCAGAATGTTATTTTAATCAGATACAGCCAAATACTTTCAAATCTGTCACCAAAGAACAGCATATTGTCTCTCTAGGTCACATAGTCATGTCTATCAAAGATATTAATAGAACGATTCTAAATGTCTCTATGAAGTACTGCTGTAAAAAAAGAAAGAAAAAAGATGCTTTACCATCTTGCTCATTCCCTTCCATTACTCTATAGGGACATAATAAATCTATGCATGTACGTCACTGAAATGGCCTCCTCCCGTTTACAGCCAGTACAAGTCATAGATGATCAGCACTGCAGATAATGAACCCAGAGGCAGCAGAATGACATCAGCGATTACACACTCTTTTTCCTGTCTCACATCACCCACATAGAGACACCATTACTCACACGCTGTCACAGTAGAGGGTGGAGACGTACCGGGCATCCTAGCTTCTAACCAGCCTGAGCTTCAGCTTAGAAATGTCTGAACGCATTAAAGTGTTAAATCAGCATACAAACTACTTAAAAAGACCCAAACCGTGGTAAAACCACACTACACTTATTCTCCATCTATGGCCATGAATGGCTCTGGCTGAACCCCAGAACTGAGACAGAAAAGGGGACTTTGTTTGAGGAGTGACTGTCTGGCCCTAAAAGACAGAACACTCATAAAGACAAAAGAGGACAGAAAGAATAAGCAAAGAAAGAGGGCAGGAAAAACAAGTTAGAGCACCCAAACCTGTTGCAAAATAAAACAGTGCCTTAGATTTTCTTGTAAATGGCCACGTATTTGGCTTGTATTTCCTCATTCCACAACTGTCATCTAGGTGTCAAACGGGTGCTTGAGAAAACACAGCGCAAACACAGAGACGCACTGAGAGAGAAAAGCAGGTGACACTCACCCACGACCCTGTCACCAGTTTTGATGCCCATTTTCCTCATGGCGGCAGCGAAGAGAGCGACATCACGCCTCAGCTCTCCGAAAGTCACCTTGACGATCTCCTCATTCGCCTCGGCTACAAACACACGCAGAAATTACAAACATTAGAGCAAAATAAAGAAAATAATAATAATAACCATTATTTAATTTATTATTAATACCAACAAAAGAGATAATTAAAAATTTATTTGAAAAATACAGTAAAAAAAACGATTATTACAATTTAAAAAGTTAATTTAACTACTTTCCATTTTAAAATGTCATTTATTGATGGCAAAACTGAATTTTCAGCATCATTACTCCAGTCTTCAGTCACATGATCCTTTAATCTAATTTGATTATTTGGTGGTCAATATACATTTCATTATCTACAACTTCATTATCAATGTTGTAAACCATCTTGTTGTATGGCGTTAACCTTTAGCCAATAATACTGAACGAAACATTTGTGAAAACGAACAAAAATACACTGACGTGACGTTTCTCGTGTCTATTAACATCCTTTAATAAACTATTATTATTCGCGTGTAATAGTTTATACACGCACGTACTCTAAAGTTCAAGGAGCTGTCAATCCAAATCTCACTAGCCAATGAGAGTGAACCACTGTTAAGCCCTGCCCACATGGTAGGTTTGAGTCAGAAAGACGAATGTAAATTTGCAAATAGTAAACAAAAATTTTTAAAGCGAAAACTCTGGCAGCAATCATAAAACCACAGCCAGCGAAACCGCAGTTTAGGGAACGGTCAACAAAGAATGCAGTTTATTTGAAAACGATGTTCATTTTTTTTGGAGTGAGGTTCGTTTTTATTCATTCGTGGAGTGTATTTTTTATTCTTTTTCACAAATGTTTAGTTCAAAGCAATTTGGCTCAAATCTCACTCCATATTGTGGCTTAACAATATTTCTGTAAAAAAACAAAATCTTTTTCATGATTCTATGACGACTAAAGAACAGCTTTAATTTGAAATATAAATCTTTTGTAATACGTTACTGACACGGTTGAACAAGTGGACACATCTTTACAAAATAAAGTACTTATTTCTTTAAAGAAATAATCTTACTGACAAATCCTTTGGCTGGTACTGTGTGTAAAATGATTGCCATTTATTAATTATTAGTACATTATTAGTAAATATCAACAGGCTAACTTTAATGAGCAACAAGGGAATTATTGCCATCTGTGTCTGAGATGCAACTGATATAGTCGCAGTCAACTGGGGTAATTGTCCCATTACTTTACATTATCAGTAAATCAATTGAAATAATGCCTGCGTCTGTATGTGACAAAAGAATGTCTGAATTTACAGCAGGCAAAAAGTACCCAGATGACTTACTATTTCCAGCTAGATTCTGAAATGTGCATTCGATGGACACTTTAATATCCCATGAGGCCACGAGAGAGGATTTATCAATGATAAAACTGACACAGGTATAGGTCACATGATAAATGACATGGCGAATGTTGCACGTCCAGATTTCATTCATACTACACGCATTCACACCATACTTTTTTTAGCCGTTGTGTAGCAATTACTTATTCAAAATAAGCATACTTAAGACTGTATGTCATTTTGGACGCAGCCCAAGTGTTAAATTCAATCAGAATCCTTTCAGTAAAACGAGTTTCACGACTACACAAACCAATGACGCAGGTACACTTCTGATAGATGCCACATTGGTAATTACATCCGCCCGGTACGGGAGCACATCAGGACATCCTTCACAATATAAAAGCACAAGTATGTCCATACATAGACATTAAAACCACAAATTAAATTACAGATAGCATAATTCATTTAGTGTTACATTAGCCAGAGGCCCGCAATTACAGATTCGATCTATAAAGACAAAACATACAAACACACACATACACACACTGCCGTTGCTATTTTAAAGAAGGTCAAACTGACAATGGCTCAAGGAGATCAGCAGAGATACAGAGCCGTGCTTCGAATCAAGAGACATTTGTGAGATGTCTGATCATGGAGATATAGTTAATAAAATGTGATGAAACCAGGGTTTATGGTCAATGTTGTTCGTTAGTATTGGAGTAAATTGTGGAGTGATTCACGGTCATCAGTTTTTATATCACCTGGATCACTGCCACTGCATTCAGGTCTACCGAATCGGATTATGTCATTATGACTTCAGTGGTGATGTCCAAGTCATTCAATGAAACCACTGAACAATGTTCACAGCTGCAAATAATGCAGGACTAAAATTGCTATTGAAGGTATGCAAATAGTATAGATTGTGTACAGTTTATCATCACAAATTAACCAAAACAGAAGGATCAGGATCGACTTCTCTTTTTTTAAGTGTATTTTGCAATAGTGACTAGTCTACTCTGCTTATTATTCAGCTGTACAGTACACTATTATTTTTAAAGCAATTAATTAATTCATTCATTAATTCATTAGCGATCACAAATCAGCGTTATTCATTACGAACTGCTCTGAAAAGCATGAGCCTAAAAAGTGCACAAGATCAATCATCATCAACACTTACATTTACATCGAACGTAAATTCACATTTAATTCCTTCATTGCCTTTTCAAATCTAACAATCCCATTTAGCCACATTGCGATTCCTGTTTTTCCTTCCCCAAGTCCTCTTCAAATTAATTTTCTTATACCATTTAAGATATTCAAGACTTTTTATGACCCTATATTTGATAAAAACTGGATTTAAGAGTTTAAGACCGTTTAAGGACTCCGATAGAAATATATTTTGTAACATTATAAATGTCTTTACTGTCACCTATGTTTTACCACCTACCTGCTGGATAAAAGCATTCACACACACAAAAAAAAAATATTCTTACTGACGCCTTAAAGTAGTTTAAATAAATAAATGAAATACAGTAATCCCTCGGCACTTCACGGTTCAAGTTTCGCGGCCTCAGTGCATGGTGGATGTTTCAAAAGTATTAATCGAAAAATAAAAATGCAGCCATATGGGCAGCCATATTGCGGAAAGCAGCGTTGTTTTATCATGATGCGCGAGAGAAACGGTTTCCCAGGATGCCAGACAAAGAGAGAAACTCTCTCAGAGGCTTTGCACACACCCACGGCACTCAGACAAGACACGTGATTGGTCGATCTCGCGCCGGGAACCAATGAGAGCACGAGTGGATATATCCCGTGAGCTGATTGGCAGATCCTACTTCGCGGATTTTCACCTATCGCGGGGGGGGGGGGGGGGGGATGGATAGATAGATAGATAGATAACCGCAATAAACGAAAGATCACTGTACTATTTTGAGATGAGAGAAGATCTGTGATACGGGACACTAGCACAGAGCAGATGTGCTTACCAGGGACAATTAGGCAATTTGTTTAATAAAATTAATTTTAATTAGAAGGCTGATTTTGTAATGCGTGTGATCAATTTGGGTAGTTGTGACTGTTTTCATACTTGCAGCATAAAGAGCCACTTTGTCCTGGTCTTTGTGTTTGAGCAGGTTCTCTGCATAATTCAGTCTGCTGCCTTTAAACCACTCCGGTGCATCTGATATCCTTTTAGAAACATCAACCACCTGAAACAGAGAGTGAGCACAGTCACACGCCACCTTGCGCATTTTAACATGTCAACATGGTTCTTACTGCAAGCAAATACTCGTAAGTTTGCGAAAGTAAAAATTTAGCATTATTTAAATACTATTATAGTGTTTATTAAACTTCCCCTATTATGCTTTTTTCGTTTATTACCTTTCAAGCAACGTGTAATAAATCAGAAAAGTTAAAAATCAAATAAAGCAATGCTACATTTAAGAAAGAACTGATTCTGAACAGCCGAAAGAGTCACCAAAAATACAGTCGGACTTGCTGTTACATCCCTACAGAGCAATGTAACAAATTTGCATAATGGTCTACTTTGAACTGCAATTTAAAAAAACACAAAAGAGTAGATGAAGCCTGGAAGAGATTGATTCATGCTAAGAAGATGCTGCTTTTGCATCTTCTTTCATGCACGTCATTCAGTAAAACCTGACATTGTTCGTAACACTGTATCAAGCGCTGAGGAAGCCTCCGGAGCTGAAATTCAGATATGGTAATAAGCTTTTTGTTTCCAAAACATTATGCGAGTAGCAGACCAATCACAAAAGACTAGGCCATTTGACCAATCAGAGCAGAGCAGCTCTTAGAAAGGAGGGGTTTAGAAAGACTGACTCTTCTCTTGAGAAATGCGTTTCTCAAAGATTACAGCAGACCTCCAAAACAAAATTAGAAACCTTTAAAATAGCATAATAGGGGCACTTTAATATTTATATATTATTTTTGCATTCTAATCGGTTTTTGCTTTCCCTGGGAATCGAACCCATGACCTTGGTGTTACAAACACCAATACTTCTATTAAAAATGTCAAAAGCACTAAATGGTAGTTTTGTATATTTCTATTTAGCTTTATTTTTTCTTATATTTAATTTTAGCTTTATTTGAATGATTAAAAAAAAAAGTCATTATTTTGGATGAACCACTTCTTTTACATAAAAATGCTGCAATCCATATTGTCATAAAAACAAATAAAAGACAAACTGTGAGTCAGCAAATAATCAGATTGTAGGTCGTTGAGAAAGACTGAGAAAACTCAGTAGGTTGAGGAGATTGTAGAAAGAAATACATATATAGACTGTTATTTTATTGTTTTACCGTATGACACGCCTTAAGTAAAATAAAAGCTCTCTGAGATGGAAAAGCCCTAACACACACCCTCTCAGTCAGAGATATGGTATAAGCTTTAAATATTCTCAGCAGCAGTTCAGACAGTAGTACTGAAAGGTAATAAATTAATAAATGGATTAGGTTATATGATTCATATGTGACTAAAGAATTTATTCATCATCTACGTCATATATTGCACGTATACCTCCACATAAATAAGATAACAAATAATTTCTTAGTTAAGGTTCACAATATTATTGCAAAACCTGAATAACACATTAGACAACAGGAAATGACAAACAAAAAACCCTTTTAAATTGATGAAGATATATACATTTATGCATTTGGCAGACGCTTTTATCCAAGAAATCAAGAAACACATTGACATTGTAATCAGTTCTTGCTGTCCCTGGGATCGAACCGATCTTGGCGTTGCAAACACCAATGCTCTACTGGTTGAGCTACAGGAAAGCACTGTATATACATAAAGAAGGTCAAACGTTTGAGAAGATAAACTGACCTCCTCATACATCTTCGAGCAGGTGATGCCACAGAATGTCCAAACCTTCGCCCAGAACTCCGGATAACTGTCCACGGACCACTGATACAGGTCATTATAGTTAGCTTCAGGATAAAAGAGACATTTATTGAAGGCAACATTAGACATAATACATGCCATTATTTAATTTCGTTTAGCGATGATACAGATCAGCAATTGGTCCAAGAGTGATGCAGAATTTTTGATCAACTGTTAAAAGGTTTTTCGATGGGTAATTCATAAATTAGGAATTTATTTTAGCTATTTTTGACTATTTACTTATATCAATTCAACATTTTCCAATATTAATTGCATAGTTACACATAAAAAAATTAATAAATAAAAAAGTTAAATATAATATATATATATATATATATACACACACACACTAATCTGAATATTCCATGGACAGGTTTCCTTAAAATAGGTATAAACTTTAAAGTCAATACAATGTTCAGATTACTAGTGGGTTTTTACACTGTTAATTCTTAAGTTACATATTTTTAAATATTACCTAGTACCATTTCCAGTTCCACTAGCAAATATGGTACTAGTATGTCAGGAATAATTCATATATGAATAGCAACTAGATAAATGGAAAACAAGGGAGTACTTGTAAAACATAAATTAGTGTTAGAGAACCAATGTTAATTCCTATTCCACGTCTCATCTGAAATAATGGGTTTACAAGTCATAATGTCCATGCAGTGAGACAGACGTCTGGCATGCATGTGTAATATGTGGTCAGACATCCCTTGCTTTGCGAGTGAAAGAGTTAAAGGAACAAAATGGACCTGGAGGAAATTTTGAGAGACAATAACTGCATCTAAAAGCGGAGTTAAAGTGCCTGTTTTTGCTCAGATGTCGCCATTACTGAACCCATGACAATCCCAGGATGAGCTATTAATGGGATTAACACTACGCCACAGTACTGTGTTTTGCTTCCCTGTAGAACAGGGGTGTGTTGTTATTCATTCTACACCAGCCTGCCTCCACTCACCCAGATTCAACCCGAAGTCCCGGTTCACTTGAGTGCGGAATCGGTCCATCTGTGTGTTTCGTTTCGAGTCCGGGTACCAGAGCACCTTCGACTCCATAATCTCCTCGCTGTTGGCCTCCGTGTCTTTAGACATGATCAGATGACACGCGCCGGTTCGTCGTGAATAACCTATAAAGACTGAAAGAAACGCACTACGGGAGTTGGACAAGTCAATCCGGTGACCGCGTATTGGTGCAGGTTAGACACATGGGTCATTTCCGAGAGTCAGCCGCACATAATCAACCAGCGGAAGCCCCGCCCACCGCACTGCCACACTCCACCCTGCCAATCTTCACATGCTCTTCCGCCGCTCATGTAGTACTTAGGGTTTTACATAAATATACGATCATTCGGCACAAACACAACCGAGTGTTTATTTATTAACAAATATTTTATTAAGACGGAAATTTTAATTAAGAACAAAAAAATGCATTTGTAATAGGTCCCTGTTCAGAATCTCTATGAAAACAAATTTAAATAAATACATAAATAACAGATGTTACTGATAATCTATTTTCTTCTCCCTAAATAAAACAATAATTAAAATATTTTTTTTTAATAATAATAATAATTATATATTATAAAATAAATAATTTCTGCTAATCGGTTCTTTTGAACAGGTTCGAACCGTTTTATTATTGACATCACTTCATCTCTTCGTCCCGTTGACATCCCGTTGTAATATGCTGTTAAACGTTTCAATAAACCCTTATTAGCACATAATGTCTACATAGCGTCTTAAATACAATTAATTTAGTTGCAATCCTTTACTGTCCCTTCAAATGGGAGTGTTTGTTGTCATTTAATTTTTTCATTTTTAATAGTGTCATTAAGTAATGATCACACTCATTACAAAAACATAATGTCATTTAAACATAATGTGAGTATAAATAAAAACGTAAATGTAAAATTGCATTTCAGTGACTCGAGAACCGACAGATTTAGCGTTTTTAGTGAATGAATCGTTCAGCAATGTTTGCGAACCGATTCAACTGTCGATTGAAAAGAGTCGACTCAAAAAGGTGTTCATGGAGGGGGGCATATCAGGCTGTTCTTTATTAAACTTTATAAGGCGATAAAGTGCTGTTAACTGATAAGGGTCATAAAATAATAATAATAAAAATAAACAATGGAGCGCATAAATGAGTCTTCATACAGTTATCAGACGTTATCGTGACTAAAGTATATTTAACAATACATATAGACAAAATATATAGTTTCAATTTTAGTATTCTGACTGCCTCTACAGGGTTACAAACTATTTGGTTAAAGTAGAATATGAAATACTCGGTGTAAACCACTGACATTTAAAGGGTCTTGGATAAAGCGTTACTGTCAGGCTTTGGCGGAGGAATATGTGATTGTTCCGTTATTAGCATGTCTTTTATTCCATTGGCTCCTGAAGCTGGTCTCACATCAGCCGAGACCGCAGCACGAGAGAAAGCAACATGGACAGACGGAGGAGGGAACCAATCAGAAGCCACAGAGCCGTTCCGCCAATTCGTCCCAGCCAATAGAAGAAGGGATCATTTAGAGGTGTGCCCAATCCAGAGCCTGTAGCCTGCCTGCAACATGATCTGATGGGCGGCGGGGTGAAAGAAGAAAAAAAAGTAAACGTGAAAGGTGTGCCTGTACTATATTTGCCATACATCTTGTTTTAATCTTATGCAGTCTGTTTACTTTTCTACACCCTTTAGCACCAAATGAAGGTATTGTACATTTATAAAGAGCAGAGAATTTTGCAGAATCAGAGTGATTGTCAAGGACAATTTCATCAGTATCTATACAACATTTGGGAAATGACAGTTGCTTCACATATTGGCAATGGATATTTGGCTGATTTAGAATCAAAAAAAGAAAAGGAAAAAAAGTTGCTTGTTTAGGATGAAACTTAAAAAGATCATGGAATTTTTTTAATTTCATTGAAATTGTTTTTGTTCTTCTTTTGTTAGTGGCTACATTCATTAATGTACATTACTTGCAGCTTCACAGAAAATAAAGGAAATAAAAGGTTTCTAACTATTCGCCGGTCTGTTTGTCATCTATCTATCTATCCATTTGCTATCTATCTATCTATCTATCTATCTATCTATCTATCTATCTATCTATCTATCTATCTATCTATCTATCTATCCATCATCTATCAATCCACCTGCTATCTATCTATCTATCTATCTATCTATCTATCTATCTATCTATCTATCTATCTATCTGATGGTCTGTTTGTCATCTATTTATCTATCTATCCACCCGCTATCTATTTATCTATCTATCTATCTATCTATCTATCTATCTATCTATCTATCTATCTATCCATCCATCATCTATCTATCCACCTGCTATCTATTTATCTATCTATCTGATGGTCTGTTTGTCATCTATTTATCTATTTATCCATCCTCTATCTATCTATCTATCAATCCACCCGCTATCTATCTATCCATCCGCTATCTATCTATCTATCCATCCATCTATCTATCTATCAATCCACCCGCTATCTATCTATCCATCATCTATCTATCCATCCACTATCTATCTATCCATCCATCTATCTATCTATCTATCTATCTATCTATCCATCATCTATCAATCCACCTGCTATCTATTTATCTATCCATCTATCTATCTATCTATCTATCTATCTATCTATCTATCTATCTATCCATCCATCCATCCATCTATCTATCTATCTGTCTGTCTGCTGGTCTGTTTCACATGGGTTAGCTTTAAGAATGTGTTTTCATAAATGGAATGGTAACGGGGTCATGTCTGCACCCTCTGGGCAACAACAAATAAAAACAATATATACAAGCCAAACAATGGGCATCTGGTGCTTCTTTTGATCATTGCATGTTGCATAAGCCTTTTAGACAGCATTTGGATCAGCTCTCAGAGGCATACAAGAGATCCATCTGAACAAAATAAGAAAATCCCTGATTTTTTGCTTAGAGACCTTCACCTGAGTGAAAGATTCAATGTACAGTATGTTAAATTGCACGAGGATATCGAAATCAAATACCAAATACTTCTAACATCACAAGCTTTCACCTCTGGGTTATCAACGAGTTGCAATGCCAACATTACACAATATATTTTTTCATTTGTGCATTTGATCTAGTGGACGGACTTCAGCATCACTGATTAACAAACCGTTTTTGCAAAGCAAACAGAACTCATTAACATCCAAACTGCACGCGCACCTTTAGGACGTCTGTTTAAACTCATCCATTGGGCTGGCTGTGCTAGAACCAGACACTTACAGACCTTTAGAGAGTTCATATGAGGCCATTAGTGTTCAAACATGAATCTGTTGCATCACGTATCACCTCCTAAATCAAAATTACGAGGTGAAGCAACTTCACAAACGTTCAAAAAGCTCAAACTGCAGTGTGAGCAAATATAATCTACATTTAAACACTATTATTGTCAGTCAAAATTGCCCCCAAAATTTGAATATCTTCACACAAAAAAAGACTAGTAGGTCAAATTGTATATTACATTTATTAAATCATTTTTTGGACCACCATTTAATCTCATAAACACAAAAATATGTTACAGACAGAGCAAATAATACCACAGCAAGCGACATCACAGGTGAACAACCCTGATGAAAATGACAGTACAAAAGCAAACCTGATATAGAAAATCTAGGCATGTCTAGATTTCACAAAGATTCAGTGCTTTCTAATACAAATCATTTAATGCAAAATCAACATAATTGGCACTGGCGCAGTCAACAGGAGAGACGGTGTGAGAGAGAACTGGGTCTTTGCAGTTATTGAGTCAGGTCATCTCCCTTATTAAAATACATATTCCATAAATACATGTAGGACTTGAACTTTCAAAACTGAACTAAGAAACAAAGTGTGGGAAATATCGATCATACACATTCGAACTGAATGGCATCCGCTGGACTTCACAGCTAACAATAAAAGGTATTTTGCATGGTCTATTTACTGCGGCTTCTCATTCACAGATATGCAAGGTACATATTAACATTTTAAAATATAGGAGCGTTTGCTGAAACATGTAGGTGTAATTATTCTTAGTTGTCCCTAGTATAGTGCTGGTACATTGCAATTACATGCGTGTTTGCCATTTTCAGATTCTGTAAAAGCTGGTGCTTATTTTGTATGATTTACAAACCACGTAACATCCTTCACACAATCATAGTTAAAAAAAAGGCCTTATTGATTATGGTACATGCACTGATTTCCAGTAGGCTTGAGTTACAGTACAGAAGTTGTTGGCAGGTCTAAAATCAGTGAAGTCAACAACATTTTCGGCCTATTTTCCTTTAAAAGAAAGACTGTAAATTTTGAACGTGGTTAGTGTTAAAAGTGAATTTTGTCAATGGTTAAAAAAAAGTTTAGATGGCACCAGGGACTAAAAACTCATGACGGCTTTAAAATAACAGGCTGGAGACTAATATAATAATATAAAAATGATAATTTACTATCAAAAACGAATAAAATGTAAAAAATAATGATGACATTGATTTGAAAATAAACTCTTATGAAACACATTTGATGCAAAAGTTTTTTAAAACACATAATACTGTTCAAAAGTTTGGGGTCATTAAGATTTATTTGCCCAAAAATACAGTAAAAACAGTAATAGTGTGAAATATTTTAATAAGTAGTTTTTACCATTTAAAAAAGTAATTTATTCCTGTGCAGACAAAGCAAAATCTGTCAGAAATCACTTTAATCTTCAGATCAGGAAACAATATTATCAATGTTAAAAACCGTTGTGCTGTTCATATTTCTGTGGAAACTGAGGTACATTTCAGCATTCTCTGATGAACAGAAAGTTCAAAAGAACGATTTTATACAATTGAACGCATCCTTGCTGAACACGAGTATTCATTTCTTAGAAAAAAAAACCTCCAAACTTTTGAACCGAAGTGCATTTACTTTACAGAACTAGCCGTGTAAAAAACAAACAAACAACAATTCATGGCATATTATGGAATGAAGCCTTTAACAATATTTCTCTTAAAATGTAAAAAAAATAAGTCATTTTTAGACTATGAAGCAGGGATTAAATGTAAAAAAATTACATTTAAAAATCATGCAAATTAGGTTTAGAAGAGAGTTAAAAACATGACAAATCAAAAACAAAACGTGGAATGCATATTAAAAACAAACTGCAAGAGCAGAAGGAATGAGGAGCAACAGAGACGTTAGTTGGCAGGCATTTCATTTTCACTGTGGATGAAACCATAGAGGCCACTTTCTTAAAAAGGGTTTACTAAGCAGCACTAATACGTAACGGGATTAAAACGCTATTCAAGTATTCCCTTTCTAGAAGTGTATTCAAATGGTACACACAACTGATAAGCAGTGCTGGGTTTAACGTATTATAAGTAACTCGAGTTATGTAATCAAATGACTTTTTCAAGTAACTAGTAAAGTAACGCATTACTTTTACAACAAAATATCAGAGTTACTTCTTCAAACAAGTAACGCAAGTCCCTTTGTTTTCCCATTTATCGACTGATATCTCTCCTGTCTCCACGTTGAAAAGAGATCGTGAGTCGTTGTGTGTGAACCTGATGGTTATTGTAGTTCCAGACTAAATGTGAGCATTTACTCGCACAAAAAAACATTCAGTATTCCTCAAAATGAATAAAATCTGAATGTAACGCAAACCTCCAATAGTTAAATGTTAAAAACGCATTTGTATGCATGAATCTCACTTTATTGGCCAATGTACTGGACGCTCATCCATAAGCAAAAATGGCTAGAATTTTTGGTTTTATTGGTGAAGTAAATGTTAAACTTTCTACTCCCGCGATCCAGCATTGTCTTATTTCAATTTTGGTGTAAAAGGACCTTTATATTGGTCAAAAAACCAAACTTATCTCTTATAAAATAACAAATAAATAAAAATCAAACAAGCCCATCCCAGATAAGAGAAGTAGCAACGCAAAAGTATCGTAACGCATTACTTTTAAGTAACGCAATATGGTAACTCCCCAACACTGCTGATAAACTGATCTCCTGCTGAGAACAAAGTGCATGACCAGGTTTTACCCTGTACGTACTTATCCAGAGCGCTCTCTTAGCTGAAGTTGGACAGATACTGGTGTAGATTGCAGCACTGTTATTTTGCTGCCAGGAACACTGGTCAGATATCCTCATCAATCTGATGACTAGCTGCTTTCTGAAAGCCATTTCCACACACATCTCGGTCCCTGATAGTGCGATCGCTCCTGAACTCACAGTAACCACTGGTGACCTCAAGAAGAGACAGAGGAGAGATGAACAAAATGCAGTGATGCTGACTATTCTTCACAGGTTCAGTGTTTCTGAATGAACTCTCAACTGCATTGCCTTTCTGATTTATAAATAACACACACACACATGCTTAAATGCCCAAACAAAGCTTATGTAGGCTTAACACTGCACAATGGCACACTCAACGAAAGGCTTGCACACAAACCCACATTATACAAAAAAAAATTCTGATATTTACTCAAAAATGGGCGGCTACAGTAGAAATGGACACTAATAATACATTCTACAACAACAGGGTGAACGTAATGGACTAATTTCAGTATTTCAATGGATATCTGATCAAATTTCCAAACAATATGTCACGTACAATTCTTGCCTGACTATGTTGGGACATCCTGAGAAAAAGGGGACAAGAAAAAGAAAAACAGCCCACAACCCCCAGCTCTAACCCTTAGCCTGGGGCGAAAAACTTCATTGGTCACTGGAGCGCTCCAGATTTTCAATCACTCTGCTCAAGCGGATGTTGAGGAGGCGGATCTGGGTATCGAGCTGGTCGATCTTCTCCTCCAGGGTTCCCGATCCGCCCCCTTTCCGCCAGTACGCTCCCACCGGTCCCGTCATGAAGTACACGGCCATGATGAAGCAAAGCGGCAGCACCGCCTTCTCTGGGTCACCCTCAAATTTCTGCAGAATGTACAGGCATGAGAGGGCGAAAAGTGCAACACGGGCCAGCCAGAAGAAACGGCCGAACACCGCATGAAGGATGTAGAAGAAGCCGCTCAGGAACAAGGACAGGAACCAGTAAGCCACCAACAAGGCTGCCACCAGGAGGAGAGCGCGAGCAGGAGAACTGGTTATGGACGATGTGCTGAAGTAGTGCGTCAGGTTAGAGGCTGAGAAGAAAACAGACAGACGGAAATAGAAGCGAAGAGAAATTAAGGACATGATTTTTGCATTATACACAAATAGCTGACATAATATGACACAAGTGTGACCAGACTTACAGTCAATGCCCATAACATCAAGCAGATCCACCCAGAGTTTCCACAAAGTGTCCAAAAATGAATCGACTCCATGAACAAACCTCTCTGTAGTTTTTGAGAAGAACTGCAAAAGAATAACAACACATTTTGAAATAAAGACTGCAAAGCTTTATTAATGATTAAATACATTTAATATCATAAAAACATGTACAGATCACAGAAGAAAATCAAAAAAATATATTTTATCCAAACTAAATTAGATTTGATTTATTATTCAGATTTAATTTGCATCACTCATTAAGATTTCTAGCACTGACACATTATTTTTAATGAGTAAATAACCAGAATCCTCCTCCTTTTGTCTCATTACCAAGTTTCTTAGTAATTATTAACAGTAATGATTAATTTAATATTTTTTGTTGAAAATAAAAAACTATTTTAACCATTTTTAAACAAAAATTATTTTAAAACAATTTAAAATAAAAATTTTTTTCAAATATTCAAGTTATGTCTACTCTATAACCTTTAAAATATTACTATAATAAAACATTAAGAACTCAAATTAAATGCAGTACAACAACATAGGTGCAGTACGTCACCTATTTTTAAATTAATTTGATTTATAGTAATAATAATAATGAGGTCTATTCCATTTTAGTAAGTGGAATAAGGGGTGAAATATGCTTAATTGTCATGCAAATAACTTGACTGCAAATAAATTACAATGGTCTTAAACATATAGGCTTTGTTCTCTTATTTTCTCTCAAATTTTAGAAAGAATAACAATAAAGTTGAAACCTTTAACTATCATTGCATTTCTAATTATGGCCATTTAGTAATGCACAACTGATAAATGATCCTGTATCTGCAAATATGTAAAAAATGTTGAAAGTTAAATAGCTATAAATCTATTTATAAGACAGTCATTCATATCCATCTACATAGATCAGTGGTTCTTAACCTGGGTTCGATCGAACCCCAGGGGTTCGGTGAGTCAGTCTTAGGGGTTCGGCGTAGGATAAGACACACCTGACTCATTTGATTTTAGGGTTAGCAATCATTTTTGAGGATGCTGAGAGTGGCACTTGTCAAGGTGAAGCCACGCATTTCTGAACTGGTCTCTGAAAGGCAACAGCAGAAGTCACACTGATTTGCAGTAAATATTCATATTATGTTTTTGTGTGAAAATCATGTTTTAATGGTTTTGTTCTTTGAACACAGTGATGTTGATGCACGGTTCATTTTGTGCACCAATAAAATACATACTTATGTGTTGAATTTGAAAAAAATCATATCTTAACTTTACAATTAAGAAGGGTTCGGTGTATGCGCATATGAAACTGGTGGGGTTCAGTACCTCCAACAAGGTTAAGAACCACTGATATAGATAAATAGATCTATATGGGCTAATGTGGCATGAATGACTGTCCTTGTCATTTTTCACAGACAAATCTTATATATATATATATATATATATATATATAAAGATTATTAACAATTATAACACTCTAGACTGCATTCTCAACAGCTCAAAATTGTCCATTTAATGGTTAGCAATGGTCAAATATACACATTCATACATTTTCTTTTCTTTATATAGTTAAAATGTAAATAAAATAGGAAGCTTAATAACAGAGTTTTTTAAAATATACTTAATGCCTATATCAAGTTACTTATGATATATGTATAATTATTACATAATATTGGAAATCAATTATTACGAAATGTTACAAGCTAGTGACGGACACAAGCAGAACGATGCTCTAGTTTTGGGACACGGTCACTGACAGCAGGTGATCTCGTATGCTTTATTCTAATGCACCTGCAAACAAAACTATGCACTAGCATGACAATATGATCTTATATGTACCCTGTACATCGCCCTGATGTTCTCCTCTCCGAAGACATTGCTGAGGGTTTGGTAGAAGCCGCTGGCCGCCCTCCTGAAGCTGTTCTGGCTGCTGGAGTCCTTCCTGCTCCGCGCTGCCTCAGTCAGCAGGACGAAGGCCAAAAAAACTCGCAAAACAACGGCTAATTTCGCTCCTTTCATTCTCAAAGACGACCTGACTACTGGAGATGCGTAATGGAGAAAATGCTGGAAAATTCAGAGCTTATAATAGACTGAATATATTGGTGTGGCGTGCCGGATGGAGACGCTGCGGTGAGATGGAGGAAGCGGCAATCGTGACTACAACCGTTAGCAGCGCCGGAAGTAGAAGATTTTTTTTTAAATAAAGTTTTTTTAATTGGTTTAAAATTTAAACCTTTGTTTTTGTTAAGGCTTCTATCCAGAATAAAATGGAAAGCTTCATAAAAATCATGAATGCAAAAAGGATACGGTTTTTCAAAATAATGGCTAAGTAACATGAGGGTGCTAAAATAACTGCTGTCATTTTTCACAGACAAGGTTTAAGACTAATCACCAGCTAAAATGCACGTTTGAGCTGTTTTAGCTGAAAGCAACTTGAACTGACATGTCTTAAATATATCAGCGCCATTGTTTTGTTCCCCAAAAAATTCTACTTAAATGTCCTGATAGAAGGAAGGCCTAATCCTGGCTTAATTTGAGCTCTTTTTTTGTGAAATCAGGGCAATTTTAAATAAATTTTAAATTGAAATAATACTTAATTTTATTATTTTTTACTGTATTTTTGAACAAATAAATGTAGCCTCGGTGCGCATACTTCTAAACCCGTCTTTCGGATGAGACGTTAAACCGAGGCCCTGACTCTCTGTGGTCATAAAAAATCCCAGGATGTCTTTCGCAAGAGTAGGGGTGTAACCGAAAAACTTCTTCCAAATTTGGCCTTGGTCCATCATGGCCTCCTAATCCCCCCCATACTCTAATTGGCTTCATCACTCTGTCTCCTCTCCACCAATAAGATGGTGTGTGGTGAGCGTTCTGGCGCAATATGGCTGCCGTCGCATCATCCAGGTGGATGCTGCACATTGGTGGTGGTTGAGGAGATTCCCCCCTACTATGTGAAGCGCTATATAAATGTAACATTTCTTCTTCTTCTAAAAATTAAAAAATTACCCAACCCAAACTTTTAAACAGAATTTTAATAGTAAACATACTTTTATTATACGTTTAGTTTATATGCAAACAAAAAGCGTTCGGCTCTTGCGTATACAACCACATTATCAAAAGGGTTAAAAACATATGTGGTTAAAGTAAAACATATCTCACAACCTTAACGTGATAGTTCACAGAAGAATGAAAATTATGTCATGATTCACTCACCCTAATTGTTCCAAACCAGGATGAACTGGTTTCCCAGCATCCCCTGGGGTGAGTCATACAGGTATGACATGAGGGTGAGTAGATCATGACAGAATTCACGTATATCTGTACTATTGATTACAAAGATACTTATTTTAACATATAATCATATTTTATAAACATACCCTTCAGTGTTTCCACCCTCAGTTGGGTTTAAAGTATTTCAGTATATTGTTACACTGGCTGCCTTTAGCAGAGTTCTTCTTGTCTCTGGTGTTAGAGGATTTATGCGAGTGTTTGGATGGGATTTTGAGGACTGGCCTCTGCTGTTTCCACTCAGTCAATAACTCCCTTTGCACATGAGCAGGAAGTTGTGAGAATACACAAGGGTCCACATTTGCAGGGATATCTGACTGAGGTGCCTGAGTGGTGGATGGGATATCATGGCTTTCTGTGTCTTTGATTAACCCAGTATGTAATTCTATGGTGGACTGAGTAGATGACAAGGTCTTGTTGAGTTCATGGTTATGAGAAGCAGAATTTCTGCTATGTATCAGTGCTGACTCGCAGCGTTCAGGGGTTCTTGGTTGGTTAAACGTCAACTTGGAATGATCTGCCGGGTCAACATCTTCAAGGGATGTGTCAGCGGAGCTGTAAATGAGCTGAGCAGAGTCTTTATTTTGAAAACTGGTAATCAGCTCCATCTGAATGTGTTCAGGAAGGAGTTTGAATACTTCCGGATCGACACCTGGAGGAAGCTTGGAACACAATGTCTCTTCTGGAATGTTGCTCAAGCAAGACTCTATAAAGTTAAAGTTTGTAAATTGTGAGTTTACAGGTGGTGGCTGTGTTTGTGATTCTTGAGTTGGAGATATTGGCATGTGTTTTATTGTTTTAATGCTGCCCCATGTTTTATCTTCTTTATGTAAAGCATCTGTCTGAATGAGCTGGGAATTGACAACAGACTCACAAAGATCAGGTTCCACCTAGGAACAATACAAAAGACAGATTCTGTTAGCCTTTTTTAACCGTTTTCAAGTTTTTGCTGACTTAAATGAGCATATAAAGTGTAATACATAATTGTCAGTTAGCAAGACTCATCTGTAACTGCAGTTATTCATTCAATAATAAATAAAATTATAAATACATTACTGTTCATAAGTTTGAGGTAAGTTATTGAATTAATCTAAAGTGACATTTAAGATGTTAGAAAACAATTCATTTCAAATAAATGCTGTTCTTTGACAAATATTAAAATGATTTAGTACACCAGTTTTCAATATTGATAATAATCAGCATCAAATCAGAATATTAGAAGGATTTCTGAAAGATCATGTGACACTGAAGACTGAAGTAATGATGCTGAAAATTTGCTTTGCACCACAAAAATATAAAACTTTTTTAACCATCCTTCAAAAGAATTCTTACATTTTAGTTTAAATATATGAATAAAAGATGAACAGAATTATTAAAAATGACTCCCAAATAAGCTTTTAAGATCTATAAAACTCATAAAGCCACATTACAGCTCAGAGACGGCTTTGGAAAAACAAAACACTAGCATTAAGATGACTGAAGAATTAAAACACCGATATTTATTATATTTTATTAGAATGAACAGCTAGAAAATAAAGAAATTCTGACCTGCTGAGATGTCATTTGTGTTTTTGTAGGAGATTTCTGAGTGAAGAAAGAGGCGATGGAGCTCTTACTGGAGCTTTTAGTCTGCAGGTTACTGAAACACACATTCAGCAGGGTCAGATGGAACGGCTCGCGTATGTCCACCATTTTTCGAAAGAGCTTCACGGACAATAACAGTAACTGGGGCACGGCCTCACTGTTTCCTAAGATAAAGAAAGGAGATATGAATAACAACAGTACAGCACAAAAAAAAAAAAAAATCTGGTGATGTCACAAACATCTTATTGCTGTATTTTTTTAACAATTTGTGTGATTTATGAAGTAATTTGTGCACATGCAGTACAGGCATTATACAGTTAAAGCATCCAAAAGAGCAGAACTGTACCGCCAGTGATCTTGAGCCCGGTGTGGTTGGGTATAGGACACTGTCGGCTCTCTCGACTGAACCAGCGGTTCGTGACTGTGTACCGGCGAATCGTCAGTCTGAATGTGTGTGGCTGCCTGCCGTCTTTATGCATCCTAGAGAGAAACAAACTATAGACATGCCAAAGAAAAGTCTATTGTTCTTTACTTTACACTGATATTGCAAAATATAACTTTCACCTCTCAGTCAGGCTAGTGAGTAGTTCCTCAATTTTCTTCACAACTTCCTCTAGTGTTGAAATTTTCTTGAATGAGTCCTCGTCGCTGAGAGACTGAAATATATCATTTACATTACAGATGATTTTAGCATTCATGCAGCATCATTCTTATACTGTTTGGGAATCAGAGCTTGTAAAATGATGATGAACTATCGTTCAAAGGTTTGGGGTAAGATACCAAATTCTTTTTTTAAATGAACACAGTAATACCTTGAGGTGCGAGCATAATCCGTTTCAGGACTGAGCTCGTAACTCGAATTGCTCGTATCTCAAATCATTTTCCCCATAAGAAATTACAGGGAAAAAATTCCGGCCCTCTAAAATACTCCCTTATTAGTGCTAATAACAATGGAAAAAACATGTTTTTAATTGCTATAAAGACACACACACACACACAATTGCTATAAATATTGCTATAGATAACGCAAACACAATACGGAAATGTATTGGATCGCCTCAGAACCTCAAATGTATTATTATTGAACACACATAACTCGTGCTGCTCTCAGCTTAATACTCATGAATCATTCGACGCCTCCGGTAACCACTGCTGTAAAAACAAGGTGGCCCTCTAGTGGAGATCATATGCAATTACCCAATAAATGTATGTAAGATACACCACAGGAAGACTCGCGGGAGATGCGTATGGAAGTCGACGAACACGTGAAGTAAACAAGTGAGGCGGCGTGAGTGCCCGACCCCCTAGCTTTCGCGTCTGTAAGCTGCTCGTATATCTCAAATCTTTACTCGTATCTCAAAGCAAAAATAGCTTGAGGGCTTGCTCGTATCTCGGAATACTCGTACGTCGGGGCGCTCATATCTCAAGGTATTGCTGTCCTTTTATTTACCATAGATGCATTAAATTAATTAAAAGACAATAATGACATTAATGTTATAATTATGCTCTTTTGACCTTTCTATTCATCAAAGAATCCTGAAAGAAATGTATCATTGCGTCACAAAACTATTAAGCAACTGTTAAAATTGATAATAATAAGAAATGTTTCTTCAGCACCATTAGATGGATTTCTGAAGAATTATGTGACTGCTGAAAATTCAGCTCTGCCAACAAAGGAATAAATTACATTTTAAAATATATGAAAGTAGAAACACCGTTTCCACTGTATTTTTAAATCACTTAATGCAGCCTCCACTCCTCTGTTTCTACAAAAAAAAAAATATTGTTAGTTTTACTTTTGAGCTTCTCTATCCCTCTAACTTACTCTTGACATTGGCATTATGGTATTGCAATTATTGTTGGCTCTTGAATCATAAATGAAGGAATGTATTGTCATTTATAAACAAAGCCTCCAAGGACCTCCATTCTCTTGAACCTACGCTATAATCTATAATGCAACAGATAATAATAAAGGAGAATACCTGAGGAGGACCTGCTGGCGTGACTGGAGACTCGTCAATGCCACAGGCAAGGTTTTGAATCCTTTTAGCGGTCACTTCACCAAACTCCTTCACCAGGTCAGGCAGAGGATATAACTGTAGATCTCTCACACTGACCAGACCCAGAGTTTTTAGCTTCTCACGTGTCTTGTAACCAATCCCTGTAAATACAGCCAGTGTTTACAGATTATAACCAGTATACAGTCATGCTTTGAGATACGAGCGTTCCAACATACGAGTATTTCGAGATGCGAGCAAGCCTTCAAGCTAACTTTTGCTTTGAGATACAAGTTAATATTTGAGATATGAGCAGCTTCCAGGTGTTCACAAAAACAGCAGTCGAGAGAAGATCGAGTGCGCGCGTGGGGAATGTTTGGAGATGTCATGCGCGCAAGGGATTAAAGTGAGCTTGCGGGCTCCCGTTCTTTCATGTGTAGATCCGTTATCTGCTCGCGGATGTCATTAACACACACGCAAACATCAGTTTTGAGCTTGTTTCGTTTTGGTATGGATTTGCTGCCATAGTTGACTTCCGTACGCATCTGCCTCGAGTCTTCTGTATTGAACATTCTCATAACATCTGATGTACTCGATACATCAGAAGAAGAATGGCATCTACGCTGATATTATTCTCTGTTTATTCCGAGGTTACCATGGTCAGCCGGATCCGGGCCGTATCCAGATCAGATGAAGGACCTGCACCTGGACACGAGCACAGCACTGCCCTGAAGTGTCTGTGGAGACCGTGACTCTACTAAACCCTCCCCGGTGTAGATCATGAACCCATCTCCAATCGGACTTAATATTAGACTTTAATTATCAATATAATAATCAAACTATCAATCAATCAAATCGATCAATAATCATAAATTCATCAATTGTATTAATTCACCTGCTCTTTTAAGGCTGCCGTTAAGCCAAACAAACTTTGTTTATAATGTTTTCATGTGACCAATGTAAAGCTGCTTTGAAACAATCTGTATTGTAAAAAGCGCTATATAAGTAAAGGTGACTTGACTTGACTTGACTTATTGTGTTTACGTACTCTACGTAACCTATGTAATCTATGTCATCCCTCCCTCCTCCTCCTCCTCCACCGCTACTGTATCGTCTGTAACGAAGGTAAGAACTCATAATTAAAACCACATTTTATTTTATATCACTAATCATTATATAGTATAATTTTGTGTGTGTGTGTGTATGCATGCCTCTATAGCAATTAAAAACATGTTTTTTTCCATTGTTATTAGCACTAATAAAGGAGTTTTTTAGAGGACCGGAATGGATGAATTTTTTTCCTGTTATTTCTTATGGCAAAACATGATTTGAGATACGAGCTCGGTCCTGGAACGGATTATGCTCATATCTCAAGGTATGTCATGTGATGGGTGAGCTTATGTCTCATCTTACCAGGCACTCGGATTAGTCCTGTAAGGCTGCTCATGAGCTCAGCAGTGCTGTATGGCAGGAGGGTGGTTTGCTGGTTGGGTTTAAAGGTGCCTGACACCAGCTTGGCCAAGAGTTTGTTGCTAGCGATGCCAGCACAGCCCGTTAGTCCCAGCACGCTGAAGATGGCTTGTCTCATCTCAGCTGCGATCACAGAGCCTACAGCCAGTCGGGCGTTCTCCTCCTCAACTGCAACACCTGAAGATGAGCATGATGATTTATAATAACCAGAAATCTCTAGCAATTCTTCCATCGAACATGAAATACAATACGCTGAATTCCTCCAAATCATTAAATGACACTTAAAGAGATTTTCAACCAATGACCTACAACCATTGTTTTGATGTGATGTGGCGCTCTGACTCACATTCATGTTTATATACGTGTCCACTAAAGGAGAGATCTGAAACACGAGTCTCCTCCAGTCTTCTCTCCACCATTTCTGTAACATCCATGAAGTTTTCGTCAAAGCCCAGCCTCTCCACGAGGGGGCAGTACGACATCAGCAAGTCTTGGGCAGATAAAAGTCAAAATCTGGTTTACAGGCCGTTCAAACAGGCTTGGCTTGCACACCTTAATAAATCTCAAACAAAGAATGTTTTTTTTTTTTTTTTTTTTACAGATGTCTCTTTTGAGACAAGGTGGCATTTATTTAAATCTAAAGTAAAAACAGTAATACTGCGAAATATTATTACAATTTAAAACAACTGTTTTATTTGTACTATCTATATATAACAAATGTGTATTTGAATTTTTTTTATGATGGAAAAGCTGTATTTTCAGCATCATTACTCCAGTGCCACGTTATCCTTCAGAAATCATTTGAATAGGCTGATTTGGTGCTCAAAAAGCATTTATTATTGTCAATGAAATAGAAATAATTTGTATAAAAGTAGTAATTTCTTTGCAAATAAAGAATCTTACTGATCACATGGCAGCACATAAAATATCCATATATATAAAGTGTAATTATATATATATATATATATATATAGATAGATAGATAGATAGATAGATAGATAGATAGATAGATAGATAGATAGATAGATAGATAGATAGCGGTAATTGTTACTATAATTGTATTTAATACACCCTAATATGATATATAATATGCAAATGTATACATTTTACAGACACATAATAAAATATGTATTCAAAAAAGCATGCTCTTACCAGTGACTTTGTAGGACATCTCTCTGTAATGGGTGAGATCTTCTCCTTTCACTAGCACCAGCTGCGGGCATTTCTCCACTGCATCAGTCACTGACATCAGCTTGGTCACGCCAAGTTCTCTCGCCACGTAGTTACACGTCACAATAATGTATTTCTGCTGTATCCCTAAGAAACCAAAGATGTAGACGGAGACAAGTATAACGTTACATATGTCAGAAGGATAAGAATGAGTTTAGAGTAAGAACTGATTAGAATGTCAATGTGTTTCTTGAATGCAATGCAAGTCGCTTTGGATAGAAGCGTCTGCCAAATGCATAAATGTAATCGAGTATTTTGATGAGTTAGTTTACGCTCTGTCTGTGGTTTTACCAAGAGGTTTGTTTCGAAGGGCTGGATTTCGGATCATCTCAACTTGTGCATAGAAGCAGTCCAGGTCAAAGTGCAGAATTACTTTTTGAGATATGGAAGTAACCTTGTTAGTGATACTTCCTTCTGAAATTATCAATCACATAAAGACAGTTAGATGCAATCTATTCAAATTGAATTTTAAGCTGTAGTGAGATATTGAGCTATGCATTTCGACTAAACAAGCATGTGTACCTAGAGTAAATATCGTCTATAATATTCATGCAATACTTTTACATATATAGACTGAAGTTCACATAGTTGAGCCCACCTGTCTCCAGCATGTCTGACTCTAAACTGCGATCCCAGTCATTATTGTCCCCTTCCTCGTCCGTGTCCATATTTACTATAACACAAGAGACAGATTTGTGGGTATATGAGACTAACAATCAAAGCAAAACAATATTTATAATCAAAAACAGCAAAAAAAATGTCGCCACCAACATCAAAACAAACCCACTGCTCACGATTATCAAATGCTGGCAGTTTTACTGCCACCTATCGGTCTGGAGCAAAATACACAATAATAAGATTATCCAAATATAAACAATTAATAATTAATTAATTGGACAGTAAACCAGTGATATTAGTGTATACATTGCTATCTATTGAATGCAAAACAGAAATAAAAAAAATCATAACAAATATTTAGGCTAATTAATTAAAAATGTTCGGAAAACGTAGCATTCATTGAAATAAATAAAGTATTTCGATATACGAGTATTTAAGCATAATTGGAACTCTTTAAACTGTTACTCTAATTATCTATGTAATATAATAATAATAATAATAAGAAGAAGAAGAAGAAGAAGAAGAAGAAGAAGAAAATATACTATACAAGTGCATAATAAAACTTTTCTTTTGATTACACGAAATATAAATTATTTTTTATTTTATTATTATTATTTTTTTTTTATATATATTTTATTTTTATTTTTATTTTATTTATTTTTTACATTTGTTAATGTAGGCATTATATGTTTTCCTTAAAAGGAATTATAGAAAATAATACACAATTATAGAATTACAGAATTATACAAATCATAAAACCGATGTTTTAAAAAAAGTAGCATTAATTTAATAAAATACCATGGATATTTAAGCATATTTTAAATAAATAATTTATTGAACCATAAAACATTTTAATAAAATACCATGGATATTTAAAACTTTAAAACCAATAATTTATTGAACCATAAAACTGACATAATGTAAGCCGTTATTTTGTATTCTGAAGGCTTTTATTTTCAGAATTGATGTGTCGTTTTGTTGCGAATAAAGTCGTGACAGCGTTTGGAAGTTCCGTTTATATCTAAAGCTTTTATGTGTGGAGTCTCTCACACACACACACACACACACACACACACACACACACACACACACACAGTTGCTTTGCTTGACCTTGTAAGCAGTGGATCGAGTAGTCACGTGATTGTGATCTGCCGTAAATTGTTTCGCACAGCTCAGACAGGAAGTAGACGCGTTTTCGCGCATGCGCGGTACCAATCGTGTTTCCGCTACGAATCAAGTAGCCACAGGTGTGTCAATAAAAATTGGGCTTGTTTTTGATGACAAACCCGCCCAAATTTCCTATATAAATGCTTTATCTAGTTGGGCTGGAAATCGTCAGTCCAATCTGGCAACACTGATTGTAAGAAAGGAGGAAGCAGTTCCTCGGCGCAGTGACTCTCCATCGACTCCGTTCCTGTGTTTGGAGCCATGTCGTTTCGGAGAGCGTTCAGCCTCGCGTGCGGCGTCGCCGGCGGTTCTGCGGTGCTAGTGTGCGCGGCGGTCGCGGCAGATAATCGCGGGTACTTGGGAGAGCAACGCCGGTTGAGGAAGACGGTGGCTGCCGTGCACGCAGCGCAGCCCGCGGCGTGGCCCACTGCGAACGGATGGGATTTCAACTGGGACAAGTAAGAAATAGAGGCGATTTTACGGTTGATTACCGTATTTATATTGTATTTCAATGCATCTGGATGAACGACTCTCACTACAATGGTGCATGTTCAGAAAACCATTGGTAATGTCCAAAACCATATTGTTTATTGCCTTCGATCAAAGGCTTTGATCAATGGTGATAATGAACAGATCACCCAGTTCAAAGTTTGATCTTGAAATCTTTGGCTTTCACATTTAACACTGATTGAAAATGTCACTGATCTTATTGGTTCAGGTCGTTTTTGTCTTAGACCTGGTTAGTTGTCACTAATATTGTTTCTACTTCTCCTATATTCTTGTAAGTCGATTCTTTAGAAAGTGAATTTTTTTTTTAAATCTCTGATATACCTTTGTATTATGTTCAAAATGATATGAGTTTAATGTGGGGATCATAATTGGACTTATATTTTAAAAATTAGCAAACTATAAAGTAAACAATCAATACTTCTCACTCAAAAAAAACTGCATGATTTAAAACTGTAAACTTTGAAAACTGTATCAAATATTTTTGGTTCTTAAACTGTGAACATGATCTACTGCCAAATGCATAAATGTAAATTGAAACGCACTTAAGATTAAGTTATCCTACACAACCCAACAAACATTGCGATTGATCGATGTCTGTTGGTAGTTGAAAAATTGTACTTTAAAAAAATGCTTTGATTTTGAACTAATTATAATGTTAATGTGTAGCTTAAATGCAATGCAAGTTATTTTATGAAAATGTTGGTAAACCTGCGATATAGCGTCGGTTATTACCTACTAGCACCAGCAGGGGTAAACCTCCGATATAGCGTCGGTAAGTAATAACATTACAATAGACCCAAAACAGCTCTAATAACATGAAAAGACACCCAACGAAGCTGTTGTTAACAGTTTCAAGTTTATTTAAAGCACCATTCACCAATCACGGATAGTTATCGACAAGCATAATCAGGAAGTTCGGAAAATGTCTGTTCGCCGAAACTGGTTACGATATCTGCAAGAATTTGCCTATGACGGAAACAATGCATGACTAGGTCTTCTCAACTTCAGCTTCGCTCTCATTCACATGTTTTCGATGATGAGAGCATGTTGTCTGCTAAAGTATTTCCGGTATGGTAGTAGGTGCCGTTTAATTTCCGACGCTATATCGCTGGTTTACCAAAATGTTCATAAGGAAAAGTCGCTTAATAATCAAAATGTGTCATTGAAATTTCTTTTGAAATAATGAATGTTCAAATGTCTTCAATTGCAGTCTCTTGAAAAGTTTCTTCCCGTAAAACTCATCTAATTAACATTGCTGTAGTGTTTGCATTTACTGTAAGCACCATTGTCATAGGTTATTAAATTGAGTTCAGTGGGCCTCATTTGTGTATTGGCGCTTTCAGACGTGACCCCTCCTCTATGGTGAACGGGAAGAAAAAGGGGAGTGCTGGTGACACCGGAAATCTAGATGGGGAGAACAACAAACCCAAGGCCACGCGCCACATCTTGCTCATCCGACACTCTCAGTACAACCTCAAAGGGGATGGAGATAAAGAGAGGGTCTTGACAGCTTTAGGTACTGAGCCTAATCCATTAGACGTCATATTAGGTCATCAAATTGATGAAACGGTAGAGTGTGGCGCTTGCAACGCCAAGGGTTCGATTCCCAGGGAAAGCAAGAACTGATTAGAATGTCAATGTGTTTCTTGAATGCAATGTAAGTCGCTTTGGATAAAAGCATCTGCCAAATGCATAAATACAAATGATCACATGTCTCGGCTGCAGGACGGGAACAGGCTGAGTTTACAGGGCAGAGATTAGCAGCGCTCGGATTGAAGTATGATGTGCTCATCCACTCCTCTATGACCAGAGCAACGGAGACAGCCAACATCATCAGCAAATACCTTCCAGGTATTTATTCCAGGATTCAATAATAATAATAATTCATTACATTTATATAGCGCTTTATCAAAGTCTCTCAAAGTCGCTTTACATGGAAGGGGGAATCTCCTCAACCGCCACTAGAGTGCAGCATCCACCTGGATGATTCGACGGCAGCCATATTGCGCCAGAACGCACACCACAAACTAGCTTTATTGGTGGAGAGGAGACAGAGTGATGAAGCCAATCAGAGAAAGGGGATGGTTAGGAAGCCATGATGGACATATTTGGCCAGAATGCCGGGGTTAAACCCCTACTCTTGCGAAAGACATCCTGGGATTTTTAATGACCACAGAGAGTCAGGACCTCGGTTTATCGTCTCATCCGAATGACGGTGCTCATTTCAGTACAGTGTCCCCGTCACTATACTGGGGCGGTAGGACTCACATAGACCAGAGGGTGAGCACCCCCTGCTGGCCTCCTAACACCACTTCCAGCAGCAATCAGTCTCCCATCCAGGAAAAGACCACACACATCCCCGCTTAGCTTTTGTGAGCAACCAGTCGTAGGCTAGAGGGTGACATTGCTGCCGGCAATCATGCCGCTAGGACTGCCATATTTTGTTGAAGGTATAATTGAACGGCGAACTTTTCAGAACCTAGTAACAAATTAATTCTCTTTCGTGTCTTATTGTGCCTGAATGGTTTAAAATCAAATTTAAACCAGCAATCCTGAAAAAACACACAAAAAATACTTTGAGATACGAGTATTCCGAGATGCGAGCAATCATTTGATCAATTATTGCTTTGAGATGCAAGTAAATATTTGAGACGCTTACAGACAAACGTTAGGTGTTGGAGCACTCGGAGCAGCCCATGCGCCTCTCTTGTTCACTTTACCTGTTCATTGACTTCAGGGGGCGACGAGTGATTCACTAGTATTAAGCTGTGAGCAGCACGAGTTATGCGTGTTCAATAATAAATGTGAGGTTCTGAGGCGATCCAATACACAACACGGGAAGAAACACTACACTTCCATACTGTGTTCGCGTTATCTACGTAAACTACACTATCCCTCCCTCCTCCGCTACTGTATTGTCTGTCTCGAAGGTAAGAACTCATAATTAAAACCACATTTTATTTTATATCACTGGAACTCTTATATACTATAATTTGTATGTGTATGTTTCTATAGCAATTAAATTTTTTTTCCATAATTGGCACTAATAAGTGAGGTTTTTTTTTTTTTAGAGGGTCGGAACGGATTAATTTTTTGGGGGAAAAATGATTCGAGGAACGAGCAATTCGAGTTTCGAGCTCCGGATTATGCTCTTATCTCAAGGCATCACTGTACATGAAAATAATAAACTTTCATGACAAAGAAACGTCACATGAGCATAACTGCGATAGAGAGACGATCATTCAAAATCAATACCAGTTGTGTACATGTTTCATCTTGTAAAGGGTTCTGTTGTAGCAATTCAGAATGGTTATTTGTTTCAATTATGTTTTAGGTGTGGAGCTTATAAGCTGTGCTTTCCTGCGAGAGGGTGCGCCCATCGAGCCCGTCCCACCTGTCACTCACTGGAAACCAGAGGCAGTGGTCAGTGCAAAACTAAGTCTTGCTTAGCCCATCTGAAGGCATTATCACTCACTTGAAGTCATATGTCCGCACGTTTTGATTGTGTATGTGTGTGGTTCTGTTGATGACGCAGGTCATAACAGAACCCATCTTGATTGCTACTGCTGGCGTACAAACCATAATGAAACCATCTCGATTCTCTTCAACGAACATCAAACAGTCCTTTTACTGCTTTAGTTGTTGTTCTGCTGGTCATCCTAAAGCCTGATGTCTGAAATGTTTGATGAAGAGTGTTGAGTTTTGTGCGGCGTGGAGTCCTTCCTGCCCTCACGTGGATGGTTGTGAAACTCTTGTGCTGGTTTCAGCAGTACCATGAGGACGGCGCACGGATCGAGGCAGCGTTCCGCCGGTACATCCACCGAGCCGACGCCAAGCAGAAGGAGGACAGCTACGAGATTATCGTCTGTCATTCTAATGTCATCCGCTATTTTGTGTGCAGGTTTGTGTTCGCTTGCTACTCAGTCCAGACTCTCTATCCTTCTTTTTGTCCTCTTGAAAGCTTTTATGAAAACCATAAAAAAAAGGGCAATCGTAAGTATGCTCTGATCACTTTGTATTGTTATGCGCATGTGGTTGCAAAAGTTTTTCGGAAGCCCATTTCTGCCTCATAAGAAAAAAAATGCTTTGGTAAATCATAAACGAGAAATTTATGAGATGCTAGTCATTGTGAGACAAAAAGTTGAAATTATGATAGCAAGAGTCAAAATGAGTTTTTAATATAAAATTCATCTTCTGTCATTTTAATTATTTGTTTAAATTGCATAATCATGATTTACCAAAGCATGATTTTATTTTCTTCCAAAAATGGGTTGCCATGTTGAATGTTATTCATAAACCGTTTGCAACCTATTATCATTGATTCTTGCTCAGTCAAACATCGCTATTGCTGTTGCTCATACCTCTAACATTTTAGCAAATGAGAAGGATATAGACTCATATTGAATGAACTCAGGCTATATCGAGAGACCATTATATTATAGTGATCTGGGAACCCCTAGACCCTAGCAACTGCATAACCACTTAGCAACCCCATGGAAACCTTCCACACAACATAACATCACCTTTTGCACAGGTGAGCATATGCATTAACTGCACTAAAGGGGTCGTGATTTTTGGATTTTAAAATGCTCGTAATTTAGAAATAAAAGGCCACTTTCTATCCTGACTTTAGTCCTCTGATTTGATCTTTTAAGACCCGAGGACCAGATATGATGAATGAAGACCAGGAGTCAGAAGTGCAGTAAATGGAATTTTAGTTTGCAGTTTCATCAGCAGAAGCTTCAAATCTCACAAGGAGTTCGTAGGCCGCCCCACATACAATAACATTGTTACAGCAATTATACTCTAACAGAGGGTGCGAACTACGTCATCGACTACGAGGCTTTTCTGTGAGACTTCAGTGTAAATCTTTGCAATGAAATAACAATTTCATCATCAACTAACGGTTCAAACAGTGTAAATAAGTGGAGACGGTATCACTGATTATAACAGGAGTTTTGGCAAGAGTCACTGATCAACTCGCGTTGTGTGATTGACAGCTCCAGTGATTATAAAGGGAACCTTCTCCGAGCGGTTTTTGTGTATTATTTTCACACATGACTTCTCATCACGAGGTCATGGTTTACTCTGTTAAAAGCATGATTGTAATGAGATGTGTTTGTCCAGGGCTCTGCAGTTTCCTCCAGAGGGCTGGCTGAGGATGGACTTGAACAACGGCAGCATCACCTGGCTGACGATTCGCCCCA
This sequence comes from Rhodeus uyekii, assembly GCA_037043235.1. Classification (NCBI taxonomy): domain Eukaryota; kingdom Metazoa; phylum Chordata; class Actinopteri; order Cypriniformes; family Acheilognathidae; genus Rhodeus; species Rhodeus uyekii. The sequence goes on from JAWRVZ010000113.1 coordinate 350,668, forward strand.
GTGGTCGAGTGGCTCTCAGAGCGCTGGGAGACTCTGGCTTCATACCGCCAGATAAACTCACCCGGACTTGATGTTCTCAAGCTAGAGTAGCACTCCGTCATTATAGCCTAGAACCGAAGGATAATTGAGATGGACTGATATTAGGGTTCCAAGGGGCCTTAAATGTTTAGCTGAATGCTGTCTAGAATATGAATATGCCGTTTTCGATGCACAAAAATCCGTAATACAGAATGTGACTTCAAATGTACCACCTCCTACAGCTAGTTTAACAAACTCATACATGGCTGCAATTTAGGAGAAATGTCCTCACAACTCTACCGTCTGTTGCTGTGGCGAACTGTTCTCCTTGAGTGTTATACTTTTGTATTTGTTTTTTAAACGGGCAAGTTGAGAATGATTTATTCCTCCAACTAGACACTCCTGTGCCAAGCTTTGTTTGAATAACCAGCAAGTGTACCTTTTTGTTTTTGTGTAGAAGGCATCTTTTTCAGCTTTATACAAACTCTGGAGGTTTTGAGGCAGTTGGTGCCTGTTTGCACTGTTTACGGGGTTATGTTTGGGATTGTCGAGGCAAGGTGTGAGTATCTTGCTGGTGAGGATGATGCTGTATTAATGTTTGATGATTGTTTGTACTCAAATTGACAGTAAATGTTTTTGCATCAAGTTGTCATTGTTTCACTGCAGTCAAGACACAAACACGTTTGACATTTTAATTAAAAAAAAAATCCTGAAAAAAGACGTTTTAGGACTAAATTTCTGCATTTTTTTTTTATTAGCATACAAAATTTAAGGGGAATAATATACTATTTTCATAACATTCACTCAGATATGCTATTGTTAAAGTTTGGAGTAAAAAGTATAAATTTACCAAGTCACGCTATTTCTATTTCAAATAAATGCGGTTCTGATTAACTTTAAGTCACCATTTTCACAAAAATATTTAGCACAACCAATTTCAACACTGATAAGAAATTTATTTTATTTTTTATTTTGCACAACAAATTAGCATATTAAAATTACTTCTAAAGGATCATGACTCAAGACTGCACTTTATTTATCGTTCGCCAATAAAACAAATACTTTCCTTTAACATATTGTAATAAAATAAAACTAGAAATGCATGCAACGTAAAGGCCAGGACAACAAAAATAATTAAATTCTCAACAAATTGCAACTCATTTTCAATTCACCAGTGTTGGCACTACAAAGCATTGTTTAACAAAAAGTAAGGCTGGCATTGATACAACACTAGCAGTAACTAAACCGTAAACCTTTTTTTCTCTCACAATCGTATTTAAGAGGTATTCAGACACTGCATATGCCAATGCTACTGGACTGTATCTTATACTAGGGGGAAAAAAGTCTATCCAGCTTGTATGCGATCAGTGCATTTGTCATGCACTTCCGAACAGATCGTAATCAAAAGGCACTAAAGCTTTACAAAGCAAAGATCAACAGGCCAGCACTACACTGAGAAAGATGGACACCTAAAGAAATTGATCACGTGATCTGAAAGTACCAGAGAGGATGTTCTGAACTCATTTCACATGTAGCCTTGATTTAAAAAAGATTGGGGTTCATCGCTTAAGATCTGGCAACATGGGTCCATTTCGAAAGCCAATGAGAAAATCGCACTAAAGATCTATCGGTGAGATTGAAGATAATGGTCTTTGAGCACATTTAAAGTGCACTTACAACACTGGATTCACAATCATCAAGTCTTACAGCTATTATGACATTTCCATCCACACTCATCAATCGTCGCCAACTTTGCATGTTTGAACACAGAACGGCTCAGATTCAAGTCTTGCTAACAAACCCAACAGTCTCATCCGTTGGGAGATGAACTAGCCTACGTCAAAATCCAAAAAGAAGTAAAAGTGCGAATACATAAATGATAAATCACATTTATTGAATATTTCTCACACGTTATAGACCACTTTTCCCCCCCAATACCTAAGGCTGCTATTAACAACGCATGAATAAACACCTGCTGCTTTTAAGATTCAGGAGTTGGTCTTTCTTTTAAGAAATGTAAGGCAGTTCTCCAATTAAAGAATAAAAAAAGTGACTTCTGACAGTCAGTCGACTTTTTTTTCTCTTTTTCTTAAAAACCCATTAAAATGAGCATTTTGTGCTACTGACGGTTAGCTAGCAAAAATAATTCAATAATTTACTACTAGGTTATTTTAATTTAGCTCTGGGTTTCTGCGCTTATATATTGACATCTTTTCCCCCAATTTAAATGACTGCGTTAAGTGGGAAATTGTTCATTTCCATTAAAGACACTGCTTTGTAAATCCACAGATGCATCTCCCAAACGCGCGCGCACACACACGCACGCACGCACGCACGCACAGAAAAAAAGAAAACCAGGTTATAAAAGCCTATACGACCATCACAGATCGACCAAATATATATATATATATATATATATATATATATATATATAATATGACGATGGTTCATGTTGTTGATTCCGTTAATAATGACGACCATTACGGGTGATTAAACTTTATTAACGGAGCGTGTGCTGCCAGCACGACATCTTAGATACAAGTGACAAAACTCACGTGTGTACTCTGTACAACATACTCGGGCTAATGTTCTTAAAGGGCCATACACAGTTACAACTCTGTACAGATCATTTGTCACAATGATCTACAGTTCAAAAACCCACAGGAGATGTGCATATTATTATTATTTGAGCTGTTCTATGAACCAAGGAGCAATCAAACTTAAGGACGGGCTGCGAGATCTTATCTGCGGTTCGCTCGGCGCCGAGAGCCCAGTTTGAGTGGATTTCATGGCTTCCGTTATGACATTGTTCTCCTCTGTGATGTTCCATCCTCTGAAACAGCCCACGCTGGATTTAGTCATTTCAGTTACTAATCAGTAGAAACTGGCGGTGGAGCTAGACGGGATGGAGAGCGTGTTAGGTCTGTCTCCTTCCGTTATCTCCGCTGCACTGTACACTGAACAATAAAAAAGCTCTTTGAAGCAAAACTCAAGAGAACCACACGAGTAAAATCAAATCTGGTTTATTCGAGTGTTTTGCTTAAGGAAAATATCTGCACACACATAGTTATATACAGTAGCCTCTCCCACAAGCTAAACTTATGACGCATTAGCCTTTGTGAAATGATACAATATATCATATGAGTTTCGCCGTTCCGGATGTTTATCCTTGAGTTCTGCTGGCAGGACAGCTAAAGACACAAATGAAGAGATACATGAGAGGGACGAAATGTTCCTCTATCACACAAAGACAAATTTCTTAGGATCTGACAAACAACTTCTAACATCAGAAAAACAACAGCTTATAACACAGTGATTTGATACATATTCTTTCAGAGCGTTTGTTAAATGGGGGCGTCGCCAAAATGTTTTAGCCGAATGCGCTGGACGTAACTGACGGGACTGTAATTAGAGTGAGCTGGGCTGTAGCGAACGGGGCTGCAGACGTCCGGTGAGCCCATGTGATGAGCTGGGCTGAAACGGCCCGCGGGCGACATCAAACCGCTCGCTGGAGAGCCAGGGGTGACCGAGGGACCCCTGAAATGGCTCTTGTACACGGCAGGAGTCTGCCAGCTGAAAACAAATACAGATCTATTAACGGAACAGAACTATTCGTTACGAGAGGTTCTTAAAAAAGAGAACAGCGTATCATAAACAGGTTTTTTCTTGCGCTTTGACAAAAGAATATATAGTATAGTAAAATAAACGTTTTAATGTGTAGACGATCTAAACCTACCTTTGCATTTCTAAGTGGGAGAATTCCTGAATTGTGCTCTTCCATTTGTGAATACTGGGATACTTCAGAGGGTCAACATCGGTGGCTCCTAAAGCGGATAAAACCTCTCTGTCCAACTTGCTGGGTGAATCGCTGAAAAAGGAAGGAAAGAGCGAATGTTTGAAGCCAAAAACAACTTGAATTTTCCAATCATTGTAGAGATTCGATCTCCTATAGAATCTGAATATAGTTTTAAGTGAGCAGAACTAGAGACGTGTGCGGGAATTTCCGGACATGGTACAAAATAGAAACTAAAAGATGTCCCGCTGTTTTTCTCTCTGTTTTTCTTTACCTTCAGAAAATGTGACAAAATATGGAACTTGTGGGACACAATTTAAATTGTGATTTGTGTGATAGCAATAAAAACAATTTTTTAATTACAATAAAAAAAGTTTCAGGTGGGTACGATTTTGAAGAAAAAAAAAAAAGTCTCTTATGCTAACATCGTTACAAATTCAAATAACTTTTCCATTTTCATGCATTTTTAAGTGTAACTTATTCCTGTAATGGTTAAGATGACTCGGGTAACATTTGTTATTATCATACATATTTCAAAATGTCATCAAAATAATAATATTAAAAGATAGAATGGATAACAAGGTTGCCAATTAAGGTTGCCAATTTCATTTATTATTGTCAATGAAATATAAATAATTTGTATAAAAGTATTAATTTCTTTGCAAATAAAGAATCTTACTGATCACATGGTAGCACATAAAATATCCATTTATATAAAGTGTAATTATATATATATATATATATATATATATAGATAGATAGTAGTAATTGTTACTATAATTGTATTTAATACACCCTAATATGATATATAATATGCAAATGTATACATTTTACAGACACATATTAAAATATGTATTCAAAAAAGCATGCTCTTACCAGTGACTTTGTAGGACATCTCTCTGTAATGGGTGAGATCTTCTCCTTTCACTAGCACCAGCTGCGGGCATTTCTCCACTGCATCAGTCACTGACATCAGCTTGGTCACGCCAAGTTCTCTCGCCACGTAGTTACACGTCACAATAATGTATTTCTGCTGTATCCCTAAGAAACCAAAGATGTAGACGGAGACAAGTATAACGTTACATATGTCAGAAGGATAAGAATGAGTTTAGAGTAAGAACTGATTAGAATGTCAATGTGTTTCTTGAATGCAATGCAAGTCGCTTTGGATAGAAGCGTCTGCCAAATGCATAAATGTAATCGAGTATTTTGATGAGTTAGTTTACGCTCTGTCTGTGGTTTTACCAAGAGGTTTGTTTCGAAGGGCTGGATTTCGGATCATCTCAACTTGTGCATAGAAGCAGTCCAGGTCAAAGTGCAGAATTACTCTTTGAGATATGGAAGTAACCTTGTTAGTGATACTTCCTTCTGAAATTATCAATCACATAAAGACAGTTAGATGCAATCTATTCAAATTGAATTTTAAGCTGTAGTGAGATATTGAGCTATGCATTTCGACTAAACAAGCATGTGTACCTAGAGTAAATATCGTCTATAATATTCATGCAATACTTTTACATATATAGACTGAAGTTCACATAGTTGAGCCCACCTGTCTCCAGCATGTCTGACTCTAAACTGCGATCCCAGTCATTATTGTCCCCTTCCTCGTCCGTGTCCATATTTACTATAACACAAGAGACAGATTTGTGGGTATATGAGACTAACAATCAAAGCAAAACAATATTTATAATCAAAAACAGCAAAAAAATGTCGCCACCAACATCAAAACAAACCCACTGCTCACGATTATCAAATGCTGGCAGTTTTACTGCCACCTATTGGTCTGGAGCAAAATACACAATAATAAGATTATCCAAATATAAACAATTAATAATTAATTAATTGGACAGTAAACAAGTGATATTAGTGTATACATTGCTATCTATTGAATGTAAAACAGAAATAAAAAAAATCATAACAAATATTTAGGCTAATTAATTCAAAATGTTCGGAACGTAGCATTCATTGAAATAAATAAAGTATTTCGATATACGAGTATTTAAGCATAATTGGAACTTTTTAAACTGTTACTCTAATTATCTATGTAATATAAGAAGAAGAAGAAGAAGAAGAAGAAGAAAATATACTATACAAGTGCATAATAAAACTTTTCTTTTGATTACACGAAATATAAATTATTATTTTTTTTTTTTATTAAACAGTGTTAATGTAGGCATTATATGTTTTCCTTAAAAGGAATTATATAAAATAATACACAATTATAGAATTACAGAATTATACAAATCATAAAACCGATGTTTTAAAAAAAAGTAGCATTAATTTAATAAAATACCATGGATATTTAAGCATATTTTAAATAAATAATTTATTGAACCATAAAACATTTTAATAAAATACCATGGATATTTAAAACTTTAAAACCAATAATTTATTGAACCATAAAACTGACATAATGTAAGCCGTTATTTTGTATTCTGAAGGCTTTTATTTTCAGAATTGATGTGTCGTTTTGTCGACCACTGTGGCTACTTGATTCGCACAGCTCAGACAGGAAGTAGACGCGTTTTCGCGCATGCGCGGTACCAATCGTGTTTCCGCTACGAATCAAGTAGCCACAGGTGTGTCAATAAAAATTGGGCTTGTTTTTGATGACAAACCCGCCCAAATTTCCTATATAAATGCTTTATCTAGTTGGGCTGGAAATCGTCAGTCCAATCTGGCAACACTGATTGTAAGAAAGGAGCAAGCAGTTCCTCGGCGCAGTGACTCTCCATCGACTCCGTCCCTGTGTTTGGAGCCATGTCGTTTCGGAGAGCGTTCAGCCTCGCGTGCGGCGTCGCCGGCGGTTCTGCGGTGCTAGTGTGCGCGGCGGTCGCGGCAGATAATCGCGGGTACTTGGGAGAGCAACGCCGGTTGAGGAAGACGGTGGCTGCTGTGCACGCAGCGCAGCCCGCGGCGTGGCCCACTGCGAACGGATGGGATTTCAACTGGGACAAGTAAGAAGTAGAGGCGATTTTACGGTTGATTACCGTATTTATATATAGTATTTCAATGCATCTGGATGAACGCCTTCTCACTACAATGGTGCATGCTCAGAAAACCATTGGTAATGTCCAAAACCATATTGTTTATTGCCTTCGATCAAAGGCTTTGATCAATGGTGATAATGAACAGATCACCCAGTTTAAAGCTTGATCTTAATCTTTGGCTTTCACATTTAACACTGATTGAAAATGTCACTGATCTTATTGGTTCAGGTCGTTTTTGTCTTAGACCTGGTTAGTTGTCACTAATATTGTTTCTACTTCTCCTATATTCTTGTAAGTCGATTCTTTAGAAAGTGAAACAACTTTTAAATCTCTGATATACCTTTGTATTATGTTCAAAATCTTGGTATGTGTTTAATGTGGGTATCATAATTAGACTTAAATGAATTTTTAAAAATTAGCAAACTATAAAGTAAACAATCAATACTTCTCACTCAGAAAAACAGCATGATTTAAAACTGTAAACTTTGCAAACTGTATAAAAATATTTTTGGTTCTTAAACTGCAAATATGAACTACTGCCAAATGCATAAATGTAAATTGAAACGCACTTAAGGTTAATTTATCATGCATAACCCAACAAACATTGCCGTTGATCGTGTCTGTCGGTAGTTGAAAAACTCGCATAAAATCTTTAAAAAATGCTTTGATTTTGAATTAATTATAATGTTAATTTGTAGCTTAAATGCAATGCAAGTTATTTTATGAAAATGTTCATCTGGAAAAGTCGCGTAATCAAAATGTCATTGAAAATTTCTTTTGAAATAATGTTTAAATGTCTTCAATTGCAGTCTCTTGAAAAGTTTCTTCCCGTAAAACTCATCTAATTAACATTGCTGTAGTGTTTGCATTTACTGTAAGCACCATTGTCATAGGTTATTAAATTGAGTTCAGTGGGCCTCATTTGTGTATTGGCGCTTTCAGACGTGACCCCTCCTCTATGGTGAACGGGAAGAAAAAGGGGAGTGCTGGTGACACCGGAAGTCTAGATGGGGAGAACAACAAACCCAAGGCCACGCGCCACATCTTGCTCATCCGACACTCTCAGTACAACCTCAAAGGGGATGGAGATAAAGAGAGGGTCTTGACAGCTTTAGGTACTGAGCCTAATCCATTAGACGTCATATTAGGTCATCAAATTGATGAAACGGTAGAGTGTGGCGCTTGCAACGCCAAGGGTTCGATTCCCAGGGAAAGCAAGAACTGATTAGAATGTCAATGTGTTTCTTGAATGCAATGTAAGTCGCTTTGGATAAAAGCATCTGCCAAATGCATAAATGCAAATGATCACATGTCTCGGCTGCAGGACGGGAACAGGCTGAGTTTACAGGGCAGAGATTAGCAGCGCTCAGATTGAAGTACGATGTGCTCATCCACTCCTCTATGACCAGAGCAACGGAGACAGCCAACATCATCAGCAAATACCTTCCAGGTATTTATTCCAGGATTCAATCATGCTGCTAGGACTGCCATATTTTGTTGAAGGTATAATTGAACGGCGAACTTTTCAGAACCTAGTAACAAATGAATTCTCTTTCGTGTCTTATTGTGCTTGAATGGTTTAAAATCGAAAATTTAAACCAGCAATCCTGAAAAAAACACACAAAAAATACCTTGAGATACGAGTATTCCGAGATACGAGCAATCATTCAATCAATTATTGCTTTGAGACGCTTACAGACGCCGACGCTAGGTGTTAGAGCACTCGGAGCAGCCCATGCGCCTCTCTTGTTCACTTTACCTGTTCATTGACTTCAGTACGCATTTCCTGTGAGTCTATGGTGTGTATTATACACACTTATGGGGTAGTTGCACAAGATCTCCACTAGAGGGCCACCTTGGTTTTACAGCGGGGTTACCGGGGGCGACGAGTGATTCACGAGTATTAAGCTGGGAGCAGCACGAGTTATGACTGTTCAATAATAATAAATATGAGGTTCTGAGGCGATCCAATACACAACACGGGAAGAAACACTACACTTCCATACTGTGTTTGCGTTATCTACACTATCCCTCCCTCCGCTACTGTATCGTCTGTCTCGAAGGTAAGAACTCATAATTAAAACCACATTTTATTTTATATCACTGGAATTCTTATATACTATAATTTGTATGTGTATGTTTCTATAGCAATAAAAAAAATTTCCATAATTATTGGCACTAATAAGAGTTTTTTTTTTTTTTTTTAGAGGGTCGGAACGGATTGATTTTTTTTTTTTTTTGGGGAAAAAATGATTCGAGAAACGAGCAATTCGAGTTACGAGCTCCGGATTATGCTCTTATCTCAAGGCATCACTGTACATGAAAATGATAAACTTTCATGACAAAGAAACGTCACATGAGCATAACTGCGATAGAGAGACGATCATTCAAAATTAATACCAGTTGTGTACATGTTTCATCTTGTAAAGTGTTCTGTTGTAGCAATTCAGAATGGTTATTTGTTTCAATTATGGTTTAGGTGTGGAGCTTATAAGCTGTGATTTACTGCGAGAGGGCGCGCCCATCGAGCCCGTCCCACCTGTCACTCACTGGAAACCAGAGGCAGTGGTCAGTGCAAAACTAAGTCTTGCTTAGCCCATCTGAAGGCATTATCACTCACTTGAAGTCATATGTCCGCACGTTTTGATTGTGTATGTGTGTTGAGGTTCTGTTGATGACGCAGGTCATAACAGAACCCATCTTGATTGCTACTGCTGGCGTACAAACCATAATGAAACCATCTCGATTCTCTTCAACGAACATCAAACAGTCCTTTTACTGCTTTAGTTGTTTTTCTGCTGGTCATCCTAAAGCCTGATGTCTGAAATGTTTGATGAAGAGTGTTGAGTTTTGTGCGGCGTGGAGTCCTTCCTGCCCTCACGTGGATGGTTGTGAAACTCTTGTGCTGGTTTCAGCAGTACCATGAGGACGGCGCACGGATCGAGGCAGCGTTCCGCCGGTACATCCACCGAGCCGACGCCAAGCAGAAGGAGGACAGCTACGAGATTATCGTCTGTCATTCTAATGTCATCCGCTATTTTGTGTGCAGGTTTGTGTTCGCTTGCTACTCAGTCCAGACTCTCTATCCTTTTTGTCCTCTTGAAAGCTTTTATGAAAACCATAAATAGTCTGCCATAAAGGGCAATCGTAAGTATGCTCTGATCACTTTGTATTATGCGCATGTGGTTGCAAAAGTTTTGCGGAAGCCCATTTCTGCCTCATAAGAAAAAAAATGCTTTGGTAAATCATAAACGAGAAATTTATGAGATGCTAGTCATTGCGAGACAAAAAGTTGAAATTATGATAGCAAGAGTCAAAATGAAGTTAAATTCATTAGTGTGAATTTTTAATATAAAAATGTATCTTCTGTCATCATTTTAATAATTTTTTAAATGACATAATCATGATTTACCAAAGCATGATTATTTTCCAAAAATGGGTTGCCATATTGAATATTATTCATAAACTGTTTGCAACCTATTATCATGGATTCTTGCTAAGTCAAACATCGCTATTGCTGTTGCTCATACCTCTAACATTTTAGCAAATGAGAAGGACATAGACTCATATTGCATGAACTCAGGCTATATCTAGAGACCATTATATTATAGTGATCTGGGAACCCCCTAGACCCTAACAACTGCATAACCACTTAGCAACCCCATGGAAACCTTCCACACAACATCACCTTTTGCATGGGTAAGCATATGCATTAACTGCACTAAAGGGGTCGTGATTTTTGGATAATTTAGAAATAAAAGGCCTTTTTTTTTAATCCTGACTTTAGTCCTCTGATTTGATCTGTTAAGACCCGAGGACCAGGAGTCAGAAGTGCAGTAAATAGAAGTTTAGTTTGCAGTTTCATCAGCAGAAGCTTCAAGTCTCTCAAGGAGTTCGTAGGCCACCCCACATACAATAACATTGTTACAGCAATTATACTCTAACAGAGGGTGCGAACTACGTCATCGACTACGAGGCTTTTCTGTGAGACTTCAGTGTAAATCTTTGCAATGAAATAACGATTTCATAGTAACTAACGGTTCAAACAGTGTAAATAAGTGTAGACGGTATCACTGATTATAACAGGAGTTTTGGAAAAAGTCACTGATCCACTCGAGTTGTGTGATTGACAGCTCCAGTGATTATAAAGGGAACCTTCTCCGAGCGGTTTTTGTGTATATTTTCACACATGACTTGTCTCATCACGAGGTCATGGTTTACTCTGTTAAAAGCATGATTGTAATGAGATGTGTTTGTCCAGGGCTCTGCAGTTTCCTCCAGAGGGCTGGCTGAGGATGGACTTGAACAACGGCAGCATCACCTGGCTGACGATTCGCCCCAGTGGTCGAGTGGCTCTCAGAGCGCTGGGAGACTCTGGCTTCATACCGCCAGATAAACTCACCCGGACTTGATGTTCTCAAGCTAGAGTAGCACTCCGTCATTATAGCCTAGAACCGAAGGATAATTGAGATGGACTGATATTAGGGTTCCAAGGGGCCTTAAATGTTTAGCTGAATGCTGTCTAGAATATGAATATGCCGTTTTCGATGCACAAAAATCCGTAATACAGAATGTGACTTCAAATGTACCACCTCCTACAGCTAGTTTAACAAACTCATACATGGCTGCAATTTAGGAGAAATGTCCTCGCAACTCTACCGTCTGTTGCTGTGGCGAACTGTTCTCCTTAAGTGTTATACTTTTGTATTTGTTTTTTTAAACGGGCAAGTTGAGAATGATTTATTCCTCCAACTAGACACTCCTGTGCCAAGCTTTGTTTGAATAACCAGCAAGTGTACCTTTTTTGTTTTTGTGTAGAAGGCATCTTTTTCAGCTTTATACAAACTCTGGAGGTTTTGAGGCAGTTAGTGCTTGTTTGCACTGTTTACGGGGTTATGTTTGGGATTGTCGAGGCAAGGTGTGAGTATCTTGCTGGTGAGGATGATTCTGTTAATGTTTGATTGTTTGTACTCAAATTGACAGTAAATGTTTTTGCATCAAGTTGTCATTGTTTCACTGCAGTCAAGACACAAACACGTTTGACATTTTAATTTAAAAAAAATATCCTGAAAAAATACTTTTTAGGACTAAATTTCTGAATTTTTTTTTATTAGCATACAAAATTGGTTAAGGGGAATAATATACTATTTTCATAACATTCACTCAGATATGCTATTGTTGAAAAGTTTGGAGTAAGATTTTCGTTCAGTAAAAAGTATAAACTAACCAAGTCACGCTATTTTTATTTCAAATAAATGCGGTTCTGATTAACTTTAAGTCACCATTTTCACAAAAATATTTAGCACAACCAATTTCAACACTGATAAGAAATTTATTTGCGCAACAAATTAGCATATTAAAATGACTTCTAAAGGATCATGACTCAAGACTGCACTTTATTTATTGTTCGCCAATAGAACATCAAATACTTTAACATATTGTAATAAAATTAAACTAGAAGTGCATGCAACGTAAAGGCCAGGACAACAAAAATAATTAAATTCTCAATAAATTGCAACTCATTTTCAATTCACCAGTGTTGGCACTACAAAGCATCGTTTAACAAAAAGTAAGGCTGGCATTGATACAACACTAGCAATAACTAAACCGTAACCCTTTTTTTTCTTCTCACAATCGTATTTAAGAGGTATTCAGACACTGCATATGCCAATGCTACTGGACTGTATCTTATACTAGGGGGAAAAAAGTCTATCCAGCTTGTATGCGATCAGTGCATTTGTCATGCACTTCCGAACAGATCTTAATCAAAAGGCACTAAAGCTTTACAAAGCAAAGATCAACAGGCCAGCACTACACTGAGAAAGATGGACATCTAAAGAAATTGATCACATGATCTGAAAGTACCAGAGAGGATGTTCTGAACTCATTTCCTTGAGATATTGAGCTACGCAGAGCTTTTGCACATGTAACCTTGATTTAAAAAAAGATTGGGGTTCATCGCTTAAGATCTGGCAACATGGGTCCATTTCGAAAGCCAATGAGAGAATCGCACTAAAGATCTATCGGTGAGATTGAAGATAATGGTCTTTGAGCACATTTAAAGTGCACTTACAACACTGTATTCACAATCATCAAGTCTTACAGCTATTATGACATTTCCATCCACACTCCTCATCAATCGTCGCCAACTTTGCATGTTTGAACACAGAACGGCTCAGATTCAAGTCTTGCTAACAAACCCAACAGTCTCATCCGTTGAGAGATGAACTACGTCAAAATCCAAAAAGAAGTAAAAGTGCAAAAAAATACATACATACAAATGATAAATCACATTTATTGAATATTTCTCACACTTTATAGACCACTTTTCCCCCCAACACCTAAGGCTGCTATTAACAACGCATGAATAAACACCTGCTGCTTTTGAGATTCAGGAGTTGGTCTTTCTTTTAAGAAATGTAAGGCAGTTCTCCAATTAAAGAATAAAAAAGTGACTTCTGGCAGTCAGTCGACTTTTCTTTTCTTTTCTTAAAAACCCATTAAAATGAACATTTTGTGCTACTGACGGTTAGCTAGCAAAAATAATTTAATAATTTACAACTAGGTTATTTTAATTTAGCTCTGGGTTTCTGCGCTTATATATGGACATCTTTTCCCCCAATTTAAATGACTGCGTTAAGTGGGAAATTGTTCATTTCCATTAAAGACACTGCTTTGTAAATCCACAGATGCATCTCCCAAACGTGCACACACACGCACGCACGCACACACACACACACAGATAAAAAAGAAAACCAGGTTATAAAAGCCTATACGACCATCACAGATCGACCAAATATATATATATATATATATGACGATGGTTCAAAAACCCACAGGAGATGTGCATATTATTATTATTTGAGCTGTTCTATGAACCAAGGAGCATTCAAACTTAAGGACGGGCTGCGAGATCTTATCTGCGGTTCGCTCGGCGCCGAGAGCCCAGTTTGAGCGGATTTCATGGCTTCCGTTATGACATTGTTCTCCTCTGTGATGTTCCATCCTCTGAAACAGCCCACGCTGGATTTAGTAATTTCAGTTACTAATCAGTAGAAACTGGCGGTGGAGCTAGACGGGATGGAGAGCGTTTGTTAAATGGGGGCGTCGCCAAAATGTTTTAGCCGAATGCGCTGGACGTAACTGACGGGACTGTAATTAGAGTGAGCTGGGCTGTAGCGAACGGGGCTGCAGACGTCCGGTGAGCCCATGTGATGAGCTGGGCTGAAACGGCCCGCGGGCGACATCAAACCGCTCGCTGGAGAGCCAGGGGTGACCGAGGGACCCCTGAAATGGCTCTTGTACACGGCAGGAGTCTGCCAGCTGAAAACAAATACAGATCTATTAACGGAACAGAACTATTCGTTACGAGAGGTTCTTAAAAAAGAGAACAGCGTATCATAAACAGGTTTTTTCTTGCGCTTTGACAAAAGAATATATAGTATAGTAAAATAAACGTTTTAATGTGTAGACGATCTAAACCTACCTTTGCATTTCTAAGTGGGAGAATTCCTGAATTGTGCTCTTCCATTTGTGAATACTGGGATACTTCAGAGGGTCAACATCGGTGGCTCCTAAAGCGGATAAAACCTCTCTGTCCAACTTGCTGGGTGAATCGCTGAAAAAGGAAGGAAAGAGCGAATGTTTGAAGCCAAAAACAACTTGAATTTTCCAATCATTGTAGAGATTCGATCTCCTATACAATCTGAATATTGTTTTAAGTGAGCAAAACTAGAGACTTTCTGCACATGGTACAAAATAGAAACTAAAAGATTTCCCGCTCCTCTGTATTTTAGAACAAATGATGAGTCAAGGAGTGTTTTTCTTTACCTTCAGAAAATAAAATAAGGAATATGGAACTTGTGGGACACAATTTAAATTGTGATTTGTGTGATAGCAATAGAATTTTTTCTTAAAATTACAATAAAAAAAAGTTTCGGGTGGGTACGATTTTGAAGAAAGAAAAAAAAGTTAAGCTTAAGCTAACATCGTTACAAATTAAAATAACTTTTCTATTTTCTTATTTTAAGTGTAACTTATTCCTGTAATGGTTATTATCATACATATTTCAAAATGTCATCAAAATAATAATAATAAATGCCAGAATGGATAACAGGGTTGCCAATTAAGCTTAAATTAAGTTGTAAATCACTCAGATGGTTTGGTAACTAGCCAAGATTAACTAGATTAAATTAGCATTTTTTTCTATAAATCTAAAAAAAAATTGTTTTATAAGTATTTCTACAATACCATATACAAAGCTTAAAGTCATGGGACACAAAAATAGACCGCGTACAAGTGGCGTTTCTAGGATTTCATCCTCAGGACTAACAGAAAATAGTCATTATATCACTATTACTGTTACTAAAATATTGACTCAAGGCTCAGGAGATTTTTCAACTGATCTGGTCAGTCCAGTAGATCAGATATTTACTTGCCCAGCCTAAATAAATCAACAAATAAAAGTTAAAGCTTTCATTGTTATTGATCACTGTAACCTTACGATGTAACCCAGTGAAATTTCACAATTCTCAAATCCAGTTTATGATCACAGTAAAAACTAATAATATACTAACTAATATAAAGTTCAAACATTAAAGACAAGCCAATAATGAAATCAGAACAAATAAACAAATTGCAAGGAATAGCACAAATAAATACAATAAGAGAAATTAAACTGCTTTACAGTGCTTGCGAAACTGTATTACTGTATGTAATAAACATACAGTAATACCGGTACCTTGAGATACGAGCATCCTAACATACGAGTATTCTGAGATACGAGCAGTCCTGAGCAAACTTTTGCTTTGAGATGCGAGTAAATATTTGAGATACAAGCAGCACTTGGAGCAGCTCAAGCCTCATTTATGGGGTAATTGCATATGATCTCCACTAGAGGCCCCCTTGGTGTTACAGCAGGAGGTTACCGGGGGCGACGAGTGATTCAGGATTATTATGCTGGGAGCAGCACGAGTTTTGTGTTGAATAATAATAAATATGAGATGCTGAGGCTATGTAATACACGACACAGGAAGAAACACTACACCTCCGTATTGTGTTTGCATTATCTACAACGTTATGCCTCCCTCCTCCTCCTCCTCCTCCGCACATGCTGCCATTAGCCGCTACTGTATCGTCTGTCTTGAAGGTAAGAACTCATAATTAAAATCACATTTTATTTTAAATCACAGGAATCCTTATATACTATATTTGTGTGTGTGTGTGTGTGTGTGTCTCTATAGGAATTAAAAACATGTTTTTTCTTCCATTGTTATTAGCACTAATAAGGGAGTTTTTTAGAGGGCCTGAATTGATTTTTTTTCCTTCTGTTATTTCTTATGAGAAAAAATGATTTGAGATATGAGCAATTCGAAGAAGAAAGAAGAAATGTTACATTTATATAGCGCTTTTCCAGAGCTCAAAGCGCTTTACATAGTATGGGGGAATCTCCTCTTAATGGTGGAGAGGAGACAGAGTGATGAAGCCAATTAGTATGGGGGGGGATTAGGAGGCCATGATGGACCAAGGCCAATGGGCAAATTTGGCCAGGATGCCGGGGTTAAACCCCTACTCTTGCGAAGGACATCCTGGGATTTTTAATGACCACAGAGAGTCAGGACCTCGGTTTAACGTCTAATCCGAAAGACGGTGCTTGTTGCAGTACACTGTCCCCGTCACTATACTGGGGCATTAGGACCCACACAGACTGCAGGGTGAGCACCCCCTGCTGGCCTCCTAACACCACTTCCAGCAGCAACCTAGTCATTCCCAGGAGGTCTCCCATCCAGGTACTGACCAGGCTCAACCCTGCTTAGCTTCAGTGGGCAACCAGTCTTAGGCTACAGGGTGATATGGCTGCTGACTATTCGAGTTACAAGCTCAGTCGTGGAACAGATTATGCTCGTATCTCGAGGTATAACTGTACACAGATTAAAACTACAGAAGATATTTAGTTAAGAGCAGTGAGTGATTCTCTCTTTTTCTTTGGTTGTTTGATTAACATTAAAGCCCCCTGTTAACAAACTGATCACTTAACTCATCTTTGAACAGCATAAGGACATACTTAAATGTTTTTCCTCCATGAAAATGATTTCTTCATGCATTAAAATAGCTAAAAAACGCAACACTACACCCTCACTTCAATCACACAAACTCAGACTACGCCATGCACTCGGTCAACTCCACTCCAGTAAACGCAGGACAATAGCAAGTGGAAATACTGGTTTAATTCAGCCATATACGTTTAAACCAGGATTAAATTTACTATGGATGGATGCGCTTTTTCAGGCTTCAAAATCTAAGGTACCATTCACTCCCACTACATGGTTTGTCTTAAAACATTAAAAACGCTACTAAGGGGCTCTTTAATATAGGAAACTGAAGGAATAGAGGCTGCTGTCACTTTAAGAGCTAATTTTCTTATCCGTTTACGTTCATTTAAGACAACTGACTTTGTTTACGTGTACATTTTTCAAGACATCTTTTACATCGTTTTGTGTTTATTTGCTATAGAGAACTCATTTCGGTATTCGGGTACTGCATTGAGTTCTCTTTTTAAATCACTTGAATGTTTAAACTGACAAGACATGTGAAAATGATCGACCTTCTAAAGGAAGAAGCACTGATCCAATCATTAAGATAGTTGATTATAGTTTAGGGGAGCTGATAAAGGGCCTTAATATTTCATTCCACTACTTTCCTAGTCTACAATTCAGAGTTTCGAAATATCACCGCGATCAAAGGCTCTTCTCACCCTTCAATGAAGAGTCTTTTGGTGACTCTGGGAGGGGTCCGCAGTATGAAGTCCTGAGAGCTGTCGAGCGATCTGTAAGAGCTGGAAGACCCTGAGGAGCTGAGGTCTCTTCCCCCATGATCCCAGGACCTTGATCTGGCACATATCGTTCGCTCCCCCCCTGAAGTGTCTCGGTTCATCGGTTCCAACCTCTCACTGGCCAGAAAGTACTCATCTGAACTTGCACTGGACCTCCCATCTACTTCATTTCTTCTCTCCACTCCATCCTTCTCCGCTGCTCGTAACGCAGAAGACCTGTCTTTCTCAAAAACAGAGTCATCTTCCGAGGACAGCGAGAGACGGCCCAGTCCGGAGGTGATCTCCGTGGCCTGGACGTCTCTGTGGCGTTTCCCTCCGCTCCTTCTCCTCTCCCTATTGGTCCTCTCTGGCTCATCCAGCAAAGACATCCTCTCAAACTCGGCCATTAGGTTCGAGATGGGCGACAACATGCAGGAATTGGAGGATCTGCAAATGCGAGGGGACATTTTGTCCCCGTTTGGAGTCCTGTCCTCGTGGCCCTGTTCGCACAGGCCATTTTTACTGCTGGAGATCAAGGATTTCTCAGAGAGCAGTAAATCCTGCTCTGCCGCTGCTTCTATGAGGTCAGCACTGTGGGAAACTGGTAGGATGTGAAACTCTAGGCCCCCGACTGCCCCCTGCAGGCCATCTTTGGAGCACACAGAAGAAATACTGGTGAGCGCAGCGTTCTGCCTGTTCTTGATCTCCTCCAGGCTGATGTCATCACCCTCATCCAGAAATGCCCCCACAGAGATGGAGTTACAGAACTTCTTCAGTTTGCCTAAAATTTAAAAGACGACATTTCATGGAGTGAAGGATTTCCCTTGGTCTTTGAAATCAACTGCTCACATATACATTTCAATAAAATCAGCCAAAATGTACATATAGGAATCTTAAAAGTACAATAGCAAGCAATGATATGGATTTATAGAAGCGTTTTTAATTTTACACTCCTATGGCCAACTTTCTTTATAATAAACAAGTAGTAACACTTTACAATAAGGTTTAATTCGTTAACATGAACCAAAAATGAACGAACAATAATTCTAGAGCATAATCTCAACATTAATACATTTTTAAGATCCAAAGTTGCATCTGTTAACATTAGTTAATGCACTGTAAACTCATGAAACTAAAAACAATAATTTTATTAACGAACATTGACAAAGGTTATTGATAATGCAAATAAGTCATTACTACGTATGAATAAATAAAATGCATGTGCATGTGATAAATAAATCATCATCTCCACACAGACAATAAGGAAATGATTTTAATCAAACCATACTGTTGTTGATGAAAAAAAATACGAGAACAATACAAGTGATAGTTAATAATTGGAATAAGTCAATTAACTAGAAGGAACGCATACGGTGTAAGATTAATCAATACGTGATAATCAGAACGATGCGCTCCTCCTGTAACAACAGCTAAACCCAAACGTTCACAACGCTTTAAAACAATAATGTTCTCATTGTAATTTTATGCGCAGTTAATAAAGTTGTGCATCACACGCCTAAGCTGATCATTAGCACTTTACTGCATCGTTAATTGAGATTGATCAGATGTATAAATCCAAAATAAACATAATATTACCACTTACACTGCAACAAAAGTCTGTGAACGCACGGGCGAACTCGACCAGCTAAAACACAGGCCGACAAATAATATCAAGCAATTAATCATGGCAAACGGCGCGCATCTGAAGGAAATAATCCATTCTTTTTCAGCTTTCATATATTGGCCAAATTTTCCAATTGTGTCGATAAATGCTTTTAATGTTATCGGACGACACCGATACTGTGCATCCCTACTTTGTGTCATGCACTTTGATCTTTAAAACTTTGCAGACCTTTACAAACAGCTATTTTACACACTGCATGAAAGGTAATATTCACTTAAATTTTTCTGAGCAAAAATGACAGACGGGCTGAATGAAAATACAAATCTCTGACATTAGGTGGTGCTTATGGAAATGTAGAAATGCACAAGGCATATTTAGGCAAGACAAAAAGTAACTTTTGTGAAGACGGTCAATTCATATAATAAAAACTCTTACCCGGAGATGGGGTTTTAAACCTGTTGCTGGTTTCATTCTCTCCATGAGTGCGTTCCCTGAAGTCCTTTTTACTGAGGTATTCTTCCAGCACTTTTAGGCCGTCGGTTGACTGCAGGTCCACAAAACTATCCAGGAAATCCCAGTACTCTGCCCAGGGATGACCGAGCTCATGGGCCAGATCTCTGCTCACAGACAGTATCTAATCAAAGCTCTATTATTGCCTAAAGAACACGAAATGAGCGTCTATGACATACAAGTAACGTCTAGCTTCCTTAAATTATATCTGAACACTGACCTGCCAACTCTTTCTGCCCCACGGTCTGGGTCGGACTTTAAGATGTTGTGGAAATGGTCTGCCCGCTCTCTGGGAGGAGTCTTCCACACCCGTCGGAACTCATCCGCCTGTAATGGTTTTCATTCATGACAAATTTGATTAGCTCATAATACACGACAACACATCTGACAGCGCAAAATTTTACTATACTCTATATTCAAAAGTTAAGAAACTCACTTTAGATGGACTTAAAGGTCCAGCAAAGGCCCTGACTGCCATAACTGGGTCCTTTGGGCTTCTAGGTAACCGTGGTGACAGGTTTTCCATTGGCTCAGGGGTCCACGGCGCACCAATCACAGGCTGGGAGGAGTTATCAGTGGCTCTCAATAAGGGGATGTACAATCGATCTGTAGCCAATCACAAATCAGGTGTTTGAATATGGAATGCAACTAAAATTGTAACATTTATGAATACATAGGTTTATACCAACGGGACGCAAACGGAGGACAACTGCTGCATTTTACCAACGGAGCACTCAAGGTCTTTTATGCGCATTTATATTCTTTAGTATTTTTATCTAGAGCCAAACACACCATTAAAGCCCTTTCCGCTCAGTGCGTGTTGCTTCTCTCTCCCACTAAAGACGTAAAGTGCCACATTAAGTGCAGCAGATGACAGTTATTTTAACAACAGTAGCAGAAACAACAGTGTTTTTTTTTTTAAAGCAGCAAATACAATGTGTAAGTTCAAAGTTAATGCGTGACACCTTTAGACATTAGTTTTTTTTTCATATATTTCATAAATGTTATGATTTGGAAAATTCTTTGAAGATGGCAAAGGGTAAAATTACTAGTTAAATTAGTACGCTCATGATGACAGTTTTGATTATTTGATTATGCACGTTGTTTGTACATTGCAAAATATAAAAATAATCCTTACTTTTAAGAGGGTAACTCTGCACCCCCTGTATGTTTCTTACACATAAGTGTCTAAATGTACAAAAAAGATTGCCTGATAAAACATCTGATCTTATCATATTCATATCAAGTTGGGAGAAATATTGGACTTTTTTTTGTAAAAATATTCTTAAGCAACACTGCTTTGGCTTTCATTCTCATCTTTGATGTTTTTGAGTGCTTAGGACTTTTTTCTTTTACAAAGTACTACGGCTGCTCCGACGTAAAACTATAACCGTTTAAAAAAAGTAATATCCGGACCTCTGGTGGGAAGGAAAAATAGAGGTCGGACCAGAATACCCCTGATATATACCATTGACTTACCTTCTAAATATTCATTTATCTTCTGTTTGACCTCCTGAATTTTACCCTTTTCTTTCATTCTTTCACAAATGACCTAAACGAAGGGAACACAACGGATCACTGATAAATAAGCTTTGATATATGATGAAATCCTCAGCATGAGAGCTAATGAATCAGGGTTGCCATACCTCATAGGGTTTCTGGTTGTACTTGTTCTTGCAGTTCTTGTCAATGTCTGGATGAGAACAGAGTATGTTAACCACCTCTGGACAGCCAAACTTACACGCAAAGTGGAGAGGCGTCTCAAACCCCTATGAAACACAAGATACAGCATTCAGTTGGCTCTACCTAGATATTAGATATCATATGCATGTACCAGACCAAAAAAAGTTAAAACAATTGGCATCAAAATAATGTTGGCTTTTAAGAAATCGTCTTTGCCAAATCCCGAGGCAGCACTGAATGTTTTGTCCACAAAAAAAGCAACACCACAATCCATTGTGAAATGTTTAATACAAGATGGAAACGTAGACATTTTTATATCTTCAAATATTTTATTCAGACACAATAAATCCCCGTAGGAACAAATTCTACACAATATTTTTTGTACCAGATAATAACTCACGTTCACGTCCTCAGACGAACTATGCGTTTCTACGGAAACAATATTAACGTCAAAATGAATACATGTAATTTATACAACAAGTAACAGTTGTTGTGCAAATGCATTACGATAAAATAAACTTCTAAAGTTTATTTAGCAGGACATTAGACATCCAACTCTTTCCTAGCTACGTCAAACTGTTTTGTATGTCTTGTTTTATATTTTTAGATTAATAATAGTCATTTACTGGAATTTTTAAAAGGAAATATTTCGAGATAAGTACATTTGACTGGTGAACCTAGTAAAATTTTCGGTGTTTCTGCAGTTTTTTTTACCAGTTGGAACGTCAAAATTATAATTCCGACATTTCATAAACACACCTATAATATATAACAAATTAATGACTGTGTGAGTGACCAATAATATAATTTTTATAGAGCGATTTCAGTCAATATTACACAACTGTATACAGTACTATAGTATACTATGACCAGCAAAAAAGAAAATAAAAAAGCCTCAAAGCTCATGTTACAATATATTGTGTTTGAAGAGTCACATAAATAAATAAAGATTCATAAGTAGCACTTACAGCTTTATCTGGCGTGTTGAGGTACAGGTCTACAATATACCGGATGCGTTTCTGCAGCATGTTCTCCTGGTCATCTGGGTACATAAGACGCATGAAATCTGGGTTCTCAAGAGTGTCCAACAGGATCTGAACAATGCCAGCCTGGTTCTCCTTAGCAGCCACATGCATCACGTTATACCTGCAGCCCTCCTGCAGTCACATTTACAGTAGAGAAACATTTAAAACAACAGCATTCAGACACTTTAAATAAGCTCTTGTGAGCACAGAGATGCTTGCTTAATGTCGACATGAAACGGAAGTTGTGGTAGTATTTTCTCATATACAGTAATACATTGAGATATGAGCGTCCCGACAGAGTCCCAGATACGAGCAGGCCTTCGAGCAAAGTTTTGCTTTAAGATACGAGTAAAGATTTGAGATACGAGTACGCTTACAGACGCCGACGCTCGGTAACGGAGCACTCGGAGCCCACGCACCTCACTGGTTCACGTCATGTGTTCGTCGACTAAAATAAAAGTGTTCAACAGCAATCGAGAGACGATCGAGCAAGGGATTAAAATGAGTTTTTCACGTGTAAATCTGTTATCCGCCCGCGGATGTAATTTATGCGTTGTTGTTTTTTGGCATGGATTTTCTGTCATAGTCGACTTCCGTACGCATCTCCCTCGAGTCTTCCATATTGTGTTTCCGTTATCTACGTAATCTATGTTGTCCCTCCCTTGTTGTCCCTCCTCCTCCTCCTCTTCCGCACATGCCGCCATTAGCCGCTACTGTATCGTGTGTCTCGAAGGTAAAATCTCATAATTAAAACCACATTTTATTTAACATCACAGGAATCCTTATTTACTATCATTTTCTGTGTGTGTGTCTCTATAGAAGTATGTGTCTCTACATGTTTTTCCATTGATATTAGCACTAATTAGAGGGCTAATATCAGAATTTAGAGGGCTTGAACGGATAATTTCCCCCCCCGTTATTTCTTATGGGAAAAAATGATTTGAGATACGTGCAATTCGAGTTACGAGCTCCGTCCTGGAACAGATTATGCTCGCATCTCAAAGTAGTACTGCATGTCCTACGTAAAACCAAAAGAAATGGGTTCAGAAACAAGAAAAAATGTGTTTTTGACTGGATTGTTATGGTTTGAGAAAAGATGTCATCGCATGGAGGAGGGAAAGCTACGTCAATTAAAAATTATGAGGGCACATGGATTTAAAAAATAAGTATATGCACAGATAAATAATGTATACACTGCAAAATTACATGTAAAATAAGAATGGCCTATTCTGATTTCATGCGGACCTTAAACTAATACAGCTAAAAAAAACTGCATGTGAAAACATTTGGGATTTGTAAATAAATAACTTAATATTAAGATACAAGGCCCGTTTCAAAACAGACTTTGGACTTAAAGGAGCCAAAAGCTCACCATATCAAGTGGAAAAAAGAGCCAAACCCCCCTCCCCCCCCCATTTTATCCAAACAAGTCATGGTACAAAAGCTCTCACCTGGACGACAGTCGGGTTGTCCCCTGACCCGATGAGGTAACGAGGGTTGCTCCAGACCAGCTCAGTAAAGGCAATCTCGTCGCCCTTCTCCACGGCCTTCCTTAGTTTGGCCGTCAAATCTTGTGTGCGAGGACTCTTAAAACTGTTTGCCTTCTCCCTGTTGATTGTGTCTGCCTCCATCATAGATGGGTGGTCTGCTTTGGGGAATTGAAAACACACACACACACACACATAAGGACATATCACGATTAGCCAAGTATATTTTTACATTTACAATTTAAAACTTTTTGTTTTGATTTTGTAACATGGTTGAAAGTAATTAAAGCATAAATTAAAATCTAAAAGAACAGAGAGGTTCTTCACCTTTGCTAAACACCAGGCCAGGTTTGACGGGAGAAACACAGGGAGTGTTTTTGCTAGGCGAAGGGTAGTAGTCACATATGCCTTTGGCAAACTTCTCTGCGTCCTCACGATTGGAGAACGCTTTAAACCGAGCACCCTTCATTATTTTAACGGCCTGCAATGCCTCTTTCTTATCAATGTACACATGGGCTCTTTCTGGAGAGGAAGAAGAAAAGAGAATTAGTCTTGGACCAACAGAACAGGTTTGAGTCAACTTTACAGCATTATTGCTAAACCAGTTTCGGACGGTACAAACATCTTGTTGCCGACTTTCACAAAACGTACGCTATGGCTCAAAAGTTTTTTTTAATAAACGACTAATTTTTTAATCCATCAAGGATGCATTGAATTGATAGTAAAGACATTTATAATGTTACAAAACATTCTATTTCAGATCAGTACTGTTCTTTTGAACTTTCTATTACTTGAATACTGATTTAAAAAATTACTTTTTTTAAATCACTGTTATCACAAAAATATTAAGTTGCACGACAGTTTTCAACATTAAAAATAATAACGTTTTCTTAAGCCCCAAATCAGAATATTAGAATGATTTCTGACTGATCATGTGACAATGAAAACTGGAGTAATGATGCTGAAAATCATGAAAATACACACATCTATCTATATATACACATCTATCCATCTATCATATATATATATATATATATATATATAAGACATGCCGTTACTGGTAATTATAGTACTGTATTTTTTATTAAATTTTTGAATGGTAGTGTAAATCACTTTAAACACAAATCCTCATGAAGGTTTCCTCTTCTTTCTTTTTTTCTCTTGTCGAGCAAAACTTTATTTCTATTGGTCCGACATTTTGGCCACTTGAAAAAACATTGTTTATATCAGACCTGTACTGTGTACACACAAAAAAGTGGTTACACCACGCAGTTTAATATACTATTTCTATTTGATTGTGCCATTTCTTCCTTGATTTAACGGTGATAGGTCATATTTTTGAAAACAGACATAAGTCACTAAATGAAGCAGATTTTAGGTTCCCAGAGAAAACATTTTGTACAGTGATGTTTTAACTGTAGCAGTCTATCATGAAATTAAATTTAAAAAATCATTTAAAAAACAAAACCCCACACAGAACAGTTCTTTATAATAAATGTAATGTAATACAATATAAAAAAAAGTATTTAAAACAATAATGCAAATGATTCAATTTGTTTTAAACCGAAGCATTTTAAATAGATCTATTAGCTAAATATTTTCAAGAAACGCAAACTTTAGAGTCATCTAAATCTCCCTGAAATCTACATTCACAAAAATCGTATGTAACTGAGGTTTGCAGGCTACACCTGTGGTGGGTGTGTAATTGTAAATATCTCTGGGTTTTATTTACCATGCTTTGCCCATCATCAGTTATTTCCACAAATTAATCAAGCTATTCTATAAAAAGTGAACTCGATAAGTTCACTTATCTCGAGTCACGGTTATCTCGCCAATCCTATTATGTCGACGTTTTTGAAGTGGAACCGCCAAACTCCCAATTTGTCTTAGCATTTTCTAGTGGGTTATGTGTAGGGACCAACCAAATTCACGGGTAAAAATTCGCAATTTCACGGAAGGTTTTAAAAAAAAACATTCGATTTCACGGAGAATTCACGGGTACAATTTTTAGGCACCAATCACTGCAATCAGTCCATCTGCTGTCACACCCACTGTTTTGTATTCTAAAATGCCACTTTCGACTGTTCACCTGTATTAAAAAACAAAAAGGAAACAAAATACGACTACAACGCACGTAGCCACACACTCCGCAATGCCACGTGACATTAATGAAATAGTTTACAGTTTTTCGTGGCCAAAACTTGGCCGACCAACGTGGTTGCTGACATATTCTGACGTTTGTGTACTGGCTGACACTTCTCTCCGCGTCAACACTGTTCGTTGGTACAGAAAGGTAGCGTAATGCTAGCCGGCTCAGCAGAGGAAACCGACTGCTGTGCGAACGCCAGAATGCTGTTATACTCGTATCCGGCGGAACTTCTTTTGCTGCTGTTTAGGCTGCAAACTCGGCTAAGACGCTACGATCATCTGCTCCTGGTATACTCTTTATCAGTAAAAATATTTATCTTCAATAAAAATTTCACTATTTCACGCTTATTGGGTGTTTTCACGGAAAGTGGACGATTTCACGGAAAATGTCACAGCCGTGAAATCGTCAATTTGGTTGGTCCCTAGTTATGTCGATTCTTTTGTCGCCGAAATCTAATATCTTGAGCACAAAAGAGGGACAAAATCGCCACTTCACATGGTTATTTCGTGACTAAGATCGTACCTAGTTCACTGCGCATGCGCTGAGTTCGCGTTGCATGTGGATCGCTTCACTCACAGTGCCGCGCAGCCGCAGAAGAACTCGCGGAAGTGGAGGGTGTCTAAGACTCGCGGAAGTCTAAAGCCTTCTAGATGCTATTCTAGATGAGGAGGCGCAGGAGTTGAGCCGAGTCGAGCGCGTCTGTGAGTGCATGTGTGTGTTCAGTGAGTCTGTGAGTCGAGTGTGTGTTCAGTGAGTCGAGTGTGTGTTCAGTGAGTCGAGGCGTCTGCTGAGAGTGTGTGTTCAGTGAAGCATCATTGTCCAGGAATTCCCAGATTACATTGACATCGACAAAGACGTCGTTACTGATAGAAGCATTTGTTTTCAAGCAGACCGTTAAAGACAAAAAGCAACAAAGCATTTTAGAGTTTGTAAAGAAACCATAGTAACCGCATGTGCAATACTATTCAGAACTGTGTCAGAGCGAAATGACTGTTATGAGCGATTGTGTTTGTGTGTTGTGACTGTGTTTACGCTGTGAGCGATCATTGTGTTTGCAATGTTGTAGAATATAATTAAAGGTTTGTATGGAGAATGGAAGGTGTTTTTTATTATATACTGGTAAATCTCTGCTGTTAGTTGGTGCACATATGCCTTTTGTTGTTAGCAAACACATACAGTTGTTTATGTACATTTTTATAGCATGCCGATCGCTTCATCAAACAATTCGCCATATTGGGTGTTGGTTATCTTGCTAAACGTTTATCTCGACGCTTTTTTGCAACCCCCGAGGCCGTCGACATAACCGAACTCCACTGTATTTTATTTCACGTCTTTGCCTCTCTCTATTGAGCTTTTTGTTCCGCAACCATTAAAGTACTCATACAGCGACTGATTTGGCTCAGATCTTTCTCTTTCTATGAAAGCTGTAAACGACATTCATCAGTTCTACCTCTATATCGAAACTAACTCTATAGCAGTTGACTATTTACTCGATTACAACGAAATGGATTTCCCCAAAGATTTTGCATCAGTCCTCTTCGGGACATTTCATTTTTTCTGCACAAGCACGATATCAGAAGTGCATGCGATTAGAGGGAACATAGGGTGTCTACAGTAAAGGTAAAACTGCTTACCATTCCTAGTCAGTACATCCTCCCACAAAGGACACACCCCGTAGAAGAAAGTAGGCGAAATCTGTGCAGCTTTAGAGGGAGTCTGTGAATTGTCTACATTACAGGGACACACCGTTCCACTCAGAGCCTCCTCCTCCGGCGGGTTAAGCCCCATGCCGTATCCAAAATCTCCATCCTCGCCTGCGACCGGGTCTGGGGTTGCTGATGTGGCACTGGATGGCACTACATTCCCAGAGCCTTCCAACGAGGCACTGTTCCCACCAGGCTCAGAAAGTCCAGCATTCTCCACTAGAGCCCTGGCCAGCTTCCGCTCAAATATCGCTCGTGTCGTGGCAGTGATGGGGCCACACTTCAAGTTGGCTTTAATGATCTCCTCCCTCAACTCGTCAGCAGTGAGACCTTTTAACCTGCTAAGGACCGCGTCCATGCTTCAGCTGGTTTGGCTACCTGATCATATATAGGGGGGGAAAAACACATTTGGCATTACAAAAAGAAATGGGTATTAAAAAGCACACATGCAAAAAATGCATCTCCTCAGCATCTTAAAGGATTCTTTGTGTATTATGAGGGCTGCATCTCCCCTGGTATCTCATCGTTCTCTTCTTTAGTAGACAAATCGTTGCTGATATCTTCCTGAAGCCCTAGTTTTTGGAGCTCTGTATGATGTGGCAATTATAACATATACCCCGTATGCCTCACGCTGATGACTTCATCATCTGGAACTGCTGGGTGATTTCCACCCAAAATTCAGCACTGTGATTGAAATGGCCAATGAAGTCTTTAGAATCGACTGTGCGGCAGAGTTTGCACTGAACTGTTGTTGTTTTTTGGCCGCAAGCAAAGATAGTATAGCACAGGTGGGGCACTTCATGTTATGTTCTGCACACACTCCTAGTGGTTTAGAGAAATAATTTACTTCCTTCTTTTATTGCTAAGCTACCACATAAAATATGCATGAAGAATGCAAATGTACAGGCTGAATATAGTCCATAACTTGGAATGAGCACCAAGGATAAATATAACAAACTAAATAAAAAATATACACATACATGCATATAAAAAAAAATTCCTGAAAAAATAAATAGCATTAATTAACCAAGTCGATTTAAAAAGCAGAACAGATTGACCGTCTTAAGAGCTTTGGAGATCTTTGAAGATGAAATACATATTAATTGAAATCTTTGTCAGAAACAATAAAAATTAGCTTTTTTTTAAAGACTGAATTTACTACTAGGAATTGGAAATTCTGTGAATTCTGTGAAATGATGAATATGCATTGTTTTTATTTTTTTGCAAGTTTTACAATTGGGAAACCAAAAAGCAATTATTTGGTTAATATAACAACAAAAACCAACCCAAAACAATTTTGAATGAGGACAATATGTACCACAAATATGTGGTTTCACTAAAAGCACCACAAAAACTATTTCTAATATTTTCAAATTCACATTTATTGGCTAAAATATATGTAGCAATATATTAGACACTTCCCTTAATTTATTAGATATTATGTATAGTAGAGGCAATATCCATGCTTTTCTACCCAATCAACAGCGGAAAGTTTTCTCAATACGACATATGGAACTATTGAAATGATTGATACTTATTAAATGAGGCGTGACGTCACGACGCGTAATCGCGGCAGTTAAACTGACAGCATAAAGCTCCTTTACATTGTTAAAGATCAAAAACGAGCATAAAATGCAGCAGCTCCGTTTGTGGTGCCGATCACGTCTGAACTAAACTCCTCTAAATCTCATCCCCAGCGAGGCAAGCACTAATCTACAACATATAAAAAGTTTATTGAAAGCGAGGCGTCACGCCCAAACTACCATCCATTGTAGTTTTGTCTGTATATTAGATTATCATGATTAATGGAGATGGCATATCAGAACACGGAGGATGAGAATGTCACCGGTTATTTTTGCACCACTTACCATCTATCAGCTGAACGGAGATGCCGTGCGTGATGTGAAAGCGCAGGTGTGCATGTGTGATTTCTTAAACGTTTATGAGTGTGAATCGCGATGACGCTCTGGAAGGGTCGCATTGTTTACAGCTCGGTTTGCGCATGCGTGTGGTTCAGCCCGCGCATGCTCAGTACGCCGGGCAGGGTTCATGCGTTTCAAATGCCGGTTTGCAAGGACTATCGATCTTGTGAGTCGGATCTTCGCAAAGCATCGAATGAACCGGTTCACAAAACCGATCTGAATGATTCATTCAACTAATTCTGGGCTGAAAAATGTTTTTAACCAAGTATTACATTCCAAATGAAATTAAAAATATGAATTTTTAATAAATTGTTTATCCTTGCGAATCAATATTTTCAGAAATTGAAGACATATATACAATTTGTAGCGAGTACCTTGAAACAGTTTTACATTTATTTTAGCCATTGTTATTTTATTAAACGTTATTTCGTAAAAAAATATATTAACAAGAATATGTAATATGCGAGAAATTCCATCATTACGTAAAGGAATGACAGAATTGTTTGAAATGTTCGAAAGAACCGACTCGCGGAAGATTCGAACTTCACATCAGTTATTACATATTAAAAGTCAACACTCTGACAATGACATCCCACCATATAGCAATAATTAATATCTTTACGTGATATGTAACATTTGAATTTGCTAATAAAGACAAAAAGCTGTGGAAGTGAGTGATTAAAAACCTCTGATAAGAGAATTTAAATATTACCTCAGCTTCTGTCTCCAAATATGTGAAGGATGCAGGTGGAGATGGGTTGCACACCAAGAGCTCCTTACATGCTTACTTTTCATACAGCCATGCCTATTGGCTCTTATTGTGGCAGAACAGGAACAAAATATCAAGCGCTCGATAATGGCTGGTAATCATTATACAGGAGGATATGTATAAACATGCAAAATAAAAAATATTGGGCTCACGGATATCACGCCATTTCTTTCAAGTTATCGCCAGAGCAAAAAAATGTGCCTCCCGGAAGTCTCTCTCGCTCGCCGTGTCTCTTCTTGTATTTGAATTTGTTTTAGCAGCGCTCCCAAGTGTCTACCTCGTGTATTTAATAGACTAACATTATAGAAGCTTTTTCTGCCACGGAATAAAAATATAAAAAGTTAATCGTTGATTTTTTTGCCATTAAAAAAAAAACAAAAAAGTAGTAGTCAATTAAATCTGCAATGACATAATATAATATGAATTTGGGGTCTAATTGTGAGTTTTCTGTGCTTTTTTCATCTATCTAAATAACATTGAATAGGAACAGAAGCCAAGATGTGATCATTTTACAGAATGATTTATATTTTACACTCAATATGGTACATCCCATAAAAATGCTTAGCAAGCAAAGAATTAAGTCAAATATTTGTAAACAATGAACAAAAAAAATCGTGCTTTTAGTCAGTACAGTAATTAACACGGCCTGTTTTCAGTGAATTAAAAACCGTTTCCTCCCTTTTGCTGAATATGTATTATTCCTTTGAATATAAATGTACATGTTAGCATGTAAAGCTTCGTTTCCCATTACGTCGTTAAAGCAGTATAAGGTTATCACCGTACATGGAGATCAATGTCATTATCTCAAACACACTTAAAACAGTTCAAGCCTATTACAATTTTAAGTCCAGCTCCACATAAACAACCAACAGATGGAGTTTGTGAAACGAACACATCAGGGGAAAGAAAAAAATTACACCTAATTAAAATACATTATTCAAAATATATTTGCATACATCTTCAATAATTAAGGCTGTAATGACAAACTATCCATGAGAATTCTGGGATGCAAAAAAAGTTTTTAAATAAGTGAACAAGGTATCAACACTAGCCAAAAAAAAAAAAAAAAAAGCAAGATATCTCCATCAAAAAGTAATATTGTACATCTGTCCATACCTGAAAGTCAGTAAGCTTGCTTTCTTTGATCAATTGTGCAATACAAGTCAACACTTTTATATATATATTATAAATATACATACATCAACAAACAGCTTCCAAGAGCACATTCAACCAATTATACATTATTTCCCAAGATCTCTCAGAAATATCTATTTATAAGTTCATTCAAGCTATACATTGTTAGTAGTATTTAAAGGTTTCCATAATGGATCGCTTTTAAGGCGCAGCCCTAAAAATAACAAGTCGAAATCAGACAGCTGTTACCAAGACCTTTTGTAAGGGATTTCACATCTGTAGACCATACACACAAAAAACAGATACTAGCTGATATCGGATGGCCTGATGTATGAGAGATTACCTTGTACAAAAAGGGCCACTTTTCCTAGTTCCGCACTTACATTCCTGGGGCTTCAGGTCCTGAGTTTTAATCAGAAAGAGGCTGTGATGTAAAGTATAATAATGTAAGCGTATCCTCAAGGTCCTGTTACATTGTGTTAAAAAACAATGGAACTAAAGTAATGGGTAATTCAGAACACAGTGCATGTAGACTAAGTTGGCATCGCTCTAGACTTGATTTGAGGCCTGGAAAATCTAAGAATGCTGATTTAGAATCAGTTTTTTGGAAAAAAAAGAACAATTCTGAGCTGATCTGTGCTTTAAAATGCATAATATGGGGCCTTGTATTGTTTGTTTTGTCATTATATTGCAGGGAACAT
Organism: Rhodeus uyekii; assembly: GCA_037043235.1. Classification (NCBI taxonomy): domain Eukaryota; kingdom Metazoa; phylum Chordata; class Actinopteri; order Cypriniformes; family Acheilognathidae; genus Rhodeus; species Rhodeus uyekii. The sequence continues at coordinate 382,989 of JAWRVZ010000113.1, forward strand.
CTCAAGATCAGGCATCTGTCCAGTGATGGAATGAGAGGTCAGCTCATTCACAGGCACAGAGGAATGGAAGAACAGTTCAGCTGCTGAATTCTCCATGCAGGATGTGACAACTATCGATATGTAGAATGTACAGCTGACCAATTAGGTCAATAGGTCACTAGTTACTATAACACTGTCCCTGGATGTTTGCTGTAGATCGCCATTGGTGTGTTTTTCTTCACTCCTGCAGGACTAAGCAGCTTAGCAGTAGCCCTAACAAACCTCTTTCTGCACCTCTAATGAGATGAGAAAGAAAACTAAAACCGAAGCTGAACGTACTATGAAACGGTAAGCGAGATAAACGGATCAGATAGACGCACAGAGAGAGCAGCTCTATTCGTTAAACCGAAAACAAATAGTGAAAAGAGTCATTACGACACAAACAAACACCCCAAATAAAGCTGTGGTATAAAGAAACACCTTTTTTCAACCCGAACAATCTTGGTTAGGTAGGGATAAAGCCAAATGTTGGCAGTTGATAAGAAATAAACAAAGAAACAAAGTAAAAGTGCCCGTGAAGATAAAACCGAACTCTCTCCTCAGCATCTTAAAGGATTGTTTGTGTATTATGAGGGCTGCATCTCCCCTGGTATCTCATCGTTCTCTTCTTTATTAGACAAGTCGTTGCTGATATCTTCATGAATCCCTAGTTTTTGGAGCTCTTCCTCTGCGCTTGCTAGTGACGTCACCGTGACCGTGTGCTCCTCCATCTGCTTCTGAAGACTGTCCATCTCCTGCCTACGAAAAATGACCATCAAGAGCAGTGAGAAAGGAGACGCCCACAAGGTGGACGCCATCTGTTATGCAATTGTGGTAGCTTTATTTACTCTTCTGTGTCTTTTTTTTTTGCTAGCAGCCATTAATCCAGTCTTCAGTGTCACGATTAAAATACGCTCTTTTGGTGCTCAAGAAATATTTACACATGCATTTGACAGACGCTTTTATCCAAAGCAACTTGCATTTATTCAAGGAACACATAGACATTCTAATCAGTTCTTGCTTTCCCTGGGAATCGAACCCATGACCTTGGCGTTGCAAGCGCCACACTCTACTGAGCCACAGGAGTTTTTGCTATTATCAATAATTGTAATTTAAAACACATTGATTTCACACAAAGTATCTATTAATATATTTACTGACATTTTGCTTGAGACTTACTGATATGAATAATTAAACTTTATTTGGAGTACCTCAAGTAATTAAGCCTAAAATGTGTTTAATAACACTATTAGTAAGGGTAGTATGATATGTATAATTGTATAATATCAGTCTTTAAATGCAAGCTACTTGAAGTGTACCTGCAATCGTTAAATTTTAGCACAAACAAATATACTTAAGTGTACTTTTAGCTGGACCTCAGCACTATTTATGAACAGCTAAAGTTTTTCAAATGTATTTGCCACATAGAAAGATGTGTGTGAGTCTTACTTTAGCTGTTTCAGACAGTTGTGAAGGTTATTGAGAGGTTCTTTATTAACAGATGTTGAGGGCTTCAACAGTTCATCCAAAAGTGAAGCAGGAACAGGGCAGTCTGGGATTTTTACTGGTGTCACTGGGGTCGAGTCCCCCTTTAAATCCATCCGCTGGAGTGTGGACAGACAATTGAAAATTAAAGACAATTAAATTTAACAGACAATTACATTAAAATGAGCATTAGTCTTACCTTTCTTAGCCTGCCATTTTTGAGATCCTGTTTGAGCTGGTTGTTCTGCTGAAGAACAGTCTTCATGCTGCTCCTCAGCTCTCCAACTTTAGCCTGCAGCATGAATTTATCCTTCCGCGCGCCGTTGAGCTCCTCCTGCACCATCTCCAGCTCTACCTTTATCCTCTACACATCACATCAAAGAAAAAGAAAAAAACATAAATACACAATATATTTCACAACAGGAAGTAAATGAATAGTGCTGAAGAAAGCAAGGCACCTGTAGCATGTCCTGCAGGGTGTCCATCTCTCTCTGGTGACACTGTTCCACCATCCCCATCTGCTGTTTTTGCGTCTCGATCTCCCGCTGCCTCTGCTCAACCTCCCACTTCAGATCCTCCACCTGTAAGGAGACAGAAATACAGCATATTTGATATGTACGTAGTATTTTTAGGGCACAAGCACTAAGTGGAAAAGAGCCCTATTGTAAAATAAAAAAAATGGTAATGGCCCCCTTTTGAGGCCATTACCATGCTCAAAGCCTTGACCCTTTGCGCACACGTTGGAATCGTTGAACAGGCCCAGGCACAAGTTGAAATGGGTGAGGGAGGGGGAACTAAAACACATCACAGTTGCATGGGTAAAGCCTTAGGTTTTGGTTTTACCTACAGTCACAAAACTCTGTAAATATATTGTTCTCATTGAGCCGAACAACTTAATTTACAGCCATTAGCTCCGACCACCAGGAAGTCAGCTATTTTTGTCTGAATGTGGATTTTTTTAAAAAAATCACGCTCCAAAGGGCTTCATAGGATTCAGACCAAACTTTCTCAACAAAATAATGAAGATGGCAAATTGTGAAGTGGTATTGGATATGTTGAATGGTGTATTGCCATGGCGATGATTAAATAATAGGAAAATCAGTCCACAGAGTACTTTCCCAAAAGTCTCGGTGATCATCAAAATGTTTATTGGCAAAAATGAGATGCTCTTTTTGCCCAGCAGTGGTTCTTGGACTCTTGGATGAGTCGTTACTTCGCACTTGGGGTAATTTTAGTCAACCAGCCAATCCTGGGAAGGTTCACCACTGTTCCATGTTTTCACCATTTGTGGATAATGGCTTTCACGGTGGTTCGCTGGAGTCCCAAAGCTTTAGAAATGGCTTTATAACCTTTTCCAGACTGATAGATCTCAATGACTTTCTCATTTGTTCCTGAATTTCTTTGGATCTCAGCATGATGTCTAGCTTTTGAAGATCTTATGGTCTACTTCACTTTGTCAGGCAGATCGTATTTAAGTGATTTCTTGATTGAGAACAGGTGTGGGGGGGGGGACTTTTTCACACAGGGCCATGTGGGTTTGGATCTTGTGTTTACTTGTGTTATCTTTGAGTTATCTTATATCTCTCTCTCTCTCTCTCTCTCTATATATATATATATATATATATAGAGAGAGAGAGAGAGAGAGAGAGAGAGAGAGCGCTTTATGTGAGTATACTGTATTTATGAGGTGCAAAATCAAACAGTTGAGATTTATATTGTTTATATCGTCTGTGGTAGAAAATTTTATTTCTTATGTACTTATTAATCTTTAGAAGTATATGCACTTATTAATCCTTATCCTTAGACATAGGCAAGCTTATCAATATAACTGAATGTTCTGTTTCTGTTGTATGTTGCAGATCCAAACTGTACCCAGCACACAAAGAATATATATTGTGTTTAGTCATTAAGCGTGACAAGCTGATCTGAGAAGAAGCAAAGGTGGGGGCTTAGAAAACTGTATAAAAAGTAATGAAACTTTATGCTCTTTGCCTTGACATGATTAGATGTTGTTTGTGTGTGTGTGAATGCCTTTCTTGCAAGAAATAAAGCTTTAAGATTGTTATACCTTTCGAGAATCTCACTTGTGCTTCATTGCTAAACATTAGGAAAAGAATTTCCACTACACGTCTTACATGAGAATATCGTATGTATGTGAATAGTGTTTGATATATATAATGGCTATAACTTTATATAGAGAGCTTGCAATAATAGTTACATTTTGAAACAATAAAACAAGTTATATATGTGTGCACTATATATCCGACTTCAAATATATCGCCAGGTGATAATTTAGTTTATATTATGCAATGATGAATGGGTTTTTTGGGGGTGATCCACATTATTTCACCTGTCTACACAGACAGCATTTTAAGGGATAGCATTTATATATTCCAGGAGGCTCTGTGAAAAGAGAGATCGCTGATTAGAGTTTGCAACAAAGCAAACAGTACCTCTTGGTTAGTGAGCGGTTGTTTGTTGAGCTCATCTTCAAGTTGTTTTTGAAGGATCTGGAGTTGAGCATGAGCATCAGCTAATTCCTCCTGAAAATGAGAAACCTCCTCAGAGTGCTTCTCATCTTGAGCTCTGATAAAGAGAAAGAGAGATAGATATGAGCATATGCTCAGTATTATTAATCAGAGAAGTAAGCCACTTGTGAACTTTTTTCCATTTCAACGTTTACAGTTCTCCTCATTATCATACAACCATCACTCTAGAATAGCTGAACCTTATAAAGATCGCTTGATGTGTGGCAATAGATCTATATTATGAGTTTCCGAGGCAGCTGTGATACTATAACCGAGTGTCAGGAATACTTACGCAAGTGTCTTAGCCTCTTTCTGCAGGGCTTTGACAAGCTCCTCTTTAGCCTGCAGATCTTTCTTGATCTCACCGAGTTCCAGCATGGCCGCCCTGTAGTGTCTGCGGTTATGAGCCGCCTCCAGCTTGGCCTCCGCCACCTGAACAAAGCACAGGTCACACACATGCACATAAGAAAATAAACCAAAGCCTTCGGGAGTTTTCAATGGGAACTAAAAATGTCATGCAGATGTTAAACCATATATTAACCTGTTCTGTCAGATCCTTGACTTTTATCTTCTCCTTCTCCAGAGCAGTCTGCAGAGTTTGCACCAACTGTCTCATCTGCTGGTCCTCCTCTTCTTTACGCTTTAATACCGCCTGAACCTGGAGCCAAAAATTACAGGTGTTAAAACACAAATTTGTAAAAAAAATAAAATAAACTGAATAAAGTTGTCAAATGATGAAGTCATGTTGCATCACACCTGCAAGTTGAGCTGGACGAGATCTGCTTCTCTCTTTGCCAGTGCAGCCTCAAGAATATTAGCATGTTCCCGCAATGTACTGTGGGATTTTCCAAGCCCGGAGAGTTTCCCTTTCTCATGCTCTAGCTCAAGCGCAAGCTTCTTATTAGCATCTTCCAGGCGACGAATTCTCTTTTTAAAATTTCGGGATTCTTGGAGCTGTGTGCCAAAAAACAAAAGTTTAAGTCATTTCAGTTTTGATAATGCCACTTCTTTCACAAATTGCAATTCCCCCCTTTACATTATATGAAGCAAACTTAAAATAAATAAAAAAACATCATATACCGGTACTAGTATTTTAATGAAACAAAAGCTATCAGAAAAATACATTTTTGGAGCAAGAAGGACACCATTTATTTTTTTTACAAAATTAATAAAAAATGAACAAATCAGTGTACAGATATTATTATGAATGAACAGAGTAACCATCTCTATTATCACAAAAGAATAGTGGTGAAACACATACATATACAATACCACTTTTTTTTTAAACACAAAAAACCTTTTGATTCAGCAAGCTTTTTTCAGAAAAAAAAACCTTATCTAGAATTTTCTGACCAAAGGAAATGATGTGTATAGAAATTAGTATTAGATTTAACCTTGTCTTGAACAACAAGTGCTTTATTTGTCATTATGAATACGTTTTCTCTCACCTCATCTTCTAGTTCCATCACTTTCTCCTGATATTCCTCCAGCTCAGTGCTGGTGAGGTTGATGACCTCCTGTAGCTCCTTCTCCAGCATGGCTTTACTCTGGCTCACTGCCTCCAGCTCTCTCTGCAGGGACTCCACCTTAGCCTGAAGTAATGGCAAAAAATACACATTATTAGAAAAGAAGATACTATATTATAATTATAATCATCGTGTCCCAATGCTTTCAGGATGCATGCAAGTCTTGTAACTTTCAGTGTTTATACTGTTGACCATCACTACCAGTTTACCTGAAGTTCCTGGCTATTTCCTCCCTCTAAACCCTGAACTCTGAGTTTGTCAAGTTCAGCCTCAGCCGTCTCTTTGGCAGCGAGAGCTTCCTGTAGCCTGCGGCTCAGAATGCCAACTGCATTCTCATAGGCCTTATGCTTGGCCTTCATCTCTTTCTGTGCACTGGTCAAATCTGTGCCCAAACGCTTCATCCTCACCTTCTGGTCTGAGATAGCCCTGGTAGAGGAAAGAGCAGGTGCGTAACAGCAAGTTACACAAGAATCTTTGGTCTACTTCATATCCTCTAAACATTCAGGGTCAATTTAAATTTGTTTAATAAATAGTTAAATGGGTCAGATGAATGTTAAGATGCAAGTAAACACATACTAGCAGTGGAACACTTTGGCACTACTGTCTATATGTCTCATTACACATCAGTGATGTCAAAAACATCACTATGGAAACCCTTATGGCAGTAAAGGCGGTGTGATTGTGACTCACGTCTTGGCTTCATCTTGCATTTGCTCAATCCTCTTCCTCAGATTTTCATTCTCTTCGGTCACTGATGCCAGATGGTTCTGGTCAAACTGAAGGGACTGAAGCAACAACACTGAGAGTGTCAAAATATGCTATATACACAACTGTTCAAAAATTAGGGGTTGGCTCACCAATGCTAAATATATAGAATTAAATTGAACAGATACAGTGATACCTCGGTTTATGAGTGACTTCGTATACGAGCAAATCGGTGTACGAGAAAAATATTCCCTCGCCCACACGCATTTTTGTGTGGATATATACGTACAGTACAGCATATAGAAAGAAGGTACGAAATCAATGTGGAACGAATCAATTGATTTTTAGTGCATTCTTATGGGGAAAATAGTTTTGGTGTACGAGAATTTTGGAACGAATTAAACTCGTAAACCAAGGTATTACTGTATTTTAAATTGTGTGATGACAAAACTGGATTTTCAGCATCCAATCATTCTGTGCTGATTTTCCGCACAAAAAACATTTATTATTATCAATGTTGAAAACAGTTGTGCTGCTTAACGTTCTGTTTGTGTAAAGAATTCAGAATTATTCCATGAATATAAAGTTCAAAAATACTTTTTTTTTTGTAACATTATAGAACGTCCTTGCTGATTAAAAGTATTGATTCACATAAAAAGGAAATCACTGACCCCAAACATTTGAATAAAGGTGCATGCAGGAGAAAGGCTGTATCCTTGCAGCCGAGAAGATTAGTAACGCAGTCGGTGTGTACCTGCAGTTGAGAGTCAAGTTGGTCTCTCTCTGTTTGTACGGATTGTAAATGGGCTTCCAGACCGTTCATCTGCTGCTGGACTCTCTCCACTTCCTTCTGCAGGCGATCCTGTACTTGCTCTGCGTTCTTCTTTTCTCCCTCCATTCTCAACATCTCCTGCTTCAGGTCCTTCACCTCGGACACCAGACGCTTTTTAGAAGCTTTCAACTCGGAGATCAACTGGTCTTTGGAGCTGGCGTCTCGCCGGTAAGCTTCTACCATCACCTGCAGGAAAGAGTGCATTAGATTAAAGACACATTCGACTATTTTGTTGACTCACAAGCATTAGTTGTATATTTTTTGTGGTAGAACCTTCTCACCACTAGTCTTATCCAATAACAGGACTGAATTTTTGTGCATATTTATCAGTCATAAATTAAACCAGTAAGAAACTAATAAACTGAATGTTACATTTTATATATGTATCATGAATAGATTCAATTTCAGGCTCATACATTTTCACTAACTAAATATTGCTTGTTCCATAACTAGCTCTATTTTCAGTATTTAAGTCTTTTTAAGTGACATGTGAAGGCCAAGTACATTAACCCATACTTGGAATTTGTCCTCTGCATTTAACCCATCCAAGTTAGTGCACACACATTAGGAGTATGAGCACACACACTGCAAAAGGTGACGCACACCTGGAGCAGCGGCAGCCATTTTTGCTGTGGCGCAATTGAGAGTTAGGAGCCTTGCTCAAGGAAACGTCATTCATTTCCTGCAGGTACTGAGAATCAAACCAGCGATCTTTGGTTTACCAGTCGGACCATTAGGCCATTATTTTTCACTAAAATGTAATTGTTTTAATTATAATAATTCATTACATTTATATAGCGCTTTATCAAAGTCTCTCAAAGCGCTTACATGGACGGGGGGAATCTCCTCAACCGCCACTAGAGTGCAGCATCCACCTGGATAATTCGACGGCAGCCATATTGCGCCAGAACGCTCACCACACACCAGCTTATTGGTGGAGAGGAGACAGAGTGATGAAGCCAATCAGAGAAAGGGGATGATTAGGAGGCCATGATGGACAAATTTGGCCAGAATGCCGGGGTTACACCCCTACTCTTGCGAACGACATCCTAGGATTTTTAATGACCACAGAGAGTCAGGACCTCGGTTTATCGTCTCATCCGAAGGACGGTGCTCGTTTCAGTACAGTGTCCCGGTCACTATACTCGGGCGGTAGGACCCATGTAGACCAGAGGGTGAGCACCCCCTGCTGGCCTCCTAACACCACTTCCAGCAGCAACCAAGTCAGTCTCCCATCCAGGAAAATGTCCACACACAGCCCTGCTTAGCTTCAGTGGGCAACCAGTCGTAGGCTACAGGGTGACATTGCTGCCGGTACAGTGCTTTATTTTCACTATTAAGCTGATTCTAAGACATTTGAATAAATGCAATATTCAATAATAAATAATAAACTTGATTTTTCCTTGGTTTTTTTTTATGTGCAAATCTTTTATTTCTGACAAATATGCATCACATTAAGTTTATTAGTTTGTTTAAAACAGTGTAATCCAAATGGATAGAATTTTTAAACCCAACATCGAATACACAGTTCCTAATTAAATCCAAATATTTGAAGGTGTGCATGCTGTAGGCACTCAGATCTTTAGGCCACCTACCTTTTGCTGCATGAACTGCTCTTTGAGTCTCTGTGCTTGTTTTTTGAGGGTCCCATTCTCTTGCTGTAGAGCTTCAATCTTGTGGAGAGAAAGGGGGTGAAAATGCAATCTGAAACCATCCTAATGTTCTAGTTACAAAAAAGCCCATCACTCAAATTCAAACCTCTCACCTGGGTTGCTTTAACCTGCACTTCCTGTCTAAGCTGGTCAAGAGTGTCCGAGGCCAGCAGCACTTCCTCTCCAAGCCTTTCTGCTCCTTCATCCAGCTCGCTCTTATCTGCCCGTGCAGCCTGCAGAGCCACTTCCAGGACTATATTCTCATTTTGGAGATACTGCAGGGTTTCCTCTTTAGCCGTTGTGTCAGTTTGTAGCTCCTCCAGCTGGGCCTGGAGCTCTTGGTAACGAGCCTCCAGCTGATTAAGGGCCTGTTCTTTGGTTTGGAGGCTCTCCTGAGTAGTGGTGAGCTGCTTCATTAGCTCTAGGTGCTCACGCTGTAACAACTCCAGTTGAGCATCTTTTTGGGAGAGAATGAGTTTGACCTGAATGGAGAAGTATTAGTTTGAGTCAGTAGGCTGCATAAATTAGGTCAATGTGAACTGGGAACACTTCCATAACTTCTGATGTACTTGTTACGTCGTAAGAGAAATGGCATCTACGCTAATATTAGTCAGTCTGTCTTATCCTTATCCTGAGGTAACCGTTTTTAGGTGGACCTGCACCTAGAGATGACCACAAGAGCTCTGAATGGCAGAGGTGACTGTGACAACTAGACAAGCCGTAGAGACAGATTCTCTACAAAGACCTAGTCGACTAGACTGTCTTCGGCACAGACTCTCAGCAAAGAACATGAGAACCAGAAAAGTCCTCTGTATGCTTCAACTCCTCCCCACCAAATGCTGGATGAAATATTCTGATTTATATCAATGCACAATCTGACTTGTGATGCAGCCTGGAATTAAACCATACCATGGTCAATCGTCTGGCCCCCCAACTGACCCTGGTTTCTCCTAAGTTTTTTTTCTTCTCCATTTCTGTCATCAATGGAGTTTGGGTTCCTTGCCACTGTCGCCTCTGGCTTGCTTAGTTAGGGACACTTAATATTCTGCAATATTGTTGACTTGATTTCATATCACTGTTTTCTCCAGAGCTGCTTTATTGAGGAATTGATAAACTTTAGTTATTTAACCGAATTGAATCAACACTAAACTAATGTCAACTGAATAATGACCACTTAATATTGTCTTTTAAGAGCTGTTTTACAGCAGAATTGAATTCTTGTTGCATCATTGATCATTGCTTTCGTGTTTATCACTGTAAAGCTGCTGTCTTGAATAAAGCACTTTATAAATGAAGGTGACTTGACATTATTAGAGGATGCTTATATTAAAATGACGTATTACAAGAATGTCCCCATGAAGAAATCTGGGATTAAGGTTCTTGTTCTTGTTCTTTAAAACCGTTTAGATACCTGCTCTAGCTCTCTCTCCAGTGTTGTGGCTGTATTGGCAAGTTTGAGAAGATGTTCTCGCTCCTCCTCAAACTCTTCCAGCTTTTGCTGAAGATCTTCCTCCACCATACTCTTTGCCTCCTGGATTTGATGTATGGCCACTTCTTGAGTCAACATGTCCGCCTGGATAAGAATCAGTCAATTATTATTAGTGTATGCTTCATCTTCCTTCTTCAACGTTTTCCTTGTTTATTAATTTAAGTAAAAAATAAAAAACCGTAGCAGACCTCTATGCTCTGTAGCTGTACAGCAATCCGTTCCTTCTCTTTTATGGAGCGATGTTTAGTCTCTGTGAGTTTGTGAGACAGAGTAACATTCTCTATCTTCAGATTTTCCAACACACCAATCTGAGTCATTTGACCGGCCTGAAAGTAAATAAACATTTACTACTGTAGTAAATCTGTAGTTGCTCCGCATCTGAATACATATACTACCAATAAAACATTTGGGTTCAATATGGTGTTTTAAGCTTTTTGAAAGAAAGTAACACTTTTATTCACACAAGGATGCATTGAATTAATCAAAAGTTTCAATAAAGACAATTACAGTGTTGCAAATGTAGTTATTTTTCACCAAAACATCAAGCAGCACAAAAGTTTTCAACATTGATAATAAGAAATTTCTTGAGCAGCAAATCAGCACATTAGAATGATTTCTGAAGGATCATGTGATTGTGAAGACTGCGGAAAATTCAGCTTTTCCATCACAAGAATAAATTACATTTTAAAATATATTGAAATAGAAAGCTATTTTGTAATAATGCAAATGCAGCCTTGGTGATCATAAGACTTCTTAACAGAATGGTAGTATTTATGAGAAAACCAATTTATACTCTATCACACTTCACCTACAACCTTTTCGCAAGATTTACAGTGTCTTCAACCTTCTGTAAACATCGTTACTCACAACATGACGACAGCGGGCCATCATACCTGCATGTTTGCCATCTCTCCCTGCAGTCGCACCCGTGCCTCCTGTGCCATGGTCAGCTGCTGCTGGTACCAGAGGCGGAGCTGCTGCAGGGAGTCCACTTCTGCCTGCGAGGTCTTCAGTCTGTTCTGCAGAGCATTCCTCTCGCTCTGGACCCGCTGAAGCTGTGTCTGCAGGCCTCCCATCTGCTGCCGCAACTCAGAGACTAAGAGGAAAAAACGAGTAATAATACTATAAATTAATGTTACAATTATTATAAAAAGTATGTATATTTCGATACAATGAGTCAATAATTCTTGAGCATGCCCTTCCCAAGCCCAAGGTCTCACAGTTCTGGGTATGGCAAGAGTTTTTTGTTTTTCAATGAGAAAAAGCCACTCAATCATCTAGGCCAGTATTTTGGTCAATTACTAGATCATTTAAACAGTAATTGAAATAATTCCAAGTACTACTGGTCATAGCGATATCATCGTTAACCATCCAGAGTAATTACAGTCAAGTCAGCTCAAGTCAGTTCAATAACTGTGTAAAGTTATAAAGCAACTGATCAAGCCCAACCTTGACATGTACATCTACCACTTTGTCCTCACCGGTGTTGTCCCGGGTATTCAGGCTCTGCTGCATCTCCTCCACTTTGACCATCAGCCTCTGGTACTGCTCTTCAGCCAGCTGCAGGTCATTGCCCAGTGAGGCCAGGTTGGCGTTCTTTCCCTCCAGATTGGCCTGGAGATCCACCATAGCCCTCTCCAGTGCAGAGCAGTTGGAGCGTAGCGTGGTGACCTCAGAGCTGAGGGTGCTCTGCCTCTCCTGACTGGCTTGGGTTTGCTCCACCTGGACCTGCAGCTGAGCATTTACTGTAGCCAGCTGTGCCTGGAGCTCAGTTTTTTCTTTCAGAGCCTGGAAATGGAGGACAGTCTTAGAGCATCGATGCTTTTAAGGAGTATATTTATAACATTAATAGTTATATAAAAATGTATATATATATATATATATATATATATATACACACACACACACACACTACCGTTCAAAAGGTTTTGTTATTTAAAGTAATACTTTTCATTAAGGATGCATTCAAAAGTGACAGTAAACATTTACAAATATTTATAATAAAATACAATTTCAAATTTCAGACGTCTTTGTCTATGTCAATGTAATCTATGAATTCCTGGACGGTGAAGGCAAACCTCTGCGGCCATAGGGGAATGTGGCTTTAAGACGGCGTATGATGTTGTGTGCACGCTGTTCTGCTGTGTGCGCGCATGGAGTGGGGGGAGTCTGTTTTTGAGTGAGGAGAGAGATGGCCGCTCTACCGCTGACTGTTATATAGCATAATCTACTGTTTCTATTTTCCCTCTTTAATTTGTGATGTTTGTCGGAGTGTTTCCCTTTTCCTTGTTTCGTACTTCACTCTTTACATGTTTGAGAAGAGTGTGAAACCCATCTATAAAGGCTTGTGTGACCAGTTTAATCGCCTCATTTTCTTTCGTTTCCATTTTCCATCTGGGCAGTCGTCAACAGCTCTGACAGCCGTTCCAACATGCAACACGAACTCCGCGCATGCGCAGTGAACTCGAACTCAGTGAAATCATTAGTCACGGGGATCCAGATAACAGATGTTAAGTGGCGAATTTGTCCCTCTTTTGTGCTCGAAATATTAGGGTTCGGCAACATAAAATAATTTACATAACCGATAATAAAATGCTAAGACAATGAGGGAATTTGGCGGTTCCACTTCAAAATCATCGAATTAATGGGGTTGGCGAGTTAACCGAGCTCGAGATAAGTGGGTTCCACTGTATATGTGTATATATATAGTAAATATTGATATTTATGGTAGCAAATACTGGACGAATACCTGGGACTTTACTATTAACTCACCTGATTGGCCTCGGAGGAAAGAGACTCAAGTTGTCCTTCTAACCTCATTTTCTCTTTCAGCACTTGCAGCATCTCATCGTGAGTCCCCATCACAGAACTCCCATATGACACACTGAAAACACAATCCAATCATGAAGGTTTAATGGGCTGGTTTCAGGAAAGGTAATGATGTTATCTAAAAATATATAGGGAATGGACTAACCAGAGGAAATTGCGGGCCCATACCTGCTGGAGAAGCTGTCCCTGCGACTGCGAGGCTCTCCGCTGTCCTCTCTTTCCTGCTCCAGCTCTTCCATGTGTCTCTCATCAGTGGCTGCCTGCAGGACTTCCTGCAGTGATGGAAAGTGGCCCATGGCTTCTGCAGCAATCTCTCTTCCTTCAACAGTATATGGAGCCTTTGGCCTGTTCACTATTGCAGCTAACCTATTATATGTCCCTGTAGTAGACACGCTACTATAGGACGAGCTATCACTGTCATTACCGTCAGCTCTGAAACCTGATTCGCTGCCATCCACCTCAGAGACATTGTCTCTGATTAGCTGAGAAGATTCCAAATGGCTGTTGGTCTCAGAGCTGATGCTGATTTGCGAAACGGTGGAGACTGAGCTGATGGAGGAATGCAGCGAGCTGAACGATGAGTCGGCAGACGCAGAAACTACCCCACCAGATGCCTCTGTGCCTCTTTTATCATCAGAATCTGATGTTTTGTAGTCGGCGAGAGAGTGGATCTTGCTGGAGCGAGATGATTTGGATTTCTTCTCCTTGCTAGAAGGGATTCCCAGGCTTCCCAGTTTGGGACCACGAGGAACGCTAGTGCGCATGAAAGAGTATTCCTTAGTCATGGCAACAGTACTGGCCCTTGGGAGACCCTCGGGATGGAGCATGAGCTCTGGGTCCAAAGTGCTAAAGAGGCGGCTCTTTGGAGTGGACCGCCGGGTCTGAGCGAGATAAAGAAATGACGATTAAACATAATGAGACAAGGAAATTATATATTGATGTTATATTTAAGCACACTTAAGATCAGTGGCAGATTTTCAAAGAATAATGACTTCAAATGTGATGTGTTCTTTATTCAAAATTCTACTATGGCTTCAGAAGACTTGAAATATAGCACACAATGAATGTGGGTTTCTTTTATGGTGCTTTTTTGTAATTTTTGGGGGTTAACAGTGTCCACTGAGAGTGAGTAATATTGTCAAAATATTCATTTAATTCAATATCAGTCATTTCATAGAAGCTGACAGTTGTCATTTGCTGACTCACTCTCTCCGTGTGCCGCTGTACTCTGTATTGTTTGAGCTGTTCCTCTAGACGCCGACGAGCTTCCTGGCGAATCTTTTCTTCATTTTCCATCTCCACTGACGGCTCTTTTGCAGCTACAAGAAAGACAAAGTCACAAATGCACAAAACTCTTGCTACATAAAAATAGGCAGGTGAAAAGTTCAGATATTGTCAACCAAGCTGTATTGGATTGAATGCAACAGGCTATTGATTATACGAGAGAACAACAGCTCATCAATCCTGAAACATGCTTGTTTGACAATTTCATTTCTAGGGATGGAAATTGACAACTGGTTCCATTTTTTTTTTATACAAAAACTTACTGGTTCTATAATAACTCAATGCACATTCATCCTTCTCATCTTTTTCCAGGTGAGAAGAGGATGAGCGAGTGTCTTATTCAGTGTCAGTTTGGTGTAAATGCTTTTTTTTTTTTTACTACAATGTCCTCACAGTAAATAAAGGGTCTAAATAAGTTACTAGAAGGAATAAATACGATTTTTGTTGCTGTAATTGTATAATAAAATCTGATTTGTTATTACTGCTCTGTTAAAATTTGAAATTAATAACCAGGATGCGGAGTATTTTGCAGAACAAATTTGCTACATGAATCAGTAATTAATAGAACTGGAACCAGAATTATTCAAATGCCTCACGATTCCCATCCCTAGTCTATTAAGAGTGAAGCTTCATGCCCGTCCTGGCAGAGCAAACACCATGTGATCTCTACAACCAATAATGAGCCATTCCATCTGCCATAGTCAGAAAAACAGAAAAGCACTTCAGTTTCTGCGTCAGTTAGTTATTAGTTCAGCCATATTTCATGTCCAAGCTAAATTGACTTCAAATCTGGCAAGGCAACGTGCATTTTGTTTCCAGAAAGCTTAACTTTTCCTAAATCACCAACCAGCACAACAACCCCAGTACTGCTAACACAGAGTTGTCAGAAATCAAAGCACCAACAGATCACAGGAAAGACTAATTAGCCTTGAATTCATTAATTAGGGAACATTATGCAATTAAGAGATACCCACTAAAATCTCTCTGCAAGCCAAAACTGAGAAGCAGGCAAAAACAGGGTACACCAAACGGGGAGGGTTAGCCTAAATCAGCTTCAAACGGGGGGAATTACAACAAAACAGGAAGGGAAGAGGGTGATTTGGGGGGGGGGGGGGGGGGGGGGGGGGGGGGGGAGGTTATCCAGTATCGTATGCTTACACAATTCAGTCTCCTGCATAGGAATACTTAGTCTGAGCGATTGCAATGCGTCACCCTTGTGAATAGAGCCCTCAGACTTCTCTAGGCTGTCAGGGAAAGAGGCCACACCTGGATCCAGCTCTGCGCTCAGGGGAGAGTCGGTAAGGCGGATGCCCGGGGATGGAGTTGCCAGAGGTGGGGTGCTGCTTCTGCGAGCTTCCTGACCCTCCACCACGGCCTCTCCGTTTGGCAACAGCTCTGCTTTGACATGACCTACAACAAAGAGAAGAAATTCAGCAAAGAGCTTTACAGGCCAATACAGTAACACCTCGAGATACAAGTCTACATTACAGTATTCCAAGATACGAGCAAGCCTTCAGGCAGATTTTTGCTTCTAGATACGAGTAAATATTCGAGATACGAGCACGCATACTGATGCCGATGCACGTTCACTTCATGTGTTCGCTAACTTCTGTACACGTCGCACGTGAGTAGCTGATTTTCTCTCTATTTTGTTCATTGAAAAGAAACACCTAGTGTCATCCGTGATTTATTTATTCCAGAGACAGAAGCGTCAATTAATAAGATTTAAGGAGGACTAACTATCTTCTCACGTCAAGATCATTTTGAACATATTTGTTGCTTAAAATGTTACTTTGAGCACCTTTAAAGTACAAAGAGCAGCCCAAATTAGCATGTTTATATCCATGTTATGAGGTTATGATTGGTGCTTTTTGATCATTCACAACATTCATAATTAGAGACCAGCACAGCCTGAATGTTCTCCTGTGTGCGAGTCTTGCTGAACAAGTCAAAAAGCCTAATCGATCTACATTGAGTTCATGAAACTGACACTGAAAGTGAGAGGGAAGTTTGTGGATATATCTAGAGAAAAATACTTTATAAGATAACAAATGGCTTTGAACGAGTGGGAAGAAAAGATTATCCCAAAGCCAAGTGACGCAGTAAACAGCAAATGTTCACTTTGAAACCTTGCCAAGTTTTGAACAAACTGAACACAACAAACAATGTAATAAGACGAGCATGTTGATGAATCCAGTCATCTAACGGCAATATTTAGTGCAAGGTTTTTTTAATCTTTAAGAAGAAGATGAGATGTAAGGGACTCTGGAATTTAAAAGACAACTACATATTTTCATGTATACAAACCCAATTTATACTATAAAATATTATTTGGAAAATATATAGTTTCTTTTACGTTACATTCTGCTTTTTTCTAATCACTATAGTATTGTAAGATGCGCTTTTAAATGTAGTTTAAATTGTTTTATAATTTAGCCATGTAAATCAACCTTTTTATTCAAATAAACTATTTTTTTTAATTAAAGTATTTGTAATTAAAGTAATTTGAAATTAAAACCAATTTAATTCATTTTAAAAATACAGTAGTACCTTGAGATATGAGCATAATGTGTTCCAGGACTGAGATCGTAACTCTAATTGCTCTTATCTCAAATCATTTTTGCCATAAGAAATAACAGAAAAAATTAATCCATTCCGGTTCTCTAAAAAAACTCCCTTATTAGTGCTAATAACGATGGATAAAACATGTTTTTAATTACTATAGAGACATACACACAAAATTATAGTATATGAGGATTCCTGTGATATAAAATATATATAAAATGTGGTTTTAATTTTGAGATCTTACCTTCGAGACAGACGATACAGTAGTGGCTTGCGGATTACATAGCTTGCGTAAATTACATAGATAGCGCAAACACAATACGGAAGTGTAGTTTTTCTTCCCGTGTTGTGTATTGAATAGCCTCAGAACCTCATATTTATTATTATTGAACACTCATAACTCCTGCTGCTCCCAGCTTAGTACTGTGAATCACTCGTTGCCCTCGGTAACCACCGCTGTAAAAACAAGGTGGCCCTCTAGTGGAGATCATATGCAATTACCCCACAAATGTATATAACATACACCACAGGAAGACTCGCAGGAGATGCTTAAGGAAGTCAACGAACATGTGAAGTGAAGAGGTGAGGCGTGTGGGCTGCTCCGAGTGCTAGACCAGCGTCTACTTGTGTCTCAAATCTTGACTCATATTTCAAAGCAAAAAATGTGCTCAAAGGCTTGCTCGTATCTCGGGATACTCGTATGTCAGGACGCTCGTATCTCAAGGTATTACTGTATATTTAATTACATCACCCATCACATTTCATCACAAAATCACACTCACCGTTAGGTATTTTCTCCGTTACGAGTGATCTCTCCAACTTCAGCGATTCTACGGTATTGCTGTCTGGATGTTGTGCATTCAGATGCTGAGGGATGGCCTCCATTGAGGCGGTTTCATTATTTCCATTTTCCATAACTCTTGAAATACAGATGCTGTTCTAGCATCCATAAAAATGAGCTGAGCCTCACTAGTGCAAATGACCTTTACTTCATGCTCGGTAAACTTTGGTTGAGATTGCAGGCTGGCCTGGATGGTGCAAATGGCTTCAGTCCTTGGTGAACCTGAGGAATGAAAACATAACTTAAAATCATCCATACTGTGAGAAGGGTTCAAGGTTCATTGCACAGTTAAAGCGACAGCAGGAGCAGCAAAGATGAATAACTAATTGATCATTTATTCGTGACGCTGAGATTTAAATCATCAGATAATTACAGGGACATTTGAAGTGTTGATCAATGGCACAATGGTGACAAACAGAGAATGTGATTTCAACATGCTCCTAAATAAATATCTTTGTTTTTCCTGGAAAAACAATCCAATCAACTAATCATGTTTGAGGGACACGTTCACAGTTTATGTCAGGTTTGGCTTATAACCAGGGTTAGAGTTAGGCGCTTCAACCTCAGTGTTTTTCACTTACTTCCCTTTGATTTTAGGGATAAATCATGCGTAGGGTTATGTTTAGGGGAAGAGTTAGGAATAAAGTTTTGGACATGATGTTGGATCACGTCTTGCTTGGCAAATTCATGCTGACCGGTGATATACTTGGGATATACTTATGATATACTTGTCGTTGCTACTAGAGCTGGCATTAGTTGTTTAATTCTTTCTTTGTCATGCGTTTGTATAAAGTGCCTTTAGAAAGCTACAAATTGATTTTCCCTCTGTCCGGCAAAAAAAACAAAAAAAAAAAACACATACATTGGATTTGAACCAACAAACTTTTACATCCCAGCCTTGAACCAATTCAGGGAAAGAAAGAGGGGGAAAATATATCGCCACACTTTCAACTTAGTACAAAATCCTTCTGTTCCTTGCTGACCGGAGTTCAACGTTTGATACGGCTTTCCGTTCTGTACTCCCATCTTATCCAACTCTCTCACCTATCGGTATTACTAGAACTGTCACTCGCAGGCAAGAATTCATCAGCATTAATAAACACAAATCTCATTTTGTTAAATTTCCCCGTGGAGTACCTCAAGGATCTGTCCTTCGTCCACTTTTATTTCTAATCTACATGCTTCCTCTGGGTCAGATCATCTGGCGTCATGGTCTTAATTTCCACAATCAAATATATCTTTCTGCTCAACCCAATTCTTCCATTACATCCTCCCTACATGATCTCAAAGCATGGATGGCCCAAAAGATCTTAAAACTGAGTACTGAAAAAACAGAAATCCTATTTGTTGTACTGAAATCCTTTGTTTCCTCCCAACATGAATTCTCCATTCAAGATGACAGAGATATAGTTTATATTTCATCTACTATATGCAATTTTGGGATGTGAACAATCAATCAACTTAAGCCTTTTCCATCTCCGTAATATCACCCATATACAACCTTCATCAAATCTCTGTTCACTGATTGTTTACTTTAAATTTCAGATTCATGTTTGTTTTGATTTTGCCACGTATGTTATATGATCATCTGTTTCCTGGTTGTATATCTGTATTTATCAATATTATGTAAGTGTACTTGGATTCTTGAAAGGTGCTATACAAATAAAATATAATTTTATTAAACTACAGTAGCTTATAAGACAGTTCACTGATTCTTGAGACATGAAAAGAATCAGAGATTATCACTAGAACGATTATGACATTACGTTATAATCATTAAGTATTTTAGTCATCTGTCATCCAACCACAGCTCAATACCTCATATAGACTTAAATGTTAAAAAATAAAAACTCTTTATTAGGTTTCTGTATTACTTCATGCAAAATATGCTGATGTCAATGGTGAGATGTCAACACTTTGGTTTGACTGTCTTAGAGTGAAGAAAATTAAATCAAATAAAGATGAACAAAATATGTGCTTTTATTATGTAGTCTGCTTTATTTGTAAATATATTTAATAAATATCAGGCAAATTCCGCTTGACAGGTGGTGATGACTCGTACCAAGCTATAGGCAAGAAAAACTATTTTATGAGATTGAACAGAATGATCCTTCATACACTTCTGCATATATTCTTCCCTTTATAAACTTTTCAGCTCTGTAAGTTCGCTAGATCCTAATTGTTATAGTTTAGTGCCATGATAGGCTAGTAACTAACAGTACATTATACTGTTTCAGAGCTTACGTACTATGTTTTGTTCTCGTTGCACAATGCGACACCGCATTACGATGAAGGAGGGAATACGATTTCCGTGTCACACAAGGCTGGAGGATTAGACTAACCATCAAGACGAGTCTAACTATAGACCACAGCGATTTAAGACACTTATCTGACATGCAAACGAAGCTGCCTTTACTTTAAAATCAACCTAAACACATGACATTCTCAAAATCACACACAAACAGATCAAGCTGTCAACGGTAGTTTTGACGAACTGTCACTCAACATGGAGATAGTCTTATTTTTAGTGTAATGAACTGAAAATGAAAGCACAGCAACAAAACGAGTTAATCGTAATAAATAATCAGCAGGAGGAAAAAGAGAAACAGCCCCCGAGATACAGTGTCAAAGTGAGTTTGTTCTTATAAATCTCTGATCTCATTAGCATCAGGCTTTTAGCTACTTAGCAACAACGCACGATATCTACAAACCTTACGCAACTGATGCGTGACACTGACACTGAGACGCGACCAAGCTCCTACATAACAATCGTCACGTGAAATGGTGAATAATTAGTGTGGTGATTAGTAAAGATGATAAAAAGTAATGAGGCACCGACCTTAGACGCGCTCCTGCTATACTACGTGGCTGTTTAGGTTCCGTCCTTCAAACAGATCCGTCTCACAACGTTTCCCCAACAACAAAGGTTCCGCCTAGAGGTGCTGCGCAGCTACCGGAGCAAACTTATCTGTAGGTTTTAAAATCAACTATATTATTTAAAACAATCTACTATCAAAATAAAGTTAATAAGCATACTTTTATATTTAAATATATGCTTTTATATTGTTCACTTCTGACCAATTGTGGATGTACTGCTCTAAAATGCATATGCTTCAGTATATTATTTTGTTTGTCACCATCTGTACTATGCTATCAAATGAGTACTAAAGTGCTTTTCTCTCGACTACCGCCTCCAGATCACAAACTGAAAAACTGTTTAAATGGAAGCCATACAGACAATGATGTATGACAAAGCATCAGTCTTTAATTTGATTCAATCACAACCCTTTTACATGATGTATAATTAGTAAGCACTATAAAATGTGAGATTTTTTTCAAGTCATTCATGACATGCCAAATGTAATTTAAAGGACCCTGCTAATTTTATTAGAAAATGCTCAAAATCCGGGAATGTGGAAAACGTGCGGTTCAAACACAATATCAAAACCGCAATTGCTAAAATGTACATTCATAATAATAATAAAAAAGCAAAACAATGTCTAGGAGACCAAATTATTGTGCATGCAGTCATTGTATTACACAAGATAAACCTTAGACATGGCCTGTAAAACTTGATCAATGCAGTTTCTAGGAATTTAAGTTGTAAAACCCTTTATGGAATGAAAACCATGTTTAATTAGTGATACAGTAACTACTTCACCTTCCTACAGTTTCTTAAAAAGCACTTAAAATGCATTATCCTTGCTGCTTTTCCACACTCAAGTGATAATGGACAACTATTCTTTATTTTCTCGAGATCTAATTCAAACAGAAGAGAGTCACACTCATAGAAGGGTCATACTCAAAATAAATCATCCTTCAGTTATTCAGAGCAGTTTTTTTTTTACCAGACGCAGTCCTCCACAGAAAATGAATCATTTTAGTCATTCAATAGTAAATTCAAGCCACAGAGAAGCCAAATGTTCCTCATGTGACTTTATTGTAAGGAAAAGTCAAAGATCGCAGATACTCATACTCCCTATCAACTCATACAGCCCGCTCTCATATCAGACAGTGCTCATCTAGACGCTCACAATATAACTCTTTAAAGTACAAAAGAAAAACAACAAAAGAAGTTACCCAATGTGGGAATCAATCAATAGCACAAGCCTTGTATCATAGCATGTCATGTAAATACACAAATACATGATGACTGACGACTGGTCCACAATGTATGAGAAAATGTAGGGCGATATGAGAGTTTGTGAATGGGACAAAAGCTCACAACATCTTGATGATTGAGAAATGGACGCATTAAGAGTGGCACCAAGGTCTTGTGAAGTCAAGAGGCCAAAAAGAAGAAAAAAAAAAGTGTCCAATTTTTCAATTTCAGAGTCTGTTGTAGAAAAGGGGAAAATGGCAAGTGGAGGATCCGTATGAAGCGACGTTCCAGGCTCATTTCTTCTCCTCCTCGGCCTTCTTCTCCTCCTTCACCCCCTCTTTCTTTACCTCTGAGCTCTTTGTCTTGTCGTCATTCACAGACAGCTCCTCCAGCTTCTCTGCCACTTTGTTAGGGCTGTTCATGCTACCTGTGAAACAAAATTAAAAGTTCAGTTGAAGGCCCGTCAAAGAAGACTCCAACACAAGCCTAACACATTCAAGAAAGAAAGGAAGGAAAATGTCTGAGAAGATACAGTCACCTCCCAAGTGAATGGCAAGGCGGTTTGTATCAATCTTCATGTTAATATAGCAGACAGAAAAAGTCTAAGGCTGGATGTGTCAGTCTTACACAGAGTGAGTCTGCATTAGTCATGGCAGAAAATGCCATCATCTTACCTTCTAGAGACTTCTTGACCTCTTCTTTGCATTCATCAAACTTCATCTTGAACTTCTGTGCATCTGCAGGACAAAAAGGGAACATCATTTAAAGTCTGCAGGAAATAGAAACATGTATTTTCTAATTAACCTTATGAATGATGCACCCATGTATGCATTTCCTTTTTGTTTTAATGACCTTGTAATCATCTTTAAGAAAGGATATTTTTCTCTGGTGACATATGTCAGACTTTTACATTCATTCTGCCAAGTCCCCCCCCCCCCCCAATTATTAATTACAAGCTTGCATTCAGAGCTAAACAACAATGGACAGGAGTCAAGCCCCCACCTAATATTTCTAGATCTTTTAAGATAATCAGTTTCACTGACATGGAAGAAAAGATTTGTTGTTACTTCTGTTTAATTAGTTTCCAACAAAACTGCTGAGATGCGTTTGAATATCGTGCTCATTTATACTCACTCTCTGCATTGAGGAATCGAATAGCCAGCAGCTCTGCTTTGGGTTTTTCATCTGCAAAGTCAGCGTGTGTATTCCACACCCAGGCCCGGTCGCTGCCTGCATTGGGCTTCAGCTCCATCAACGGCATAACTAGAGGACAGAATTTCAACACACGAGTTAATCACATGATGGAAACATAAAAGGTGGCGGACAGATAAACGGTGACAACTCACAGGGTTCGAATTACACCACGGCAATCACGGCACGTGCCGTGGTTGCCCTCCTTATTTGCCGTAATGCCCTCAGAATAATGCCAATATCCACGGCAACATTGTTGCCGTGGATGCCCTCCCTCTTTGCATCAGTGCCCTCATTTATTATAAAATAAAATTGCATGTTAACAACGAACACAAGTACCTATTGTTGAATTTACCCCTTTGTTCATTAATTTAAAGCAAAACTCGGATCATCTCGTCATTTTCTACGAGTATAATTAGCTATGTGACAATGTCGCCGCAATATTGACGAACTATCTTCCGAAGCTTGCCGGAGGTTGTCGAGTAAGTACGAATGACAAAGCAAGTGACGAATACCGACACTGCCGCGAAAATTTACCTTGTCACTGGCCACTTGCGCAGTAGAGAAGGGCACAGTTCTCACTTCGTAAGTTTTACGAGACACGAGGTTCAAAAACGCATCCCATAATAATGTTATTAGCCCCTCCTTCTTCATGCGTTTATTTACCCGCCAACGAATTTATCGGCTATTGTTTCTAACGTGTCCACTCCCACGTCAACACTTTCAACTGCAGTGTAATGACGGGGGGTTCATTTTATGATTGGAACTGCCTTCCGATGTGTACCGATTAATAAACAGATGATCATCGGTAATCCTCGGCATTTCAGGACTGTCAAAAGAACCTTCGACGCCGGCATTTTATTTTGTATTTTTAGCCCAGCCCCTGCAGTGTACATTCTATTGAAGATTACTTTGTTCATGCAATCATAAATTTAAACCATGCTATGTTAATGTTAAGTTTTCTGCCTAAAATACATTAGTTCTAAATAAATATAATTTCTGTTATATATGTTGACATTTTTCTTTTATGCCTTTATGATCTTTAAAGAAAATTTACTGAAATGGGTTGTGGTGCTGCAAGAACAGATTAAGATTACTTTCCACTGTATAAATGCATAATAAATGAAGAGGACATGAAATTACATTAAAACTCGACGATAAACTGAAGTAGCCTTGGTGCCCCTTTTCATAGGGCAATACTTGCCTTGGTGCCCCTCCAACTTGCCTTAATGCCCCCAAAATATTAGCTCTGTCCAAGGCAACACTTGCCTTGCCCTAAAAAAATTGTAATTCTAGCCCTGAACTCACTGTTGTGGTTGGCACAGATTTTAAGGGTGCGGTCTCTCCTCATGAGAAGGCGGATGGTTCCCTTCTCTTTGTGTCGCAGGAGTTTGACGTCACCCGTCCCGCGCTCCTTCCACTCAGGAGGGTCATTCTCACTGGCAAAACGATACAGCTTTGCCCTCCTACAAAAACCAAAGATAAATGTCAGCAAAACAAAAGCCGTTTATTATATTAAAGAACAGAGCCCATGATCAAATAAGATCTTAGTACTTGACGATAACAACTCCCGACACCACTGTGAAAGACGCTCAGGACACTTGATGGAATTATTATTGCGTTATCACAAAAGTATAATTGGTGCATTAAGTCAAAAAGGAATTTTAGACCATTTAAAAAAGACAATGCATAGGAATCGAATCAGTTCTCACAGCAAGTGCACACAGAGATCAATCTCTTAAGGGCCAGTCACACAGCCGATCACACACAAATCACTCACAGCTTGGGTTTGTGCGTGCTTGTGTGTCGAGAAATTGACCGCATTTTCGGGGTGTCGGGGGTAGAAGTCACTGACCGCGCACGTATTATTTACAATCACTGACATATTGCGCACGTCGAAGCATACGAGCAAATACGGTGCAGTATTCCACGAACATTCGACGCACGCACGATACATGAATCACTGACAGAGCGCGTCCAATCAAGCACGCCTCACGAACAAGCACTTTCGTTCCGCGCATGTCGACGCACGCCCAACGCATGAATCACTGACGGATCACGCACCCTCTGTTGTCTTCTTTTCCTGGCCAACATCTGATGAAGTTGCACCATCTGGGCATTCTGGTTCTGGGCAAACCCCCCATTAAACGCATAGGTTTCAGGTTGGGTTCGGGTTATCATGATAGTTTTGGGTTGGGTTCAGTTCAGGTTTGAAACCAAATAAAAATTGCTTTCCTGTAGCTCAAATGGTTGAGCATTGGTGCTCACAACGCCAAGGTCATGGGTTCGATCCCAGTGAAAGCAAGAACTGATTCAATGAGGTCCTTGAATGCAGTGCAAGTCGCTTTGGATAAAAGCATCTGCCAAATGCAAAAATGTAAATGTAGAGAGTGGTGCTTGCAACATCAAGGTCATGGGTTCGATTCACAGTGAAAGCAAGAACTGATTAGAATGTTAATGTACATCTTGAATGCAATGCAAGTTGCTTCTTTTAAAAGCGTCTGCCAAATAATAATACATTTTATTTTAGGCGCCTTTCAGATCACCTAAGGTCACCATACATCAACAAGAAACAACAACAACATTAATGAATAACAGTAAACAACAACGACAATAAACCATAAATAAGTAGAAAACAGCAAATACAAACATGACCACTGAAGAATAACAAAAACAAAGTGCTAGACTTTAGGGAACACAATCATGAAAGTTAAGCAATTCTAAATAAATGCTCATAAATACATAAATGTAAAATGCAAAAATAAAAAAAACATATAAATGATTGATGTGTTCAATAATAATACCGTACTCACTTGTTGAGAAATAAAACTAGCGAAGAAAATGAAAATTTTATTACGGCCTCTGTCGTATTTTCTTTTTGCCAACAGACTCTCCTCTATTTTTTGTTCTTGATTTTCTTAAACTGATGATTTTCCCAGAGGTTCACAATCGATTAAATGTTTTCCATATCAAACTTTTTCGCTTGTGACAACTAACCTATACTACTCTCACACCACACACACATCAATGTAGCCGGAGCAACTTCTAATCCCCATTTACGAATATGACAAGAAATTGTACAAAAACTGAATGAGGGAAAGATAAAAACTCATTTTCTAAGAAGGACTGATGTGATTGACTTATTTAAATAGTTAATTTTAAACAAAAGTTTAGTATTAGTGACTCACATCTTGAAAAGTTCCTCCTCATCCTCTTCTAAGGTCTTAACATCCTGCTCCGGTAGGGAGACGATGGGATCAAAATGAGGGTCGTGGTTGGAGTCCTCGACATTTTCCGTGGATGGTTCATGATCATCTTGAGCCTCCTGGAGGGGGAAATAATAACAGCAGCTTTTGTAAATCAAACATTAAAGACAAATGAATATGCAAATGACCCAGAGCACTTGGAAAAATATCCTTTTTTGTTTTAGAGAATAAATGTACAAAGGGATTTGTTCTGCTGAGCTTCACACCGTCCTGTTCCCAGCTGTGGGGATCCTGCTTCCACATTACTCATCAGACCAGTGGAGTGAAAAGCTGTGGGATTTGGAGGGATCATTCTCTGGAGTTTGGCCTATTGTCTCCAAATGTGCTGCTGCTGCAAACAAACTTAAACCCGCTGGTTCTGAACCGGTAACAGACTCACATGCTGGGATTTGTGCTCTTACTCTCCCACAATCTCTAGTCTAACATCCACGAGGGCCTTATAGCTTTAATAATTCAAAAGCTTTCCGACCAACTCATGGCAGTAGAACCGCCATCCTGCTAGTTAAGTTTCTTCACTAAGCATTTTAATACTAAGCAGTTTAACTAAATTTACGTCACTCAAGACCAGGTATTGAGAGGTTTGAGTTATAGCAGTTTCTCAGAAGTGGACATACAGTTAGCATCCAGGCTAACAGTAGCTAATAAATAAGCGGCCTAATAAGGCGTTCAAGTGTTTGAATCTCCGTTTAAAGCCACTGTTTAGACCCCACGGAACAAATGCAGTTAAAACATCCCAATGAACCCGGAAGGGTGTGAATGAACCGGCTTTGAACTTCACATGTGCGGCAGGTTAGCGATGCTAACACACACAAGCTAACAGCGTCTTAGCATGATAGCTCACCCATGAAAACACGAGCAAAATTTAATTGGAACACGACGTGGATATTTTTACCCTGTAAATAAAAACACATACGTGATTTTCTATCATGTTTAAGTAACTGACGCATACAAATACACACACACTTGTGATTTTAAGGACGTTACAGCTGCTTTTGCCAGCGTTGCGTGATTTTAAATAAACAAACTACTCCAAAACTACAATTGCACGATGTTACGCACAGAAAGTCGAAAAGTGCGGTTGACGCCTAATGTTTATGCGCGCGACGTGACAAGAAAAAAACACCCGCTTTTCACTCTCTGTTAAATAAGACCCGTATAAAACATTAATCGACAACAAAATACACGAAATAACCGTCTCTCTCGGTCCGAAAGGGACAGAAGATGCAGATGATATCACTCGTACCTTTGGATCCGACATGGTTTTTGCAGATGTTTGAAGATTTAGAGAGAGTTTGTGTTAGGCTTGATTAGCGCGAGTCGTGAGATTTCACTCCGATACTTTCGCGCGCGCCTAACCGGAGAAGAGAGGCGGTGACGTCAGCGCGACGTCATCACGCGCTTCGGCCACGCACTGATTCTAAGCTCCGGTTGATGCGAATAGATGTTGCTGTTGTTCGGGTTCTTTATCAGTTTGTCGAGGGCACATGCTATTTTTTGAGAAGCTTTTCTGGAAAGTCTGGAAAAGGAGGTGACAAGTGATTACTTTCAACGATAGCGAATCCATCTGACACTCTGTAACGTTTTAAATCCTGGGGTTTTCCTACATCTCATTGACCCTCTGCAGAAAACATGCAAAATAATTTTTATATCCCTGCAATGCAGTGGCATTGACCTTTATTAAAGCCATGTAAGGTAGAAGACTGAAACTTCAGTGTGCTCATTCCTGGCATTTCTGTCAGGATCATTAGGCTATGTGACAACCATTTTGAGATCAATTATCTACGGCTGAACTGACTCTATTGTGTGAATAATACAGAAGAATGTTGTCAACTAAGGGCCACTGTTACATTTTTGTTTCAATTATAGATAAGTCCCTTAACCATTGATCCATATAGATCTTATTTTATTTATATAGACCAGTGTTTAAATGTATATGTAGCCTACGTTGATATTTTTTAAATCAATGAATAGGGAGGAATTTAAAAAATGACTGGTCAAATACTAACGTGGGAAATTAATTTGCTCCAAAAATGCAGCAATGCTGTCATTATGCATGACCCTGTTGTGTAACACTAGCAATCTTTGAGTAAAAAATTGACATTTTTAGTGCAAACAACTATTACTTATTCCTTTAAAATGTGTTGCAGTTTTGTTACTGTTACAGCAGCTAATTCAACATTCACTAGATAGAACAATGATTCACAAAGTTTATCATTTATTTCAAGCAAATGTGGGTTCCACTATGTATTCAACTGTAGTCTTATTTTAATTATTTAATGGTAGTCAGTGATGTTAGGTTTTTATTTGGAAACTTTAAAAGTATGTTTAAGGGTACTAATCAACATTTTTATTATATTTATTTTGCACAATTTCTGCAGTGAGACCAAAAATATTGAACAAATTAATACAAAGTAACAAAAACGGCATTAATAATAATTTGAAAGCAATGCTCTAACTGTTTGAAATGAATTTACATTCAAATAAAGAAACCCATACATAGTTTGTCCCAATAGATAGTGTCCTTTGCTTGCAAATAATTAATACAATTTCAAATAACTCAAATCAATTTTGATCTCTCAAACTGGATCTCTTTTAACTCAATGTTTGTTATTTGAGTTAGCTTACATTTTACTATGTTCTGCGTCATTCTGCATCTTCTGAAAGTTAAGTGACACTGAAAGACAAAAATCTCCAGAAATGAAGCCTGATGCCAATGTGATTATTTCCCCCAAGGTTGTGAGCAGAAGTAATGCCTGGATTCACAGAGAAGAGTCAAACAGAGAGCGCTTCACATTAAAAGAGAGCTGAAGAAGAACCTCTGCATCAACTGAGCTACGTTTGGTAAAGCAGAAGACACATAAAGAGCAGCTTTACAGATCAGCGAGAGAAGTTTATCCTAACTCTTATACTGCATCAATGCTCAGACTTCTCATAATAAGGGAGAGCTTTCCTGTAGCTCAAATGGTTGAGCATTTGTGTTTATAACACCAAGGTCATGGATTCGATCCCAGGGAAAGCAAGACCTGATTCAATGTGTTCCTTGAATGCAATGCAAGTCACTTTGGATAAAAGTGTCTGCCAAATGCATAAATGTAAATGTAATAACCTTGATTCATATTTTATAACCAAGCCAATTTGCAAACTTTGATTATGGCTATTCAGAACTCCCTGAATTCTACATACTATATTTTAACTGATTAACTGGGGACATTTTTTCCAATTGGAAGCTAATTTTGTGCCTTTTGAGACCTAAGAGCTCAAGTTGTAAAATATTTTATTACTATTTGTCATGCATGTGTAGCATTAAAACAAATTATTCATGTTAGGAATATGCCAATCATTTCATATTTCATTAACACAAATAAATCTGTCATCCCTCTACTATTATAAACTATTTTCTAATAGTTAAAAAAAAATCGTACTCTAACATTATCATAATAATAAGACCCTTGCTAATTAAATCGGTTTCATGCTGGTGAATAAGACTGTCGAGTGCTAATAAAATAAAAAAAGGGTCATTTTTGAGGTAGATGCTATTATACTATCTTGGCAGTCCAAGATTTGACTGTTGTTCAGATCAGCAGCTGTCAAACAGATTTTTTTTTGCATGCAAGAGTCCACAAATCTCTGAGGAGGCAGTGGGGGCTGCGGTTGAGCCTTCTTGGCATGAAACACTGGAAGTATTTTCTCTTATTCTACACAAGCTTGCTTTTTAATATGTTGTAAGTGAATGTATTTTATTGATAATACACAAAACACAGGAGCAAACCTTGGCACTGCTTCTCCAGTCTCCCTTGGCAAATTACAGTCAAACACGAGTTTCACCCGCAAGTCACAGAGTTTAATCAATTTTAAAATATACACAAACAACATTTTCTGATTTTAAATACCCCAAATTCCCTCCCGTTCCCTCTGTTTTCTTCCATCCTCTCTCACTTGGCAATTTTCCCTCTATCCTAGTAGAGAGGGCACCTACTACCTCCACAAAAATGAAATCACTCGAGTTGTGCAGCATATTGCTTTTTCTTTTTCTCTTTTAAGACATTTGCGAACATAAATACTACAGTATGTTTTCTTCTCCGATGTTGGACTGTTCACAATAAGTCGAAACAGCAATGTCCTCCAAACTGCCCTTCCAAAACGAGAAAATGTCCAAAATACTGAGGTCTATTCTCCTCTTTATAACCAATACAGATGCTGAATGGATGTACTTTCATCTCTAATCCTCTGATCTCTTTCTTTTTTACAACTTTCTTAACTTCCAAATTGGCAAGTTACTGGTGGTGTCCATTGTTGAAGCTCCAATCTGGGCCTCACAAGTCTCTTTTTATATGTGGTTTGCCTCCATACGTACCCGTTGGTCTCATTCAATACCTTTTTGCACATCAAATCAGTCCTGTTTAATCAAGGAAGTCCTTATATACTGATGGTCAGCAACATTTTAGACTGGGTTGGTGGACATGTTTACGACTGGTGCAGAGTGAAGGGCAAAGCTTAACTGTTTAACGGCACTAGAGGAAACTCAATTTAGTCACAAGGCATGCATGTTACACACTCAGTTCTAGAGTTTGCCCTCGAGAGGGTGTGATATCTGTGTGTATGTACATACATCTGTCTGTGTATGCATGTATGAGTGCAAGTGTGTCTGTGTTCAAGTGTACAGGGGTCTTTTGTCTTGCAATCTTTATTAATGCAGTCTTTCTGCCCCACTGTAGCAGGGCATCATGGTCTCACACTCTGGGAGAGTATTTGGGGTTTCTTGGCACCTCGGTGAAAGATTTCAGCTCGTAAGGAATCCCAGTGTCCACCTCGATGGACTTGCGGGAGAATAGCAGCCGGATATCATTGTGCAAGTAGATTTTCCCAGATTTGGAACTGTGGAATCTAACATGTGCAAACACAGAGGAGAAGAAAAAGAGGTTTGTTATACTTCATTGCTTCCATTTTGAATTTTACCACTTATTAGTGGAGAATTACTTTTATGGTTCTCTTTAAATATAATAAATTAAATATAGTTGTTTTGTTTAAGTTAGTTGCAAACTAGCCCATATATGAACTGTTTTCAATATGGATAATAAAGGGTCAGTCACACAGCCGATCACGCACGAATCACTCACAAATCACGCACAGATTGGGTTTGTGCGTCGAGAAATTGACCAAAGTATTCCACGAACATTCGACGCACGCCCGACGCATGAATCACTGACGGAGCGCGTCCAAACACGCACGCTTCGCGAACGTTCCACGTACAAGCACTTTCAGAATCCACATTGTCAGTGGAATGAACGTGATACGTGCGTGGTTCATGCGTGATATGAAGGTGGGGCGTCAGTGGACAGACGTGGACGGTTTCGAACCAGTTCTGACGCATAAGCACTGACGGACGACGCGTGTCCCGCGCATAGTCACGCATACTTGACGCATAAACTACACATACCGACTCAAGAATAACGCACACCGACGCACAATCTGAAAAATTTTTAACCGTTCAAAACTCAAAGTCACGCACAAACCGCCTTCGACGCACATCCGCTTACAATCACTGACGGTCCACGTTCGTTCCACCGACGAATTATGCATACGACGCACGCTCCGCGCAGAAACGAAAATCTGTGCGTAATTCGTGGGTGATTCATGCGTTTTCGCTGTGTGACTGGCCCTTAAGAAATGTTCCTTGGGCACCAAATCCTCATATTAGAATGATTTCTGAAGGATCATGTGATACTGATGACTAGAGTAATGTTAAAAATTCAGCTTGGCCATGATTTCAAAATTTATTCAAATAGAAGAATATCATTTTAAATAGTAATAATATTTCACATTATTGTCTCACTGATGGTATCACGCCTTGGTGAGCAAAGAGACTTATTTCAAAAACATTTAAAAAAATTATAATTTTACAATAGTGTACGTCTTGTCAGCACTTACCTGAGGTGTATCAAGTAGCAGAGAATCTTCTTCCTGTCAGACAAGGAGCCCTCCTGCCCCTCCACCTCATCCACAGGCACCAGGAAGATACGATGGCGCAAGAAGGTCATGTGATTAACGGGCATGTCCCCAAAATTATACGTCACCAAAAACATTTTAACCACAGTCTTATTGGGGTTAAATAAGGTCTGCAAAAACAAAACAAAAAAGATAGTTTAAACAAAGGATTTAAAAAAAGTTACTTTTTCAAAAGATAATAAATGTAGAAATTACACAAATATATGTAATTTGCAAAAAAATAATACTACTAATAAATGGAAAGCAATAGAAAGAGCGCCCACCACTTGAATGGTCCCTGCTTTGGGTACGCTGTATCCTTTTTTCCCAAGTGGTTCAAGCAAGATCACCCCCTAAACATGACATTTAATATGCATTTAACAAATGAGAATGTATATTATGGGAAAAAACATGCATCTCTTTCTCATCAGATTTAGAAAAAAGAAAAAGAAAATTCTCTGAATTCACAAGGCTAGCCGCATGCACATTTTAATACATGGGGATTGTATAATTGCTGAGAAAGAATCCTCTATCCTAACAAGCTGGAAGAATTCAACACACAAAAGGTATTAAGTTTTACCAGGAAGGGAGAAGGGGCGCTGTGCTCTGAGGTGTCATAGTAAGTCACTTGCACAGGCAAGGTTGCGTGCTGTGGGCAATAGGAGCCGCTAGCCCCAATCTCTGCTGTGAAGCCCTCGATTCGTCCAGATGGAGTAAAACGGCCCTTCAGAATTGACTCCTTCAGACAGACGCACACACAAAAACCAAACAGAAATACATTAAATGCATTAATGCATTAGTCACTGTTTTAAGACATTTTAAATGACTAGGCATCATACTTGACAACTATGTATATAGAGAGGAAAAACCAGGCATTTCGCTAAAATACTGAGGATCACACACACACACACACACAACAAACTCACACAGAAACATGCGCCTCGTTACTATGTTCTAAAATCAGCTCAAAACATTAAACATTTTGATATCCTCCAATGAGTAAAAAGTTCATAGCCTGAAGTAAAAAAAACGGTTAGATATTGGATTCTGTACCAGTCATACGCTGGTATTTTCTGTGAAATCTGTCAACTCCGACTCCCCAAAATCTATATTAGTATTGAATATTTTTTACAGTTTAGACTCATGTACCTCAAAGTTGCCAAGAAGAGGTCTGCTAATGGAGGATAAAGAGGAGACTGAACTACAGGAGCGACTGGTGTCTGTTCTGCGTCCACTACGCAACTGTCGACTATAAGAAAAAAAGAAAGAGAAAGCAACACACACATTTTTACATTGATACATTGTCATAAAAATTAATTTGTTTTGAGACCAAATGAAAAAGACGGCTTACGATTTGAGTCGACTTCCCGCTTTGAGCCTTCTACTTGATCGTGAACAGTCTGTCGCAGTCTGAAAAGGAAAGACGTTACAATTAATACCAAGATTTACATCAATAATCTTGTTTTGTTTTTTAAGTCTTACATCACTTAAGCCCGAACTAATGTTGAGGTCCATCTTTTGATCATATAAAAACAGGCTGCTGATAAACGTGTAACTAGATTTGAATCTCCTAATGACAATCAGCAAAAGAAAAGTGTTGGAGTGATTGGAAAGAGGATTCAAAAATGGAAAAAGCGGCCCATTATGACATCAGAAATCACAATGCATTTAGAATGCTGAACAGTCTGATGTCAATGGGAGATTTCAACTTCAATGTTAAATTTCATTAAAAACGCAAGTACTTACAGAGGAAGATGTGGCTGCAGTGTCACACATATCACAGTAGTCCATAATATCATTCTGATATTAGTTGTTAAATATTATATATCAGCTAAATGTAACTATAGATGGTGTATAAAACTTGTACATTTGTACATCTCTTTGTATCTCTATACTAAACCTCTATTCGTTCCTTTCTCTTTGTGATTGTCTCTTAGTTGGCTTGTTTCTATGATCATTTCTCAGTCCTTCACTTTCTCTTTTCTTCTTCCCTTCTTGGCCTCTCTTCAGTCCTGAGCTCAGCCTTCAAGCACCGACACCACCGTGATGAAAGTGACAGTATATGAGCCTCTGTAGTCCATGTGACCCCTCTCACCCAAAATTCACTCATTCTGGAATTGAATTTGGCCAGAACCTGTATGCGTTAGGTCAGGTGAGGCAGGTCTCACCTCTTGAACAATGCCTCTGTCAATGGGCTTTGTTCTGGAGTCCCAATGCTTATTGTAGAGCAATGGAAAATTAAGCACACATTTTCTAAAATCTCTCACTTTCCCACTCCCAATATCTTTTATCCATCTGGCTATTCACCTTTCATCATGACTCTATCAGTAATGAGTAATAGATCACTCCAGTTCCCTACACACTACCTAGAAAAGATGTATCCTTAAGCTAATCAGCACCTTTCCATTTCCACTCCCATACTGTAATCATTCATAATGTGGAAACATCTGGCATGTTTTTCCCCTCTTAAATTAAGGCCCTTTCACACGACTCACATTCAATGTGTCTCTCACAATGAGAAGCATTGTAAACATTTATCACAGAGAACTCCTAATGTG
This sequence comes from Rhodeus uyekii, assembly GCA_037043235.1. NCBI lineage: Eukaryota > Metazoa > Chordata > Actinopteri > Cypriniformes > Acheilognathidae > Rhodeus > Rhodeus uyekii. The sequence continues at coordinate 417,845 of JAWRVZ010000113.1, forward strand.
CATAATATGCTTTTACACTCTGAATGCCATGATGTGCATCCATCTTGCTTTATTAATGATAGTAATGTGAAGTTTGAGAGTTGCATTACCAGAGCACTTCCCCCAGGGGGAGTCTTCAAGGTTAGCTAAAAAATGCATTGTGTGGCAGGATCCCAAATGGGAGACTAGAGACGATTTTGTTTGAAGTCAGTGGAGTAGAGGCCTCTGTGTTGAATGAACTAGACATGTGTGGAAACAGAGACGTAGTAAATCAACAATGTTCATATTTAAAATAACTGTTTATTATTTTACTACATTAGAAAGTGAACAATTGGTTCTGTGATGGCAAAGCTGAATATTCAGAAGCCATTATTCTGGTCTTCAGTGTCACAGGAACTTTCAGAAATTATTCTAATATGCTGATTTGGTGTTTATATTTCTCATTAATATCAATGTTAAAAACAGTTTTGCTGCTAAATGTGTTTTGCGTAAATAATGACGCAGTTTTTTCAGGATTCTTTGATTAATACAAAAGTAAGAGTAAGTAAGCTATGCAAGTAATTTTGTGTATACAAGAAGTCAAATTTTGCAAAAAAGGATTACCGTATTTTCCCGCATATAACCCCGCAGACGCAGATAATCCACACCCTCATATAGTCCGCGGGTTTTGGGGGTTTGTGTAAAAAAAAAAAATCGGTGCCATAACCCGCATCCTTATATAACCCGCACCCATAGATTGATTAACTTTTTTGTGTAAGATCACATTTCGAATGTTGCTCGCATGACGTCAATTATCATAACTGTTCAGGCTCGGTTCACAGTGCTTGTGTGCGAAATTCAAACAATAAGAAAACAAAACAAGTCAGAATCAGAACAAAAAGAAAAAGCAGTGTCTCCCGCTGTGCAGCAGCTCGTCTCTTAAGAAGCGATTCTACAGGTGTTGATCATCGGATATGAGATGAGAAGAGCCCGCCCTCATGCAGCACAGCCAATCACGTCTTCTTGCATGATTGACAGGTCAGACAGCCTATCAGCGCCAGCTGTCAGAGTAATAGTACAAGCGCCAGAGACAACAACCCTCACAAGAAAGAAAAACAGAAAGAAAATACCGCAAAAAAAACCTAAAAATATACAAATATATTGAAATGTTATTACGGGTAATTTTTTTTTGATATTGCCCGCACCCTTATATAAACCGCACCCCCCCGCAGGGTTTGTAAAATCTGGTATAACCCACAGGTTATATGCGGGAAAATACGGTAACAAACTATGCTTGCCATCACTGGTACCTGATTCATTCATTTTAAAGATGTAAGGGTCTTTATATGAGTGGTTCACGAGGCACAAGTCATCTAAGCTGGTGGTTAAAGTTTAAGTTTGTACAATGCAGCTAGAAATACAGTCATGTGGAAGGGCCTTCAGTTTAAGGTCTTGTTATTTGCATCTCACCTTGTGCTCTCTTGCTGAAGGTAGTAGATGATTCCAGAAGGGTGCACCCTTGGCATCAGTGCTGCGACAGGATGCTAACCCGAGTCCCGGTGCCAACAGTGCCAGCCGACTGCGTTTTGATGTAGATGGACCCTCATCCTCGGAGCAGGACTCTCCTGTGTCACTAGAGGAGAGAAGTCTTTTCTTTACTGGACAGGAATTGGAAGATCCTGATATCTGGCTATTTGCTTCCACTGGAGTTTTCTCAAGAGAGCTCAGTCCGTTAGAGGAGGAGGAGGAGGAGGAGGAGAAGGTCTTTGTCTCCGATGGTGGCGGAGAAGATTCAAAAGTTGTCCCCCATTCCACAGCTTCAGCGGGTGTTGAAAATGGGACAGGTGCCCAACTGCACTCTGTGGCGCACAACGTGCTCTTGACATCCACAGAGTTATGGTCTTTGTTCTGTGGCTCTTCGCTGGAACCAGTCGGTATGCTTCCTGCTGTGGAGGCCTCGGTCCTGGGAGTAAGGGTAGGAGGACTCCCCTCGCAGTGGCCCCAAGTAGAGTGAGGGCCTTGGGGGTCCACCATTGGTGGAGACTTTGGGGACAGTGGGGTGAAGGCATCCGGTACAGGCCTGTCGTGGTTGTGCTGGGCTGGGCGGCGACCAGGAATTGGTGGATATGAAGGGGATAGGGGAGGTGACCTAGGGATTTCTGAGTCTCTGTGCTCAAGGAATGGGTTGTAAAACAGTGGTTCCACCCCAGACCCACACAGCACCTCCCCATCGGACTCATCATCATCATCATCATCATCATCCTGTTGGAAAAGACGCTTCTGAGCAATAGGAACCGGCATCCCCTCAAGGCTACGTTTCATGCCTACTCTGATAGGTCGCAGAGTCTCTTGATTTTCTCCAAAACCACCTCTTTGTGAGAGAATGGACAGCTGGTAGACCTTCTGCAGTCTGATCTCTTCTTCTCCAAAAGGTCTGGGAACTACTTGACGTACTCCAGGTTCAGGGCTCTCACTCCGAGTGCTAGGCAGAGGCAGATCCCCATCCTGGGCTGGAAGCTCTACGGCTGGCTCTTTACGAGCCAGTTCCACGTGGATGTGACGCATGGTGACTTTGCTTGTGCTCGGTGATTGTTTCAAGGTAAGTTGTGCAGTGTTAAATAATAAAAACACAAGCTCTAGATTTATAGAGTTCTAGATTGTCCGAGCAAGTGCAACAAGGCTGTGAAAGTGAAAGTAAGCTTCCCGTCTAGGTGGATGGAAGGCTGTAGTTTACAGGGGTCAACTATGGAGTTAGCACAAGCTGATTTCCATAGTGCACACAGCGTCTGAAGAACAGAAACAGGTGTACAAGCAAATTGATATGAAAAGCATAATATGTACATACAGTATATACTACATTAAAAAGAACGTATAGTCATATTCAAGCATTTACATGCTTAGCTTTTACCAATTAATCAAATTATTTCAGGTCAATACCACTCCTTTCAATCCAATGAACATTTCATTTGGATTTAGCGACGGTCAATCAGCAGCTAACGACACAAAATATGATTTTATTTTTTTTCCCTGATATGGACATCTCTGATAATAAAGGTCATGCATAATAAAGGAACTTGTATGTCAGAGCGCAAGGCAGATTTTGTTTCAGTAACCGGTTCAATCAGTTCAGTGAATGATTCGTCAGACTGATTCAAACCAGAAACATGTATTAATTTAACACAATAGGTTAGTTGTGAATATTTAATTTATTTAGGAATCAGACCATATAATTTGCACTGTATGATTTTGAGTCACTAAAAAGGTCTGGTTTATATGAGTGGACGTTGTGAATCAGACTTTACTGGTTTTGTTGTGCGCTTGTTATTCACTAAACCAAAGAAATGGCTCAATGTTTGTTTTGCTAGGAGCCAGCAAGGACAATGCAACAAGACGTTTCTTGCCATAATTTCCAGGCACACGTGCTTTTTTTATTTTATTACTTAAAAAAATAATAATTTCTCAAATCACATTTAATATAATTTGCAAACTTGCATTCATAACATACTTAATTTAACCGATTCTACTGCAAGTGTCATTGCTACCAATTGGTACAGGAAACACAGTAAAAAAAAACATCTATACAAATAAGTGTGTGCAAGACCATTTTATTAACCTACGTGCCTGTTGGTGCCTGTAGCTTGGCTTCAGGCCCTTCCACATCCACCCCTGCAGAGTTGTTTTGACCCTTAAATCTTGACCCTATCCTTAGCCCCTGAATTTGGCCATCTCCAACACTGCCCCTCTGATGCAAAAACAGCATTCCCAGACAAACAGCCAGCTAACAGGGGCCTGACAAAAGAGAATTAGAAAAATGTCAGAGAGACAAGCTATTTTTGTGCTGCACTTAAACAGATAAATGATAAATAGGTTTTAACAGACTCATCTTTAATACACAAACATTAGGACTACTAAATTTAACAACATATCAAGCCTGCTAAACAATTACAGTAATACCTCGGTTTACGAGTGACTTATTAAACGAGCAAATTGGTGTACAAGCATTGCATCAGAGAATTTTTCTTGTATTCAGAAATTTTTTCCCCTCACCCACGTGCATATTTGTGTGGAAAAGTCCTAACGCTCAGCATCATCACGCGCATTTTTAATGGAAATATCTTAAGAGCAGCCTCTCATAAAACAGTCACGTGGTTCCAACCCCTTTATCAGCCCTTAACTCGTTCATTCTCTCAGCGTCGCTCGGTTTGGTTGCATCATTCACCACAGTGCATTCTTTTATAAGTGATTTACAGCAGTTTTACCTCGTGTTGTTAACATTAATTAATTGTGATCGCTATTGTTCATGTAGTTAGCAGTAACTGTCACGGTTCATGAATTTATTGTCTCCTAATTCTGCCTGAGTGTGTGTGTGTGTGTGTGTGGGGGGGGCATGGTCACTGATCACTGACACACCTGATTCTCATATCATCTGCCTATTTAGTTCACATCTCTCCACTCTTGTGTTGTCGTTGCGTTTCTCTGTTATGTCTGCGCTGTCTTTGGCTCTCCTGCGTTCGTTCGCGGCTCCCCGTCACTATGGATTATCACTTCGTTTGTTTTCTGCACAATTATAATAAATTCACTCATTTGCACTTGAATCCGGGTTTTGTGTTTTCCCTTGCTTTCCCCCCTCCTCCCGTCTCCTCCATGCACGCTGCTCAAAGCTGAAGTGCATTACAGTAAATTGTTAAGTATTTTTAGAGTTTAATTGTCAATTATTAATTAGTATTTATATGAGATCTTAATGGTTATAATTTTAACTGTAATTAATAGGGTAAAACCAAAAAAATATTTAAAATGGGCATTTATGGTCGTGAGGAACGAATACATTTTTTGTGCATTCTTATGGGGACAATTGTTTTGGTGTACGAGAATTTTGGCTTACGAGCTCCCTCTTGGAACGAATTAAACTCGTAAACTGAGGTATTACTGTACTTGGTTACCAGTAATAAACAATCGGAATCTGTCCACACTATGCATCACGACTGTTCAGATCGGATTTGTTTATGCAACGACTTTAGAATGTTTCCAAAAAAAACTATTTATGTTTTATGTGGCGTGAGAACGTCCCGTAAACGGGCATAAAAGCACAATTTGACCAGAGCAGTCAGGTTTAAACAGATTTCCAAAAATAGGATTTCAATAGGATTTTTTTTGCCATTCACACTTGTTAAATATGATTGGATTCCAATTGGCTATGCACAAAACCGATTTGCCCTGGCAGTCTGAACTAGGCTATAGTATATGGGTTTAGTTTACTTACCAAGGGCAGAGCGTCAGTGAGGTGAGAGGGGGCTTGCAGAACGTGCCAATGAATAGGTAATATCCCTCCTACAGCTCCACCCAGATAAGGCCAGAGGCCAATCACGCCTCCCCTTGGCTCCTGAAAGGAGTGGACTGCTCAGCGGCTGCATCCTGAGCCAGGCATTCCAGAGACACAACCTATCAGAGGACCACAGTTAAATCGACAACAAATCAACTTGATCGAATCAGTAACCATGCCACAGTTCAACCTGCACATGATCCAAATAAGTCTTTGAAAAGTCAAGTTTTCTTTTCTGGTAAATTACCGTGACAACACATGTGCTGATGAAGATGTCAAAACTCAAAAGTAATTGGTCATCTACTAGCTTTTAATTACAAAAGACATTGTTTTACTGGTCACCGGGAACAGACACAAAGAGCAATCATTTGACTCACTACACTCATTTTTGCCATCTGATTAGGACACATGCTTGAACAGACTGTACTACATCGCTCTAACTAGCTCTCTGTCTCTAGAGCACAGGCCTGTTTGGGATCAAGACTGGCAGACAAAACACGGAGAGACACAACAGAACCTTTGTACGGTCTTGCTTCAGAGAACGAGCAGTCCAGCTCATTAAAAAGACAAAAACTAGAACATACAAGTACTAACAGACTAGCCCTAAATAATGGCTTTTGGAAAAATACCATACAAGTGAGCATTATCTACTGAAGCTTAGCTAAATGCATGCAGAGAATATAGTTTGAATGCACACAGAGACTTTTTGTCCTCCTTTTTTAAGATCTTCAATAAAAAAAAAATGTAAAAAAGCAAAACGATTTGTAATAGAATGCTGTGCATTAAGGCAATAGTTTACCTACAAATTAAAATTCATTTTAAAATTAAACTTTAATTAAAATTTTAACATTAAAATTCAAATTAAAAGTTATTTAAAATCACACTCATGTTGTTCCAAATCTGTATGATTTTCATCTGTGGAACACACACACACACACTTTTTTTTCTCTTCTCAGATTGATAATTTTTGGATGAACTATTTCTTTAAGGTCAAATTATTGAATACAATTAATTTATATTTAAATGTAATTATACTATATATTAATTATTATATAAAATTGATTATTTACACTACTGTCTCATGATCATATATCTGTATGGTTAAGTGCATTTTCAAATGAGCGACCCTAAAGATGTACACACCACATCCAAAGGATGAAGAGAATGACAAATCCTCTGCGTTATGAAAATCATAATCTGCTTGTCAGTTAAAGAAACTAAAAATCACAAATGCCGCAAGAGAACTCAACATCATTGGAGTGTAGATTCAGGCTCTATTCTTTGTTTTTTTAAATTACAATCCATTTTCACGAGTGTTGAATATTAGATTTCACTAGCAAAATGTAAACTTATCTTCCCCTCTCCCCAACAATCTGTGATTCACTAAAACGCTACAACTAGCCTATTGATTGGCTGTCATGGTTAGGCTAAGTTTATATCAAACATGTTTTTCACTTGATATGCAACAAAAATATACCCCAAACGTATTATCTTTATATGATTGTTATAGTATGTAGCCCATGTGTATGATTTTTATTCTCCTTTCCCACAAAACACTTTTTTGGGTCATTAATCGTCAATCTGAGTCGGCCATTGCCACACTAACTCTTAAATGTAGCCTCGGCTGCTGCTTCACATTTCACATACACAATACATTTAGTTTAAATTAGAGTAAGATTTTTAAATGCTTTTGAACAAGACCTTGTAGGCTTTCCTGTAGCTCAAACAGTAGAGCGTGGCGCTTGTTAACACCAAGGTCATGGGTTCGATTCCCAAGGAAAGCAAGAACTGATTAGAATGTCAATGTGTTTCTTGAATAAATGCAAGTTGCTTTAGATAAAAGCGTCTGTCAAATGCATAAATGTAAATAAAAGTAAATGCTCAGTGAGGCTTAATTTATGATGAAAAACAGTAATGCTGTGAAATATTATTACAATACAAGGTTTCTGTTCAAATATATTTTAATGTACATTATTCCTGTGACAACAAAGTTCATTCAGTTCAAAATTTTCAGCAGTTGTTACTCTTAAATTATTCTAATATGCTTATTTGTGTCACGTTTAGGCTCTATAGCGTTGGTTTAGTTTGTCACTCAGTTTTGCTGTCTGTCTGTAATTAGTTCAGTTTTCCCCTGTACTCTGCCCATGTCTCTCCTTGGTTACTGATGGAGTTAGTTCTGTTCAGGTGTGTCAAAAGGCATGAGGTTGAGGGTATTTTAGGCATCACTATAACAGACGAGGCAGACCTCGCAGTGACATAAGATCTGAAATAACATTCAAAAGGTCTAGATGCCCATACAAGACCCCTAAAAACAGCATCTGTAACCCAACATCATTCCAGGACCTGATAGAAAACCAGACAACTCAAAATACACTACCTTTCAAAAGTTTGGGTTCAGTCAGATATGAATACTGCATAATTGTTTTCAACATATGTTTCTTGAGTTGGAATGATTTCTGAACTATCATGCGAGACTGAAGGCTTCTTTCAAATACATTTAAACGCATTAGTGTATATAGAGCTTTGAGAAACTTGTGCTATACAAAAGTATTTTTTTTATAGTTGGCCAAGCATGTGATGGTGTTACACATGATGAGCATTGCTGTGAATCTTTCAGCTCAGCACGAATAGAACCCTGAACCCCAGGTCAAATACAGCTGACAAGACACACACCAGCGTTACACACCAACATGCTGCACAGATGGTGGGATGAGAGATGTAAATTGTGTTTATTCTAAGCAAATGACGCCGGTGATATAACTACACACTTTCATATACGTAATACACCCTTCAGCTATGCAACAAAAATGTCTTTTTTTGTTTTTGTTTTGACACATACTAATTTTACCAGTCATTATAAAATGTATTGCGGTCAAAAACGGCATGATTTCATTATCAACTTAACTTACTGAAGGTGTCTTGATATTCATGCAATCTACAATTATAGATATTGAATTGGAATTAATTGTTGTCCAGTTTACATTAACAAATCAATGACAATCTGAGAGTTTAAGAATATTAATCCCCACCATAAGAGAATTAACTTTAGAGCTAAAGAAAATAGCTAGGGAAACCAAACAACCAAGACTAGTTTGGGCAGCTGTCGGCTGTATGGTGTTTTTCTAGTTACTAGGTATCATTTAGTAGAAGGAAGTCAGTCAAGAATTAGTCAAGTTTTCATTTGCATAATCCCTTTCATAATACAGTTAGTTTCAAAGCAGCTTTACATAAAACAGTGTCTTAATGCCTTTAGTGAGAAACCCCTTAAGACGATTAGAAAAAAAGGGGGATATTATTTGATAAGGACAAATTTATATAAATCACAATGCTATTGAAGACATTGGTGTTCTTTAGCTATTAGAACTCTTGAAGTGGTTAATGATGGCTATTAAATAAATTAAAAATATTTCCTTCACCAGTTTCTCAGTTTCAGGGACAAGACAACATCATAGATAAAAGATGGAAGGACAAACAATCAAAATTAAATGGTTGACCTGGGAGTCCAAGTTAAAATTAAACTTTATTATACAAGTCATTCTCCCTATAGAGCCACCATGGAGCTTATTTATCATTGCTATGCGAGTTTGATATAGCTAGTTTTGCTCCATATTCTTGGATTTTCTGAAACAAACTTAAAGGTTCATCTAGCTTTTAACAAGAAAGTAATAAGAAACTAAAGTGTTGCTTCCCTCACTGAATCATAGCAACATAAGGCATGCATATACCCAACAGGTGTCATTCCTCTAACAATAAAAACAATGAATTCATTCACACCATGCATGTGAGAGTGTGAGTCGCAGAGAAAGAACATCTCAAGGGCATGAGTGTAGACCTCGACCCTTCAGCTACGGTGCTGATGTGCGCAGCCTTGAGGTTTCTGTAAAACACCAGGCTTTTACAACTGAGGAAGTCACTAAATGTCATGATAAACTACAACAGGAACAAAAACTCAAAAGCACACCTCTGACTAAACTTGTCTTTCCATCAGTTAGCAAAACCAACAACTGAAATATTATCTCTAGATACGGCACGGGTCATGATGTCATCGATTCATTTGACAGATATGAAAAGCATGAGACAGCTTCTTTTTTTTTCATGAGAAAACTTCCTTTTCCACTTTCAACCACCCATGTACATAAATGGGTGGTTCACAAATGACATATACAGCAAAATAAAGATTTTAGGCTAAGTGCTTAAACTAGTCACCATTTCTTTAAAGTTATCCATCATTTGCAACAATATTCCACGTAGTTCCTAAACTAATATAAGGCCATAAAACTGAATTTGAGTTAAAAGTATAACACGTCACACTACAAGTACTAGTGTGAAAAATACACTCGTATACCAATAAAAATAAAAATAATAAAAAGTTTAGCTAAAAATTGTATATGAAGTGTGCGATTTACGTGCTTTTCTCAATTTTTTAGCTCATTAAGCTCAATTTTGTTTAGTCCTTTGGTGTGACAAATTCATTTTAGTACAAATATTTTCTAAATGTAACTTCTCAATTAATACAAGATGCATACAAACTAAATTTATAAGCTAAAAAAATGTATATATATATATATATATATATATATAGTGTTTAAAACGGTTTTAGATAACGTATAACATGTCACACAGCAGGACACTTATGTCACTGCTAATAAAAAAAGTCAATGACTCAATCTTAACAAAATAAAAATATAGGTTCTAAATATAATTGGGGTTCTCTAACTGGATTTTCACTACATTTAACAGCTTGTAGCAACTATGGTGTGACAAATTAACTTATAAAAGTACCAATGTTCAAAATGTAGCTTCTTAATTAATACTAGGTCATAAAAACCACATACTTAAATCAAAATAAAAAGAAGTTTTCGATGCAGTATGTCATGTCAAACTGTTGTCACGGCTTGACATTTCATAAACACACTACAAAAGTCACGTTAACCTCCTGACTCACCTCTCTAGGAACTCCTGTCCTTTCCTCCTCGTCTGTTTTCTCCGTCCTCTCTGTGGGTGCTTTAAATCTGTGGCTGTTCTTGCTTCAAGACTGTAAAGAGTCGAGAGGTTACTTGCATGGAATGAGGGAGAGCAGGCCTTTCTTTCTGTTCCTCCCCTGAGAGGAGTGAGAATGAGAGAGAAACATACAAGACTTTAGTCCAATCAAAGTTTCTTGTTCAGGCAGTCTGTAAAGGCACATCTCACTGTTTATGCTCCCTCTGCACTGCTATTCTGGTATGCTCAACTGTGAATCTCTCTTTCCAACCTCCCGAACTCCCCCTCTCTCTCCCTCTTTCAATAACTCACACACAAAACCTCTCTCAGGCTCCCTTTGGCACATGCATATAAACTCTGTAACCCCCCACCACCACTTTTCACTTCTAACTCCCCCCACCACCATCTCACACACATATTTCCCCCTCAAATAACTTCAATACAATGAAAGCAGCTTTGGTATACCGCCTTTAGTTACCCCCCTCCCTCCCTCCCTGCCTTCTTGTGCTCTCTCTTTCTTGCTAAATTTCTCACCACTTGTTTCTCTCTCTCTCTCTCTCCTCTGCCTTTCAGCCTACTTCCTCTCAGCTGGTTACTGAAGGCGTGCTCGCTTGCTCAGTCAGCACACAACTCATTTAAGAGTGGGGCCGGCTGTGCTGTCGTCTGATTGGTCAGAGGGAGGGAGATCAGATGCCATAGCGACTGTCCTGATAGGTGTAAAGGTAAAGGGAAACCTCAAAAGTCCCACCCACCTGTTCTGCTTGTTTTGCAGAGGCAATGTATTCCCCCATAAAGCTTCAGTGAGTTATTGTGTGCATTAGTGTCAGCATGTGTGTGTGTGTACGCTTGTCTATTAGAGGCATTCCAGAGCAACCCAAACATGTTACTTTGGAGGCAAATATGCCAATGAAGAGATCCACATTCATTTTAATGATAACTTAAAAGGTTGGGGGTCTGAAAGATTGTAATTTTGTTCACGTTAAATTGACAAAAGTGAAAAAGACATCTATAAAGTAAGACTTCTGTTTCAAATAAATGCTGTCCTTTTGAACTTCCTATTCAAAGAATCCACAAAACCGTTTTCAACATTAATAATAATTTGCATAATGCATATGAGCATGTTAATATTTTTTACTCAAAATACATTTTAAAAAAGGGAAAAAAGACCACACACAAAAAAAAAAAAAAAAGAGCAAAAAGAGGAAGAGCACAGCTGAGCGGATACGTCTCTGCATGAAAGTGTGTTATCTGCCCTTGCACAGAAACAGAGATTCTGATGGGTGTGTGTACGCTTGTGTAAATGTGTCCACAGGAAACCTCTTTCAAATGCATGCGCATCTTCCAAATAAGGAGATGTAATTCTGCATGCGCTTAAATGAAAGTATTAGCATACGCAGACATTAATTTCATCTCTTTTGAGGTGGTGGTGCCGAGAGCTTATGCTGAGGGTTACTTTGCACATGTAGATATAAAAGGGAAAACATTTTTGGAGGTGTTACACTAGTCGCACAGTGGATTTCTAATGTCTAGCATGGATTGTGGTGTTTAGTGAGTTCAAATTGAAAACATGCCTTGTAGTCACACACACACACACACACACACACACACACACACACACACACGCTTCTCCTTTAAGAGCTCATGTTCCGTACCTCTACAAGGAATGATTGGGGGTGTGGCTTAAGACTGGTCTCATATGCAGATTGAAGCAAAACCATACACACAAATGCAAAAGTGCACAAACACATTCATACACTCAGTGGTACTTCAACATAGATTCGGTGTATGACGCTGACCAAACACTGAAGTAGGCCACACTATTTTATTACAATTTTATACATGTCAACCTTTTTAAACGGATCAAAAGTGACAAAGACAGTTATAATTGTTTCCAAAACATTTCTATTTCAAATAAATTGGTAACTCTTTATTAAAGAATACTAGAAAAGTATCAGTATTTCCGCAAAAAAATTAAGTAGCACTAATGTTTTCAACACTGATAAGCATCAGCATATTAAAATTATTTCTCAAGGATTATGTGACACTGAAAACTGAAGGAGTATTGATACAGGAATGGATAGCAGTTATTTTACATTTGAACAATATTTCATAATAATCACATATTTAAAAAATAAACAATTTTTAAATCTCCCATGGGAAATGAATATAAATTGTATAATTATATAACTAAGCAACAGTGTGAGTGTTGTTGCAGTAGGAAGTCGACTATAATAGCATCAGTCTGGTGGGACTTCAGTCCTGGTTTAAAGTGCTGTTATTTGCTTCGATTGTAAGGTTTTAAGCAAAAAGTCTACATGCAAGGCAAATAACAGCAGAACTGAAGTCCCACCAGACTGACGCTATTATAGACAGCTGCTCAACTTCCTGTTTTCCACTTCAATGAGCCATGTGTGAACACACAAAAGGTGCAATCCTGTACTCTCTGCACTGATAATGTAAATACACAAGATGTGATTTCTGCTAGTCACACTTTCGGTACGCTTACTTTTATACTTTATTCACTTTTGATATTGCAAACAGTAAGAGAAAGACTCGAGAATGTTCTCTAGAAAAGATGTTCCAAAAGAAAAAGGTGTCTTTACAGCGGTTTAGAGCAACGGCACAGCAATCTTGCACTCGCACAATCTGAATGATGTGTATGTCAGATACAGATATCTTTATAACAAACCATATGTCAGAGTGTACACGTTATAAATAGATCAATAAAACTATACTACCTAACAAAAGGCACTTAAACACAATGAGGAATCAGCTGTGGACGTCTGTATACGTCGCTACAATAACAAAAAAATAGCTGACACTAGATATTAAGGCTAGTCCCACTGTAGAGATTAGCAGCTGACGCTGATGAACGAGGACGGTAACTAACATGCCCTTGGTAATACGCTTTCCAAGGTGGGGGTTGTGGGCGACAAATTTACTTCTCTGAAACAGAGTAAGGGCGTAATTAGAGAAAGGGAAAAGATGGCGGAAGGTGGATTTGAGGGCAAAGGTGAAATGCGAGATAACTGCAGAGGAAAAGGGAGCTGGGATATGGAGGCAGAAAGATGATGAAAAGATATGTTAATGTGTTATTTATTACAAAGAGTACACACACAATCCACACAAACTACTGCAATTAGCCTAGGAATAGTAAAGTACTATACAAAGTACAGCACATACAACATGGGCATTGCTAAAAATAGTCTGTTCTGTGGCAATACATCAGAACTAGAATATTAAATCTTACAGTTTAGTTAAATCTAGATTGGAATGGAGATAAAATTGTCTGTGTGTATATATATATATATATATATATATTAGACAGACAAACAAACACACATATGTATATATATGTGTGTGTGTGTGTGTGTGTGTGTGTGTGTGTGTGTGTGTGTGTGTGTGTGTGTGTGTGTGTGTATGTATGTATGTACGTGTGTGTGTGTGCTCAACTTTCTTCTGCTGAACACAAAAGAAGATATTTTGAAGAACGTCAGTAGCTAAAGAGTTTATGAGCCTCATTGACTTCCATAATATTTTGTTTCTTCCATTTATATATATATATATATATATATATATATATATATATATATATATATATATATATATATATATATAGCTCAATGACGCCCATAAACTGTTTGGCTACTGACATTCTTCAAAATGTCTTCTTTTGTGTTCAGCAGAAGAAAGAAATTCATACAGGTTTGGAACAACTTGAGGATGAGTAAATGACAGAATTTGCATTTTTGGGTGAACTATCCCTTTAAGAGGCTTGTCATGTTTAAATAAAAGATAAACAGCTTAGCAGGTTAGGGCCTTGTTAGAGCCAAACTGGCTTGCTTGTATCAGACCTATGCACATTGCACACACTTACACTTAGCCCTGTGATACTGATCTGGGAAAAGTTTCCATTATTGAAATCCTTATCTAAGTCACCAGTGGAGGCGACCAGTAGAGTGGGGTTGGCTATCATGATTAACCATCCGTGGCATTTCTACAGCTATTTAAAGAACTCAAGTTACATAATGTTTGTCTAAAGGTGAAAACAAACCAAATGTGCATGCAGAATGCACTGGAATAAAGAAGTATTGCCCAAGATTATCCAAAGGGTAACTGAATCTAGGGAGTTCTGAGTGGTTACCAAGGTGTTGCTATGCAGTTGCTAAAGTGTTTTAACAAGTTAAAGTGTGCTGTGCTGTTATTAGTATTATTTATACACCACTATACTATTTTGACTTAGCATTTATTTTATATTTTCAGTTTATTAGGTTTTATTTTAGTTTAAGATTTAGTCATTTTGTTCTGTGCTTGTCTATATACAACAATACGTACTTCATTATTTTTATATAATATACACACACACACACACACACACACACGTACATACATACACACAAAATTATTATATGTTTTTATAAATAGTTGACCTTTTTTATCTAACACTATCTCTCTTTTAATTTAGTTTTATTTCAATTAATATTTTTTATATTTTTAGTTAACAATAACAAGATTGTTGCTATGTGGTTGCTAAGTGGTTTATTATTGCCTCAATTTAAAAGAGCCCACTTTCAAAACTGTTCCCTAATGGCTTAGATCTCTTTTTCAGTGTAAATATAGTCGATTATTTCATCCTTTTATTGTGTACTAGGCAAAATTGTACATCAGGCACTTAGGGGCTGGTTTACACGGCACCATTTTTAACTAAAAACGTTCTATGCGTTTTGGCCATTCATTTACACAACAACTGCACTTTGGTGACCTAAAATCGTAATCTTTTGAGAAGTGGAATGAAAACTATACCATTAACGTCTCCTTGTAAACAATGGTGATTTGTGATGTCATGTGAATGTGTATTACGTGTTCAGTCTACAGGCACGTAGTGTTTCTTTACAAAGTAAAATCTCCAACTATTGGCCTGGCATGTATAACACGTTTCCATTTTTAGTATATCGTTGTGGTGTAAGCATCCCCTTAGAGCTAAGAGCAAAAAAAACAAACAAACAAACATAATATCACCAATAATAACAGTGATGCTTGCCTTTAGCAATTATACTTAGGACACCTTAAACTGGAACAAGTATCCAATTCGAAAAGGCCCAAACCCAGTAGCAAAGATAAGAAAACCCTGAATCCCAAGAAACACTGGAAAACCAGTGCTAATGGACCGGCACCAGCCTCCTCCACATCAAGACGTGAGAAAGAGAATCCATTGAATTTAGGAGAGATGCTGAATTGTAACCCCTCATTCATCATTTACACGTATCGGTTGCAGAAAAGGTGTCGCTTCAGGCCTTAAAGACGCCTCACACTGAATAACCATCTCCAACTCACATTCATTTGACATGCTTATCTTCCGATTGGTTGCAGTTATTCCTACAATGCACTTCCCTCACTAACCCAATGATGTAATACATACTTCTGCTGACGGGCACACAGAAAGAGGTCACACAGCAAGGGCATTAAGGAGCTGTTCTCAAGCTCTTAATATTCAGACTTCAAGCTGATGATAAAGGGCACATTCTACCTGCAGCTCTTTTGGGACAGCGAGCCCTTTACAAAAGGAAAGAGTCACTGCTGATCCTCCATCTCCGTTCACCTTTTCTTTTTGGACAATAGAAATCACTCTGCAGCTTTCTATTGTGCCGGTCTATTGACGTCCTGTCTGGAATCAGTAATGAGCAGGATGGATGCCTGCCTCTTACATATTCTGCAACCTGTGTGCGCGCACCCACCCACTGCCAAAACTCTGACGCTGAATCCTGCCTTTAATCTACGGTAATAGTTAAGCTACAAGGACGACATGATATCCTCGCAATGTTGCAGTCGATACATACGGGCATGCCTTAAAAAAGAAACTGTGCCACTAAGGCATGATTCATATGGGCCCATGGCAAGGGGTGTAACATTACAGAAACAGAATCATGCAGGCTTCAAGCACACACACACACAGAGAAAAAATGGCATTAATCAAGAGGACAAAGAATATAAAAAGGTAAAAGGAGGGAGAAGGAGAGGCACTGAGATGAGAAATGCACTGATGAAAGTTGCCTTCAGTGGATGAATCAGACAAAGCAGAAACGCCCCCCTGCGCATGAACATACAGCAGCCCCTGTATGCATTGTGTGTGCAGACTGAGATTAATCAGCCATTACCAAACACAAGTAAGATCAGTTCAAATACAATAGATGGAAAAGACCCAGGGAATCTTTCTATCAGACTGGGGGATCTTTTAAATAAAGGGTTTAGATTAATAAGGTACATGCATAATTGATTAGTGAGACTGTTGAGGTAACTTACACATTAGGAATTCATCTTTCGTCATTATAATCTCAGACTGATCTATATATAAATGGTGAAATGAGAGTGATCTAAAAGAGGATGGCAGCACAAAGAGAACTCACCCACAGCAAACACACAACGGTGACAATGACAAGGACTGCAGCAGTCAGCAAACTCGCATTCCCTTCATATCTGGAGAAAGAGTTTGATGCTATTTTAGACAGCAGGCAGGATCTCAAGATCTTCAGTGAAATCGACGTCAAACTATCTGCGTTGAAATCCCACAGTGTAACGAAGGCCGATTAGCATACGAGATCCTGGTTTCCAAATGTCGACAACGCTATTTTGACTGCCTTTCTTCTCCTTACCAACGTCCTATGCCAACGGGCCTCTGCTATTTTCTGCTTGGCTCTTGGTCCAAAGCCCTCGCCCATGAAATTATTCTGTCCCTTTAAAAACAATACTTCCGGGATTTGCTAAAAAATAACTAGAAGGAGGGACGCTCGAACAGCTGAAGGGCTGTCATTTAAGTGATTGGTCGCTTTCTCGTCCGCAAACCAATAACAATTGTGTCCTAATGCGTTATTTGAATATATTTGAATAATAGTAATATATTTCGACATGAGAGATTCTTATTGGTTGCGTGTCAGGCAACGTCTTATCAAGCCACGCCCCCGTACACGTGCTATTTGTTCCTTTTACTCTGCTTTGGTGAAGAAACGTAAAGATAACGACGGGGCAAAAATAAGGTTTATATAACGATGAACTATTCATATATTCTGACTAATTAATATTTTGCAAACTAATTTAAAGTACAAATATGCCTAATATAAAGTACAAATATACAAATATTATAATAGTTACATTCAGACCCCAAATAATTGAAATACATCCAGTGTTGAAAATAGACGTAAAGAGGAAGAATGTCTTATGGTATTATTTAGAATATTAATAATAATAATCAATACTTTCTCCTAAATAACTCCACAAAATCATATTTGCGGTTCATTTGTTTTTCCATGAAAAGTCGAAGTAAATTATAAACCATCTAACCTAAATTCATCAGACCGGAAGAAAGAATGAGAATAAATTAAATCACAATAGGCAACACATTACAGCACTGGGTTCAATTTAAACCATATTCAGTTATGAAAACTAAACGGTTAATCCTGAATTGCCTGAATTAATAATTTGCATCATTACATGTTGTTGATTGTTTTTTATGTAAAGCTTTCGTTTAAATCATGTCTACCAGAGAGTTCGGGTTTACGGTTTACTTAGAAACAAATTTGAATATAAATTACAGTGATTTAGATTTTATGATGACGCAACATCTGATCACCACTAGGTGGCGCAATGGCAATTTATTGCTAGATTTCAAAAGGCAGAGTTTATTAAACAAAAGAGGCGATCAAACCAGTAGAAATCAAACATCACTGTCCGTTTTTTTGCCCTCGTTTTTATTTCTTTTTAAGAATATATTTTTAGAATATATTTTAGATTTTTAGCCGCACATTGTACTTGTCTCGTACCTGTACTTAACTTCACACTTAATTACACTTAATCCAATTTAATACCAGCAGTTAATTGTTAAAAACCACAGGCGTTCAGTTTCAGCGTCACAGTTTGTTTTAAAGGATTATAACGAGACAGATGTTGTTTAATAACGCGGGTTTAAGAGGAGTTTACACACCTGTCCGCATACAAAACGTTATTCGACGCGTAATCTTTTAGACCCGCCCACATTATCCCTTCCTTGAAGATGATTGGTTCGTGCTCGTGTCACTAACGCCATGGGGACGGACGCCGAACAGTTCCCCAGGCGCGCCGCAAACGCAATCGGTACTTCACTCTTATTTTATGATGAATTTAAACAACAACGCCTGTTTCTCGCAATATCATTTCAAAAGGGGAGGAAGTAAAGTGGCAAATGCCACTGGAGGGGATTAAGTCATAACTGTGCTGTGTGGGAATCAAATCTCAGCTATGTCGCTTCTGTGCGTGCGAGGTGAGTGTTTGGGAGCTATTAATATATTTTTTTTAATAGTTATTGCATTGTCTCCCTTTTACTGTGTTATCGAAATAGCGTGTGATATAAACTTGAAATGTATTTGGAACCAGTTAAAGCAACAGGTAACGCCAACAGGTTATGATATAAGTTATAAGTCAAGAGCAGGTGCACCTCTCGATGAACATGTAAGTGTAACACGGACTCGTATGTGTGTTACTGTGGATTGGATGCGACTCATCTTCTCTGTTAATGCGCTTAACGGGGTTTCCCGTTGCTGGATTGTTATGACTGTGTGATCACCTGTCTGGCTGTCCTACTGTACTCTTTTATTGTTTATGACACCAAGCACTCGTTTTCCCCTGGATAATTACGTTTCATCTACAATACAGACTGGTGGGTGTGTATGGGACTATATTTGCGCCAAAAACTTTGGAAATCTGGAAATACTTCATTAGCTTTCCATGTTCAATCACGTTTTGGATCATTGAGCTTGAGTAGAACTGACTTTTCTCGTTCAATTTACGCTTTCGTATCAGATTGGTTAATTAAGAGAGTTTTGTGGTTTAATTAGTTTAGTTTATTTGATGGAATATAAAATGTTCACAATAAAA
Source organism: Rhodeus uyekii (assembly GCA_037043235.1). Classification (NCBI taxonomy): domain Eukaryota; kingdom Metazoa; phylum Chordata; class Actinopteri; order Cypriniformes; family Acheilognathidae; genus Rhodeus; species Rhodeus uyekii. Next base: position 437,007 of record JAWRVZ010000113.1, read on the forward strand.
TCAAGAAAGTGTAATCTTTATACTGTCAAGATAGAGGCAGGAAACTCCAAAGAGCTTGTTTAAAGTAATTATGAAATGAAAGAAATTACGATATAATAACAAATATATAAACGTGAATGACCTCATCAAGTCAATTATAACATGTATCAAAAACTCCAAAAATAATGTACTCGGGACACAAACCCTGTAGGGAACGTAAAATACACAACTCAATTACAAGAAGAAATAAAATGATCTTTTCTAACATGTTAAAGATATATATAATGTTAAAAATATATAATTTAATACCCCTAAATCTTATCGAGTATTGATCTCTTCAAGTCAGAAATTTAGGAAGATAAAAATGTATGAGTTAAGTGACTGAACCTGTGAATTTACTTTAAAATACATCTTGAATTGCTCTGAAATGTTATCTTCTAAATGAAAACTAATGTTAATATCATAAATAATAACCTGGAGTTTTTGAAACTATCATTTCCAGTTGAACATTGTATACAAAATGATCAGTATTTAATTAATTGACAATAACACTATGTATTTTATAAATGCATGTTATAGATGTTATTATGAACGATCCATGAAAGTACTGAGATGGTAATTAGTGATGGGAAGTTTGGATCAGTTTACTGACTAGAAATGAGCTCATAATTTCATTAATTTCAGCAGAATATAATTGAATGGTTACATGTTAATAGCCACATTTCCCTAGATGAAATGTAGTTATGTAGTTGTCCTAAACCCCATCCCTGCAAGTTTGCGTTCATCTGCCTCCATTTTTGTGTTCAACTCCCACATCTCAAAATACAATAAACAATTGATGCATAGAATCCCCACCTTACTTTTTTTTTTTAACTTAAACCAAAAATACTATTTATTCCTAAATTGTTGCTACTTTTGTTTCATTGCAGTTTTAACTTTTAAACCTCTGGCAAACACCCAGTGCACCTTAGAATTGTGGTGAGATTTCTTCAGAAAATGTAAAAATCTAGTTAATTTACTAGTTATGTTGATCTTTGGTGACTTAGTATTTACAGCAGCTAAATATTCTGGCCTTAGAAGTATATGGATATGCAAACTAAATATTTCCAGTGACAGTATATGCATGCATATGAGCATGCCATCAATTTTAGATGATCTATAAGAGTTTCCTCTCTTTATAAATCCAATACAATTGATTTTAGTTTGTCTGGACTAGAGTAAATTGCTGTTCTGTGAGGTCCTTTGTGTCACAAAGATCTGTCATGCTGTCAGCATTCACTGAGAGAGGAAGCATATACAGAAAATCAAAAGAGACTGACATCTCGATGATGAATAGAGAGATATTCTGGGATAACGGTACAAAATAAATATGATTTGCTCTCATCACGAATGCAACAGTGGATCATTATGTTTTGCCTTCTCTATCAGCATTCTGCTCTAGGCCATGTTTTACGCTTAAAGAGACTGAAAAGTGTAGAGCTTCAGATGGGATTTGCAGTTGTGTTGGATTGTTGAGAACTCAGTTCATTTGTTTAGAAGTTTATTCTCCACATGTAAAGAGGAAACTAAAGTGAGATGGACATGTACAGCACGGTGCTGGTGTTGGGGGGAGGGACAGAGCTTCGGTGTAATCCTCCAGCCATCTGGTGCTGTGTGGGTCTACATGTATGCGGCCGCTGCATCACATGTGTGCGTGCCAGTCTAAACTCACTTTTTTTAATCTGACCAGAAAATGCTTTCAAAGCTTGCTGGATATTTTTTCGTATTAGATCTGCGCGTTGTCTTCCACACCAAATCCTTTCCACTTTCCCGAAAGATTGTGATAGTCACTAAAGTTTAGATAATGGCATGCCGTCTTGTCCAGAGGAGTTCTACTCAATTTTGAATACGTAATGTAAACCCCACATTAAAAGAGTAATATTATTACCACACCAATGCACAATATTATTCAGTTTATTATAAGTAAGCACTGCAGTTTTGCTGTCTGCTGCTTTAAAGGGATAGGATAGTTCACCCAAAAGGGAAAATTCTATCATCATTTTCTCACACATCAGGTTTTCTAAACTTGTATGCGTTTCTTTCTTCTGCTGAATGCAAAATATATTTTGAAGAATGTCGGTAACCAAACCCTTGATGAGGCCCCACTGACTTCCAAGGAAAAAATGCTATGGATGTCAATGGGGCCCATCAACTGTTTGGTTTACAGACATTCATGCAGCTTTGGAACGACTTAAGGGTGTGTAAATGATGACAGAATGTCATTTTTGGGTGAACTATCCCTTTAAATGCCTGAGCTCGTTAAAGCATGATGGATTCTGATTGGCCGCCAGCGTTTTTGTTTATCAGCTGGAGAAGGTGTAGACTCTGCTATTGCTTTATAGTTATAGCTATGAACAGGAACTTGGTGTATATCTTGTTCTCTAAGATGGGGTTTCAGGTTTTTTATCTTGTCTTATATTATATATATTTTTTAAAGTCTCTAATTGACATTTGGATTGTCACTGTGCTAAACAGTGTTATTTTATTATTGTTTATATGAGCTTGTATTAATAATCGCTATTATTTTTAAATGTTCAGTTTTCATTTGAATTTAAGTTTGTCAGTTGTACATTTAGTAATTTCAGTGTTTCAAATTTGATTTCAAAACAGTTGCCAAGGCAACATTTTTAATGAATGTTTTTTTTTTTACACTTATTTGAACTTTATTTAGATTAACAAACGGTTTTTAATAGTTTTAGATAACAATAGCAACACCTGGTTCTAAAGCCAGGTGTTTGTATTATATCAACAGCATATCCTTTTCCACCCACTAATGGTAGATCTATAATTGTGATTTAATCTCATGATTTCTGATCAGAAATATTGTGTCAAGCTCAATTTTTCTCATTTTCCCCCAAAAGTCCTACAATTACCTCAATTGACAATTGCTGTTTGGGACTGCCATGTTCTTGTGGCGCTTTCAAGTCAATCAGTGTTGTCATTTTTCTGTTCCTTTTGAGTAATTAGTCACATGGCAATTATGGTTCAGATGATTGGCTCTAAAATACCTGTGTCCTTTGAAAAACGATTGCTTGGTTTTGGGAGTCTTATGTCAGCCGAACAGGTGCCATTGTAGTGCAATTATATTGTGAATGCTGACACTTTCTCCAGGTAGGCCTAGTGGAAATCATTTGGGAGGCAGTTAATCATTTGTACTGGCTATGGAACAGGGAATAACAGGTTGGTTGGTCGGACTGAAAGTTGTCTTTTCTTCGAACTTGCTCTGGACATATGGGGTTAAATCCATTATGAAGCAGTGTTTTGTCTGTATCTGTATTTTGTCCCTTTCATCAGGCATTGTATTACTGCCAAAAAATTTGTGGCTTTCACTTACTTGGTCTTTTTTCTTTCCTTTTCAGTGAAAAAGGCCAAACTACAAGGACCTCCAGGTAATGGACTATTTGCGTCATTCATGAAACAGTTGTGCCTCAACAATTGCCTAGAGCCAAAGAGGAAAAAATAACACATCATTTAGTCAGTTGTCATTCAGATGAGTGTTTGGTGGGAAAATGAAGTGCTTGAGTCAGACTCGTGCTTCGGCCCGGTTTGGCATGGACTGGAGAGACGCAGTGAACTGGTTTACTAGTTAGCCAGCAGGCAAGAACTAGACTGTCAGGGGATTTTCACTTTACTATGACAGATTGTAAAGGTTTGATGTTATGGGAAGGAGGCGGGAACGGGGAACATTTAACAATTTTAATAAATAAACAAACAAAATAAAAGTAATGGAAGTAGCCCCTCACGGATGACTGCCGCCCACATGAACACACAACATAACTAAATTCCAGGCCTTGTTCTCCCTCGTCCTTCACTGTCGTCGCTCCTCCGCGAGATACGAGGCCGCTGCGGCGCACAGGTGAAGCTCATTCTCAATCATGCACCAGCCTCGTCCTGCTTGCCACAAACATATTACACTCTTTACTTATGAGAGATACAAACAGACACACACACACACATAAATGTGAATGCCTTTCAGTGACTCAACCTTTGAATTGCAATAAGCTTTATAGAGCGAGAAGATAATTACATTAATTGATTGTTTTTAATGCTTTTTGTTTCTTGTATCAGCCTTGACACCTTCAGCAAATATCAAAATGAATATAATTTTTAGTAATACCTCGGTTTACGAGTTTAATTAGTTCCTGGAGCGAACCCAAAACTCTCGTACACCAAAACAATTTTCTCCATAAGAATACACTAAAAATCACTTGATTCATTCCACACGACCATAAATGCCCATTTTTTAATATTTTCTTGGTTTTACCCTATTAATTACAGTTAAAATTATAACCATTAAGATATGCCATTATAACCATTATAAATACTAATTAATAATTGACAATTAAACTAAAAATACTTGACAAGTTACTGTAATGCACGCACACTTTAGCTTTGAGTAGCGTCGCTGCTGGCGTAAAGGAGACGAGAGAACGGGGGAGGGGGTGTTACTGCTTAGGGAGGATTTCGTACCTTCATTCTATATGCTGTACTGTACGTATATATTTCACTACGTGAACAATAGCGATCACAATTAATGTTAACAACACAAGGTAAAACCGTTGTAAATCACTTATAAAAGAATGCACTGTGGTGAATGATGAACCAAACCGAGCGACGCTGACAGAATGAACGAGTGAAAGGGTGATAAAGGGGTTGGAACCACGTGACTGTTTTATGAGAGGCTGTCGTTAGGATATTTTCAGTAAAAATGTGTGCGACGATGCTGAGCGTTAGGACTTTTCCTCACAAAAAATGCGTGTGGGCAAGGGAATATTTTTCTCGTACAATACAATGCTCGTACACCGATTTGCTCGTATACAAAGTCACTCGTAAACCGAGTTATTATATATAATGTACATTATAATTTTGTGGTGCCTAAATTAATTTTCAGCATTTAAATTGACTGATTTGAGTTTATTTAGTATCATTTAAGTTTTTTATTTATACAGAGAAGATAGTATAGAGTTTTTATATAGCTATGTATCCATTATTAGGCTTAATATGAAAATTATTGACTTATCATTATCAAGCGAATTGCAAATTAGAATCTGGGGCCGGTTGCATAAGCATAGCCTTCATGTTCAAGTGTTTTATTAACTAGACTGACCAACTAACAGTTAGCCAAGGGTAATGAGAATTACTTTTTGGATTTAAATTAGACCAATCTACTTTTCTATGTAACTAACTCTAAAAAGTTGTGATTGGTCTGAAAGGGGTCATAAATTGAGAAATTAATGTCTTGATCTTTTGAAATAATTTAAGAGGTCATTGTACTATTAAAAACATCCTACTAAGGTTTAGAACTCATTTTTCTCATTAATCCAGCTTTTATTGAAACTAATCTCCAAATATTAACGAAAATTGTCACATTATGACGTAATAGTGTGACGAAAGACTGCCTCTGCAGAATCAGATCTACACCAACTTCTACATCATCGCATCTTTGGCTCAGTCCACTTTCGCGTTAATCAGATGTGAAAGAGAGAAGAGGGATATAGGATCACTGGATAATATGGATGTTTCAATGGAACTTTATTTGCTTGTTCTCTGGTAAATCAGTCACAATCGACACAGGCTTTGTAGACTCTTACTGTGAGAAATGGGCATTAATGCCACAACAACAGCAACACAACTAACAGTGTTAATTAATAAACGGGCAACTTCACATAGCTACTCTGAGTAGCATGAAAATAATGTTACTTTAACAGTGATTAAATTACATACAGAAAGCGATCAAAGAATGCTCCCTTTATACGGTAATCGCTGGAGCGGTCAATCACGCAGCACAAGCTTAACAGTGACTGAATTCTAGACTCTATCCAAAACTCAAGCTATAATTAATTACAATAAGAAGTGGAGTTCTGATAACGAGATTACTGTCTGTCATTGACTACAATGCTTATAGATGATTTCATGCAATGGGAGTAGATAATAAAAACTAAAGTTTGAGAGAGTTCTACTTTCACATGGAAACTTGCAAATGTATTAGCCAATCATAGCAGTGGTTGTCTCAATTCAGAGAATCTGATCTGTCTGATCTACGACACGTAAATTCAGTCACTTCTCTCAAAATGCATGACAGTAAGTGTCCGGTGAAGTGGGAGAAGAATAGTGAACTTTATAGTTACCAATGCAATGTGTATCTGATATGAATAAAACACCATGTCAATTTATGATTGAACGGATTCCTCTTTTATATACATCAGTGTGTATTTTTCAAACTATAAATGTATTTTTTTGCCAGTACTTATGAGTATTTAAATGTTTGAAACCTAAAATAAACCTTATGTGGTTGAAAACACTGAATTGTTGTGATATATGACTAGTTTTGAGTGTCCATCTCTGGATCAGCGCCAGATATTGCGCGAAAACACGTTTGAATTTTGTAGTTGATCAAATGACGCACTGAACTGGTGTGATCGTACGTGTCAAAGGGTTAAGGGTTTGTTATTGCACTTCTGCTGCTCTGTGCAAAAAAAAAGCGTGTTCCGCGGGGTCACACGCGCCCCCCCTGGTATTGCTCCGAGCCCCCCCAGGGGGGCGGTACCCACTATTTGAGAAGCACTGGGTTAGGTAAGGATTGCAGTGAAAAGATTATGGCAACTGGATCTATACATGTACATGAGTGTCTTTCAGTCTAACCAATGACTCTATTGATGAACTAATGAGCTAGTGGTCGGGAACCTTTTTGTCTGAGAGAGCCATATACCCTTTTTTTTTTAAATATGAAGCTGTGAAGAGCCATAGTCCGAAGCGATCGATCTGTCGACCGGGGGGGGGGGGGGGGGGGGGGGGGGGGGAGTTGGGGTGTGCGGCGCGATGTCTCTGTCCTCCGAACGCGGAAGTAACGCGGGTGCGGCGGCGCGATCTGCCTGTCCTCCGAACGCGGAAGTAACGCGGGTGCGGCGGCGCGATCTGCCTGTCCTCCGAACGCGGAAGTAACGCGGGTGCGGCGGCGCGATCTGCCTGTCCTCCGAACGCGGAAGTAACGCGGGTGCGGCGGCGCGATCTGCCTGTCCTCCGAACGCGGAAGTAACGCGGGTGCGGCGGCGCGATCTGCCTGTCCTCCGAACGCGGAAGTAACGCGGGTGCGGCGGCGCGATCTGCCTGTCCTCCGAACGCGGAAGTATCTGTCGACGGGCGGCGGCGTCAAAAGAGCCATATGCAGCCATCAAAAGAGCCATATATGGCTCGCGAGCCATAGGTTCCCGACCCCTGAGCTAGTGTTTTGGTCTCTCTCCTGCTTTCTCTGTTCTTATTGACCCGTGTCTGGGTTTTCTCTTCTCCGTGTGCCACCCACACCATAAATGTCTGCTGCTTCTTTAACATGCGCCATCTATCCATCCGTCCATCTGTAAAATTCATTAAAGGAGAAGTGTGTAATTTCTCAACATCTAGCAGCATCAAACAGAATTGCAATCTACTTGACTGTGCTAAACATAAAAATCTCAGCTCAGCTCTGTCCGGCCAGTGGCATTTAAGGGAGTCTTTAAAACTTATTAGAAGAGATGGTCAGTATTTTTAAGTGGTTCTCTTTGATGCTGATAGTTGTGCAGAAATTAAGCATTTTATTTATCTAATTGTGCATGCATAATACAGTATATGTGTGCATATATGATGTTTTTATTACCTGATGAGACGCCTCATAACTGCATAATTCATGATCTCTTGATTGACCTCATGTAGAGTGACTATTCCATAAATGAGAATAAGATCACTGGGAGAGAGGGAAGGTGTGTGTGTGTGTGTGTGTGTGTGTGTGTGCGCCAGCAGCAGCAGCACCAGACCATCAGTCTCTGTCTGCCTCCCAAATGAACAGAGGTCTGTTTGAGTGACAGAGAAGCCCATAGAAATCTAATTTATTGCTAATAACAGAAAAGGCCTTTTCAGTCTCTTCTCTGAGTGTCCCACCCACAGCACAGAATTCAACACTGTGCCTGAATCAAATGCAGTTTGACTCCTAATAAGATTCTATTATGTTTGCCGCTGAGGGATTCTTAGTGCAAAGTGAAAGTGACTCACTTTAGTTTAACAGCTGGTGATGCTTTATTGCAGTAAATGAGGAAGCCTATTATTGAGACACGGTTTTAAACCTGACCAAAAACAAATGCTTGTTTAAAATAGAAGACATTAATTTATTCCTGTGGTGGCAAAGCAGTTACCTAGTGTTCAGTGTCACATGATCCTTCAGAAATCATGAGTTCAGAAGTAACATTTCTGTCAGGACCACTGTTGTGATTGACAATTAGCTTGTAGTTTGGATGGGTGGTATGACTCTTCTCTAGGCAAGATTTCCCCCCATGCAGCCTGGCATAGATAAGAGCAGGGAACGCAACAATAACCCTCCCCAAGTAAACAGAACGGAACCAGCATAAATGTTTTGCAGCTATCATTACCGTATTTTCCCACATATAACCCACGGGTTATACCAGATTTTACAAACCCTGCGCGGGGGGGGGGGGGGGGGGGGGGGGGTGCGGGTTATATAGGGGTGCGGGCTATAACACAAAACATTTTGCGCGCGTTTATGTTTTTTTTTCTTTTATCAACACCTGAATTTCACACACAAGCACTGTGTACCGAGCCTGAACAGTTATGGATAATTGACGTCATGCGAGCAACATTCGAAATGTGATCTTACACAAAGTTAATCCATCTATGGGCGCAGGTTATATAAAGGTGCAGGTTATGCCAATGATTTTTTAGACAAAACCCCAAAATCCGCAGGTTATATGCGGGAAACTACGGTAATGTTCTTAATGACAATAATTTATTGTAATAACATAATTCAAAATAAATTTGTTCTTAATGAATCTAAATGAATCTTATATTGGGATGCTGTGATGGGCATCATATTCCTATAGATGTAGATCTGCTGATTGCCAGCTGATGCAAACAAGGGCAATGAACAGGAAGTGCTATGAATCTGCATAAATGAGGGTTTACATTTTCATTGGACTAAGATAGTTCAAGTGGTCAAAGATGCGCTAAGGATCACCATATTACAGAAAATAATTGAGTCTTGGGGACAGAAAGGGTATAAAATAAAAAAATAGTTTAGGAGGGTTTCAGAAAAATCCTTTGCGCTCATCCAAAAGCATGACAGCATTTTCAATTGTCAGACACTACTGGAACTTCAAACGGGACTGGGTTCCATGGTCAGATGAAAAAAAAAACATGAGATAAAGTACGATTAAAAATGTGTATGATTAAATATGCTGCAAGACATTTTTGGGCCTTTCTTTCTGCTGGAGGTCCTGGATATCTTGTTAGGACATCATTGAGCAAGTACAACATCTGAATATACACTTAAAAAATTTAGATAAAAAAAAAAAGAAAAAAAGAAAGTAAGTCAAAACTTGAAAATATCTGCTAGAAATCTTGTAATGGGCCATGGTTGGATCTTCTACCAGAGTAATGATCCTAAAAAACATCAGGATCAACCAAAAAAAATGGGTCATTGAGCTCAAAATTAGGGTTCTGCCTTGGTCATTCCAGTCCCCTGACCTGAATCATATAGTAAACTGAGTGTATCAATGTGGACTTGGGAATTATAAGGATCTGGAGAGATTTTGTATGGTGGAATGGTCTCCGATCTCTTGTCAGGTGTTTTCCATCCTCATCGGGCAACCAAGACCCAGGGTTATCTTGACAAAAGTTTGTTGCAAAAACTATTGAATAAAAGGGTACCATTGATTGTGGTCAATGTGTATTAGAGAAAAAAACATTTCATATTGAGATTTAACCCAAACGCACCTCCCCCGGCCCATTTTAAATTTAAATGAACAGGTCATAAAATAATAAAAGGTCAAAGAGATTAACAATGCAGAGTTATTTTCACAGGCTTCTACATGCATATTTACCAAGAGTGCCAATAATTCTGACCAGTACTGTATATGACATAAGGGGACATATTAGTTGAGCTGATGCTCTGTAATATGGGATATATTTATTGCTTGTACTCAAGTTTCTTTGTATTATTTTTAACGTCATGTGGGAGTATTTCTTTAAATAGCTCTTAAATGTCAGCAGTATAGGCCCAGATGTGTGCGAATATGACTTATTTATTTTCGTAAGTCATCAAAAATTAAATATTCATCAGGTTAGGCATCCCTGGGAGCCCCTTTGCACTCTGGGACAGACGAGAGAGAGTGAGAGTGCATAAAGTAGTCTTGTGAAAGGATGTGGGTAAAAAAAAAAATGGCAATTGCGATTTTTAAAGACCAATCTCACCCTCTTCAGTCTACTTTTGAAATGTTCCCATCTGGGCAGAAGTCCTTTTTGCATATTAAAAAAAAGAAGTCTGTCCCAATTGTAGTAATTATTTTTAATTGCACTAATTTCTGAAGTAATGCAGGAGAGTGGTTGTCATGACGCAGTTTAGATGAAAAAAAAACATACTTTTTTTAGGAATGACGTGAACGGTTTAATCCTGTGTGTGTGTGTGTGTGTGTTGTTAAGCACTTATGTGGATGTATACATGTATGACACCAGTTTCAAAGACAAATTTCCGTTAAGTGTGTACAGATTTAAAGATGTCATGTACTGATTTTAAAGTTGGATGTAGAGAATGTAGGTTTTTTTTGTGCAGACGATGGTATTATTATTGGTCTTAGAGAGAGGAAGCAAAAGAGTCTGACGTACATAAGAGTAATTAGAGATTCAGAATGATATGAATATTTGATGATTTCCCAGCTTCTTCCTAAGCCCAGATAGACCATTAATCACAAAAATCACACCTCATTTCTGTATTTTCATTTAATGCTGACTTTCTCCCTTTCAATCATGTTTCAGTGGTTCTGCAGCCTCGCTGTAGGATTACGTTACATGGTCTACAAATTGAAAGTAAAGGTTAAAGATTAAGCTTTTTTTGTTGTTGTCTACAGATTTTTAAAACAAATAGATTTGGTTTTGAATTGGTTTAAAGCTAGTTTAATTTTTAACTCTGGGTTAACGTAATGACCTTTTGATGTAACGATCTTCTAAATAGTTTTTTACTTTACTCTGTGTTAGTCTTCTGGCAGCTCACTTTGGTTCTGGACATAATAAAAAGTGTGGACTGTTTCTTAACCCAGGTTTAAATAAGATTTTAACCCAGTATTAAGTGCAGTGTTTTGTTCAAGGATGGCTATTTAAGGCTGCGTTTAGACTGCAGGTAAATGTGGCCCAAATCCATATTTATATTTATTTGCTTTATTTATTTGCTCTATATTTTTTGCTCTCATGTGACTCTGATCTGTTTTTCTCATGACAGTTTGAACAGCACAAAACAAATTGAATGTTTTAAATTCCGATTTGTCACTTTCATATGTGGACCTAAATCCAAGGTCAGAAAAAGTTCAGATGTTTTGCAATGCGACCTGAACAGTCGTCTTGGAATGCATGCAACTTGCATCACTTAACATTGCAACATTCGTCTGTTCTGCATTCATGGGAGTCACTTCAAAGATTTAACATATCTGACATTATGTCAGAACTTGTAAGTATTATAGCGACAGCTCCATATAAAAGCAAAACATGAGGGCTCTTATCATACATGTTTAAACACTCTTCTCTTTTAAAAATATTATCTATGCTTAAATTTGCTGGCTTTGACAAATCACACTAAATAAACAAACAAACAAAAAAAGCATGATGTCTTAGGATTTTAGCGTTCTTTTGCGAGAAAGCAGTCCAGAACTGTGATCTGTTCACACTGGAATCTGGTATGGGTCACCTTTAATGTGAACAGCAATAAAAAAAAATCTGGTGTGAGCAATAAATTGGAATTGAACACTGAGACTAACAGTGTGAACATGGCCTAAGAAGCCTAAACAAGATAGTTAAGATGCTGCACCAGCACAGCACCATTATCAGCCTCCAAATCACAACATTTGCTGGTATCTTACTGCTTTTTTCAGCAAGGATGGGTGCATTCTCAATTATTTGCTTGGGAGCATTGTGAATGACTGACTGGAGAATAAGTACCGGAGGAGACCGTAGATCATCAAATGTTACATATGCCATCTTTTGTGACTTAAACCAGCTATGACTATGCCTCTTTTGCTTTCTGTTCTTTGTGTATCTATTAAGTTTTGATTTAAAGGGTTTGTACTTAACCTGCAAGGTCAGAGATATATTATTATGAGAAGCTAGTCGAGTAATATTTGCTCTACCGCTTTAGCTCAATCCCTTTAATAATTACAGACCAACACACACGCATGCATGCATACACACATAACCAGCACAGCTCTTGCAAAGAATCAATTGCCCTTCACTGACTTTTTCTATCTTCTCCAGCTCTATCCGTCTATCTCTCTCTTATACAGCCCCAATTCCTCTCTTCATTACGGTGGTCATATCAAGAGTGGGCTGTAGAAGTTGTGTCCTCCTCTGCAGGCTCTGGGATAAGGATGAATCCATGGGGACTGAGATTACACCGAGGGTCTTGCAGCATGTCTGCAGAGTGACACAAAGAGAGAGAAATAGGAGGAATTCTCATTAATCTAGCTTTACCTCTTGAGAAAAGCTGTCTAGTTCTCACCTAGACATACACATGACTTTTGACCACTAATGTATGCAAATACACTCAGAGGACACTCATAAAGACTTCATAGTTTACAGTTGTGGTATATTTTATATATAGTTTGTCTCAGATGTTTCTTCAGAAATGCCTCTGGAGGAAAGCAACTAATGAGACAATTGTTGACATGTAGTAAGAATAGTACAGTACAATTAATATAGATGGCTTATCCCTCATTGTTGCAAATAATCAGTTGTAATTGTCCATAGATTTGTTATCATGGATTTTTAGTTTGTAATCATTAGTTTTCTTTCTTTTCCCGCTTCTATTGTGTTGTCATGGTTACTAATGTCGTTAGTTTGTTTAGTTAAGGGCCAGTCACACAGCCGATCGCGCACGAATTACTCACAAATCACGCATAGATTGGGTTTGTGCGTGCTTGTGCGTCGAGAAATTGACCAAAGTATTCCACGAACATTCGACGCACACCTGGCGCATGCATCACTGCCGGAGCGCGTCCAAACACACACGCTTCGCGCACGTTCCACGAACAAGCTCTTTCAGAATCCACATTGTCAGTGGAATAAACGTGATAAGTGCGACGCGGTGCGTGGTTCATGAGTGATATGAAGGTGGGGCGTCAGTGGACGTGCGCGCTTTCGAACCAGTTCCAACGCATAAGCACTGACGGCCGACGCGTGTCCCGCGCATGTCACGCATACTCAACGCATAAACTACGCACGGCGACTCATAAATAACGCACACCGACGCACATTCGTGCGTCAGAAAATTTTTGAACCATTCAAAACTCAAAATCACGCACAAACCACCTTCGATGCACATCCACTTACAATCACTGACGGTCCTCGTTCATTCCACCGACAAATTACGCATATGACGCACACTCCACGCAGAAACGAAAATCTGTGCGTAAATCGTGCGTTCTTCATGCGTTTTCGCTGTGTGACTGGGCCTTTAAGCTTAGCTGTTACATGAATTACGTTGTTTGTCTGCATATTTAAGCTAAGCCTTTTCCTGTGTTTAGTGTCCGGTCTTGTTTGCGTTAGCATTTGTGTATTCAGCTTCCTTTTGTTCTATTTTATGCTGTGGATTACTATTAAAGACTCGTGTTTGAATGTAATCCTCCTTCATCGACTGTCTGTGTGACACTTTCTGATTTTTTTTCTTCTTTTTTTTTCTTTAGATGAATGCCGATCGCTTCATCAAACAAATCGCGGCAACACTGTTGTGTAAAAAGACACCAAAAACTCGAGCATGTACATTCTCATTTAATAACTCACATCATGTACATCAATAAATGTTCATTTTTCTTTCTTGCGAGGGTTGTTGTCTTTGGCACTCTGACAGTTGACAGCTGGCTTCGCTTGTACTATCACTCTGACAGCTGGCGCTGATAGGCTGTCTGATCTGTCAATCATACAAGACGTGATTGGCTGTGCGGCCATGAGGGCGGGCTCTTCTCATCTCATCGACACGCTTCTTAAAGGGACGAGCTGCACAGCGCAGCAGGAGAGACTGCCTTTTCTTTTTCTTTTTTTTCGTGAATTTTGCGCACAAGCACTGTGTACCGAGCCTGAACATTTATGGATAATTGACGTCATGCGAGGAACATTTGAAATTCGAAATGTGATCTTACACAAAAAAGTTCATCAATCTATGGGTGCGGGTTATGCCAACGATTTTTTTACACACAACCCAAAACCCGCTTGCTAAATGAGCGTGCGGATTATCTGCATCTCCGGGTTATATGTGGGAAAATATGTTAACCCAAATAACATTTATTAAATATATTATCTCGCTAAACGGTTATCTCGATGCTTTTTTGCAACCCCCGAGGCCGTCGACGTAACCGAACTCCACTGAAGTAGTGTTCAACTGATTTTATATATTTTTGATTAATATGGTTCTGTAGTTTAAATTTTTTGGATTACAGAGCAGAATCGGGGAGAATGATATGTATATTATAAATTAACTATACATAGAAAAATGTGGCTTAATTCAAATCATTGTAAAATCTTTTTAGTAAATGTAAAATAAAGATGAATTTGTATTTATAATATATGCAATGAATCATTAAAGTAATCCACAGGACTTAAATATTAGTAAATGATGACAAATGTAAATGATGACAAATGTACAAATGTATAAGGTGAACTCTTCTTCTATTCCTTCTATCTCACTGCTGACAGAAACTATTTTTTTTCCACCTGTCTGTGTGTCTGCTCTCTGACTTTTTCGAGACTGATGGTTGAGGTAAATTGGACCTGGGTAAAAGAAAGTTGGAAATAAGGGGTTTAGGGAAGGAGAATTGGAGAGTTAAGATCATGACTACTATTTGTCAGCCATGCCAGATAATCTTGGGTAGAAAAATTGAGACACCTTCTTCAGTGAAGGAGACATTTTTTTCTTTAGCTTTCTACAGGATTCATTAGCCACTGGCCTGTGTTGAAATAAATCGAGAGTGAAGGACAGAAAGCCTTTTTAAGAGGTGGTCTGTAGACACCTCTTATAATTCAGGTGATTTTATTTTACGTTTTCTTTGATTTGTTTTAAGAACCATCCCCTTGTAAGACCGTACAAAATGCAGACTCCATTTCTGCGAGGGCTTCTCAGGCCAAATTTCTTGATTGGATGAATAATGTCACTGTAAATAGAAATGTCATTGGCCAATCTACTACTGATTCATATCCACAGATGAGAAGTTCAGCCCATGCTGATATTTGAGATAAATTTTAAGTAATCACAGGGTCATGAACGCATTTGTTTTATGGAAATAATATTCTCTGGATGCGTAGTATTTTTCTGGGAAGTTATTCTGATAGTTTAGAATAATCCTTTTTGTCAAATTTTGATAATGCTGCCTCTCTCATTCAGATTTTCTTTTCTGCTTATTTTTGCCCTTTTAACAATCACCCGTTTAAAACAAGTCTTTTTGTCTGTGTTCGTTTGGTAATTCGCTTTGAGGTCTTGATAGGAACATATAATTCAGAGTACAGAAAGTCCTGGGTCAAGATGTAGATTGATTTACATTTTCTTTGGACTGTCTTAATCCAAATTGGTTACAAGTGCTTATTGTAGACTGACACATATATGTATTAGCTCAAAATATGTTTTTTTCTGTAAAGGACAATAGCGCTTTTAACTAATTTTATGGCGAAATGAAAATAAAAAGTAAGTTACGTTTTTCTCACAGTAATAGTAATATATATATATATATATATATATAACCCTGCACATCACCATTTTATTGGGTTTGTAATCTGTGCTTTTTATACTTTTATTCAGCAAACATGCAATAAATCAATCCAAAGTGACAGTTGAGACTTTTATATCATGAAATCATTAAAATAAATGCTTTTATGTTTTAAAAATCCTGAAAAAAATCCCTCTTGTGTTTTCCACAAACATCTTTAGCAGCACAACGATTTTCAACTATGGCAAGAAATGTTTCTTGAGCACCCAATCATCATATTAAAATGATTTCTGAAGGGTCATGTGACACTGAAAATTGGAGTAATAGCTGTGGAAAATTCAGCTTTGCATCTTAGGAATAAATTAAATTAGTAATAATAATTTAAAAAAATGCTTTTTATAATATGCTAAAATAGTTTGCATAACTATTAGAACCTAGAAGTTATATCAAAATATTACTGTTTTTACTGTATTTTTTTATTAACTCAGCCTTAGTGAACATAAGATACTTCTTTCATAAGCATTGAAGCAATCTTACCAGCTTCAAACTTTTGAACAGTACTTTTATAGATCATACTTAAAACGCAACAATCTATTTTATGTCCTTTGCCTGAAAAATGTTGAAGACCTCTAACCTTTTAATATGGGCGCTGAAATAAAATAATCTGCCCCTCTTACACTGATTATGTGTGTAGAAGAAGTGCAATGTTGAATGTAGGAGAACCAAAAAAAATATTGGACAATTTGTGTGTGTGTGTGTGTGTGTGTGTGTGTGTGTGTGTGTGTGTATCCATTTTTGTATGTGTGTGGATGATTGTGGGTTGGCTTCTAATTTTTTTTCTTCTAATTTTTTTTGTAAAGTGTGTTTTCTAAAGGAAAATGATTATTGGAGCCTGGCATTCCATAATGTAAACTGATAAGCACAGAGAGGGTGAATGACATTTGAGTATGGACATTTCTTCTGAACAGGAAGGCGACCTTGTGAAATGCCTGCAAATAAGTGAGAAGTGTACTGTGCCTTCCTAGAGAACGCTGCTCCCTAAGGGACCACTTATATTGGTTATAAGAGTTTCAGGTGCTATACTCCTTACTTGGGTGACCACTGCCTTTTTCACTCTGAGCACAACAATCAGACACTCCAACTCTTTATCCCCTCTTAACAAAGTCCCTTTTTGCTTCAGGTAATTTTTTTTCTTTAAAATCTGTTTTGTAGCTTAGTTAAAATAACTTTTTTTTTACTATTAGAGGAGTTTGAGATGTTACTTTTCAGTTAACATTTCACTGTTCAGAAGATCAATGAAAATTGTCTACATTATTCAGATCAGACTGTAGTTTCTCAACGATTTGTTGTCCGATTTGTACAGGGAATTGCTATTATAGAATCATCTATGAAGAGAAGATGGATGCACTTGCATTTGTCTTCATATTCCTTGTGGCTCTCATGGTGCTCTTGTGGCACTTGATATCTAGGTTTAATTATGCCAGCTTGTTTTGACCTCTGACAGCCTATTTCAACCTGTCTGTGTCGCTGCACATAATAACTATTGCATTTACATAAAACCATGAATATTTAACACACACAAACACACTTAGAGGAAGATGTCACATCTCAATTTTCCATTACAATACTTGTCAGATGACGTTGTCACATGAGTTGCTTTAGTTCAGGAATTCATATTTTTATGCATAAAATAAGTTCAAATAAGAGTTCACATTTAGTGGGCCAGTACAATTCTTGAAAATTGCTCATTCTGTTTTCTATGGCAGAAAGAAAGTCATAAAGGCTTGGAACTACATGAAGATCAGTAAATTACAAACAAATAGATATTGATGTTCTAACCTGGTTACTTGTTATTTTGCAGAGAAGTTTAATGTGTATGTCACACTGAAGGTCCAGAATGTTAAAAGCACAACGATCACAGTGCGAGGAGACCAGCCCTGCTGGGAACAAGACTTCATGTTGTGAGTATTGATATTTTTGTCTAGTGTTTCCATGCTTTTAGACATGTAAGTATCGCAAAACAATACTTTAAGTACAAAACAGGACTTTAAAAACACTCAAGACTGCTTTTTTAATGAGATGGGCCATGTTATGTACAAGAAAATATAATAGTTTATATAAAAACAATTTATTTTAATTATTATATTCTATATAATCTATTATATTTGTGTGTGTGTGTGTGTGTGTGTGTGTGTATGTGTGTGTATGTGTGTATATATATATATATATATATATATATATACATATACACTCACCTAAAGGATTATTAGGAACAGCATACTGATACTGTGTTTGACCCCCTTTCACCTTTAGAACTGCCTTAACTCTACGTGGCATTGATGCAACAAGGTGCTGAAAGCATTCTTTAGAAATGTTGGTCCATATTGATAGGAGCGTCTTGCAGTTGATGGAGATTTGTGGGATGCACATCCAGGGCACGAAGCTCCCGTTCCACCACATCCCAAAGATCTATTGGGTTGAGATCTGGTGACTGTGGGGCCATTTTAGTGCAGTGAACTCATTGTCATGTTCAACAAACCAATTTGAAATGATTTGAGCTTTGTGACATGGTGCATTATCCTGCTGGAAGTAGCCATCAGTGGATGGGTACATGGTGGTCATAAAGGGATGGACATGGTCAGAAACCATTCTCAGGTAGGCCGTGGCACTTAAATGATGCCCAATTGGCACTAAGGGCCTAAAGTGTGCCAAAAAAACATCCCCCACACCATTACACCACCACCACCAGCCTGCACAGTGGTAACAAGACATGATGGATCCATGTTCTCATTCTGTTTACGCCAAATTCTGACTCTACCATCTGAATGTCTCAACAGAAATCGAGACTCATCACACCAGGCAACATTTTTCCAGTCTTCAACTGTCTTATTTTGGTGAACTCGTGCAAATTGTAGCCTCTTTTTCCTATTTGTAGTGGCATGAGGGGCAGACCTCTAGCATCAAAAAGGCATTTTCACCCACAGGACTGCCACATACTAGATTTTTTTCCCTTTTCACACCATTCTTTGTAAACCCTAGAAATGGATGTGAATGAAAATCCCAGTAACTGTGAAATACAGCCCGTCTGGCACCAACAACCATGCCATGCTCAAATTGCTTAATTAACCTTTCTTTCCCATTCAGTTTGGAGTTCAAGAGATTGTCTTGACCAGGACCAACCCCTAAATGCATTGAAGCAACTGCCATGTGATTGGTTGATTAGATAATTGCATTAATGAGAAATTTAACAGGTGTTCCTAATAATCCTTTAGGTGAGTGTGACTTATTTTAAATCTTATATTCATTGTTTCTATATAAAAGTTAGACCTATTTATGCTCTGTATTTCTTCATTATGTTTGTTGATGGTTCTTTTGTTCCTGCTTTAAATTGCACACACTTCAGTTTCTCTTACTTTTGACCCACTTCTGTTGTAATGATAAATGTTAAATAGCTTTTTGATGGCCTCTCAGGAGGTTTTGTGCGTCCCAGAAATTGTCCCTGATTTTCGGATTGTTCCAGTGAGAATTTTGGCAATTCTTCAGGAAGAGCTCTGAGAATCAGCTGCAGTTACAGTGATTACCAGAGAGAGAGAGAGAGAGAGAGAGAGAGAGGAGGACTGGAAGTTTACAGAACGTTTGCACTGACATGTAAAGCATTTTCTAAAAGCGTACCTGTTCTGTTATCAATTTTATTCCAATATTGTCAGCAACCTAATCTTAGTGTATATAGTGCCAATCTTTTTTTTTCTTAACTTCACTCTCCATTTATCGTAATGCATGGAAAAACGTGTTTGGGACAACTTTATAGCAAGTAAATATTATGTTAAACCGTTAAATAATGAAGTGTCATGTGTATTAACATTACGATTAAAATAAAAGTAGGGTCAGTAGCAGGCATGCTTTAAATTGATCGAAAGGTACATTAATAGTATGCATGTGTGTGTGTGTGTGTGTGTGTGTGTGTAGGTAGGTAGCACAACTGTTTTCAACATTGATAATAATAAGAAATGTTTCTTGAGCACCAAATCAGCACATTTCGGAAGGCCATTAACTGGAGTAATAGCTGCTAAAAATGAATTTGTGCATAATAATAAATTTGCTTATTTTTATATTGTAATAACACACTGCTCAAAATAACTAAGGGAACACTTAAATCACACATTGGATCTCAGTGAATGAAATATTCCATTAGAAAATCTTCACTTTAATATCTTTAAATTGATATACATTCTACATTTTGTTAAAAATGAAATTATGCGACGACAACGGTCAGTGGAAACCAAAACCATCAACTCAATGTACAAAAACTGAAGTTGTCTTGGGGTATCTCCTCCCAGACCTGGATCAGGGCATCAGTGAGCTCCTGGACAGTCTGTGGTGCTACTTGGCAGCTTCAGATGCTCTGATATGTAATTTCCCAGACGTTCTTAACTGCCTCAACTGTTCTCAATGCCTTCGTCATCTAAAAGCCGTCTACACACTCTAACCACTGAAGCACAGGTGTAGATCATCATATTAATTGTGAACTGTTCTATTGACCTTTCATAACAAGGAACTGGTTGTTGATCAGAATGCTAAAATCAAAGCAATGTTCCTTTTATCACTTTGAGAGAGTGTTGTATATTTATAAGGATAGTGTGTTAGGATTCTAGGCCAGTGGCTCAGCCTAGAGTATTCTGTTCAGACGAAGATCCTCTGTGTCTGGATTATTGTCCTGCTGCTCACCACTCACCAATGATTGACAGGTTAAAATCCACACACACACATAACACACTTTCTCCAAGGGAATGAAGCAGCATTGTATGTAGAGAATAGAAGGATGAAGTGAATATTAAAGAAAGAGATGGGTTTTGATAGCAAGAGGCTAGCAGGAGGTTTCAAATAAGTAAATGTGAAAAGCCTTATGCAGAAAATGGTCTTGTTTAGTGGACGCAATATTCCCAGCTATCATTCCTGTGTTGTTCAGCCATGAGTAGATTTCAGTTTAATTATGCTTCCAAGATATGATATTTCCATCCAGGTATTGTGCATCTTTAATGATAGATTAGGTAACAAATGTTTATCCGGGTGGAACACAAACAAATGCATAGTCATATTAGTCTGCTAATATAGTGTGTCATGAAGTACTTGTTTGCCTCAAGATGATATGCTTTCAAACTTTATTTAACTTGAATCAGATTTATTGCACTGGTTCTGTAGTAGTTAAAGTGCACCGTTTTGTTAATGCAGTTATTATTATTAATATTATTATTAGATTTTGATTAATTTAATTAATGTTAATTCTTGCTGTTTAAATGCTGAGGTGGTAAAGTTGATTTTGATTTTATCTGATAAATCTAAAAGTCATCCTAACTGCACACATATATATATAAATGTGTGCAGTTAGGATGACTTTTAGATTATATATATATATATATATATATATATATATATATATATATATATATATATAATCTAAAAACAATCTAAATCTAAAACAAATAATCTAAAAACAAATCTCATTTGTTACCTAATCTATTATTATAAATATATAGATATTTATATATATATAGATTATATATAATGTATTTATTTGTTTACCTATTATATTAATATTGCTGTACAAACAATAACAAAGATCTGTTTTTCCAGTTGTTTTTATTTAACATTTTTTTTATTGGAGTTTCCTGGTCATAACGGAGTATGATAAATCAGTCGATATGGACTAAAATCTGCCCTCTCATAAGAGGCTTACGTGCCCAAAATAGAGGCTTTGGTGTGACCGCTATTATCTAGAGATCACAGCTCAAATGTTAGTATATATTTTTTTCAATGATTCCTGATTCACTGATATAGTTATATATATATATATTATAAACTGATATATTAAAAAATAATTTCCGACAGATCCCATAACAGTATTTTTTTGAGGGAGGGGAAGTTGCTAGTTGTTATAGGAACACGTATGTTTAGGTCAAATGGCAATTTTAAAAATACAAGTGGTTTAAAATACAGTCATCAAACACAGAAACATGCATGTCATGTAAAATGAAAATTGCTTGCGTCACTCGAGGTAAATCCTGGCCTTGTGGAGTGGAACAATGCCATCTGGTTATGTAATGTTAAGATTAGGATTACTAACAGCTGGATTGTAATGTAGATAACGATGGACTACACTGTAATGGATGCATTTTTCATAACATTTTTCATTTACTTCAACTTTACAAAGACTGTATTATTAAACTCGGGCTGTTGAATTATTGGAAGTTAACGCATACCCTGTATAAAAGAGAGAGACTGTAATGCTGTAAGAGACTGTAATTAACTATAATGCTGTATAATGTTTGTTGTTATATTCAATTTGCTTGGCCACTGATTTAGATCTATCTATCATTCATTCATTCATTCATTCATTCATTCATTCATTTAATTGTCTTGGCCACTTTAGAATGGATGGGAAAACAGATTGGCATACAGATATATGGGAGACGATGTTTGTGTTTTTTCACGTTAGTGTGTTAGTAGAGTAAGTGAAAATTGTTGTGAGGTATGTGTGTGTGAGAGAGAGTGTGTGTTGGGGATAAAGAGGATGAGTGTTGAGCTTTTATCTGCTCTTTGAGGGGTTAATTTGCCACCTGCTGATATGCTAGGGATCAGATTAGTTAAGGGTCGAGACAAATTGATAGTGATAGACACAAAGTGAGAGAGAGATGAAGAGTGAAACTATTTAATTGTGTATTGAGGAAGTTGCTTTGTGTTGTTGCATCATTGCCCAACTAGTTAATGACTATTGACTGACTAGTTTTATTTTGTATGGAGATACACTACTGTTCAGAAGTTTGGGGTCAGCAAAATTTTGTAATGGTTTTAAAGAAGTCTCTTTTGCTCAATAAGGCTGCATTTAAAAACATTTAAAAACAAAAAAGGTGATTTATGAGTGGCGAGAAACACACAGGAACACATGTGACTGAAGATAGAAGTCCATGAAGTGTGAGGGTGTGACTGAAAACAAATGTGCTGCTTAATTTTTTAATGGAAACCTTGACTTATTTTTTTTTTCAAGATTCTTTTGATTAATAGAAAAAAAATCAGTTTTATTTTTTTGAAATAGAAATCTTTTGTATACTTGCTTAACAAGCTAGTTTTAGTCTTTAGGCTTTCAAGGTAACCATAATGTCATGTCATGTTAATTTTTCTAATCATTAATCACTGGCTTTAAAGGGGTATTTCACCCAAAAATGAAACTGTCATCATTTACTGTCCTTCATGTTCCAAATCCGTAAGAATTTTAATAAAATCTGAGCCGGTTTTGAGCTCTCCATTGACTGCTACCACTTCAAAAAGGTAATTTAAGAGATCGTAAAACTAATCCATATGAATGGAGGTGTTTAGTCCAGATTTTTGGAAGAGACACAATCACTTGATATGATGAACAGATTGAATTTAGGCTTAATTTTCTTACTTTCAGATCAATGCATTTGTATTTGTACACACTTAATCTGCCATACCATTTCTTGGAATTGTGCAGAGAACATTTCTGTTCTGGTAGAAATTTGGTTTAACTCATAAAAGCTTTGTTTTCAGGAACAATATATAGTTTAAATTCTAAAGAATGATTGGCAGATCCTTCTTGTTGTTAAACAGATAGACCTCTGATAGACAGACGGACAGATGGATTGCAATGGATGAATGAATGGATATCAGTGTTTGATCAGTAGACTGCTTCAAGCTGGCTTTGATGAGACACAATATTTTTTATGCCTAGTTCATTTTCTCAGTCACCCTCCAAAAAGAAGCCATTTTTAGACCCTCCCCTAAAGGACACTGAAGAAGTGTGTCTTAAACGCAGAGAGGTGTGGGTGAAAAAAGTTGGAGATTTCAGAGTTTATGTTTGTTTGGTGATGGTCTGATCTCTATTTCTGTCTCTATTTGTGGCCCAAGTGAGATTAATCGTCTGGACCTGGGTCTGGTTGTGGAGGTGTGGAGTAAAGGACTCATCTGGGACACTTTGATAGGAACAGCATGGATCCCACTTAATACTATCCGCCAATCAGATGAGGTACGTGGGCACCACTAGCCAATCAGAATGCAGAGAACAGTCATGCATTTCAACTCAGCTGTCTATCTGGTGAGGCATGAAAGTGCCACTCTCACACTATATGTTAAGACCATCTGAGTCATGCCCAGAGCAGAGGTGGGTGGGGAATGCTTTGCAAATGGTGAGAATGATGAAAACAGCTTTCAGCTGGACAGTTCTGGAAAAAAAATGCAATTATATTATTAATGGTTTGATTAATGGTTTGGTTCTAGAGGCAGTCAATTAAGTATTAAAAGGTATATAAATATAATCAATGGTAATCAAAACATTCTAAATCCCTAACCTTAAGTAGTACCATGTTTTCCTGCATATAACCTGTGGGTTGTACCAGATTTTACAAACTCCGCAGGGGGTGCGCGTTATATATGGGGTGCAGGCTATATCACAATTTTTTCCCACGTAATACTATTTCAATATATTTGTCACGTCCCTAAGGACGCAAGGTTTTTTTGGAGAGACTGCTTTTTCTTTTTGTTCTGATTTTATTGTGTGAATTTCGCGCACAAGCACTGTGTACCGAGCCTGAACAGTTATGGATAATTGACGTCATGCGAGCAACATTCGAAATTCGAAATGTGAACTTACACAAAAAAGTTAATCAATCTATGGATGCGGGTTATATAAAGGTGCGGGTTATGCCCGCAAATTGTTATTATTATTTTTTTACACAAAACCCGTGGGCTATATGAGGGTGCGGTACTTAAGTAGCATAAACCTAGCATTTTTCCAATTGATGTAAATTATACTGATAGGCATGTGGCTTGATAAGCAAAGGAGTGCTGTTACTTAAGCATTCAAGCTTCCAATTTCTGTCTGGTGGATCACAACGCACGCCTTAGACATAACCACATAGAAAGGCCCTACATTTTCTCCAGAAATGTATCTGAATTAGTGTGGCTCTCATGAATTAGTAAAATTTAAGATGCAAATATAGTCAAAGTGGCACTGATGAAAAGGGAAGCTTTCTGACTTGCAGATGTGTTTTAATATCTCCATGCTGGTGTCTGTCTCTATTCCATGCACTGTATCTCAGACTCAGAGTTGGCAATGACATCTTACAGGTGTTCCTGTTTTCCTCTCTAGGAGGGGCCTGGAGAATGGACCTCACTGGACTCTGAGGTTCTGATGAAAGAAGATGAGATATATGGCACTAAAAACCCCACTCCTCACCAAGTGCTGCTGGACACACGCTTTGAGCTCCCTTTTGGTAGTCCTGTTCATATATTTGCATTACATTATATCAACTCCAGTCCTCAGGACCAAGAGTGTTTTAGATGTCTCCCTATTCAACACACTAAGAAGTTGATGAGTTCAATCAGGTGCTTTAATAAGTGAGACATCCACAACATTCGGATAGGTGGGCTCCAAGGACTACAGTTGAGAAACAATATGTTGTTGTGTTATATTCTATTGTAATTTTGATTTTCATCCTCTCTCAGAGCTCTTAAAACAGATCCTAAGCAGTTTCGCACTGCTTGGCATAAAAGCTAAAGGAATTGAGAGAGAACAACATGAGAAGTAGAGGACGCAAAGGGTGCTGATGTATTTGTGATGTTCCTGCAGGAACCTCTGTCTCTCATGCCATATTAAACACTT
Organism: Rhodeus uyekii; assembly: GCA_037043235.1. NCBI lineage: Eukaryota > Metazoa > Chordata > Actinopteri > Cypriniformes > Acheilognathidae > Rhodeus > Rhodeus uyekii. Next base: position 462,414 of record JAWRVZ010000113.1, read on the forward strand.
TGAATATAAAATGAAGTGCTGTGTGGCCAGAGAAACTGGAAGGGAGGAGTGAGAGAAAGTGGAAGCTGGAGTTGAGTATATCAGACTTTCTTTTCCCCTTATTTCTCCATGATCTGTTTGCTTGTGCAGATATACCCGACGACGAGGCCCAGTACTGGACTAAAAAGCTGGAGCGCATCAACTCTATGAGGATACACGATGAGGTACAGACTCATAACAGATTTCTTTATGGGCCTAGGCATTCAAAATCTTTTTTTCATGTTCTTAAATAATATGAATGCATTTTTCAAAAGGACTCTGGTTAATTTTATTTAAGGTAAGAGTTAAGAACAATCTTTTCTTGAATTTGAATTATTATTATAATTGTTTTAGATCCATCAATACCTTCCTTCTTACAGGTTCTTGACTATGGAGATGTAGTGTTTTATCATGCTCCTTAGATTTGTGCCTTTCTTGATGCTTTGCATCATGTTAAGATTTATTACAGATTATAAATTTGAATACATTGTATAAAAGAGTTGCTTGGTCTTCATTTACCATTCGAAGAGCAATTAACTGGTATTTATTAATAAATATATATATAGCAATACCTTGAGATACGAGCATAATCCGTTCCAGGCGGAGCTCGTAACTCGAATTGTTCGTATATCGAATCATGTTTTCCCATAAGAAATAATAGAAAACAAATTAATCCGTTCCAAACCCTTAACAATGGAAAAAAATGTTTTTATTGGTATACACACAGACACACACACAATTATAGTATGTGTGTACATGTGTGATATCAAATAAAATGTGGTTTTAATTATAAATTTAGTAGCGGCAGGTGTGGAGGAGGGGGCTGGTACAGAGACACTTGATTCTGTATTGCAACTTACACAACAAAACATAACTTAAATTAACATAGCTTATTTTATTTTTTTTACTTTTCTATTTTCTATTTTTTTTTTTTATTTGTAATCTTTGCTTTTGATCACTTTTCGTTACTTTTTTCGTTTATTAAAAACTGTAAATTTCTTGAGTAGCAGGAACTAAGCAACTAAGGAACTAAGTTTTTTAAAAACTTTTCTATTTTCTATTATTGTTTTCTATTTGTATTCTTTACTTTTGATCCTTACCTTTTTTTGTCTGACCACTTTCACTTGGCGCAGACCTTTTAACGAAACCTCTATCGAGGGAGATCTGCTTCTCCTTTATCCACAACAACAGAAGCCTCTCCATCTCAATTTATATTCGAACATAACTTCGATATAATCGTCACGCCCTTGGAAGGATTTACATTCTTGATAACATCCTTCTGCTTTAGGATGGTACATATCGTGGATGTACTGCGATCATAAGTGCGTGCGAGACGACTCACGGGCACCGCACTTATATTTATCCAAAATTTTTATTTCCATGGTCATCATGCGTTTCCTCTTCTCACTACCATCCTTACTATCCACTTTTGCTCTTACGAAGAATACTGCACAAAATAGAGAGAAAATCAGCTACTCGCGGGCGATGCGTACAGAAGTGAAAGTGCGTCGATATCGGTGACCCTCATATCCCTGTTGCTTTATCCGACAGAAATCTGTTAGTAATCATTTTTTACTTTCTCAAACCTGTTATAATCTCTGTGTGCCTCCTGTCAGAACTGAGCTTTGTAAAACTGCCTTTAAATATATTGCAACCTTGGACTGGAACTTTCTTCAAACAAACCCCCAGAAACTTTAGATTTGTATTTTCATACGTGAATTGATTTGGCTTATGTTGGTATGGGACACAAAAAACAACCATAAAAAGAATTTCTGGAGTTTAAGAAAAGGTTTATCTTCTTCTGCCACCTGCTGTGAGGACTGAGTTACTGCTGAGTTGTTCTGCCAAAAAAACAAATGCATGTACAGTGTAAGGAATGGTAGGGACGACTAGAGCGCAGGAAAGTCACATTATTTCTAGCTGATATGGTTTGTCAGTGTAAAATATGATTAAACAAGCCTCTATCTTGCATAATTTGATTCACATTAAATATGAAAGACAGTTATAAAACCTGATATCAGCCGGAAAACATTCTGTTGTGTAGCATCATGATTTTGACTCTCTTTTTTTGTGTTAATTTCTCCTTTTTTTTTTTTTTAGCATCCACTGCAAGATGAAGCAAATAAAAAGCAGTTGCCCCCAGTGCCCCCCCAGTGCTGTAAGTATTCAATTTTCAGATTTTTTTTTTATTACATGGCATTTCCCCTATAAACCAATAGGTGGCAGTAATTAATAACTGGTGTAGTGCCTTTAGTATGATTGTCATTCAGACTTTTATGTTCTGCTTGTTGTAATAATGTGTACGTCAAGATTGATGTTCCAAAAAAAATTCATAGGTTTGGAGCCGTCAAGTCAAAGTTTCAAGTAGTGTTTGGAAGAATTATGCTATTACAGTGTAGTCTCTATTTACTATTACTATTACTATCTCTATTTCATAGTATGACAAAACGATACAGTGGAAGTAAAAACTCAGTCTTTCTAACACTCTGTCTTAACATCCGTTTTCTTATTTCATGGAAAACACAAACGACACGAATGTAAGTAAATAATAACAGAAAATTCAAGTCTGGATGACTATCATTTTAAGCAACCATGAAGCCCTTGAATAATTTCCAGAAATAGTTGATGGTATTTTGTAATAAGAACAGCAGTAGATTTATGATATTGTATGATTAAGGAAGTGGATTTTTCTTTGTGGGTTATGCAGCTATAAATTACAACTGTTTTCTGCTATTTAACTTTCTCCGCTCCATTAGGCAATTGGACATACTTTGGGTGGAATGATCAGCAGAGTATGTATTTTGTGTGTTGGAGCTCATCGTCATTTCACTTCTTTACGACTTCATCCCCCAATTTTTTTTAACCATTTATTCAGTTACAGAGAAAGAAAGAGTGAATCTAATACAGTTGGTTGCACTTGTAATGGAGAATTTAATTTAAACAAATACACGTACAGATTCTGAAAAGTGATTATTTGACACATTTAATAATTTATAAACATTTATAAGTAGTAACCCATCTATGATGTATAATATACACTACCAGTCAACGGTTTAGGCACAATACTGAATGTCAGAGGCTTATATTCTTCTTATGCATGTATGCATGTATATATGTGTGTGTGTGTGTGTGTGTGTGTGTGTTTTCAAATTTGGGAAAGTAGTAATAAATAAATTGTGCCCAAGCCATTGACTAGTAGTCAGGGTTAAGTTTAGTGTATATGCAAACTGAGGTTTTGCACTTTGGCTTTCCATAATTCCTTCATTATCCATTTATCTGTGCTTCATGCATTTATTTCTAATGCATGTTATTTATATTTAGGCATTTGTAATTGACAATTGTTGTGATGTAATTGTAAAAGATGTTATTTTTCCCAACATTAAGTAAATGAAGATGCTGTTACTGGTCGTCGTTTCTTTAAATGTTTCACCGTTTTTAATTGCCTTTAAAATTTTATGCTGTGGTCCTACAAATCAACTTTTAAAAATAAAATATTACAGGTAGTTTCTCATTTAATAAGTCATGGCTGCTTGTTATTTTTTTTTTAAAAATGTTTTAAGTTTATGATTGCGTTTAGCATATCACACGATTGTAACTGCTTCATTCACTGTACTTTTGAATTTGTCCATTAAAATCCCTGCTCTGAACACCCACATACAGACACTATATGAAATGTAGTGAATGCAAAGTTTTAGGTACAGTTCTCTAACTTTATTCACTTCTGAATTTTATTGTGCATGTAGCTTTCGATGACCATGACAGCGTTGTGGATGACAGGGACAGTGATTATCGCAGTGAGACAAACAGCAGGCCTCCACAATACCACACCACAGCTCAGCCTAATTCCTCAGTACATCAGTACCCCATTGGTCGAAGATTACAGCATCAGGCATTGCCAAAAGAGTCTAAGACAGACTCTATCCAGACCTATGATTTGGATTATAGAGAAGGAAGGGAACAGAGGTATGTTCAAACACTTGATTACACAAACGCATGTACGGTTTTTCTATAGATTTAAAAATACTGCAAAACAAGATACATTTATTTGATGCAACCCTGAATAAGATACAATGATTCTTTTATGATTATTTTTGATAATGTGTTTTTGTGTCTTACTGCACTTGTAAAATGTGTTCAAAAATCAGCTGGTGCGATAAGACAAAATACACTTATATTCAAGATATTATCTATGAAGCCGAATATCTAAGAGTTGCTTATAAAGTGAATTTTAATATTCTTTTAATAAAAAAATAAAGCATTATGTATTATGTAACTTTTCAGTTGTTTCATATATTTTTATTTCTTTGTTTTTTCCCATCTACTGTTTATATTATTATTATTTAAGGTTTTGTTAATTTCCCTTTCTGTTCATTTTCATCCTCATCCATTCTTTTGGCACTCTCACTTTATGCACGTCAGATTTTCAAGTGGCACAGATGACGTCCAAATGATTCCAGTGGACTCGGGCATGGGAGTCGAAGACTGGGAGACCAAATACAAAATAAATGACATTATACTTGATGATTACCTGGAACCAGCACAGAAAACTTGGGATGATGATGATGAGACCAAGAGTGAAATTTATAGAATTGTGAGCAGCCCGGGTGATTCCAAAGGCAGTCGGTTCTACCAGACAGTAGAGTGTGATGCAATGTCCACTGAGGAGACTGAGGAGTATGATGTATCCGGAAATCCCATCAAGAGAACAGCCACCGGCAGTAGTGAGGTCCGATTGGTCTATAAGGAAGCTAGAAACTTTGAGGATGAAATTTCCCCTCCCGAGATTTCCATCATCCCTTCAATTAGTCAACTTCGCAGGGCAGACCAAGCGTTAAACACGGAGGGGCTGCTGTACAAAACCAGAATGTGGGCCAAAAAAGCATTTGAAGACACTCTTGAGAACTATACAATTTATTGTGAAGAGGAGGAAGCCAGAATGAGAGCAAGAAGTGAATATGGGTCTGCAGGATCTGATGAAATGCAGTTTTCTCTTGGGTCTGAAGAGGAGCTGGATGATATGGCGTTTGTAGAAGAGGATGCAAAATTTGAATATGACCATTACTACAATAACTCAAGATATATTTCCTCTTATGATGAATGGTCACAAGGCTATCATGAACAACATGGTAGCATGGGGAATGTTTGTACAGATGAAATGTTGTCACCTGCAGAGCTACCAAATAAGGAGTATCATGATACTATGGATGAACTTCAGAACTTAGTTGACAGTGTGTCCGAGTATCTGGCTGGAAGAGAGGAGGAAATTAGTAAATATGAATCAATGCAAAAATCTGTCACAAAAACAGAAACAGAGAGTGAAGAAATTAAAGCTGAGGGTAAACCAGCTGAGGTTAAAGAGGAAAAAGCTGTGGAACAAGGTATTGCAGGTGTTAAAAATGCTATGAGCTCATTGTTTAACTCCTTCACAAATGCTAAACCAGCAGCCGAAAATACAGAATCAACAGAAACGGCAGCAAAAACCCCGTCTCCAGTTCCTCCCCAGCCAGAGTCTGGCATTTCCAAATTGTTCTCTTTCATACCTAAACCAACTGGTAGTCCAACTCCTGTTGCTATTGTACCACCTGCTAATCAGGAAGCCACTGCAGACAAGAAGTTCTCTTTGCAGTCACTGTTGCCATTTCAATCCCCAGAGGTCAGTCGACCACCTAGTGCCACTTCAGAGACTGATGCTGCAAACATTACTGATTCAAGTGGCTCTCAAACTCAGGACTCTACTTTAACTCAGACTCAAACAGCGGTTGATTCAGTGCTAGGAAGATTGAGTCCTTTCAGGCTTTTTGGAGACAAATCTAGTGCTGAAAATACGTTGCAAACAAATATATCTCAGGGAAACACAGAGACTAAAGAAGCATCAATGGATAAATCAAAGAGTCTTTCTTTAGAGGGATCAAGCACACAACCTGAACACCAGTTCTCATGTGGGGGATCAGGAAGTGGATCAGTAGAGCTCTTACCTGAAACAGAATCATCTGGGGAATTACCCGATTCCTTGCCCAGAGGGGCTATATCCAAACTAGGAGAGAGTAAAACTGAAGCAAAGCCTGCCAGTCACATACCTGTAGAAGACACTGGATTTTTTAGCCCCTTTAAGAAGTCATTGAACTCACTCATATCAAACAATACACCTGATGATAAGTCTGCTGAGGCACCCTCGATGTTCTCTATTTTTAAGCCAGCCGAGGCTCCAAAATCTGAGGACGTGTCTGGTAGTTTTGGCAATAAATTAAAGCTTCCTTTCTTTTCCTCAGATGCTCCAGTGAGTACTCAGGTGCCTAAACAAGAAGGTGGTATGCTCTCTGGATTTCTAAAATTAACAACAGGTCAAGATCCGAATCTACCTATACCTGGCGGACCCCAAACTGGTGCTAAATCGCCTATGTCCAGCCGTTCTGCATTAATTGATAGTGTTTCCAAGGGAAATACAGATACTGGCTGGTTTTCCAATCTGTTTAAAGCAAGTCCAGCTGAATCACCAAAGCCACAGAATACACAAGCCTCATCCAAGCCAACAGCAACCACACAAAGTATTCCCATTGTTGTTGTGAATCCTGAAAAAACAGTCAATGTAGAAAAAGCTTCTGAAGATGTTGTAATAGAAACAGATCAAAAATGTCAAAATGAGTGCCTGTCTAATGAAAAACAAAGTGAGATTAAAATTAATACACTGGATGCAGACCAAGTGGAGGGAAATGAAAATCCATCTAAACTTCAAGATGGAGCAAATGCTAAGCCAGAGGACCAATGTCATCCAAAGACCCAGACGCAACCAAATCCACACATTGAGACACAAGCACCACCCCAATCTCAGGGCTTGCTATCCAGTCTTTTTTCTGGGAACACCAAACCCCAAACAAGTTCTGGTCAAACTCAACAAGGTGGATTATTCTCAGGATTACTTTCCACTGTTTCTGGCACCCAGAACTCGAACCAGGTTGAACCAGGGGCTGCACCTCCTCAGTCAGGAGGACTCTTGTCAGGAATATTGAAAATGGCTGCCCCGGAAAGCTTTACCACAAGCAGCCAAGTAGCAGGCCCACAACAGCAACAACCGTCCAATGAAGGGAGCTCATTTCAAGAATCACCTGCAAATGTTCAAAGCCAAGGGCAACCACAGCAGAGCACTGGAATTTTCTCTGGGTTATTTAAACTGGCCAGCGATACAGTTTCAAGCCCCGAAACAGTCCCAACTGTCCCGTCAGCACCAGGTCCTGAAAATCAAAATGTCACTAAGCAAATAGCATTGGAGGGCACCTCAAATGAGCAATCTCAAGGAGTTTCACCTCAGGCTCAATCAGGAGGATTCTTATCCGGGCTTTTGAAGTTTGCCAACCCTGAGCCTGTCCCAGCACCTGTAGCGGTATCCCAATCTCAGCAGCAGCAAACATCACAACAGAGCAGTGGTCAACAACAAACAGACACAAAGAGTCAACCACAATCCCAGCCGCAACCAATTGGACCACCTCCGAGCCAAACAGGAGGAGTTTTGGGGGGGCTCCTAAAACTAACAGAGAATGCTCTTGCAGGGTCACAACAGTCAAGTGGCTCTGACAGTCAGACTAATCAACAACAGTCCAGCAAACCACATGCACAGCCACAACCACAACCTACTACAGCAAGTGGAAAGATTTCAGGATTTTTTAACAAGCTAACAGCCCCAGAGAGTACTCCTCAACAGCCACATCCTGGAAATAAACCTCTGAGCTCACACCAGACCTCTAAACTCCCTGAGCAACCGTCACCTTCTCAGACAGGTGGCTTACTTTCTGGCCTGTTTGGTATGAGTGCTTCAGATACAGCAAAAGATTCAAAAGATACAGCTCCGTCTAGTCATCCACAGCAGGAGCCCCCTTGTTCTGGTCAGCCTAATACACAACAAAGTAACAAACATAACATGCCACGACAAAATCAAGTTCCACCTAACCAGGTACCACAAAGTGGACCAAGTGGAATGTTCTCTGGGTTTCTTAATAAGATTGCAGAGACTGCCACTGCACAACCCCAGTCACAAACCATGCAGCAAACCAGTAGATCTGGTCAAAATGAAAGTCCCCCCCAGAAATCTTCTAGCCAACAGGGTGGGTTCTTTTCTGGGCTTTTTTCAACAAACCCAGTACCAACCCAGTCGCAACAAGATTCAACTGGATCGGTTCAACAGCAGCAGGGGAACAGACAGCCTTTACAAAGACAGAATCAGATTCCATCTCATACTCCAACACCTGAGCCACCACAAGGTGGTTTACTTTCAGGCCTTTTCAACAAACTTGCATCAGTAGATAATCCAGTTCAGTCAACAAAGTCTGTTCCTGTAGGTCAGCCTAACCAACAAACAAGTAGACCAGATGCATCAGGACAGAGTCAAACTTCTACCCAGCAGCCACCCCCTCCAAGCCAATCAGGTGGACTTCTTTCTGGTATTTTGAAGATTGGTTCAGATGCTCAAAAATCATCTTCTGTAGGACAGCAGCCACATCCTTCCTCTGGAAGCCAGATGCAAAGTCCACAACATCAAGGTCAGACTGCATCACAAGGAGCAACCCAGTCTGGTAGTCTATTTTCTAGCATTTTCAAAATGGCCACCTCGGATGAATCTGTGCAACACCATTCTCAGTCAAGCAATCAGCCTGAAAACACCTCTGTTCAAAATGCAAGCAATCAGCAAAATGAGTCTAGTAGCATCTTATCTGGGTTTTTGAGCAAACTAACTACAACAACTGAAGAACCAAAAACAACAAATGAAGGTACTCCTGGTCAAAGACCGAAACTGCAGCAACAAGACCGTTCTGGAATTAAACCTAGTCAAGGCCGTCCACAGATTCAGAGGGCCAAACCAGTTGAACTTTTGTCCTCTGAAGATGGAGGTGCTGAAAAAGATCAAAAGGGTTCAGCACAAAAGAATTTCTTATCTGGATTATTTAACAAGGCACCAGAGGAAGATAATTCATCTAAACTTCCAGTTCTTCAAACTAAAGAAGTACCAAAAAGCTCTTCCAGTAGTAGTGCAGGTGTGCTTTCTGGGATTTTTAAATCTGGAGCAAATGAAAATGACTCTCCTGCAAAAGATAAGGACCAAGAGAAGGGCTTTCTTGATCGACTAATGTCAAAACAGAGTAAAGATGAGCCCACTATTTCAGTTGCCAGCAGCACTGGGAGTTCAGAGTCAAACAAATTAGTAAGTGAAGCTTCTCAACAACCTGCTAATTTGCATCCTGCAGTGAAATCCACACAACAGTACATGGAAGAGATCCATAGACTCTTATATGGCACGATTACTAACTATGGTTACCAAGATCTATTGTATACATTTGCTGAGCATGGTGTGATTCCCCCAGAACTGTATGAACATCAGTGTCTCATAGAAGCTCTACTTTGGCAGCAACTGAATGATTATGCTTTATTGGAGACCCTAGCAACACAAGTTCCAGGCAGTTATTCTTCAAATCAAATGGGAATGCCATTACCTTCTGAGCCACTTGTAGAGACACCTGAATGGTGGACCTTGAAAAATTTGGATTCTAGTCAGTTCCATGTACCCTCACATCCTTGGAAGGATGTTGTCAATTTGCCATTTCAAAATAGTCTTCCACTCGCAAATGGAGATGATATTTTTGTATTTGACATGAGTAACACAAACAAAATATCCTGTGGCGGCTGTAAACACTTAGATGACATTATTGATAAAAGCAAAAAGCATTGGATGGAGAAAGAAGCTGCTGTTAACCTCAAAACGGATGTATCAGCAAAAAACTGTGCTTGCCAGTCAATGCCAGACTGTAGACTAACTTGCGAAAATGCCTCAAAGAAGACTCCAAAACCACATTTAGATTTTAAATTTGACTCAAGATTCTTCAAACGACTCACTGAAAAAAAGGGGGCATTGGACTTGACTCCAGGTGCAGTCGACCTCAGTAGCGCTGTGACTGCTGGTGGCGATATAGAGGGTGACATGTTTTTTGAAGATTCTGAGTGGTACCAGCAGTGGCTGTCCTTGTTGGAGCAGGGAATGTGGTGGCCAGCCGAGACAGGGGACTGTGGTTATTATGTTTACATGGATGAAGAATACATATACTCCCTTTTGACTGATAGGGCTGGTAAGCACCTTTATGCATGTGCAACCCCAGAGGAGAGCCGTGTTTTAGAGCAAATCACTGAAAATATATCAAGTATTCTGCACAAAAAAGACAAACCAAAAATGACGCTTTGTGGCTTTAAAATACCTCTATTCAATGAAGATGAAGGGCTTTGGATACCAGGAAACAACCAGTGTGACAACCAGCTCTTGAATGCTCCTGTTGATTTGTCTTCAGCTCTACAGAAAGGTGACAGAATTATGAACATGAACCTTGAGCGGTTCTCCCAGATGTTTCAGGAGTCCATAAATGCACAGACAGAGCAACCTGTTGACTTCAGTGTTTATAAATTAAAGAAAGTAAAAGTAGGTTCTCAAGAGATGAGTATAATTTCTACAGAGGAGCAACAAGAAGCAGCTGACCTTTCATGGAGAGCAAAGAATGCATGTCACGGAGGACCATACTGGAGAAATCAGGGTATTAAAGACATTTTTCCTGATGTATCTGTACCACAGTCCTCTTCTCCAGGTATGTCTGTTTCAACAGTGGGCTATAGACAGCATCTGTCAAATATGAAACCTTCAATTCCTGAAATCATGATTGGACATGTAGATGATAAGCCTGTTGACCAGAAAACCCAGAATAAGCAAACTTCCTGTCCTGTTTTAACTGTTGGTAAGACCACTCCTGCACCGCAAACAACTAAAAGCAAAGCATCAGCAGGATCTACAATTGCATCACAACAGCAGACCACTTCTAGAAAACTTCCTGATCTACCGAAGAGCAATGGAATGCCACCTACATCTACTAGGGCACTTCCTGTAACACCAGTGAGTTCAACTAGGCAGGATGGGTTTACACAGCCCAGTGCAACCACCACACCTCAAGTATTACCTACTCCACCAGCCTCAGTTTTGAGTATGCAATCCACAAGTATTGCTTCTAAACCCTTTGCTGCATCTCAGAAATACAAACTGGCAAGACAGCCATCACAGTCAACACCGTCTCCTTTATCAGAGAAAGTGTCTAATATTGAAGGTTCTAAGACTGCAGTAGTTCCCTTAAAGCCAAAACCTTGCACAGTGATCTCAGATCAAATAATATCATTGCCACCTCCGCAGAATTTACTTTTTAATAAACCTCAAGTGGCAGTTGATTCTCTTTTTTGTAGTAAACCTATGGATTTCTCTGGAACCATGAGTAAAAAGGACAATGGCAATGATGAAAAAACTCCATTAGATTCTCAAGCTGAAAGATGTATTGTGGATGTCATTGACTTTACCACAACAAAGCTAAACATTAAAAACCAGAATGATGAGAGATCTGACACAAGTGAGACGGCAGCTGTTGATCTGAGTGTTGAGTTAAATAAGGAAATAAAAGAAATCAATGTGACCTTTCCAGCTCTAGAGGTAAGAAATCTCTCCATGACAATATCTAATGTACCTCTCGGAACTATATCTGCTCCACCGTCTCCGAGAATCAGACCACAGTACTTTCCTCCAGACTGTGGAGTTCCCAGACAAAATGACAGTTGCGGCATTGAAGCCATATCAAAAAACCAAAAACCCCAGCTTGCTAGACAAGACTCAGATCAGAGGCCCCGGGCAAACAGTACTCAAGTAAACCTGGTGGATTCGCCCTCAAAGGCAGCATTCAAATCAGTCTCAACCCCAGCTAAACTTGATAAGCTAGAGGGAAGGCCATTTAAGCAAAGTGCCAAACCCACCCAAGTGCCATCTTCCTTACCTCGGGCACCATCACCTCATACACGTTCTGAAGTAAAGACATCACCAAACAAAGACATGGTAAGCCCAGCATTGCAGATGCCTGCTCAAAATAAACATATTGGCCTCACAAGGCAGACTTCACTTGCTAGTGAATCCCTGAGAATTAGTCACATCACTGGAAAGTCATATAATGAGAGCACTGCTCCAGCTAATACAGTCAAAGCAACTTTGGATATGACTTCAAAGACGGTAAATAAAGATATGGGGACAATGATCACTGAGAGCTCAACAACTGAAGCTGTACCCCTTGTGAGAAGCAGACGTGCCTCAGTCACAGAAGTAAATACAGATTCTGTTGGTTTGCCTTTGATTGTTGAGCCATCTGCGCAAGAGGTAAATCTTCTCATACAAAGGCATGAATCATTACCCCAGCTCTTATCTACGGATTGCAAGTTTTTCCAAGAAGGCCCCGTTTTACACATCCAAAACCGTATTTATAACAAACCTTCAAGTTTGCCACTTCAACCCTCTCTTTATCATAAAACAGCAACTGCTCCATCAAATGCAATTAAAGCTACTTTAGATATGTCTGCAAAATCAACTACTCGTTCAGCTGTGGTAACTGAAGCAGTTCAAAAAGAAGCATTGCCACTTGTGAGAGCAAGGTCGACATCAATCTCAGATGGGAATGAAGACCTTATTGGATTACCTTTGCTTGTTGAGCCGTCAGTACCAGAGAAAAACCTTCTCCCACAAAGGCGTCAATCATTGCCACATCTCTTATCTAGTGACTCCAAGTTTGACCAGGAAGGCCCTGTTTTACACAGCCAAAATCATCTCTATAACAAAACTGTGAGTTTGCCAGTGCAATCTTCTCATTGTCATCAAATAGCAACCGCTCCAGCAAATGCAATTAAGGCTACATTAGATATGTCTGCAAAATCAACTATTCATTCAGCTGTGGTAGCTGAGGCTGTACAAACTAAAGCACTGCCACTTGTGAGAGCAAGATCAACATCGATCTCAGATGGCAATGAAGATGTTGTTGGTATGTCTTTGATCGTGGAGCCTCCAACACAACAGCAGACAACTCTTCACAGGAGTTATGAATCACAATCAAATGTCACACAAAATGATTCTTCACAACAGATGATGGATTTCAAAACATTAAGCCAACACGCATCTAATTGGCAAGAGGCCTATGCTACAGACACTGCAGTTAACACAGTTGTAGATATGTCTTCGAAACCAACTGAAAAGGTCCAAGAGGAAAAACAATCTCTAATGCCATTGATGCAAAGAAAAACATCAGATACTGTTATTGTCACAGGGACATCTGTTGGATTGCCTTTAATTGCAACACCCTCTAAGTCCCAAGAAACCCTTATGTCAGAGTCAGAATCTCCATCACAAGTGCAGAAATGTTCAGATAAAGAAACACTGAGAAAAAAGAATAGTCTTGCATCAAGCCAGCAATCCCTTGAAGACAAAAGCATCTCTAAAGTGAGTTTCTTTCAAAGCAAATCTCCCATATTGCAAATGAGACAGGAATCTCTTTCAGGACAGCCCAACAGAATACCCACAGCACCAGCTAATACAATCAAGGACATAGTTGACATGTCTCCAAAACTTTTATCCAAGCCATCAGTTATTTCTGAAGACGTTATCATTGAAGCTGGTGTGCTGTCGCTTGTAAAGACAAGAACAACCACTGATGCAGAAGTATTTAAAAGACTACCTGGTGTACCTCTAATTGTAGAGCCTCCATTATGTCCTAAATCAGTTCAAGAGCAAAGCAAATTGCCTGATGAAAAGTCTTCTTTTTCTTTGAAAACAGCTGTAGCTCAAGGAACAAAATTACCTTCAGCACCAGCTAACACAATTAAATCCACTATTGATATGTCTATGGTCCGATCAACTTCTAAGATGTTTGAGGGATCAACAGTAGAAATGCTTCAAAGTGGAGTATTGCCTCTTGTCAAAGATAAAGTATCTATCATCAAGCATTCAAGAGAAGATTCAATAGGAGTGCCATTAATAGTTGAAGCATTTTCACCTTCTGAGCAGATCCCTCAAAAAACTTCACACTGTATATCCTTACTAGAAGGAAAAGGTAATCCTCGTCAAATGCAGTTATTGGATAGACGTAATACTACAGAAACATTGTTACGCCAGCAGATCCCTACCGATCATCGAAATGGAATCCTCCCAATCTCAAAGATACAAACTGTAGAATCTCAGGCCTTCAGCAAACCAGTTGACTTTTCTGTTATTGTTTCACCTAAAAAGCCCAACTGCTCCTTTGAACTACTCCTTCAGAATGGACATCCTGTTGATTTTACTAGAACCGAAGAGGAGAAATCAAGGATTGGAAGCAGATATCCTAAAAATGGTAGTATTACTTCTATGAAATCTTATGTTGGGGCTGTTGATTTGACTGCTGACATAATGATTGACGTAAATAGAAACAAAAGTGACAATGATGTTAAAGATCTTTCGTCTCCAAGAACTACTAACATATCTACTCTGAACGCATTGGCATGTACAGTGCCTAAATATGCTGTTCAGAGTTCCACTACAACAAATAAGCAAGTTTCTCTTCAGCTGGCAGGAAATCAGGAAACATTGTCTACCCAATCAAATGATTTACCTAAATTTCAAGAATCATATCCAATTTTTCAGTCCATTGTGCCTACCCAAGTGGGAGATACATCAGTTCAGATGAAAAATCAATTGCATAGAACTGATTTGCATTTCTCAAAACAGTCTGTACACGTAAAGGAATCACAAAATGAACCTGCTGAACCAGTCAACCCACAGTTTCTGGTTAAGGGGCTTCCATTTGAAAGCGGCGTTGATTCACATGGTTCTCTGCTCTCTACAGAATACAATGATTCATCTAAAGTAGTGACCTTCAGTGACCTGCCCCAAAAATCCATGCCTCAAATGAATTGGTCAGAGCATACAACTAGTCAGCAGCCAGCTCAAAGGTCCATCATCAGTAGGCAGATGATAAGACAACCGTCAGTTCCCTCAACATTAACTGAGAAGGATGGGAATCAACTTATTCAGCAAGCTGAGCCCTTTATTACTTCAACTACTATCTCAAGACCAAAAGGTCTTATCAAACAATCAACAGTGGAAAGCTTAGGAGATGATTTCATTCCTCAGAATGGGACAGCTACTTTCAACGGAAAGCCAATAGAGTTAGACAAAGCGCTTGTTCAAACTTCAATTGTTCCAGTTATATCTGTTCAAGATGTATCCACACCTGACCAAGGTTTGCCGTCTAACTTTGTGCCTACTACTGGAAACCTGCCAGTGACGACTTCTGCCATTGTAGAATCTGTAGTCATTGTACCCACAAGTACTACAAACTCTGAAGTTTCCATGCCATGTCCAAGTCCAGCTGTCATGCCAAGTGTAATGGATAGTTGTCAACTATCTGCAGATCAAGTCTCAGTTTCAGGCCCAGCCACAAAGACGTCAGTCAAAGGATTGATATCGTTATTTGATGGTGCAAGCTCACAGCCAACAACAGTTAATACCTCACAAAGAAGTGATCAAATGATACAGTCAATCATCAAACCATCACTTCATTGTTGTATTGAAATTAACCAAGAAATTACCACATCTTCAAACTGCACAGTGATGACAACAGCAGATAAATCAGTGTTCAGTGGAACCATACTATCTACTGATCAAGCATATACTCCTCCACCACCATCTTTAGTCGATTCACCTACAGAGCCTTTTCCAAGTCCAGTATTTGCTACACCACCTCCTGTTTTAAGTCCACCTGTTGAACATAATGCGGTTTCCCCAGTGCCACCAGCTCAAGTTTTCCCCACTGACCAGTCTTTAAGAAGTTCACTAGTACAACCTAACATACCATCAGTTGCTCAGATCACCGAGCCATTTGCTGAAAGTTGGGCTCCAACATTTAGTGACATGATATCTCAGCCAATGAATGTTTTTGTAATGCCAGCAGAGTCACAGTCTCAAGAAAACTCTTCTGGAAGCATACCCTTAGCTGAAGTTTCACTCACAAGTCATGCAGCATTTCCGGTTGACACCAACCTTCCTGCATCTTCCAGTGGGTCTACGATTACCCCCATAACACTTCAAACACAATTGAAAGAGATTCCTTTTATGGTTATGTCAGGCTACCAGACAGATTCAGGCCAACC
Organism: Rhodeus uyekii; assembly: GCA_037043235.1. Lineage (NCBI taxonomy): Eukaryota > Metazoa > Chordata > Actinopteri > Cypriniformes > Acheilognathidae > Rhodeus > Rhodeus uyekii. The sequence continues at coordinate 478,440 of JAWRVZ010000113.1, forward strand.
AGAAAATATGTCAACGCTACATCATTCAGCTACAGTAAATGGATGTGATGCCCAGTGTATACCAATTCAAGCTATTTCACTGGCCTCCATACCACAAACATCAGCAATGTCTGAATGTGTTTCAACAAAAGATACTGTGGTGGACAATGTTAGTCAATTAGATGTTACTCCCCAACAGTTTTTGCCTGAGATGATGTCCATCGAAGAGGTGCCTCCTTTTACTCCAGTTTCCCCCACTGAGCTAGAGGGTCGATCATTAATTAGTTCTGGTCTGGGCCCAAGAAAGATGCTTATCCCTCAGATCATGATTTCAGAGGCTAGCAGTCCTGAAGACTGTCCTAGTGAAGACTATATATTGACAGATGAACCTGATACAACAGAGAAAGATGATTTGGCTTTATCTTTCATTGAAAAGACCCCTATGGAAAGTGGTGATGGTTCTCAAGACAATTTAGCTACAGATGATGTGGCATCTCAAGAAATTGACAGTCAGAGCATCAAAATGAATTACTCTGAAGAAATGGCATCTACAGAGGCTCTAACAGAGATTTCTGAGATGAAACATGATGACTCCATTGAGAAGGTACTCACAATTTCTGATGCATTTTCATCACCATTAATACTAAGCACTGTTGAACAAAATGAGTGTACGTGCCCCGATGCCAGCTCTTCTGAAAAAACATATCTTGAAGAAGATTACAATAAAGATGACCAACTTTCCAGTGCTTTTAAACAAGAGTCAAACCTAGAAGATGGTACAAACACTGAATCAACAAAGTGTGAAGAGAAAATAAAAGATCATGAAGAATCCCCTAAAGTAATATCTGACAAACTAAGTATCTCTTCAGGTCCATTGTCTTCAGGAACAGAAAAAATACAATCAGAAGACACTCTGAAAACCTCCATATTGAAATCTAAACCAAGTACAGTGGAAGTGGAAGTGGAGAGAGCAGATCCTGCAAGATCAATTGAAGAGGCCACACCCACCAGTACTGAAACAGATTCTCCTTCCACTCTCAAAGACACGGTTGTTGAAGAGCAATCTGGCAAAGGCATATTCTCACTTTTTGGCACATCATCGGGTCAATCTCAGCCTCAAAGTGGACAGTCCATACTAGGAGGAATAATCCCTGGGTCCTCGTCCTCCAATGAAATGCCAGGTACAAGAATATTCTCAATGTTTGGAAGTGCTGCTCCTCCAGGAGCCCCTGCACCCAAAGAACCACCTGGAAAGGGCTTATTTTCTATGTTTGGCGGATCTGTTGCTCGGCCACAACCTGACCAGGATGGTTCATCCACGTCTGGGCCAAAAGATCTGCCTGTAGGATCAAGACCACCACAAATGACCACTTCAAGGATGGCTTCAGGACCTAAACCAAGAGGACAACCAGAACATGTTTTAAGGGCTACATCAGGACCTGGACCAAGGGGTCCAACTCCAAGAATGCCCACCTCCAAAGAACCACAAGCCAAAGGGCTATTTTCTGTTTTTAGTGGGTCTTCTCATCAGACAGCACCAACAGGTGGAGTTGCTGCAAAAACACCTGGATCTGGATCCTCAATTCTTGGAGGTATTTTGCCTGGTTCTGGGGCCAAAGAAACTAATGGTCCTGGTTTATTTTCCATGTTTGGTGGAAGTAGTTCGCAATCTCAAGCACCAACTGATGCTGCTGCTGCTGCTGCTGCTGCAACTGAATCCATCAATAAGGAGACAACTGGAAAAGGATTGTTTTCCATGTTTAGTGGGAAAAATCCAACTGCAGGCTCTGAGCCAGAAGGTCTCTTTAAAGTTCCCTCTGTGTTCTCATCTGATAAAACAAAATCTTCTGGATTCAACATCATGTATTTTATGGATGATAAGAAATCAGATTCAAAATCTGTGGATGTAACCACTGTAAGGGATGGTTCAGTCACATGCCATGTAACACCCACAACTTTAATTGAATCAATTACAAATGAACATTCATCTGTTGAGACTAAAGAAGAGGTTCCTATAGATGACACGTTTGAATCTCCTGTTAAGATGGATCAAAAACCATGTGATGAAATGAAGGAAGACTCTATGGATGTTACAGGGAGGACTGAGAATGAGAAGGAAGAGATTGTACTTCTGACAGAGGAAAAATCTAAAAATGAAGAAACTTCTGGGGTTGACAAAATATGTAAGGAACAAACTATTAACAAACAACTTAAAAACGAGGAGCTGGATATAGAACGCTACAAAGAAACTGTAGACACTTGTTTAAAGAAATCTGATTCCATGACACCAATAAATGAGACTGAAGAGGTTGTACTTCTGACAGATGAACAATCTAAAAATGAAGATATTTCAGTGGTTGACAAAATGCATGAGGCAGAAACTATTAATGAGCAACTTAAAAATGAGGAGCTGGACATGGAAAGCTACAAAGAAACTGTCACTTGTTTAAAGAAAGCTGATTCCGTGACACCAATAAATGAGACTGAAGAAGTTGTACTTCTGACAGATGAACAATCTAAAAATGAAGAAACTTCAGTGGTTAACAAAATAAATGAGGAACAAGCCATTAATGACCAACTCAAAAATGAGGAGTTGGGCATGGAAAATGACAAAGAAAATATAGTTAACAGTGCAGAGAAAACTAATTTAAATAAAGATTTATGCCAGTTTGTTCTTGAAAATTCATCCGGGCAAGGGCAAGTAACAGAGCCTGTTGCGCTTGAAAAACAATCAGAGAAGTCATTAGAATCAAATAAAGATTTAGAGCCTGAAAAACTGCCTGAATTACAAGAAAATGAAATGCCATTAGAAGCTGACAAACCAGTGAAGAAAAATGTGGAATCAGAAGAACGTCTGGAACTGGTAAAGTCTCAAGAAACAAACATACCTCTGGATTCTGAGAAAGCCACAAAAAATGAGAAAACTCTCACTGAAGAATCAGGGAAAGATGATGTACAAATAACTGGCAAGATTTCTGACAGCCATCAACTAGACCTTAAGGAAAAAACAGATGAAATTACAAAGTTAGAACAAAGTGATAAAACATTAATGATGGCAACCATGCAACCATCTTTAGATCCACACCTTATTTCCTCTGTTCAGCAGCAGCAACAGCCTAAACAAGAAATTATTGTACCTCAGCCAAGAATTCCTAGTTTTCCTGCTCAGCCTAGACCAAGAATGGCTGGACCTTTTTATCAGCCCAGACCTGGAATTCCTGAGCCAAGAGGACCTAGACCTGTCATTTCTGGTCAACCAAGACCAAGAATGCCTGGGTCTCAAAGACCCCCAGAACCAGCTGCATTTTCAGGCTTTATGTCAATGTTTTCTGGCCCAAGTGCTTCTAGCAAGCCCGCAACTTCAAGTTTCTTCTCAGTGCCACAGACCTCTTTCTTTAAGTCATCACCTACACCCACTGCAGCACAGCCACAACAGCAGAAGAGCTCATTTTTTAATCTCCCAACCAGTCTGCCAACAGACTCCCTCACTGGTGATCTGTTTGGATTGTTTAAAGGTACTGAAGCAACTAAATCAGATGAAACCAAGATGCCAGATAAATCTGAAACTAAAGGTAATGATGGAACACAAGACTCTAAAGAGCAAATGAGCCTCAATGTTAATGAGCCAAGTATCGTTTCTGAATCTGAGTCAGCTGTGGACGGTACTAAATCAGTAAATGAAGAACTGAAGGAATGTGATTCTGAGTCATTGAAGGTTGTTGAAGAGAAAGAGGTCAACTCTTCATGTGAAACAAAAGATGAAAGCAAGGAAATCAATGATGCATCTGAAACCATTCACACAGAGACATCTGAATTGGGTTTATCCTCAAAGGTACCACCAGGAGACACTGAAACCCCACCATCTACACCCAAAATACTAGTTGAAGACAAACAGCCAACTTCACCACCTTCTAAAGGTATTTTTACTGGTTTGTCAACATCCTCTTTTGGTGGTTTGATGTCTGGTGCAGCAGAGACAGCCAAACCTTTCAGCTCTTTTTTTGGCTCTTCAACTCCTGCCCCTTCAGTCAGCACTAACCCTTCAGAGCCGCAAGCAGAGAGCGGTGGTCTGCTTTCAGGTTTTAAAGGTCTGTCTGCGGGTCTCTTCCAAGAAGAGAAGTCCGCTACTGCAAAGGAAGAGACCATGTCATCAATGTTTGGAAGGAAAATGGGCTTCCCATGGCAAAGTTCACCCCCTCAGACTCCTCCTGCAACCCAGTCTAAACCTCAAACTCCTCCTGCAACCCAGTCTAAACCTCAGACTCCTCCTGCAACCCAGTCCAAACACATAGACTTAAAGCCTGAAGAAAATTACGAACCAGAGGCTGATAAATTGTCACTTGAATCAGATGTCACAGGAAGTGCAGATCCCAGTGATGCAGAAGGTCCAAGTGATAACTCTTCACATAAGCAACCAAGCTTTGACACAAGTCCAGAGAGTCCAACAGCACTTCAACAAGAGGCATCATATTTGCAAATAGAACATAAAGAGACATCTGAAATTTCCCAAGATTGCATAGATAAGGATAAGGACCTTCCTGATACAGATTCCAGTGCAGAAAAGCCACCAGCGAGCCTTCTACACCAAGCATTTGATAAAAGGCTAGTAAAATCATAATAAATGTCTATTCTTATCCCATTTATTATGGTTTGTGACCATTACTCTCCATCTTTCCAAAATATTTTAATTTGTATTAATTATTATTCATTTTATTAAATATTATTCAATTTATTCCCATTATCGAACATTTTGCTTTTGGTTTCTTCTACTCTGTCAAGACATGCTTAATATAAATGTTTATTCAACTTTCCTGTAAGGTTCTTCATACTGCATTGTTACCCAAACACATTTAAAACAGCGAAAATTGATTCCTGTCTGATTTAGTTTGTAACAAGGTCTAGACATTTACATGTTTTATTTTATTTCACCAGCCCGGTCGACAGTTCTCGATTTGGGTCTTCTGGTAACCTTAGCCAAGCCAGTTCTCAGTTCAGCTCTGAGACAGAAGAACGAAGCTATTCAGACACACAGATCAGGTCTTCTGTTGCTGCTAAACCTCTTCCAGCCTCAGTTAACACCGAAAATGGGGAAAGACAAATAATAGCAAATGTGGAGAAAGAACTAGAAGTGGAGAGTACGCCTAAGCCTGTTGCTAATCAAGGGAGAAAGCCTGAGAGGCAGCACAGGTATGTTTTGTACACTGAATAGATGTGAATAAAGGAATGGTAAATTAATGCATTAAAGACTGGGTATGAAACCTAAAAACTAAGCCATTATTTAAATAAATGTAAATACTGAAAAATGTGTATTGATTGACCTTGATCTCAACTGTAATGAAACCTTATAATTACACATTGTGTAACTGTTTGAGAATCATGTTTTAAATGTTTGTTTGATTCTGATCTGTATCTGATCCAAATACCCCATGACATTTACATTTTGGTTCATGCCCTTTGGTTCATGTCTGCTAGCCTTGAGACCATCTAGTATGCTAGTATACTTTTAAAATGTGACAAAACAAATTTACCAAGTTATAGGCATGCAAATGTATATCTTCGTGGAAATGGGCCAAAAGTGTAGTTCCAGCAAAGGATTTTAGCTGCTTGGTCTAATGCCATTTAATTGTCTTTTTTTAGTTTCTATGAGGATGGCCCACCTCCTTTCTCTCCTTCCCGTCTGCACTGGTTGAAGGCCATCAATAAAGTAAGAGTGAAGCTGCATGAGGTAAGTGAGAGAGGAACAAAATATCCATCACCCTTTTAAGTACCGGTAGTGAAAAATAAATTCTTCTTGTTTTATGTCATCCCCTTTTCTTCCATTACCTCTTTTGTTCTCTTAATTTTTGTTGTTGTTGTTGTCTATGCTGAACCCTTCCAAGTTCACTGCCCTTCTGTTGTTTGGTTGATTGAGACTCACATGACAAATTCATTTGAGTCCACCATTGGCAATGAAAATAATGACTTTTTAGGGTTCTCTTTATGATGTCAGCTCTTTTTAGGTGGTCTATATTTACAGGAGAAAATAAGGTATGTACAATTTTTTTTTATATTTGAACTACTAATTAGTTATTTGAAGAGTAAATTTCAAGAGTATTCGTGTAACACTGTCATCTTTGTTTTTTATAAGTATAAAATCTGGCCTCTGTATTGGTAGAAGTGACTAAATATATTTTATATGTGGGGAGAGAGGGAGAGAGGGAGAGAGGGAGAGAGAGAGGTTGATTTTAAGTGTCAGTGTGCTTACTTTCTTAAGCTTTTCTCCGGACTATACAATGGTTGTTTTTCAATTTAAAAAAATGTGTGCTGTCACCCTAACTGCTCTGTTATTGTTTTAAGTCTAATTTGGAACAATTTTGTGTGTGTGTGTGTGCGCATGTGTGACATGCGCTGCTGGGAAGGTTTCTTGAAGCTGTGACTACATTCACCCACAGCACTAGAGGTTTGTTGACAGCAGGTTTTTAGGTTGTGCCTCAATTATCTGTTTTTTTTGTTTTGTTTTTTTGTAGCATAATGTCAGTGCAGAGTCGGTCTAAATCTAGTGCTGTGCCCTTGAATGGAGAAATGACAATGACAGAGTTAACTGTCTTGGTACATCAAAAGAAACATCAAAGTCAACCTAGTGTCACCTGCTGCTTTTTTTCCTTCTTTTTTTCCAGCAATAGCACCGTTACTAGAGAAATCCGATAATGGGAGAGAAGTGAAAAGGGTTCCAAGAAACAATCAAAATAATTGGCTTAAATTATACAATAAACTTACAAATTCAGTACATTTATAAACACTTGTACATAATGTACTGTAAATGGTTTTCTATGGAAGCCGAAATTTCTCTGCCCCAGAGTAACATTTTCTCATAAGTGCGACTCATTTTAATCTTTATCACAGTAACTTCTTTATTTCTCACTCTCGGGGTGGAAGTGACCTGCCATAATTTTCAGAATTATGTGTTTATTTTCTTTTCTCTGAAAGAAATGAATCAAAATGTAATTCACCTGTTTTCTTCATCATAAGAAATTCGATAAAGATTATATATACCCCAATAATATAGCTATGCATTGGATATTTCGGTAATTAAATTGAATCTGTTTTACCCATACAAATAATCAGATATGATGATATATCAGACAAAGTTGTAGGAAGCTCACATGACTTTTGGATTGTAGAATTTTCCTTGAAATGGATATTTGTATTAGATCTCGTAATGTTGTATCTTGGATTCCTCAGGTGCTGGAAAGCTTGTTTGTATTGCACTGCTTAGATGAACAAGTCCACCAATCAAACTGACAGTAAAACCAGTGTATTTTGTTGTTGTTATGGTCTCATGATTCTGATAAAACTATAGTCTGTGGTCTACATTGATATTTCGATCTTCCTCAGCAGCTGTGTCTTCTGATGCACGCAGCTGCTAGAGGGAGGGAGCGTGGTGATGGGTGATTGCTCTATTGAGACAAAGGCTGTGACAGGGAAAGTGTTGGGAAAGAAATGCATCTCTAAGTGATCACTATTTTTCTGCTGACAGATTAAATATTGCCCTCTGCCCTTAATGTTTGAAGTAATTGTACAATTTCTTTATTAAAGGTTCTCAAGCGAAGGGAGTTCCTATAGCATGTTATGTGTATGTTTTCATTTATGTTTGTTTCTGGAAGCATTGAGTACTAGAGACACGTTTTGAAAGGGACAGGCAAGGCAGAGTTGAAATCCAAATGACTTGTTTAAAATAGTAATTTTTTCTCAACAAGAAAAAATTTGCCATGGTAACTAAGTGACATTACTATGGAAACACAACCTTGATTGTTGCATGTGGAGCCGCCCATGGCCATCTTTTACATGCATATTTCATGACTCAATCCAGACAAAAACATTGATCAAATTACATTTTTCTTTTTTTAAAGACATAGTGCTTTAAATTTTGACATGGTGCTGGATTAAGATTGCTGACAATGAGTTAACCCATTACTAATTAATTTTAGCCGTAGTGTTTTATCCAGGTGATCTCATACAGGATTAAGCAAGTGAATTATTAAAGTGTTCTTTTATTTGTTTTGATGGATCTCGTAATGTTGTCAACACATTTCCCTTAATTTTCATACTGAATTTTTGATGGAAGGTAGGAATCTATTTTCTTTGAGGTGAACTGACACACCTAAAGAGACTGGCAGAAAATTAACTGTTTATACTCATTAAAACTGAATGTGAAAACAGAATTAATCACTGTTTGTTGTGGTAACCATTAATATCCAGCGTTTTTGTTTAAGGTTCAAAGTGGTGACTTGACGTCAGACCGCTCAAGGTTTAGTGGAATGGTATGTTGCGTAATGAATTAATTGGTGTCTTATATGAACAGCTGTAGAGTATGAATGGTGTCAATGCTGCTTTAAATTGCATTTAAACCCCCCTCCCCTTTGTTTTACATTAATTCATTAAGCAGACGCTTTTATCCAAAGCGACTTACAACTTGAGGAATACAGAAAGTGATTCATCCTGAAGGGGCAAAAGTACACAAGAGTGCTCACAATACAAAGTTTCGAACATTGCTTGAAGTAGTTTAAGCCTGGAGAATGGAGGGACTAAAGGAAAGTTTTCTTTCTTTTTTATTCTTTGTTGTGTGTGTGTGTGTGTGTTATGATAGGTGCTCACGGAAGAGGTGAGTTTTCAGCTGTCTTTTGAATATTGACAGGGATTCTGCATTCTTTTCATTCATCGCACATGTAGGGAAAGGTCTATGGAAGTTTCCTTTCTTAACACCAGCTTGAAATCCAGTATGAACACATGGGAGTCTAACCTAATTGTACACAGCTTATAAACGATCATGTTTACACTTTTTTTATTTTTATATATGTGGGTTTAAAGTTCCATTCTGCAGCGAGAACGATGCTGAACTACATGAAGATTAATGTCTTTCCGTCTGGTGTGTTTATTGAACCAATCAGTTAAGAGTAATTTAATAGTCAGCGAGGGCCTCATTTGATTGGCTACAAGAAGAAGGTGGACCCGCTTTCACCCTCAGTCTTGCAAAACTCAGCGAGTGAGCAATCATGCCAAAACTGTAAGCACAGCTAAAAGAAAGACGGAATAGTACATCTTGGGTTATTTTGTGAACTCTTTGGCCCTACATGCACAACAAGTCATTTAGACATTTGCAACAGCATTTAGATTGGTTCTATACAGTCAATCCGTTTTGCGGTTCTTTAAACTGGTGTTTTCACTTTCAGATCACCTGTTTCAAATCAGGATTGTAATACTTTTGGACTCATTTTGGTGGAAAAAAAACGTGGTCATATTTTAGATCTTTTTTTTTTTGCGTTATCATGAAGCTTCACAAAACATGAATTACACTTATGAATAACAGTAAAATGCTGCAAGTCATTTTTTTTCTCGCATTTGAAACGCGATTTAGACATTTACAAATCTTGACCATGCAAATTAAATGTATACATAATCTTTTGTACACTTCCACAACTCTTACCCTATGCATGCGATTCTTTATGAGATAATTTTACCCTCATAAAAATTCAACTACAGTACTCTAAAAAGTGTTTTAACTCACTTGAATGCCACTATGGAAAATTAAGGATACTTGAAGTTCTCAAGTCAATTTGATGGTTACTTAAATTAAGAATTTTAGCTGTTTATGATCACGTCTTCTTGAAATCAATGTAATGTTATTTTTAGAGTAACCTCTTATTTTAAACAACACATATTTATTAAGTATTTACATATCTTCTAGCATTACATGACCAGATTATTACAAGTGCTAGCTGTAACAAAAGCAGCGATGTGCCAACTGCAACTAAAAGGGCCTCAAAGATGTTTCGAACAGCAGCAGCACCCATGCTCTGAATGTACCGGCAGATGGAGGCGTACAAATTAAGTGACGTGATGTTGAAGTCAAAGTTTAGAGTTTATTCCAAGAAGTGTAAAAAATAAATAAAAATAAAGGTCTCCCAATGGTGCGCAAATGGCATCCACAGTAAAAAAGCCCAAGCCCCTCCTAGTTAAACTAAACCATTTAGAAATTAAAAGGTAATAAATATATTCAAAGACGACAAATAAATTGTGATTCAAGTGGTAAACTGTTATAATAATACAAATATCTGGACTAAAACAAGTTCAGTTCATTATTAACATTTAGCAGTGTTCATCCAAGAATTAAACAGATCACCAAGAAGATTCCCCTCACACATGAGAACAATTAACTGTGCCGTCTATTGGCGGGAATGAGACTGTGAGTGGGTTTTGTCTGTTTGAGTTGGGAAAATGTTCCAGTATGCAAGTCTATTTATAGACTATTTATAATATGTAAGCGATTTATATGGAGGCAATAAACATTTAACATGATTACCAGTCTTGTTTAACTTCTTAACACAATACGTAATTCAACAGTGAAAATTATAACTAATTAAACTGAGGAAGAAAAGGGCATGACGTGGATCGGAACAAGACTAAACAATACACTTAATCATTGAAAAAATCTGTGTTTATGGGTGTTCAAATTTGCACAAAGCAGATCATGTATCATGTTACAGTTACAACTGCAAGTCTGATGCCAATAAGAGTCTCTTTCAAAATAAGAGTCTAGTCACAGAGCCTCAGTGTGACACTAGCTAATACAGCTTTTGTTATTTAAGTAGTATGGAAAACAAATGACTATGGAAGTCAAAATATCATCTTTTGTGTTCAGCAGAAGAAATAAAATCATATAGGTTTTTTCAACATGTTGAGAGTGAGTAAATGATGACAAAACTTTCATTTTTCAATATGCTTGAAATGAAGTATCTAGTTACAGTGCACAATCTGCACATACTTTCCCCTGTGGAATTGATTCTGTTGTGTTTTTCTTTCTTTTCTTACATGATTACTTACTTTGTTCTAGTGGCTGAATCGATAACCACAAGAATAATTATTTAGACATCATCCTTCTTTGTTTTGATAATTCAAAACAGATTTCAATGGATGCTTTTTGTGCATATGAAACCAGTTCTAATGTACTGCTCAGGAAGAAAGTAAGAGAGCGTGTCATCATTCTCTAGGATGACATTTGGCTAAGCATCACTGGTACATTTTCGTTCATCTGTCACTACTATTGTGCAGCAATGTATTAGGGCAGAATGATTTACTAGTGTTGACATAAAATCTTACTCAACAAAGAAAGTACAAGAAACTGTGCCAATACAGTAATACCTCAGTTTACGAGTTTAATTTGTTCCAAGAGCTGCTCGTAACTCAAAATTCTCGTACACCAAAACAATTTTCCCCATAAGAATGCAATAAAAATCACTTGATTCGTTCCACATGACCATAAATGCCCATTTTAAATATTATTTTTGGTTTTACCCTATTAATTACAGTTAAAATTATAACTATTAGGATCTTATATAAATACTAATTAATAATTGACAAACTCTAAAAATACTTGACAATTTACTGTAACGCGCACTTTAGCTTTGAGTAGCGTCGCTGCTGGCGTGAAGGAGACGAGAGGAGGGTTTTATTGCTTACAGGGAGAATCTTGTACCTTCTTTCTTATTCATCTTGAGGTCATTGTCTATATGCTGTACTGTACGTATATATTTCACTACGTGAACAATAGCGATCACAATTAATGTTAACAACACGAGGTAAAACTGCTGTAAATCACTTATAAAAGTATCACTGTGGTGAATTATGCAACCAAACCGAACGATGCTGAGAGAATGAACGAGTGAAGGGTTGATGGGCTTTGTGAGAGGCTGTCATTAGGATATTTCCTGTAAAAATACGAGCGAATATGCTAAGCGTTAGGACTTTTCCACACAAAAATGCGCGTGGGCAAGATAATTTTTTTTCACACTCTGACAATGCTCGTACACCGATTTGCTTGTATACAAAGTCAGTCGTAAACTGAGGTATTACTGTATATTTCATATATAAGTCTTGCTTGTATCTTCACAAACATCCCAGTAATCCTTTTAAACTTTTTCTTATATGCAAAATATCTAAAGATATAGAAAGAGCCATATAGAACACGGGTCTGTTTATGTAGGCCAGTTTTTTTTCCTTTGTGAAATTGAGGACAGAATATATTTATTTATATTCCAGACCGGACAGACATTAATATCCTTCAGAGCTCAAATGGCTATGCCCATTACAATAGTCATCCTCAGAGCTGGAAAACCCTAGAGAGATGGAAGGGAAGAAGATGTGTCAAAGAAAATCAGAGCGAGAGAGAGAGAGAGAGGAGAGAGAATGAAGCGAATGAATTGGATAAGGAAGAGTTTCTGACTCGGAGTAGTGAGTATGCATAGAATACTAACTCAGAGGAATCAAAGGCCTGTAGGATGACATTGGATGAAAGTCACCAAAGAAATTCACCCCTCCCAATCGCACATTGCTTCCTCTTCCTGCTGATTTCCCTACAGCGTCCACAGAACCTGTGATAGTACTGTGACACTCTTTACTTCTCCAACATCGTCTTCCTAATCAGAAGATCAAAGAGGAAGTGCCTAGAGGGAGTATGGATGTGAAGCGGTGAATAGTACGCCGTCCAGTAACTTGTGTATTCGGTTGATAGAGCATTGATCCGTCAGTACAGAACATAAGGGACAAGCCAATCAACCAATAATAACTAAATAAAAACCTTAAGGGTGATCTAAAACCCAATGCTGCCTCCTGATCCCTGCTATTTTGCAATAATGAACTGAGTGGACAGTGGTTCTCAACTAGGGGGCCTCAGTAATCTTTCAAAAAAATTTAAACAATGTGACAATTAATATTTGTTGCTAAATGAATTGCTAAATGTGCTAAAAATTGGCAGATTGGTTGACCGATTTCTTCACTGTCGTGTACAGGTTTGAATAAACAAAAAAAGCAGATTTTTAACTATCATTTTCTTGTGTTCCACAGGAGAAAGCAAGTCATACACGTTTGGAATGACATGGGGGTGGGTGAAAAAAAAAAATCCCTTTTTTTTTTTTTGTGGGTGAACTATTCCTAGCAAAACTTGCTGCACCCATGATGCAACTCATCTAGCGCTTTGGACACAGCAACAAGATGATGTCATAGTGAGAGGAAGAAGAGTTTAGGGAGAGATGTGGAGTATGTACAAGCCTCCACAAGGGGGAGGAAAAGAGAGAGAAACAGATGGACGGACAAGTGTAGAGTCAGTAAGGCAGAAGTGTGAGGAATAGAGCGAGAGAGAGGGAGAGGGAGGAGGAGAATGGGTGAAAGTGTGTGAACACTCACACACAGCTGAGGGTGGATGTGTTCTTAGCAACAAGCCAGAGGAGTGTAGGAGGAAGAAACTAGAGGAGTGGAACACTGACACAAATGTGTGTGAAGGAGCAGAGGAGAGAATTTTGTATATCTGAATGAATTGAGATGAGAAGATGACATTGTCAGGATTATACAGACTTATTTAACTTGGGGAATAATAGAGAACGTCAGCTACTGACAGGGAATTTTTTTGTTTCAACTTAACTTGTTGGATAACTGTGACTGAAGCTTTGGAGAATGGGCGGGTTTAGACTCAATCTGACATTTTTGACATTTATTCTACCCTAAAATCAGTTTCTTTTTTATGGACTCATTGGAATCATAACGAGGAGCCCTCTTTAATTCCACTCTTTCAGAAAATTGACATTTATATCGGTGGTTTAATTGATCTGTCCACTTTCAGTGTGGTAAGTTGGATGTTTTTCTTTAAATATGTTTAAATATTTTAGTATTTAGAGAAATGAATATATCTTACAATATTTCAGTAAAGGTTTTACTTTATTCTATGATGCTATATAAAGAGTTATTAAACAAAATATTTGATTTTTTTATATATTTTAATTTCATGTATCATACTTTTAAATGTATGCATTTTTAAAGATTTAATTATTTCTCTATGCTTGATATGTTGGAAAGACATTCCATATGTTTAAGAAATAATTTAAATTTCTGAATATTTTCCTCTCTTATCCAAGGTGTATTAATATTGGTTAATATAAGCTTGAGTGGAACTGTTTTCCTTAGTGGTACTTTTCTATAATTTAGTGCTTCTCGAGTAATATAGACATTGGCGCTGGCTGTCTGTCTTGCGTTTTAGTTGCAGTGACTGGAGCCAACAGGTTGCGATTCCAGCGTTATGCTTAGGTTTCATTTTATACGTGTGGCAGATTTAATATTTAGTTGGTATCCGTAAAAAAACAAACATAAAAGTACAGTTGTTAAAGTCAACGGGTGATGCTGTATGCCTTTCTGTTCCTCATTTACATTCTGTTCTATTGTATGCCTTTCTGTTTCTATAGTCTTATTGACTATCTGACTGGTCAAGCTCTTCAATCTTGACCTTCTATGCATTTCTGGCTGTTTTATTTTTTTTGCACTAAGCAGGCATGCATTAATGTACTAAGTAGGCATGACATTGGAAGGCCAAATACAGATTCCACGAGAAATGGATAATGGTGCCTGTGGCTATGTGTGTAAGTGAGTTCAGCATGACCTGTGTGGCAGGCAGCCAGAATAAGACCTTGCAAACAGCCTGCCTGGATACAGCAGAATGTGTTTGTTTGTTAACATCATAGAGATGATTGAATTTGCTGAAAAAAGGCGATTACTTTTAAATATGCGCTGACATTCTCCCCAAAGTGTCTGACTAATTCTGATATGATGTCTGATTATTAGCGTCTCTGTTGGAGCTGATTTTGACAACAACATCATAAACTTTTTTCTGCTTTGCAGCAAATGTCTGACTGACATGTAAAGCAGCAAATCATGAAAAATTCTTCCATTGAATAAAGTAAATCATAAACTAATCAGATTAGAGCTTGCAGTTTTGTGCAGTAAGCATCAGACAAATAGATTGAAAACAGCCCATGAGTGCACACTGTGGCTGATACTTGGCTCCCTTTATCTATTTCCTGCATTCAAAAAAGACCAAAAAAATAATACTTCTCTCTTTCATCATCTTTGTTTTTGCTCTGAATTCTTGCAGAAATGTATATATAAAAAAAAGAAAAAAAAAGCGTAATCAATATGATTCTTTTTAGTGAAAAATAGATCATAGACACTCTTTTGACTGGGTGTCATTACTTTTGCTTTAATAGACGAATGTCTGGTTGTTCCATTTGACTGTCTGGATGGATTGTGAACAGCAATTTTCATTTGATAGTGCCTCTGGTTGTGACATAGGCTAGTTTCATATTTTAATAAACATGTCATATTTGTGTCTTGTGTACTTCCGTTAGTGTAAATGGAAAATCAAATTCTGACACACAGATTTTAATCTTATCTCTGTGTGTGTGCTGCAGAGAGTGTGTGTTATGTGTGTAGCAAGGTCACCGTGTCTGGTAGTGACAGAAGAGACATATATTTGATCCAGTGTATTGTGATCTATACCTACAGATAATTATTCTGTTCTGCTTGTAAATGTACATGGAGGAAAGTGAGAAGTGGTGTGCAAAGCTGTGAGCTTTTGTGAGGAAGTCATTGCTAATTAATATTCCAATTAATCTTGTAGTCATGAAGAAGCTGTTCTGTATTCAGATCTTTAACGCCGTCTCGCATGATGTCACCTCTGAGTAACAAACACACGTTTGCCAATAAAATGGTTAATACTTAATGATCTTATTTAGTTTTTTAGCGCGCACCATGCGGAGGATGCACATTTTTGCTCTGGATTGCTACCCTATTAAATTTATTTTTAATGATTTTCTTTTCACCAAGTAAACTAACTTTAAAACATGGCAAGTCGTACAAATTAATGGTATGTTGTAAAGGGCCAGTCACACAAGCCGATCACGCACGAATCACTCACAAATCACGCACAGATTGGGTTTGTGCGTCGAGAAATTGACCAAAGTATTCCACAAACATTCGACACACGCCCGACGCATGAATCACTGACGGAGCGCGTCCAAACACGCACGCATATCAATGAACGTGATATGTGCGCGGTTCATGCATGATATGAAGGTGGGGCGTCAGTGGACGGACATGGACGTGCGCAGTTTCGAACCAGTTCCGACGCATAAGCACTGACGACCAACGCGTGTCCCGCACATAGTCACGCATACTCGACTCATAAATAACGCATACTGACGTACAGTTGTGCATTGGAAAAATGTTGAACTGTTCAAAACTCAAAATCACGCACAAACCGCCTTCGACGCACATCCACTTACAATCACTGACGTTCCACGTTCGTTCCACCGATGAATTACTCATACGACGCACGCTCCGCGCAGAAACGAAAATCTGTGCGTAATTCATGCGTGATTCATGCGTTTTCGCTGTGTGACTGGCCCTTAAGAAATTGCTTGAAATGTTTGTTGCCTGTTCAATCATTTGTTTTTGTTTTTTATGCAAATGGGTTGAATATTGGATTTCAAAGACTGGAGTTGAATTGTTTTTGCCTGCAATAGAGGGTTAAGAATAGTGACATGTAGCATCTTCTGAACAAAGCTGTGGATGCTGGGTGAAATGACTCTGAAATGATTTTAGCTGCCCTCAGTGAAACGTTCCTCAAGCACTCAGTGTCACAGACGCCTCTCTCTGGCTGGCACCTTCTCATACACCTCCCATCATTTCTACCTCCCTGTCTCAATGGCATTTACCACTTAGGTAAACATTCTTCACATTTAAATGTTAGTGCTTTAAGTTGTAGTTTGTTCACTCACTCCTCTCAGCATTCTCCCCCCTTCTTTTTTTTTTGGTCTTTGTCTCCCACAGTTTTAGAAAATGCATGCATTATAGATTTTGGTTAAACGCGTGCATCCAGAAGGATCTCACCTTTAGCTCTCGTGCTTCATTGACATCATAAAGCAACATTAGCATGCTTCTCACTGCGCCTATGCCGCTCTCTCACCCCTGTATGCCCTTACCTGAAGTGAAAGACAGAGAGAGTGAGAGCAGGAGGAAGAGACGAGGTGAAAAGGTGAGACTGAGAATCATGCAAGGACTAGTGAAGCGTAAGACTGTGTAAACAAAATGTTGAAACCCACATCCAGTTGTTGCTATTTAGGCAAATGTGAGAGCACAGTGGAGAAAAACTAGGGTGTGCATCGTGTATGAAATAACCCTTCTGCCTCAACGCACACTCTTAACACTGTGGTTTAACCACACCTACACATCATCTCTCAGCCTCACTCTTCATTCTAACACCACCTCGGAGAGACATACCCGACCGTCTACCTATTTGTGGGAGAATGCAAAGTTATGCACTTGGCGTCTGTCAAATAAAATAAGCAGCATGCAAACCTGCAGAACAGGGATGTCAAAATAAGATGAGGACTGTCTCTTGAGTCATACCAGCTTAACATCCATGAGTCACTTTATAGTTCCTGATTGCCTGTGTAACTTGTCTCATTAAGTTGATGCTTGGGAGCAGATAACAGTAATGTGAAGGAAAAGAGAAAATGTAAAGGAATAAGCAGAGGAGGTGGTTTTGTTCAGGTAATTGCCATCTTTACATAGAGACATAAATCTGTATACTGAGAACCAGAATGCAGGTATAGCAAATGGTTTCCATGGCTACTGTTCCAGCGTCACATGATTTTGTACTAACATGTGACATTTTCTCTGCTTAATTGACTCTCTCCGCATGGAGCCGAGGAGCCTGAATACCTCTTCAGCTCTCCTAAAACTCCAGTTGTTTTTATATACTAAAATCCAAAGTGAGTGAAATGTTCTAGAATGTGTATTATACTAAAATCCAAAGTGAGTGAAATGTTCTAGAATGTGTATTTTGCAGATTTTGCTTTTCGTCCCTGTAATTATTCATGACCATTTTTATTTTTTTTGTATGTTATATATTAATATGCATAAGGGTGCCCATCCGCTATATACCAAAATAATATTAATTTGTGGTTTAAATACAACCCGTTGCCGCCAAACATTTGTGTAAAGCTGCTTTGAAAAAATCTCTATTGTAAAGCGCTATATTAATAAAGGTGACTTACCTTGACTACATATTATTACTGTCACATTTCCACATAATTTAAATGAATTTTTTTATCAGTGGTATTTGCAGAGGATTATGTGAAAATTGATAATTTGACCCTTTTAGTGTGTGCTGCTATTGATCAAACTGTGCTTTAAGACAGCTTTGGGAGACTCACAATGGATATGCAGATGAAAAATTGTCTGTACTGATGAGTTCTGGGATTACTTTTTGGTACAAGAACTTTGATAAGGGAGGAAATAAAAAAATAACTTTAAATTAAACTTAAGACTTAGTGTATATATAATGTTTAATCAGTAATTTGCTTTTCTTAACCAAATTGGTAAATTGGAATTCTTTAAATGCCTATTTCCCCATTAGTCTTGGACCAACTTCTACTTAAATTGACTGACAATCTCTCACTTGTATCATCAGATGCTGTATTTCAAGCCTGAGTAATGTGATTCAGCTCCACAGCACAGAAGAAGGGAGGGGAAGCAATGTTCTCCCGCAACCGCTGCAATGGACAGGATGGCACGGGTGTACCTCAGTATCCCCGACCCAAAAAGAAAACTGCAGTGCCAAAGAGAAGGCAGCCTAATCCCAGAGTTGCTCTGGTATTGCGTGGGAAAATTCATCGTTTCTTGCAAGGATCTGCCGATCATACTGTCCAGCCATCTGGTATTTACTATGCTGGAATTGAAGAAGAGGATGAAGAGGGTGAGGATGATGTTGAAAGGTTGCATAATTGCTACAGGAGAGGATTAGCTTCAGCAGAGGTCTGCTGCTCACCTCAGGTGCCAAATGGACATGGGCTCGAAAAAGTTTCTGAGGCACCTTGTGTTGGAGAAGTGGAACTAAACCGAGAAGGAGGCATCAGGATTCCTTGCACTTTGCAACACCGCAGCAATCTGGCAGTGGTTCAAAATCAAATGTCGAAAGATATAAATGGGAGTGAGTTTAATAGAGCACTTGATGGTGAGCCTAAAAAACAAACGGACACTCTGCTGTGTAAGTTTAATATGACTGTGCAGGATGAAGGTGTGGAGGGGAATAATGAGGACTTTCAAGAGGAAGAATCGAGTGCTATTGTTGAGCACATACTGAAGGAATTGCACGGGATCAACAAAATTCAAGAGGAGATTTCAGACTTGAGGGAGTACTTGTCATCTGTTCGTGGTTCTGTTGAGGAGGTCTCTAGCTGCGTAGATGCCGTTTTAATGGAGATTGAAGGTATGCGGTCTGGAAACAAATCTGGTGTGGAGACTTGGCCAGGAGCAATGGGTGGCACTGAAGGTCCCTCCCATCATCAGAAAGCAAGTAACACTGTTAGTATAGGCTACAATAAGCCTTATACTATTGAATCCTTAAATAGTTGTGGTGATATACACTCACAATATCAAGTTGTTGATGGGAAACAAAAAGAGGTGCCAAGGCAGTCCACTTTCACTAGTGCAAAGACTTCAAACCACAATGAACACCATCCATTTACACAAGACGCATCTGATCATGGAGGTGAAGGTGCATGGAAAAGGAAGCTCAGCTTTGGTTACCTTGAGCGCCAGGATGGACAGGACTGTCCAAGCACCAGTTCTCCATCTTCGGGTCAGAGTTCCAAGTCTGAGTCTGATCCAGAAAGAACCACCTCGGGACAGGATAAAATGGTGTTTGAATGTCAGGCTTGGAACCCAGTGGCTTTAAACTACAGTAGGAGTGGAGAGATTGGATGGAGCGAAGAAGATTCTTGCTCCAGACAAGGCAGTTTTGAAGATCCAGAGTGCTGCACAGGTGAAGTAAACAGCTGGGAAAAATCAAGAGCTGTAAGTACTTGTACAATGCACACTTCAGATCAAAGATCTGTTAAACACTACAACTCTCCTGCTAGTACATGCAGTAGAGAGGATTGGAAGCAATATGATGCAGAAATGCTCCTTGAAGAACCTGGTTTGGCCTCACATAATTGCAAAGAAGATGGTGAATGTCCTCAGTGTTCTGTGTATCAGAATGACATTTATCATGTATCTTCTTATGAAAATTGCATTGTAAAGCTTCCTTCTAAAAGTGAGTCAATGGAAAATGTGATGATTGAGCCTTCCAGGAACCTTCTATATGGAGGTACATCACTATGTAATCAAAATGCCCCTGATTGGAAGTCTGACTCTGCTGATGACAGTAATGTGACATTAAATGTAAAAAAGTTTGGGAGAGCAGTTCTTGACTTCAAAACTGCTTTACAGGGAGCTCTGAAGAAGATGGATGGAACTAGTGCCACTTTGCCTGGAGAAAAGGTTGAAGTTCATTTACCGGTCTCTCTGTGTGGGAAGCAACAAGGAATGATGGTGACTGGAACACCAATTTTAGAGACTCCACAAACAGAAGCAAACTATGCTGAGCAGCCTCAAGCCATAAGCACTGAGAAAGACTTTGTCGGGATGCCTCAGTGCATCTCCACAAAAGCAAGAGTTGAGTCCCCTCCTCACGAACATAATATTGAAGGTTCAGAACATCCAAGTTCTCCAGGGTTGGACTCATCCACCAGTAATGCATCAGATGCTACATCTGGACATCCAACCACTGCTCATTTATCACAGTGCTTCTCTACAGACATTATCCCAGACTCTTTTTATCCTGAAGAACTAACAGTTGAAGAAGAGCAGAGAACACTTATTGGGGAAACGAAGCCTCCCACTGAGTCCTCCACAGAAGGAGTTAGCGAAGCAGAGCTTAGTCAGCGGGATGCACGCCGTCTGAAGTGCCTCAGAAGTTTCCAGCAGATTCTAAGGGACAAAAGAGAGTCCAGAAGACAACTCAGTATAGTGACCATGTCAACATTTTCTGAAGATGATTTAAACCCAGGTATATTGAGTTTTGAGGCCCTTTGCTTCATATTGTTTTATTGGGATGTGTTATTGGCTTCTGTGTACGAAATGGAAAGTAAATAATTCTGATGATCTCACAAATAGTGTGCAATATTTAAATTCTACTCTACTTTTTTTCTGTAAAATATCAGATTTCAGAAACTGCTGACTTATAGCCAGTGGGTATTTGGTCCTTTGCAGATATATTAGCAAGCACCCTGCTGGGTGTTACACTAGTCTTTCCCCAAAGGCTCAAATAAACTAATTGCACTCATTGAATTGAAATGAAAACAAATCTGACATGAAAGCAGAGTGCATAGAAAATTTAAGAGCCATTATAAATGAATAAAACATCTCATTGAAACTTTCATGAACTCTCTAGACCAATTGCAACGTCCCCGCCGTTATGCAGTTCATATTCCCGGTCCATATACATAAACAAGGTTATTAAACTCCCTGTCTGGGGATATAAATATGTTATTGGACGAGACGTTTATTTGCTTTATAATGTTATGTCTAGTTAAAGAGAGCTTTTTTGGTGCTGGATAACAATTACGTGATAGTTTGATGTGCTATTTGTTGTTATTTTCAGATGAAAGCCAGGATGAAGATCAGGTTATATCTCTTTCATGTTGTTTAAATTTTTTTTTTGCAGTGCTAAAGATAAATAATGCTGTTTGAAGGTCTTTAATGTGCATGTTGTTAACAGACTCCTTTGTGTGTTTACTGCATTGTGTTAAATTACTTATGTCTATGTTTTATTTTATTTTGTTTAAATCATGCCCTGCTGCACTGTAAACATTACACACATCTCAGACTGTGTTATTGATTGTAGCTCATTAAAGTATCCCTCCTGGTTATACCATATAAAATAGAAACTGTGATGGCAGACACATTTAAGGCCTATTGCTGGAGTTGCTGAGTCAGAGTTTTATAGCAATTATTTTTGTTTTGAAGGGTTTAGCATTACAGTTGGGTTTGTGCAAGGAATTTAATGATTCTATTGCAATTATATCAACAATTCAAGCTATTTTTGAACAATAAATGATTTTAAATAAGAAGTAGAATGAAGTTCTAGACTACATTTGTAGCCTGTTGCCAAATTTAAGAGTTAAGAGATTTTTTTTAATGTATTTGTATGTATTTTTTTTATTACAGCACAGTTGTTATTCAATCATTTGACCTAATTCTATACTACATGAAAATAATAACCAAATTATTTATTAATTATAAAATAATTTTTTCTAACTATTTTTGGTATAATTAAGATAAGTCTGCATCTTTCTGTGTTCATCTTGCATCAATAGCAAAAGTTGTGTTATTGTGTGTTTTGAGAGTACAGTTTTTCTGCATTTTGAATGTTGTGAGTCCTTGTTTCTGACCCCTGTCCTGTCTTGACTACAATTTGTCTCATGACTGCAAAATTCTGGTTGTAGTCGCGAATATAGTGGTGAAATTCAATCAACCAAACAGTAGGGCTTTCACTATTCCACTTTTTCCCTGTTTCCCATATGCCGTTTTGGATGCTTATGTGAAGCTTTAACATTTTGTATTTGTTTTAATGCATGACAATATGATTTTATAACCTGATAATGATAATATTGATAATATAACCTTTCAGAATATCAATGGAGACCATAATAAACATCCATGGGCCAAACCTGGGTATGAACTCTTGCTTATTCTCTTTTTACTGTTTGAATCATGGTGTTAAACTGTTCTTCACCAAATTTTTATTTTCTATTACTGGAAAATACATATTTGTTGTCTTCAGGGGAGGAGGAATATTTGGCATTGATAGCATGCCTGACCTTAGGAAGAGGAAGCGTATCCCCTTGGTCAGCGAAGTGGTGAGTGATTATTATTATTATTATTATTTTTTAACACTTCCACCGATATTAAAACAACATTGTGCGACATTACTTAATAATTTTTCCCTTTTTTCTCTGTATACAGATTAGACTTTTTGCCATGTAATTCTTATCTAGCCTAATTCATGTAATGCCAAAGATTTACCTGAAATATGATCTTCTTTTGTCATTTTTCTTAATGCCTTCCTTCATTAATAGGCCATGGTAAGTAAATATTTTTGTGAATGCTTCACAATTCAAGGTTGCATTTTTTTCCCCAGATTTTGCTCAAAGCAGACACAAAAAAAAGATCAGGCATACATTTTTTTTTTAGCTGTAACATTACATCCTAGTCCGATATGTGACACGATTCCAGTGTCAAGAAATTTGTCTGTCTAGTTTCTATACCGAAGACAAAAGTGTTGTGCGTTTCACAAGACAAAAAAATGAATTAAGTTATGTCAAAAAGTTTGATGTGTGCTCAGTTTCATTTTCAGCGTGTGATGCCATCACCTTTGATTTGCCACTCAACTGTGTGAAATGAGCAGTAATACTATATCACCAGTGAACGAGTCCATGCCATCCTGTCTCTGAAGGGTTTGATTTATAACAAGTGGTCTGTTTTTGCTCTAATGGAGTTTGGCATCCATGTAAATGTGTCAGTGTAATTGAATGTCTTCTCTTCACCCTTAAAGAGGGACATCTTATGTGACTGGTGCATTAAAACCATGCAAGTGTGCATACTATTGAGAAACGGTTTGTCACTGACATGTCCATGAGTCAGAAACTTCATCAATCAGTCTTTGTTGAACTATGAAACCCACACAGATACATCTGACATGCTTGTAGAGGGTACAAAAAAGAATAAATGTAAAATAAAAACGGCTTGATCTGAAGCTTTTGACATGCACAACAGTTTTCATGGCAACGAATGCTGCTACTTTTTTTTTTTATAAAGCATTTGTAAAGTGTGATTAAGATGAATATAAACTAAGGTTATTGCATAATTCTGAATGATTAGTCATTGAATTCGATGGTCATATAATTTTGTCATATAATTAATTTAGCAGACGCTTTTATCCAAAGTAACTTACAACTGAGGAATACAGAAAGCAATTTGTCGTGAAGAGACGGATGAAATGAAAATGAAAATGCTCACCGTGCAAAGTTTCAGAAAGTGCTTGAAGTAGTTTAGGTTGGAAAGGGGGGATTAAAGCGAAGTGAAAGCATAGAATTATTTGTTTGTTTGTTTTTAATTCAGTTAAGTGCTCATGGAAGAATCTTGTATGCTACAATTGCATATTGCCTGAAATGATTTCCTGCATGGCTGTGCTAATTTTATATCTTGCATATCACTTTGTGGTCTCTGTTATCACATAGAAAATGTCAGTCAATATCAATCATTGTCTCTTGATTGATTGATCAATTGCCTTGACCTGCCCACCCCCTGTACCACTCACGATTGACTATCTGAGCAATTAATGGCCAGGGAAAATATAAAGCCAGCCATTTGCTTGTGTTGAATCACTGTCATTAGCTATGAGAGGCTGAGTTGCGCTCTTATCTCTGTTCCCATGGAAAATCCATCTTTGGAGAATTCATTTACCTTTAGCTATGATTGCTTTTTTCTGAATGTTATAACGACGGCATTTATAGGCTGGTTTTTGTGGTTGTTGTTGGTACTATATTTATATTGGTATTTAGCAATCTAAATGAAATGCTGAAAGCTTCTTAAGCAGACACAGTGCTGTTAATGGGCGAATAGTTTATTAATATTAATGCATATTAATGGAAATGTAGCAGACAGACATGAAGTAACTTTTACCAGGTGTTAAAGGACAAATAATAGACAATTTTGCTAAACTCATTGCACAAAAAAAGTTATAGAACCATAATGGTGTAACGAGTATTACTATTATTAATTGTATAATTAAGCACGTTCACGTATTCAACCATTGTTTCCCTCTCTCAGTCTCTGGTACAGTCTAGGAAAGCTGGGATCTCGCATGCATTAGCTGCACGCTCTTCACTGAAGGATGAAGAACTGGTAAGTGCACAAATATCTGTCATTTTTTTTGACTGTTGTTTGGATGGCAGCAGATCTAAATGCCAGCTTAAATTAGATTGTGAGAAAGGAGCGGGGTTTACGCAGACTAAATGATTGCAAAGGTACTTCTTATGACACAAGGCAAGTCAAAGAAAAATGAAAAATAAAAGAAACCTATGCATGGATGGATCTTAAGACAAATAACAAGCATTTAAAAAATAGACAGTGAATTTTCATGTCATGCTGACTTTTCTCAAATTGATTTGCGAAAAGAAAGATAATTGGATTTAGTATTTTTTGAAAAGACATTTGCGAACAATACCATGCACATATTTCGCATTGTTATTGGTAATTGTTATTTCTAGTAACAATGTGATTAGTTTGAATATGACAAAGAACTGCAGTAAATAATGATTTAATTTGTATCATGTCTTTTAAAAGTTCAGAGCAGAAAAAAAAACGATAGAACTTTTTTTAATGCATTTATTTTTTGGAATAAATAAATAAAGAATTAAAAGGTATACAATGTGGCTTCAGCAGCAGTCTTTCAGAAGTAGTATACAGCATCATTGAAAAAAACGTCTTTTTTTTCTTTTTTTGTGCCAGTTTTGTAGTCTCACATCAATATTTAAAGTTACCCTTCAGATTCCTCGAATTGATGAATGTTTGTGTGGGTGTACGCCACCTACACCTTATGTAGACATTTGGTCATCACTTTGACACCTGTCTGCCCACTCCCATAACTACACCTACACCAATATTTATTTGGGCTCTAACACTTACCTGCTGTTTTTCCTACTCAGCGCCTTTTCCCATTTTCTTTTTGAGCCAATCTTAACAACTTCCTGTCTTTTCATTTCAACACAACCTACATTTGAGCTGGCCTTTGTTTTGAAATGTCATCTTCAGGGTTGCATCTAGGCCCCGTTTCTGGCATACTTGATTTTCAATTTCTTTCTCTCTCTGTAGAAGAATCACGTGTACAAGAAGACCCTCCAGGCTCTGATTTACCCTATTTCTTGCACGACACCCCATAACTTTGAAGTGTGGACAGCCACTACACCCACCTACTGTTATGAGTGCGAGGGTTTGTTGTGGGGCATCGCACGGCAGGGCATGCGCTGCTCCGAGTGCGGAGTCAAATGCCATGAAAAATGCCAGGAGCTTCTCAACGCGGACTGCTTACAGAGTGAGTCACTAATCAAATACAGAAAAACATGCAACAAACAACAATAAAAACCTATATTTTGTTACTTAAGTTTTAGGGTTAGGGTTAGTTGTTTATGTTTTTGTGTCTCTTTTGTCATTGACGGATGCTTTTTAATTAAAGTAACCAAATGATTGACCAGAACGCTTATAAAAATGAATAGGAAATATGTAAGATTATATACAAGCTCTAGTGTTCAATTATACAATTTATGAAAGAAAAACAAAATGTATATATAAATGTAATAAATAATATATATATATAATATATATATCATTTTTTTTAAATAAAGAAATATATAAGATTATATACTAGCTCTAGTGTTCAATTATACAATTTATGAAATACATTTATATATATATATATATATATATATATATATATAAAAATAAATAAATAAATAAAATGACAATTATGGCAATTTGTAAATTTCACTTTAATGCCAATATAATTTGTAATGAAAAAACTAACTTATTCACTAGTGCAGTATTTTTTTATTATTTTATTGCAATTAAATTATAAGTACATCTCTACATTTGCTAGGAGCTGCTGAGAAGAGCTCCAAAACGGGAGCAGAGGACAGAACCCAGCATATCATATCTGCCATGAAGGACCGCATGAAGATCCGAGAGAGGAACAAGCCTGAAATCTTTGAGATAATAAGGCTTGTGTTCAATATCAATAAACTGAACCATGCTCATCAGATGAAGACCATCAAACAGACTGTGCTTGACGGAACATCTAAGTGGTCTGCTAAAATCTCCATCACTGGTACGGAGGCTGGGGCTGCGGTTGTTGCTCTGTACTCTGGTTAAAATGTTTAGGATAGACACCTTTCAGTCGTCTATATTTTCAGGGGACAGTTGTGTTTCTCTGCATTGGAATTTGAGTTGCTGTTGTTTTTTCCAGTGGTGAGCGCTCAGGGCCTGCAGGCTAAAGACAGAACTGGTTCTAGTGATCCGTACGTGACCGTTCAGGTTGGAAAGACTAAGAAGAGAACCAAAACCATCTATGGTAACCTTAACCCTGTGTGGGAGGAGACATTCAACTTGTGAGTCTAATAGAATATTTTCAGTTCTCTTTGTTCTCTTGGAATCCTGTCTTTCACTTGCTTTGTTCTTATTCTTATTTCTTTTCAATGTAATCAGACAATCAGCCTTTCTCCCGATAACAATCTTTGCTCAGGATTTTTTTTTTGTCACCTTTGTGTCCGATATTTCTCCTATGATGTCTTGTAATAGAAACAAAAATAAATAAAATAATTAAAACATAAGCTAAAATCACAAATGTTACAATTATTGACAATGAGTGTGGAGCTATAACATAAATGTGGAAAGCATAGCTCAGATAATTCTGTGAATATTTTGTGATCTCAAATCTGAGCACAGGTTGTTTGATTGTTGAGATCTCTCCTGAAACTCCTCAGGGGACGCATGAAATTCTTGAAAACTTTTGCTCAGGAAAAGAAAGAAAATGTGAGAAGAATGAGATTCCAGCAAAAGTATCTGTTTGCTCTCCTTGTTTTCTCATTTTAGTCTAGGAGAAGTAATTAAGATATTAATATTTGATTACAAGTCAAGTCAACTCAAAGCTTTTTATTGTCTTATGTACAGCATACTAAGTATAATGGAATGCTCACTTGGGATGCTTCTGGCAGAGCTACATATGAATTAATTCTAAAAGTAATACCGTTTAGTTAATTAAAATAACTAGATTTTAGTTAAAATAACTAGATGTTTAGAATTATAGCAATTTGTCATATTTTATAGTTTTTACCTGTGTTGATATCAAAGATTTTTGTGGCTTTGCAAAAGTCATTCAGATCTCTTTTATGAAGCAGCTTTGATTTGTTCACAACTTTTCCTTCTCCTCCCCAGTGAGTGCCACAATTCATCTGATCGCATTAAACTGCGCGTATGGGATGAGGATGATGATATAAAGTCCCGCGTGAAGCAGCGTCTGAAAAGGGAGTCTGATGACTTTTTGGGTCAGAGCATCATTGAGGTCCGAACTCTGAGCGGGGAAATGGACGTCTGGTATAACCTTGGTAAGTTCCTCGGTCCATGTTTCTAATGTTGAGTAGTATTTGATCGCTTTAAATGATATTTTTTTATTCACTGGGGCTTTAAAAGTAGCTCTATACAGCTGTAAACTGGAAGTCTAATTTACTGTTTGTTCCCTCTGGAATTTTGAATGGGTTTTTAGAGTAGTTGTTTTTATTTAATTAGTTGTTATAATTCGTTTGATTTATTAGTTAAAATTTACTGGAAGAGGCTTTCACGATTTGTTCGATAACATAAATTAGTCACATCTTAAATATGGATTTTGAAACCTTTGCATGCTTTAATGTTGCTTTAAGTTGCTAACAAGTTGCTTCATTAGGGCTAATTAAGACCTTATTTTGTTCCTTATAAATCTAAAAGTAATATTCGAAAAACTCATTAGAAATTCTCGAGGGAACCCATGACTAGACAGTGGTAATTTTCTTAAAGGGAATAAGAGAAAAAACCCTGAATGGCTCCATTATATGTCAAACAAGAAATTAAACCATCTGTCTGCTTAAGGGTTGGGATTTCAGTGCAGGTCATAAACGACCTATGCTTAAAATATGAACTGTAATCTGCAATAATATGCATCTTACTTCATTTTTAATGTTGTAATAAGCCTGAGCAGATAAAATGATATAATGCCGTGATTTAGATATAAGATTAAAACGTTCATGAAAACTTGCACGATTAATATGTCCAACTTTGGTGGTGAACAGTTTACAGTCAGTCAGATGGTTTAACTACTCTACGGCTTCTACTCTCTTTGCATACTAATATTACAGAAATGAGAAAGCGGTTTTTCATAACAGAATATTTTCAATACAATTGCATCTAATCTGTTCACAATAAATTGTTTCCAATCAAATATTTATTGTAGTCTTGTATATTCATGACTGATGTCTTTAAATGTGAACGTATACTTTATTTTCTTTTGATAATGAAAGTGCATTAAACATTACTGGCGGATGTGAATCTACAGCTATACTTTGGTCAAGGGCCTCCATTAGGAGCAAATGCTGGTAAACTTTCAAATCAGATGTGTAATGACCATGTGTAATCTCTGACTTCTGCAGAAAAACGCACAGACAAGTCAGCAGTATCAGGGGCCATCAGACTGCAGATAAGTGTGGAAATTAAAGGAGAAGAGAAAGTGGCCCCTTATCATGTTCAGTACACCTGTCTGCATGAGGTAAACCACTTTTAGATGTGCTTAAAATGAATCAAAGGCGACAGTAAAGACATTTACATTTACAAAATATTTCTATTTAACATAAATGCTGAATCCCAGAGAAAAAAAAGCAACTGTTTTCAGAAGAAATGAGAAGAAATGCGTCTTAGGCGCAAAATCTGATTCAGTGTTTTAGAATGATCATGTGACACTAGGGACTAATGGCTACTTTTCACAGATTTTTACTGTATTTTTAAGCAGTGCAGCCTTGGTGAGCCTAATTAATATCGTATTAAAAATGAAAACTCGACTATATTTATACCTAAAAGCCATCAAACAAAATAATTTCTCCATTTATAATTTCTTTATATGTTTCTTTTGGTAGAATTTCTTTCACTTTGTGACGGATGTTGAAGGGCAGGGTGTGGTGAAGTTGCCCGCAGCACGTGGAGATGATGCCTGGAAGATCTACTTTGATGAGGTTGCTCAAGACATTGTTGATGAGTTTGCCATGCGCTATGGGATAGAATCCATCTATCAGGCCATGACGTAAGCCACTCAATGTTTTCTGTGTATTCTGACTGCTATTGGTCCTCTGCTGTTGACTGGTAGCATTCTGTAAGTGCATCAGTGCCCATCAATAATCAGTCAGTTTTAACATTTATGAGTTCCAGTTTAAGAGCCTTTTAAATTCCTAATAGGTATTTAAATGGACTGAATATTTGGGTTCAATATCAACCTTTGTCTGAACTGAAAGAACTTATTGTTTGAGTCCATATGCAGTATTCCCTCGGTTTACGGGTTTAATTCGTTCCAAGAGCTCGTAACTCAAAATTCTCGTACACAAAACATTTTTTTCAAAACAACATAAGAATGCAATAAAAATCACTCGATTCGTTCCACATGTTTCCACCCAAAATATTTTTGGGGTTTTACCCTATTAATTACAGTTAAAATTATAACCATTAAGATCTCATATAAATACTAATTAATAATTTACAATTAAACTCTAAAAATACTTGACAATTTACTCTAATGCACTTTATCTTTGAGTAGCGTCGCTGCTGGCGTGAAGGAGACGAGAGGAGGGTTTTACTGCTTACAGGGAGAATTTCATCTCTTCTTTCTTACTCACCTTGAGCTCATTGTCTATATGCTTTACTGTACGTATATATTTCACTACGTGAACAATAGCGATCACAATTAATGTGAACAACACGAGGTAAAACCGCTGTAAATCACTTATAAAAGTATCACTGTGGTGAATGATGCAACCAAACCGAGCGACACTGAGAGAATGAAGGAGTGAAGGGGTGATGGGCTTTGTGAGAGGCTGTCGTTATGATATTTCCAGTAAAAATAAGCGTGAAGATGCTGAGTGTTAGAACTTTTCCACAAAAAAAATGTGCGTGGGTGAGGGAAAAAATTTCACGCACTCCGATACAATGCTCGTACACAGATTTAACTTTCCATGCTTGTACACCGATTTGCTCATATACAAAGTCACTCGTAAACCAAGGTATTACTGTATTGATATTAATGAAAGGATATTAATATTACTACGTTGTCAGTTTCTTACTGGGTCTGTGTTTGTTCACCTGTAGGCATTTTGCATGTCTGTCCTTTAAATACATGCTGTCTGGTGTCCCTGCGGTAATGAGCACGCTCCTGGCTAACATCAACGCATTCTACGCTCACCCCACCTCAGCCACCAGCGTCTCCGCCTGTGACCGCTTCACTGCATCCAACTTTGGGGTAATGCATCGCACACAGACAATGTGGCCCCAGACTGCAATGTTTTCAATAGGTCTGAGCTGTCAAAATATACACTACTGTTTAAATCGATCAAAGACTTCTTCAAAGACTTCCAGTAAAGACATTAATGATGTTATAAAGGAATTATATTTCAACTATTCTTTTGAAACTTTCTGTGCATCACAGCGTCCACAAAAATATTAACTGTTCTCCACATCAATAATAAGAAGAAATATTTGAGTACTAAATCAGCATATTAGAATTGATTTCTGAAGGATCATGTGACTCTTAAGACTGGAGTAATGATACTGAATGTAGGTATTCTGAATTGTATTCATATTTCACAATATTGGTGTTTTCACTGTATGATCAAATAAATGCAGCCTTGGGGAGCATTTTCTTTTAAAAACCAAACAAACAAAACAAAAAAAAACAAATCTTTACTGCCCCAAACTTTTGCTGCTCCCTATGTTAGCATAGTGTAATTATATAACCTGCAAAAAACGTCTGAAAATTCCCTCCACTAATGAACAGAATGATGATATCTTTTGCAACATGTATTCAAAGAAAAGCAGAGTGATAAAAACTATTGGACTGAATGTCAGTGCTCTTGGAAGGCCGCTTGGCCAATCAAATTGAAGGACCGGAACTAACTGCTTTATAAGCTGTAATGTCATATTTGATTACACTGTGGTGATGACTTTGATTTGTTATAATCAGAGTCCCATAAAACCTTTGAGAGTATATTATTCTCATACAAAGCAGCTCCAGATTCTGTGATTCTAGCAAACCTTGACTTTGTGCACAGCTACAATCCCTTTCCTCGCGTTCTGGCACTGGACCTTTCTGCAAGAAAAGAATCTAACTCATACAAGGACTTTGAAAAGATACCACATATAACTGAAACGTTGTCAGCGTCCCTGACCCTTTGATTCCCATTCAAGTTTTCTCTGTGTCATGAGACGGGCTCATTCAATGGCCTGTATCAGGTGTGCTTGTACAGCGCGTCTTTGTTCGTGTGTGTTTGCGCGCACTCTGTGTCCTTGGATCAAGGTCCAGATTCATTCAGAGGGATATTAGTGTCAAAGAGACGGTCTTTGAAAATGTCAGAGAGGGTTTGTGATTTTTGCCCTGACTCTATGACTAAATACACTACCAAATGCTGAAATAAAACACAATTTTTTGTTAGTTTGTTTATTCTATTCACCACTGAGTCTTTTTCTCTGTTACTGCAGAAAGATCGGTTTGTTAGACTGCTGGATCAGCTCCATAACTCTCTCCGCATTGACCTGTCAACATACAGAGTAAGTATTCATCATGTACACTTGCTTAACCTAATCTACGGAGAGCATTGATGCAGCCTAGCATGATGTGGCGTAAAACAAATGACAGCTTGACTGGAATATGGTACACTATAAAAAATATATTTTGTTAACACATTATTTACTTTAAAGATTGGGTAGGCTTTTTGTTATGCTGGTTGAAACTCTCTTAAAAAAATCTTCGGTAGAAATCTCAGGACCAAGAAATGTTCATTGTCCGAATGCTACGATAGAATATCCTACCTCTCTGTTAATCTATGCATTTCCATTCCTCCACACCACATATCCCTGCCTGAGCAGACATCACACATCAACTCAATTCATGAGGCTACGCAGAGGTGTTGACACGGTCTCCAATCACCTTTTACAGTTTTGTGCAGCATTCACGCCATGTCGTAATTATTGTAGTTATGAGATGACATTCCTACTTGGAGCTGTTCACATCCTCCTCAAACTTGAATTTATGTATTTCTATGGCAAATCTTCAATGGCAACTTGAATCTGCAGCAATCGGGTGGTACAATTCAGCGCTCGAAGTTGTTCATTATTTTTTAAATGTGCTTTGAGATGAGGTATATATAAATACAGTAATACCTTGAGATACGAATGTCCCGACATATGAGTATTCCGAGATACGAGCAAGCCTTCAAGCAATTGTTTGCTTTGAGATACAAGTAAGTATTTGAGATATGAGCAGCTTACAGGTGGTGGAGCACTTGGAGTCCACGCCGCCTCACTCATTCACTTCACGTGTTCGTTGAGAAAAATAAAAGTGTTAGAGTGAGCAAAAACAGCAGTCGAGAAAAGATAAAGCGCGCGTGTGGGGAATGTTCGCTGCAGATGAGAGATCTCATGCGTGCGGGCTCCGATATTTTAGCATATAGATCTGTTATCCGCTCGCGGATGTAATTTACATGTGCGCAAACATCAGTTTTGCGCTCATTTCTTTTTGGCATGGTTTTGCTGCCATAGTTGACTTTCGTACGCATCTCCCGAGCGTCTTCCGTATTATATTTACGTACTCTACGTAATCTACATCATCCCTCCTCCTCTGCCACAACTGTATCGTCTGTCTAGAAGGTAAGAACTCATAATTAAAACCACATTTTATTCAATATCACAGGAATCCTTATACATTCTAATTGTTTGTGTGTATGTGTCTATAACAATTAAAACATGTTTTTTCCAGCACTAATAAGGGAGTTTTTTTAGAGGGCCGGAACGATGAATCTTTTTTCTGTTATTTCTTATGGGAAAAAAATTATTTGAGATACAAGCGACTCGAGTTACGAGCTCGGTCCTGGAACGGATTATGCTCGTATCTCAAGGTATTACTGTATATATAAATACACAGTGGAATAAACTGAAAATATAAAATGAAATATACATATTTCAGAATAATTATGTGCATATACAATATGCGTTATTCATGATTGCCAAGTTACTATCATACCAAGGTCACATTGTGCACATTGTGCTCACACTCAAGCTTCCTGTGATGTTCTTTCTTTCTATTTGATCTCCAGAATAATTTCCCTGCCAGCAGTAAACCACGTCTAGCAGATCTCAAATCCACAGTGGATTTATTGACTAGCATTACATTCTTCAGATTGAAGGTATGATATTGTACCTAATGCTTGCTGTCTTGCTTTTTTTGTTGTTTTATTCTGTGTTTTGGAGCTACAGGGATGTGGGTCTTAATTGTAATGCATATATTGAGTGACAGATCCTATAGAGATGAATAATTCAGTTGTGTTTCATACAGTCTTGAGTCAACGCTCAATCATGTTCTGTTTGCCTAAATTCACACAGTAGAAAAGGATAATAGAAGGTTTGAGATGAAGATTGATTTCTTTGTGCTGTAAGAGAGAGGCTTTTGTGCGGGCTTTCATAACGGAGATTAGTCACTATTGATTTGACAGCATACGGCTTGTTAGCGGGAGTTACATTGTTTGTCATGTAGACATGCTCTTGTCTTCTCTGGTGCCCCCTGTGTCCAGGTTCTGGAACTGCAGTCTCCCCCACGTGCGGCCCATGTGGTCAGGGACTGTGTGAAAGCGTGCCTCAACTCCACATATGAGTACATTTTTAACAACTGCCAAGAGCTGTACAACAGACAGTTTCAGCCGGCCGTGGAGCCTGTGAGTAAACGCATTCACGTCATGTGCAGGTGTACGTTTGTGTACATACAGATGGGATCATGGGAATGCTTACACGTGTGTTCAAGTTTGGTGCTTTAGACTAGAGGTCTTTATCAGAGGTTGAATTTCTCATGGGTGATACTAACATTTCAACCTCAGAAATCAGCCTGAAATTTGTAATATTTTTATAGAATTACCATAGAAACCATGTTTGTGTATAAAGTTCAGGCCCATGAATCATCAGTATAATTATGAGCTTCTTCCATAGATGGACTGTCTGTCATCTACTTTCATTCTATCTATCTATCGTTCTGTCTGTTGTTCTGATTGTTTGCTGTTCTGTCTTTCATTCTGTCTGCCTGACGTCCATCTATCTGTCTTTCTATATTTGTCTGTTGATCTGCCTTTCATTATATTTCTATTATTCTATCTGTCTGTTGTATCTATCATCTATCAAGACTGTCATTCTTTCATTCTATCGATCATTCTGTGAATCCTTTTGTCTGCTGTTCTGTCAAATAAAATGTAATTTTATCATTTTGTGTATCATTCTGTCTGACTTTCGTTCTTTTATTCTATCTATTCTTCTGTCTGTTGTTCTGACTATCTGTTCTCTCTATCTGTCATTTTTCATCTATCTATCTATCTATCTATCTATCTATCTATCTATCTATCTATCTATCTATCTATCTATCTGTGTCTGTCTGTTCTATCTATTGTCTGACAGTCATTCTTTCATTCTTTCTATCTTTCTGTGAAACCTTGTCTATCATTCCATTCTGTCTGTTGTTCTGTCTGCCATTCTGTCTTTCATTCTGACATTTTATTTGTCTTTTGATCTATCTGTCATTCTGACTTTCTATCTATCTATCTATCTGTCTGTCTGTCTGTCTGTCTGTCTGTCTGTCTGTCTGTCTGTCTGTCTGTCTGTCTGTCATTTTATCCATCATGCTTTTGTTCTATTCAACAGAAACCAAAAGAAAAGAAAGAGGTAGAAGAGGGTGAAGAAGAGGAAGATAAGAAGGATGAGAAAGAGGAAGAAAGTGCTCCTGCAGAAGAGCCAGGACCAAGCGTTCAGAATTTGGACTTCTGGCCCAAACTCATCACCTTGATTGTTTCCATCATAGAGGAGGACAGGAACTCTTACAGTCCAGTCATAAATCAGTCAGTAACTGCACAGATACACATAATATCACACACAAACACATGAGCCGATACGTTTATCCTGATGTGTCCTGTGTAGGTTTCCTCAGGAGCTGAATGTAGGGAAAGTCAGTGCTGAGGTCATGTGGACACTCTTCTCACAGGACATGAAGTATGCACTAGAAGGTATGAAGAAATATACATTTACATGTATGGGAAGTGTGTGTACCCTTGAAGTATGTCTGTGTTGTTCAGATATATTTGAGATTAACATCACCCCATCTCTTCTTTTTATTTATCTCTGTCTTCAGTTCTTAAACATATCGTCCACAATCATTGGAAGAATGGTAAAGGTCAAACGTTATAAGGAGTCATGAGAGTGTGATCTTGGACTTACATGTCTGGATATAGATAAAAGATAATCACATCACTCTGTTACACCCTAAGGGTCCATAATCTGCCCTTTTTTTATTTATTATACAGTGGAGTTCGGTTATGTCGACGGCCTCTGAGGTTGCAAAAAAATGTTGAGATAACAGTTTATTGAGAGAACTTGTATCTAATATATAACATATATTACCGATTTTCCCACATATAACCCGCAGACGCAGATAATCCGCACACTCGTATAGACAGCGGGTTTTGGGTTTTGTATAAAAAATCGTTGGCATAACCCACACCCATAGATGGAACTTTTTGTGTAAGATCACATTTCGAATTTCAAATGTTGCTTGCATGACGTCAATTATCCATAACTGTTCAGGCTCGGCACACATTGCTTGTGTGCAAAATTCACACAATAAAAAAACAAACACAAGTCAGAATCAGAAGAAAAAGAAAAAGCAGTCTCTCCCTCTGCGCTCGTCCCTTTAAGAAGCGTGTTGTGTTGATCATCGGATGAGATGAGAAGAGCCCGCCCTCACGGCAGCACAGCCAATCACGTCTTCTTGCATGATTGACAGGTCAGACAGCCTATCAGCGCCAGCTGTCAGAGTGATGTTGCAAGCGCCAGGGACAACAACCCTCGCAATAACGAAAAATGAACATTTATTGATGTACATGATGTGAGTTATTAAATGAGAATGTACATGCTCAAGTTTTTGGTGTCTTTTTACACAACAGTGTTTCCGGCATTCATCTAAAAAAATTTACATATAAACTGTACTGTGTACGTTTGCTAACAACAAAAGGCATATGTAAAACCACCACAATAAAAACTACCTTTGATTCTTGATACAAACCTTTAATTATATTCTCCAACAATGCAAACCCAAAGATTGCTCACAAAATCACAAAGAACGTGCAATGCTACAGCGTGTTATCCCTCAGACGAGATCAACGACAGGGAGTGAACTGTCATTGGAGTGAGCGGACAGCGATCCACGTGCAAGGCAAATTCAGCGCATTTGAACTAGGTACGCTAATTAGTCATGAAATAACCATGTGAAGTAGCGAATTTGTCCCTCTTTTGTGCTCGAGATATTAGATTTCGGCGACATTAACGAATCAACATAACTTACAAAAAAATGCTTAGACAAATAGGGAGTTTGGCGGTTCCACTTCAAAAACGTCGACATAATAGGATTGGCGAGTTAACCTTGAGTCGAGATAAGTGAACTCCACTGTATTTGTTTTTAGATTTAGTTTACTTTAATGTATTCATCCAGTTATTTGAGCATTTAACTTTAACTGCATGTGAAATTAGTTGCAATGCTTTAATAACAGCTTCTATGATTTTGACACAGTGAGATATTAGTATTGGCTGATTAAGTACTGTAATGGTCCTACTGCCTCCTTATGTCACAGTGACCGGGTGGGCCAGGTTGCTAAGCACTGAATTATAATAAATATGTTCAACTATTTTTGTGAAATAGTTCATTGTGACCAGCTGTGAGCTCTGCATTTCAAAGAGCACTGAAAATCCTGTTTTCAATGATAAAACACTCTTTTTGGTCCTCAAAAAGAGTCCTCACTCTCTCATTGCTGCTGTAGAGTTAGAGAATAGAAACCCCGGTTTCGTTTTAGATCATCTAAGTAGGATTAAGCTGGAGTTAGACACCTCATTGAAGAAAAAAACCTCTCTTCCTTTGATGCCAGCCTCCTCTTCTTTTGAAACCACCCTTCTTTATTCCACACCTGAACTTTTTGCATTCTTTCTCAACTGTTCTTCATCTCTCCTGCCTTGTTTTCTTGTTTTTAGCACCTGCCACATTTCATATTCGCAAACTTTCTTTTTATGCTGGTAAGACATGGTTAAGTTATTGTGAGTTTGTAAGTGTGCACGTGCGCACTACTGTTCAGACGCTTGGAGTTGATAAAAAAATTTTTTTTTTGAAAGTCTTGTCTCATATGCTCACCAAGGCTGCATTTATTTGATCAAAAATACCGTAAAACTTGTAGAAATACAAAACAAAATATTGTGAAATGCTTTTACATTTAAAAACGGTTATTATAATAACTTCTATTTATACATTTTAAGTCTTCATTGTCACACGATCCTTCAGAAATCATTCTAATATGTTGTTTTGGTGCTCAAGACGCATGTATTTTTTATTATTAATGTTGAAAAACAGTTGTGCTGCTTAATATTTTTGTGAAAACGTGATACTTTTTCCAGAATGCTTTGATGAATAGAAATGTCTGAAGAACAGGCCTTTACATATAAATAAATATTTTTGTAACGTTCTAAAAGTTTGTTTAATTATTTTTGATACATTTAATATATCCTTGCTGAATAAAGGTATTAATTTATATCCTTTTTTATAAAATCGTACTACCTTCAAGCGTTGAATGGTAGTGTATGCGTGTTGAATGCGTTTTTTAGCGCTAGCCTCTTTGAGTGAGTGATGAAACGGCAGTTAATTCTTACTCTTAGTTTATAGCTCAGCGGAGAATAAATGTGTTGAAGCTGAAGGATGAAATTAAATCAAATCTGTCGACTCATGCTTATTGTCTCCCCAGAGCACGAGAAGCTGAGGTTGTGTAAAAGTGCCGACTACATGAATCTGCTTTTCAAAGTCAAATGGCTCTACAACGAATACGTCTGTGACCTGTCCGCCTTCTCAGACACGGTCCCAGAGTACCCATCGTGAGTCTTCTAATACTCCTTCAGAGCGTCTTTGGCTAAAACCTTCTCTTCTTTTTTCTATAAGAACTGATTCAATGTGTTCCTTGAATGCAATGTAAGTCGCTTTGGATAATATGCATTAATGTAAACATGTAAATGTATAAATAATCTGCAGTTTGTTCTTCTTTTGAATAGTTTTATTTTCTCATCACCTACTGTCCCAAATCGTCTGAGAATTCTGGATACTTTTCTCTATTGTTTAAACATTCTTGACCGTTTTCTGCTTTGCTGCCTTCCTGCATTATTCCTCCTCCTGTTTCTTTATATTTCTTCCTTCATTTCCCATGTGTAGGTGGTTTCTGCCATTTGTTCTCCAGTGGTTGGCTGAGAATGAGGAAGTGTCAATGGATTTTATGCATGGAGCCCTTGAGAGGGATAAAAGAGAGGGGGTATGGTTCAGACACTTACTTTTCTCCGTGGTCTGTTCTCTTATAAATTGCTTCTTGTCTGTTGGTCTGCCAGGGTTTAAAACATGGGTTGTCACATAAAATTGCTGCTTGCTTGTTTACTACTGCTAGGGTTGATTTTTATTCTAATTAACAGACTTTGAGTTATGTAAAGGTCTGATTCAAATAGTTTTGAAAGCGTTTTTGCTACCTTTCAAAGGAAGTTTATGTTCAATATTGTTCGAAGGTTTCAAAGGTTTTATACTCACCAAAGCTGCATTTATTGGATCAGATATACAGTGAAAACAGTAATGTTGTAAAATTTATATTAATACAATTTAATGAACGGTTTTCAAAATTGTTTAATATGTTTTTAAATTGTAATTTATTCCTGTGATGGCAAAGCTGGACTTTCAGCATCATTTACTCCAGTTTTCAGTGTCGCATGATCCTTCAGAAATCATTCAAATATATTGTTTTGGTGCTCAAAAAACATTTTGAAAACCTTGCTGCTTGGTATTTTTGTGAAAACGGATGCATTTTTCAGTGTTCTTTGACGAATACAGTTGAGAAGATCAGCATTTCTTTGAAATATAAATCTTTTATAACATTATAAATGTTTTTACTGAATAATTTAATGCATTCTTGCCGAGTAAAAGTATTAATTCCTTTTAAAAAATTAAATTACAGCCGCTCTTCTGTTGTGTTATTTCCACGACAGTGCACTATTTTGCTCTTTTTTTTTAACAAAGTAATTGTTTACTAAGTGGAAAGCTTTTAAAGGAAGAGTATGTCTAAGATGAATAATGAAATGTGATTTGAAGGACAGAATAATTTTTGTTTTTGTATATTTAAGATGCACAAAATGCTGTCATTTCAGAAAACAAAATCTTATTGCATATGTATGTCCAGTTTTAGACCTTGTTAGTAGACATTAAATAAACTAGAAAGCATATAAAAAAGGTTTGTTCTCAAAAACTGCTCAGGGCAAAACTTCCCCTGATTTAAATATTAAAAAAACATCTCTGGCTAAATATTTCTCCTTTCTTTTCCACAGTTCCAGCAGACATCTGAGCACGCTTTATTCTCCTGTTCAGTCGTGGACATCTTCACTCAGCTCAACCAAAGCTTTGAGATCATCAAGAAACTAGACTGTCCTGATCCTGCAGTGGTCGCCCAGTACAACCGACGCTTTGCCAAGGTGAAAACCTGGAGTAGAAAGTAAAATTTAGGCAAAAGAAATATAAGCTGCTTTGTCTTTAGACCATCACCATCTGTTTATAAGCCTGTGAGTCATATTTAACTTCGACGTCTAATTCAGAGACAGCTCTGCTGAGGCCCACACAGGTTTTGCTGGAGCTGAGCTCTACTTATATTTTATTAGATTTTAGTGAGAACATGACTAAATAGTAAATGGAATTGTCTGAGATGATTATAATTGTGGTATTTTCAGCATATTGGGGTCTATTTCAGGAACAAAACAGTAGCGTAATGCGTCTGCCCATGACAAATGCATTAGTTCTTCAACAACAAAGTCAATTTAATTCCCATTCCAGATTATCAGATTTACTGTACATGATATTTAGGAGTAATAGCTGTTTTTCCTTTTCATTTCCCCCGCTTTTACTGTCAGACTATCACCAAAGTGCTCCTGCAGTATTGTGCTATTCTAACCAAGAGCTTCTCGTCCTATTGTGAGAAAGAAAAGACTGTGAGTATTGACCAAAAAAAAAGTGTTTTGGGGGGAAAAGACTTGTCAAACACTATATTTGTACCAAACTACAGTGTTTTTGTAGCTTAAATGTTGTGTTGGTTAAGAATCCAATTGGGTCTAAATTGTGTCTTTTTCTCTGTCCTTCTGTTGTTCACTCTCTCCCGTGTCTCCCGCAGCCGTGTGTGTTGATGAATAACGT
Source organism: Rhodeus uyekii (assembly GCA_037043235.1). NCBI lineage: Eukaryota > Metazoa > Chordata > Actinopteri > Cypriniformes > Acheilognathidae > Rhodeus > Rhodeus uyekii. The sequence goes on from JAWRVZ010000113.1 coordinate 519,283, forward strand.
TCAACAGATGCGTGTGATGTTGGAGAAGATGTTTGAATCTATGGGTGCCAAACAGGTGAGGGGAAATATGATGTTTTGACAGCTAATGACATGGCCATTAATAGGAGATGAGGGATAATGGAAATTATGGTTAATTGGTTTCCACATATTTAATATAACTATTAACTCATGGTTTTCACATATTTGGTACTATGGTATTTTTTGTAAGGATGTCCGTGTGTGTGTTTATGTATGTGTATGTGTGTGTGTGTGTGTGTGTGTGTGTGTGTGTGTGTGTGTGTGTGTGTGTGTGTGTGTGTGTGTGTGTGTGTGTGTGTGTGTATGTGTGTGTGTGTATATATGTGTGTGTGTATATACATACACACACATACATGTGTGTGTATGTGTGTATGTATATACATACACACATACATGTGTGTGTATGTGTGTATGTATATACATACACACACACACACACCATAGTTTGTATGGTGTTTTTTTTGTGTGTTTTTTAACACTACAAAAGTATTCTGCTTTAAGTCAAGTCAAAGTCAAAGTCAGCTTTATTGTCAATTCTGCAATATATACAGCACATACATACAGAGAATTGAAATTCTGTAACTCTCAGACCCAAGGTGCAACCAGGTTACATTAACTTTATGATGTATTATAAAGTATTGTGCTATACACTACCATTCAAAAGTCTGGGATCGATACGATTTTTAAAATGCTTTTGGAATAAGTGTCTTATATTTCAAGACTTCATTTATTTGCTCAAAATACAATAAAAACAGTACAAATATGGAGTAATATTCCAATTTAGATCGACTGTTCTCTATTTTAATAAAAATGATGTGATTTATTCTTATGATGGCAAAGCTTAAGTTCAGTTTTCAGTGTTATCCTTTTGAAATTGTTCTGAAATGCTGATTTGATGTTCTAAAAACCTTTCTTATTATCAATGTAAAAAACAAAAGTGCTGCTTATTATTTTGTGGAAATCGTTTGTAGATTCTTTGATGAGTAGAAACTTCAAAAGATTATAATTTTTACAAATATAATTTTTGTAACATTATAAATGTCTCTTTTGATTTAACGCATGCTTTCTGACCCCAAGCTTTACCCTAAGACCCTAAACTTGAATGGTAGTGTACCTTATGTAGCCAAAAATCTAAGACAGCATCACATGTATCCTTAATAGATAAGGCAGTACCAGAATGCCTTTATTTACCCTGTATTTGTGGGTATTGGGTATCGGGTTGTTTGCTTAGCAACATGCTAACATCAGAGTGAGTGCTAGTTGACTTTTGTGTGCTTTTGTGAGTCTATGTAACTGGAGAAACTGGAGTGTATGAAGTTGATGATGGCATTTTGCTGTTGATACATTTGTGGTGAGGACTGAATTGAATGGGTTTTTTTTGTTACACACCTTTTTGAAGATTCTTTTGAATCATCTGCTGGAAGACAGACTGTTTTTGTTTCTGAATGCATTTTAATGCATAACCTAGCTGAGTTAACCATATTTGTATTTTTTGTCTGTGTGTGTGCGTAGTATACTGCTGAGGAAGAGAGGGTAGGTGAAGAGATGTATTTTTAAGATTAACCTTCCCTAATCCTCTGTGTGATTTTGTGCATTACGATGTGTTGTATTTAGATCAGGGGTGTCCAAACTTAGTCCTGTATTGCAACTGTCCTGCAAAGTTTAGCTCCAACCCCAATTAAACTCACCAAAACCAGCTAACCGTGGTCTTACTAGACATACTAGAAAATTCCAGGCAGGTGTGTTGGAGTTAAACTCTGCAGGAGAGTTTGGACACCCCTGATTTAAACACTTTCACAAGTTTGCATTGCACTTGTTGCTCCAACTTAGTGCCGGCCCTATAGTTCAGCCCTCCGTAGTGTTGTTCTCTTAGTATAAAATCCCTAAAACACTTTAACTTTGATCTCTGCTTTTGCTCCCAGCTGGAGAATGTGGAGGAGCCTGAGAACGATGAGGAGGAGGTGTGTTGAGAGAGATTGGGTCCTAAATTAACTGCCAATAACCTATTCATTTACCTATAAATGTTTTGGTAATAAGGTTAAAGATAGTTAAATACAGTAGTAAACATGAACTAACAATGACTAATTTTTACATATAATTATTTATTTAATAATACATTTTAAATATGTATATATATATATATATATATATATATATATATATATTAACGTTAACCATGTTTGTGTGTGTGTGTGTATATATATATATATATATATATATATATATATATATATATATATAAATAAATATAAATAAATAAATAAATAAAATTAATTAATATTTTCATTGGGTAACATTAACAAAGGTTAATAAATAGTGTAAAAATATAATGCTTTGTTAGTTCACCCAAAAATGAAAAAATTGTCATCACTTACCCCAATGTCAAAAAAAAATTCTCCATGCAACTATACTTTGACGCTTCAAAAAGTTTAGTCAACATTTTCTGGGGAGTCTCGATCGCTCTTTTTTTTTTAATGATGAGCAGATTGAATTTAGGATTTTATTTGCATGTAAACATTGATCAGCAAACACAATCTGAAGCTCAACCAAACCTGTTTGACGTGCGAGAACAAACATTCATTTATAGAAGACTTTATTCTTACTGTTACTACTATTTCTTACCATTAGCCATTCAAATGTGTCGTACTGCTTCTTTAAATCACGATTTATCATGATTTAGTTACTCTTGTTTTCATTTGGTGCTTGGCCACATTTAATAATATTTTAGCCATGAAAAATAAAATTTCTCTCTTCCATTTAAACAATAGCCGTTTGTTTATACAAATGCGAATGTGGGATTGAGCGTAAGCTGAAAGCTGGTGGGAACAAACAAAACAAGTAAATTCTGTTTCTTTTGGTCTCCCTCTGCTCAGGCCATCACTGATGATGAAGGCAATGAGGTCTGTACATTCAACACTGGTATAAAAGAGTGTGTGAAGCCATGAATGTGTGTATGGGGGTGTTTTGCAAGATGTTGTGTAAATCAACGAGGCAGTACAAGTCTTCTGCTACTACCTACCACTTTTTTCTGTTTGGTCTTTGTTTTCACTATTACTCATCTTGTTCTTTATTTTTCATTACTAGTCGGATGAATCAGATGCTAAGGTGAGAAACAGGCATACGTCTTACCTGATGTGCTTCTGTATGAAGCTATTTATCAAACTCATGATCATCATTATAAATGGGTGACAGAAGTATGCAGTGACAAAGTGACTGGATGCAATACAGCAATTACCGCCCAGTACATGCCTACTAGCAAGTTGTTGACAGAGACATTTTAGCACAGAAATTTTGTTGTTGCAGTGTTGGTCAAAAGTTTGGGGTTGTTATAAATGTTTTAAAGCTTTTTAAAAAGTCTATTATGTTCCCGAGTTTGTGTTTGTTTGGGCAAAACACAGTAAAAACAAAAACATTGTGAAATATTAATATTTTTCTATTTAATATATTATATTAATATATTTTATATAGTTATATTTTATATAGAGTCTTTAGTGTCACATGATCATTCAGATTTCCTGGTAAGTTTACCGTATTTTCCTGCATATAACCCGCGGGTTATACCAGATTTTACAAACCCCACAGGGGGTGCGGGTTATATAAGGGTGCGGGATATATCACACATTTTTTTACATGTGATAATTAGGGACCAACCAAATTCATGATTTCACGGCCGTGACATTTTCCGTGAAATCGGCCACTTTCCGTGAAAACACCCAACAAGCGTGAAATAGTGAAATTTTTATTGAAGATAAATATTTTTACTGATAAAGAGTATACCAGGAGCAGATGATCGTAGCGTCTTAGCCGAGTTTGCAGTCTACAAAACAGCAGCAAAAGAAGTTCAGAGAAGATACGAGTATAACAGCATTCTGGCGTTCGCACAGCAGTCGGTTTCCTCTGCTGAACCGGCTGCATTACGCTACCTTTCTGTACCAACGAACAGCGTTGACGCGGAGAGAAGTGTCAGCTAGTACACGAACGTCAATGCACCGCAGCGACAGAATATGTCAGCATCCAAGTTTTGACCACGAAAAACTAAACTATTTCATTAATGTCACGTGGCATTGCGGAGTGTGTGGCTACGTGCGTTGTAGTCGTATTTTGTTTCCTTTTTGTTTTTTAATACAGATGAACAGTCGAAAAGTGGTATTTTAGAATACAAAACAGCGGGTGTGACAGCAGATGGACTGATTGCAGTGATTGGTGCCTAAAAATTGTACCAGTGAATTTTCCGTGTAATCGAGTGTTTTTTTAAAAACCTTCCGTGAAATTGCGAATTTTTACCCGTGAATTTGGTTGGTCCCTAGTGATAATATTTAAATATATTTGTTACGTCCCTAAGGACATAAGGTTTTTTTTGCGGTATTTTCTTTCTGTTTTTCTTTCTTGCGAGGGTTGGTGTCTCTGGCGCTTGTACTATCACTCTGACAGCTGGCGCTGACAGGCTGTCTGACCTGTCAATCATGCAAGACGACGTGATTTGCTGTGCTGCATGAGGGCGGGCTCTTCTCATCTCATCCGATGATCAACACCTGTAGAATTGCTTCTTAAGGGATGTGCTGCTGCACAGCGGGAGACACTGCTTTTTCTTTTTGTTCTGATTCTGACTTGTGTTTTTTTTCTTATTGTGTGAATTTTGTGCACAAGCACTGTGTACCGAGCCTGAACAGTTATGGATAATTAGTGTCATGCAAGCAACATTCGGAATGTGAACTTACACAAAAAAGTTCATCAATCTATGGGTGCAGGTTATATAAGGATGTGGGTTATGTCAACGATTTTTTACACAATCCCCCAAAAACCCGCGGGCTATATGCGGGTGCGGACTATCTGCGTCTGCGGGTTATATGCGGGAAAATACGGTATTGCATTCTTGCTGGATAAGTCTTAATTTCTTTAAAAAATCAAACTCAAATCTTACTGACCCCAAGCTTTTAACTGTAGTGCATTTCATTTTCATATTTCATGTTTTAGTTGTTTAGTTTGTTTATTTATGTTTTGTCTGCATTCTGTATCCATGTCTTTCCCATCAGTCTGGCATTTCGGATTCAGAAGGTTCAGAGGTACGTTAAAAGAGAGAACGACAGCACTTTTTAGAAGATGCACTAAAAGCTGTGCTGATGTATAGTTTTATATCAGGTTTTTGTTCACTCATTTCAACCATGTCTTGTTTTTGTTTTTTTAAATGCACACTGTGGCTGTGTATGAAATTGCATGCTCTCTTCAGTTGGTGCTTAGCTTTCCTGTAGCTCAATCAGTAGAGCATTGGTGTTTACAACGCCAAGGTCATGGGTTTGATCCCAGGGAATCAAGTAATATTTTATATTATTTTAGAATGTCAATGTGTTCCTTGAATGCAATGTAAGTCGCTTTGGATAAAAGCGCCTGCCAAATGCATAAATGTACTTTGTGACCGCTAAAAAAGAATGTTCTATATAGTATGAATATGTGTTATATGAATGTAATTTGGATGTACTACATTCACCATGTTTACATTATCATGTGACCTACTAGTGTCAGTTGTGTCGCTTCACTGCCATTCACAAATCCTCTCTCGTGGCCTCATGGGATAGTGAAGTGTCTGTCGTATGCGCACTGCAAAATCCCCAAGAACTAGGTCATCCAGGGACTTTTTTGCCTACTCAGTCTTTTACGAATACTATGAATTTGGACATGCTTCATTTGTCACATACTGTTTTCTCTCAACTAGATAGTAGAGAAGAATGCAATTTCAGACACAGCCATTGTTTTACAGAACCAGGCGGGTCTTTATATTGCAGTCACGCTCTGTCATGCACATTAAAGTTTAATTGACCTGTTAATTGCGGCCAGATCATTTAATGTAGCGCTACAGCTATAAAAAGAATCAAAAGCTTTCACATTAACAGCTGGGATTTGTGCGCTTAATTGATTCCTGTATCCCAGAAAAATGTTGGTTCTTTCTGTATTCATTCAATTAATAGAGTTAGTCTAGTTTAGTTAGTTCCATACAAGTGCTATAATTTTATTTGGAGGTGTCCGGTGGAGTTTGAGTTCTACACTCCAGCTGGGATGTTAATAATTGCAGCTGGGTTAACATCAGCATCATTACATAATACAGTCCAATTAAAACTCAATTCCACACACTGCAGAGTTATACGGTGAAACATGTGGAAAATATATTGAATAGAAATAAATACTCAGAAATCATACTCTGCGGATGAATTCACTAACCGGTAAAATCAGACATTATCTTTTCTGCACAAACACTTATTTTATGTAAATTAGGTTTATGTTGCATCTAATTTACAGAATTATTTATCTTATTTACATATTTCTTATTTTTTACTATGTAGATTGCACAAAACATAATGGCATTGTTGCACTTAATTTAGTGAATTATGCTCATGTTTAACACTTTATATTATTCAGTTATTTGCTTATCTGTGTATTTAATATTAAGTTGAAAGTGTTTTAGCGATTTTAAAGACTCAAATCAAGAATTGTTTTGAGTTGGTTGGTGCTTCTAATTGGTGATTTGTAATTTGAAAATGTATGATATATTTTTATCTGTAGATTGACAACAAAGAGAAGGAGCATAAGGTTGGTTTTGTAAAGAAAAAAAGTGAACCCATTTGACTTTAGCGGCAGTATTGTGTTGTGAAACCCAGTCGATCAGTGTTTGTACCCTATATACCTTCCCTTCCTTTCCTGTCCTCCCTTTACTAATGGAAAAAAAAGTGGTCAATAATAGTTGGTTAGCTAAAAAATAGTTAAGTTTGGGTATTGTGGTCTCACATGTCACTCCAGACATGCACTGGCAGTTTTCAGTTAATTCTGCATTTTCGAGATGATGCTGTGATGACCTTGAATCTATGGGAGTCAGGTGTTGCCAATCTTTTGTTCTTCAGCAGTCAGCAGTGCAACTTTTGACTGATGTGTTGGTGTGTGTATGTCCTTGTACAACTATCCTTAGAGGACCAGTTTGAGTTTTATACCATCAAAGTAAGAGAACGTGAGGACTGGACAAAACATCCTCACTTTAGAGACAACTTTGGAGACTTGTTTGACGGTTAAATATATATATATATTTCTAAGTAAATGCAGTGCAGTGGTTACATGTCATTTTTAAACCAGTGGACCAATGAGATTAATCTGGGCCCAAGTTGTCCTAACCAGGTTGGACGATAAAAGCGATCTTCCTGTCCCCACAGTGAGCATTTTGACCATTTTTAGTCAGTTAGTTTCTTTAAATGAAACATCAAATATATTTTGATTGTTGGTATTGTCACGTCATGCAGCAGTTTTATTTCTGGTTGTTTCAATTCCGCTCCGTCTAGCTGTTTTAATGCATGATCACGTCCTATGTGAACAGCCCCTTGAGCATTTGGCTGCTCCTGTTCAAAAATGTATCTTTCTTCTCCGTCACCTCACCCCCTGCCATTCATCCATCTGTTATTGACTTTTTTACCATCTCTCCTTTCATCTGTATACAGCTTGACAGGCAGAAGGTGGGTTTGTGTGAGCTAAATGCTTTAGTTTGATGTATGACCGTTGTAGTGTCGTACTCCATGCTGTCGTATCAGATGCCTTGTGCAGATGAATCAAACATTTAGCGAGCCAGTTTCTTACAACTTCTTCCTCTTATTACCCAGTAGAATTATGTATCTAGATCTGTCTTTCCTTCCCTTCTGTATGCGGAAGATATTGTGTTTGAGTTGATCTATGTGTGTATTTGCGTTTATCAGATCTTTACATTTTTTCTTGGTTTATTTTGGTTCTTATTGGCTTTTTATTTGTTCTTTCTACAGTCTCTTGTGAAGAAAGAAAAGGTGTGTGCACTTACAATATTTTGGTTTGTACTGTACTTAAAGCTTGTGTGTGTGTGTGTGTGTGTGTGTGTGTGTGTGTGTGTGTGTGTGTGTGTGTGTGTGTGTGTGTGTGTGTGTGTGTGTGTGTGTGTGTGTGTGTGTGTGTATGTATATATATTGTTTTAGAAATTTTATTTCTTATGTACTTATTAATCTTTAGAAGTATATGCACTTATTAATCCTTATCCTTAGACGTAAGCAAGCTATATATATATCTCTCATGCACCTTAATGTCTACGGGGGTCACAGCCCTGGAGATGAGCATGGGTACTCTGAAGTGACAGCAATAATCGATCAAAAACTTCTAGGTGGAGTACAACTGAAAGCATAGAATAAAGTGCAAAGTCTTGAGATTACTTTTTAGAAGTCTAACTAATCCTAGCCTGGCACACCATGCTAATAATGCAGTGTTTGTACCACAAGATGCTGAAAAAAGCATTGTGCTGTATGTAGCACATAAGTCAACAATTAAAAAATGACTGAAGATAGCCACTACATTATTTTGAAGTGTAAAAATACACCCCCCCCCCCCCCCCCCCCCCCCCCCAGAATTGAGGTAAATAGTCCCCAGTGGCATATTTTTGGTAGTTTTGTTATACAAGGACTCAGTAGCTTAAGGACAAAGCTTATTTTTAATATAAATTTTAGTTATTTTGAACTTACACAAAATACTTCAACATTGACAAAAATAATAAATGTTTCTAGAACACCAAATCAGCATTTTAGAATGATTTCTTAAATTTCATCTAACACCAAAGACTGGAGATGCCTGCTGAAAATTCAACTTTGTTTTACATTAAAATAGAGAAATTATTTTAAACAATGTTACTGTTAGCCAGGTTCAAACAGACAGATGAAGATCAGGAGATCAAGGCAGAGTTTTATCGCAAAACGACAGGAAACGCAAACAAGTGATAACCAGACAAACGCTGAGTTAAGGAGAGCAACTAATATATACATGGATTAACTCAATGACGAACAGCTGTGATGCGGATTAGTGTCCATGGAAACTGATGAGCGGCAGGAAAACTCAGCGTTCCCAGAGGGTGCGTCCTCACGCCGTGGTGAAAAGAGGGCAAGGAGGATAAGGAGATGGCAAAGGGAGGAAGAAAGGGTCTGACAGAGTGATGACTAAACAAGGGGAACCCTGTGGAGCCGCAAGGTTGAGGGACTCTGGAGGAGCTAAGGCGGAGCCGACAGCTCGTCTGGACAAGGTGGAAGGTGAGGCCGAGGCCAGAGGTGGAACCACAGGATCCTCTCAAATCTATCAGTCAGTCCTCATTGTCGAGTTGCACCAGAGTTTGCTGCTGGTCCTGGCTCACACTCCTGGTCAGATGTACTCTGGGGCACTGGGTCAGAGACGATGGTCTCCATCTTTGGTGGGCTCATGTGAAGTCTCCGCGCTGGTGGGCTGGGCTCTGGGTTGGGCTACATCCTGGATCTGGAATAGACACACTCCAGACACCTGATGATGGCCTCACTCCAGTCTAGTTCAGAGGTGTCTGGGAGGTCTGCTAGATGGTGGTAGTTCACCCTGATCCAGAACTAGAGGACAAGTGTTCCACGTAAACAAAAAATATTGTTGCAAATTTTCCTCAAGGTTTATTGTCTTGTCTTCTGTTAGGGTTGGTAACTAACCCTAATCATGAAAGGCCAGGAGATACAGAGTGCTAATGCAAAACGAGATCAGATAAACACTGAGTGAAGGTGAGGAACTAATATACACATGGTGATCAACTCAGTGATCAACAGCTGTGACCAGGATTAGTGTTCATGGGAACTGATGAGTGGCGGGAAACCTCATGCGACTGAATGAAAACGAACAAAAAGTCTGTGTGGTGTGACAGTTACTGTTTTTACTGTATTTAAAACATTTAAAAATCTTAGCAGTTTCAAACTTTTGAACATTGGTGTATTTAATTTAGTATTGTACATGTTGTATTTTTTGTATGTTTTTTTATTTATTTATAAAGTATGAATATGTATGTTTTCACATAGGCATTAAAGACATCTATGAAGATTGCAAAGATATTGAACACATTTTGGTTCTTGTAGGGTAGGGGAGCATCTCCATGATGATAATTTGTGTGACAACTTAATTAGAAAATGTTTGCATTTATTTCCCTTATTATACTGGGTGATTCATCAGCATTCTTTACATGCTAAAGTCATCTCTAAGTATATTGTAATTTAACAGAAAATACATATTGTTCTTAAGGTGGACGTCTTTATTTTGGCTTTAATTAAGTTAAATGTGCTTATAGGTTCTATGTTGTATGTTATGTGTGTATTTCTATGTTTTTATGATTCATTATATGTTTGTTTCCATGTTCTGGCATCAGGGGGAAAAGAAGGACAAAGAGAAGGAGGTTTGTTCTCTCTCTCCCTCGCTCTCTCTCTCCATAGTCTCTAGATCAACAGGACTCTGTGTGATATTGAATGTAATTTCTTTCTCTGTCTCAAGGATGAGAACACGACCACAGAGGTGGGTGATGGAGCCGAGGTAATAAGCTGATGCACGTTTGTGGGAGTGTGTGTGTGTGTGTTACTGTCTGAAACATGATAGAACAAGGTCTCATTAGTGTGAGGAGCAAGTGTGTGTATAAAATCTGATGGGAAGGAGAGATGTGTGTTGTTATGCTGTGATCCTGTCCTTAGGGCTCCAGTAGCTCATTGTCAGAGTCTTGTTTTTAGGTGGAATAGAATTCTTGTGCCCTGATGTGAAACAGTTACCCATAATTCAATGCTTAAATAATGATGTGCCTCAGGCAAATTATATGATTTAGCTGTTGTCAGTGAATAAATGATCATTGTTTTGGTAAACACGGTAACAGATGCTTATTAAACTTTTTTTTTGTCTTAGAGCATTATTTTTTAGCAGAAGTCTAGAATACGCATTAGAACAAATGTATTTTTAAGGGTACTTAAGTTGAAGTGGTATGGTATTCCATGGTATGGAATTTTTCCTCTGCATTTAACAAAAACCAAGTTACTGGACAAACATTAGGAGTAGTGAGTAGACAATGCACACCTGGAGGAGCCATTTTTGCCATGAATTTTTGATTTGGGGAGCCTTGCTCAAGGGCAAGACCTCAGTCATTTCCTGCCGGTACTAAGAATCGAACCAGCGACCATTGGTTTACCAGTCGTACTCTCTAACATTAGGCCAGGATTAACAAAACAAATACTTTTTCTTTTTTATGGTAATGTAGTTGGGATGGATGCATATTCAGATGAAACCTTATTGTTTTCATGTGTTTTCACAATTTTATTTCAAATTTTATTTCACAATTTCCAAATTTTCTGGACTCACAACCGCATTCACAAACCAGCGCTGTGTGAACATAACCAAGCAACTTTTCCGTCACATCACACAATACAATAGCCATTGAAACTCACACAAGACACGCATACAATAATTTTTGGAGTTGGTGATTTGAGCTTTGTCATAGCGGTTTCAGTTGCTTTTGGGCTCTCGTTCATTACACTGTGTGTCTGCTGTAATGAGTCAATTCACTTGTGAAAAGATTACCAAATAGATTAGACCTTTGTGTATGTATATATATATATATACATATATATATTATAAAAAAATGTTTTTTTGTTTTTTCCCCCCATTTTTATTCTTATCATTTTTTTTTGTTGTTCAGCCCAAAGAGGATGGAAAAGAGGTGATGTTTCTCTTGTAGTTTAAATTTAAACGTTCCTGCATTTATTTCAATTCTAACTTTCTGAAGCATCTGTGCCATTGAGGATTTGCTCAGCTGTGTCATTTTTATTTTCTTCTCTCTGTGTCTTTTCTTTCGTTTTCCTGTATGTTTTCACTGTCCTTTGATAGAAAGAGGCAACAGTCAACACAAAAAAGGTGCGAAAATCATCATGGGTGTTTGTGTGTGTGTTAGTGAGACAGTGTCATGTTGTTTTGCTAGAAGCCTGACAGTCTCTTCCCTCCTCCTGAGACTTTCCCTATCACTTGATAGCATAGTGCATACAGACAATTCTGAATCAGTTCTGTCCAAACTGATTCAAGTCCAAATGTATTCGTTCAGTTAAGCCACAATTAAAAATGTAACAATTTCCACTAAATTTTACAGCTAGAAAGTCTCCAAATAAAAGTATATCTGTCATTTTATAACGTTTATCGCGGTTAATGTGGACCGGAACTCCCCGCGATAGGTACCAGAATGTTTCAAATACATATATTTATACTTTAAATATATTTTAATGAAATCTATTTAATCATAAAACCTTAATATTATACATTTACTCTCTCTCTCATACGATACATATTATGGTGCTCTACACTCATCAATGACAGTAGTATCTTGAGACTCCAGTAATGATGACGATGACAGACCTGTGCGGTTCGATGAATGTGATGATGATGGTGTAACGGCACTGGTATAATGAGGCCTTTAAATCAGTTCGGGAAGTGCCTCATCGTCAGATATCGGTGCTGGATCGTCAACATTTGCTTCTTGCTCCACTCGTGCTCTCATTGGTCGGTCTTGCGCCAGGAACCAATCACGTGTCTTGTCTGAGCGCCCGTGGGCGTGTACAAAGCCTCTGAGAGAGTTTCTCTCTCATCACGATGAAGCAACGCTGCTTTATGCAGTACGGCTGCCGATATGGCGGTATTTTTTATTTTTCAATGAATATTTTTGAAAAATCTGCAATGCACTGAGGCGGCGAAACTTCGGCGGCGAGGATTGCTGTATATCCAAATACTTTTTAGGCCTGCTTTCTTGTGTAGATAAAAATATGTGCCATATTTTAAAACTTGTATTGGTGCTTCTGGGTTTTAATAGTATAGACTAGAAAACGAAGAGCAAACGAGGTCTACTTGAAAGTTTACTCATTGTTATCACCGTGATTAACAGAACCACCGTTGATTAATGTGTGATATGTTTTAATTGTCTCTTCTTAGCAGCATAAACTGATAAACCAATGTCACCATTTTTCATTGTGCACACTTTGTCTTGGTATTCTTCACTCCTGCTTTAATTAAGCTGTTGTTGGATCTGACAGAGATATTGCTGAAGATTTTTCTTCCGCTGAAAAACAGCTTGAATAGAGAATGTATCCAATTTGTTTCACCTATCTGATACTGATGTGCTTGCAGAACCATGACAAAACAGACATTGTGATTTTTCCCTACATCCTCTCCTCTTCTCGCTTCTGCCTAGTTTAAGTGCCATATTTTCTATTAAACTGACACTTCTTCCCCTGTGTGTGTGTGTGTGTGTGTGTTACTCTCTCAACAGCTTGACACAGAAGCTGCAGATATCCTCAACGACCTGCAGGGGAAGCTTAATTCTGTTCTGGATAACCTGAGTGTAATGTTTGTCAAGAGGTAAACTTAATTTTCTGAGCCTGGATTTCATCTGAATATCATTATTACAGTATTTTTGTGTTCTGCTTAGAAATGTCACCTTTGTCATAGTAGCTTCTTCAGAAAGTAGGTTGTTTGTTTTTTGTTTGTGTTGTTTTTCATGATTATTATTATTATTATGACGATTATTATTATTTTAGCCTTGATGTGTGTTTTGCATTTTAAGTACACTCTTGGACAAAAAATGGGCACAAAATAGCTCAAATCTATGCTTTTAGTTGTCGTCTTATCCACAAATTATTGGTCAGGAAATTTGCTAAATTGAAGTAAAGCGCTACTTTAAAAGACTTTGATGTCTCTGGTAAAACGTCAAATGCAGAATGAATTTTTTGGCGGAATATGGGAAATTGTGTGTTGGGTGCTCTTGAGCGGTGTCTTCTGAAAAATCTGATGAGAAACATAATAATAAATGCATCTCCGCCACAGTGACGCATGGAGGACGCATGTGTCATTGTGTGAGAAGCCTCTTTAGCTGTTTTCACCGTGAAAGTCATTTAATGCTGCAGAATGGCTTGCTTCCCACAAATGAAAAGTTGCAATCTAAAGATTAATGATCAGATGTTATTTTTCAACAAGACAACGCTTCTGCAAAATGCAACCAAGACGTGGCTTGAGAGCAAGTCCATCAGGGCCATGTTTTGGCCTGGTCAGAATCCAGATTTGAACCCTATTTGGTCTCGCATTAAACTCAAATGAACTCTAAGACATTTTTCAACTACAGTGGTACCTCAAGATACGAAATTAATCAGTTCCGAGGTGGCCTTCGTATAATGAGTTGTTTGTATCTTGGAACACATTTTACATGTAAAATGGCTACTCCGTTCCAAGCCCTCCAAAAACACCCCGTTAAATTTCATAATAAAGCTAAATTGACCTATAAACAATGAAATAACGTAAAATGTCGAAGCTTACCTTTCGAGTGAGGCCATCTCCGAAAGTGGCGGCAGAGGAGGAGGAGGACAAACGGCAGATAACGTACGTCCGTACGTACACTTAACTTTACGAAAACACATAAAAAATGTAAAGTTTCGGGTGCGGAGTGGCTGAGCTAAAGCACGCCAGCACGTACGTATAGAAGATGCATGATGGGAGGGATGCTGTCCAATTAGAGAGAAGGATCTCATGGCTTGGCTAGCATCAGGAACCAATGGGAGAGCAGGAGGATGGTGGCGAGTCTACTATAACTAAGATGGCGGCGTGCGGCACGAGTTTCAAAATTGTTATGGGGCGAATCTCGGACTTTCAGAAACCTTTCATATCTTGAAAACTTTTCGTATGTAGAGCAGTAAAATCTTTCGTCTTTGATTTCGTAACTTGGATTTTGCGTAAGTTGAGCCTTTCGTATCTTGAGGTATTACTGTACTCAAGAACTGGATCAGCGCTGACTCTTCTTCCGGTAAAAAGCTGTCTGCAAGTCGGGGAAGGCTATTCTGTGCTATGCCAAGTTACTTTATTTACAGTATTGTTTTGCATTTTATGTTTTTGTTTTTGTTTATCTTATCTTATCTCTTATTTGTGCGGATTTTGCTCATTTCCTGACCAACAAATTCAAATGAGAGACCATTAAAAGATTTTTGAATTACATTTATGGACATTTGTAAATACTATGACACTACTTAATTAACATTTTGATATTATTATTTTATTAGATTACATTTTGAAGCATTTTTTTTTTTACATTTTGAGGATACTTACAGCAAGATAATTCAATGTAAAATAAACTGACTTTATAAAACCTCTCCCACTCTCTCTGTACGTATAGTTTCCAGGCCCGTATAAACGTATGTATGCGTCAGATGGGGGAGATCCTGTACCAGATTAAAGGGCCTCTGAATCAGAACACTCGTAACACAGCGGAGGCTGATGCCGACAACGCACTGAGGCCGCTCATGGAGTTCCTTGACATGAAGTCAGTACAGCTCAACTCCTTTCAGTTAATTTTAGATTGATTCCTTTTCAGATTACTTGTCATTTCTTCCACACTAAGGGTCTTCATCTGTGCCTCTAACTTTGCACACTTGGTATCCTGAACTAGAGCAGAGGAAAGTGAAATAACAATGTGTTGTTTGTACTGTTATGTACTGATAAGTCCACAAGGAAATTCCCCATAGTGCCAAATGTAACGCATACATATGCATGTCTGTGTGCAATGTGTGTTGCAGCCTCAGCATCTTTGCAGACATATGTGACAAGACTGTGTTGAAGCGTGTGCTAAAGGACCTCTGGAGAAACGTTCTGATCTGCCTGGAGAAAACAATTGTTTTACCTCAGAGCACCGACAGTATAGTGAGTTATTTTAAAGACATGTACACATGATGTTTAGTGTTGGGCAGCATTACTTGCCCATGAAACATACCATGCTCTGAGAATGTTCCTGCTCTGACAGCACTATATATGTTACTTTACTGGCACAAAGTGGTCATTATTAATGTATTTTTTATTTTTATTAATTATTTTAATTGTCAGTATACTATCTAGGGAAAGTAATGAGCACAGTACTCAATTTGTAGTGGTAGTGATTATAGTGGTAGTGAACACAAAAGTACAGTAATACCTTGAGATACGAGCATAATCCATTCCAGGACAGAGTTCATAACTCAAGTTGCTCTTATCTCAAATAATTTTTTCCCATAAGAAATAACGGGGAAAAAACTGTTCCGGCCCTTTAAAAAAGTCCCTTATTGGTGCTAATAACAATGGAAAAAAACATGTTTTTAATTGCAATAGACACACACACACACAGAAAATTATACTATATGAGGATTCCTGTTATATTAAATAAAATGTGGTTTTAATTGAGTTCTTACCCTCTTACCTCTAGTGGAGATCATATGTAATTACCCCATAAATGAGGCGGCTTGAGCTGCTCTGAGTGCTTGACTACCTAGTATCAGCATCTGTAAGCTGCTCGTATCTCAAATATTTACTCGTATCTCAAAGCAAAAGTTTTGCTCAAAGGCTTGCTCGTATCTCGGAATACTCGTATGTCGGGACGCTCATATCTCAAGGTATTACTGTATAACATTTCCTCTAAATGTAGATGTTTTTGTTTTGCAAAACTTCAATTTTTATTTCATGATGACAATTTTTAGTAACATGTGGTCTGATTTTCAGACATAAATTTGTCCAGTTTTTATCAATTAAAAACATTTTTAAATTGTGGCTGCATCTTGAACTTGTACTGCGACAGACAACATGACCATAATGCCTATTGATAACACACAATATTTTTCAACCAATACAGATGTATTGAGATATTCTGTTTTTTTTTTACTACAGGGAGCTCAACTTCTTACCGCTGCTAAAGAGCTGTCTAAACTAAAGGTATTAACCATAAATACATGGGTAAAACGTATAATCCGTAGCCTAAGAAAATGGGTGTGGCTAATCCTTCTCTCTCATTATAGGGAGGGGTGGAGCAAAAGAGCTTGTCGCCAAGGCAGTGTGTGATCATGGAGGCAGCTCTGGACTCAATCAAGGTGTGACATGCCCGCTGAGTTAAACATGTTAATGTATTGACTGTCTGCTTAAAAACAGAACTGTCACAGCAAGTCAACATGTTGCACACCGAGGGTTTGGGTTCTTTTGGTGTGTCATGAAAGTGTGTGTGTGGGTAGGTGAAAGAAATGGAGTCTGAGAAAGCTGCTCGCCACAGGCATGACATTTCACACGTAGTAACTCGGGCAGACAAAACAAGTTACTTTCTATAGCACCTTTTTCGGTCAGAAATTCATGCTAATTTACTCTTTTCTCTCTCTCTCTCTTTCAAAATTGTTGCTGGGTAGCTGTTTTTCCATGCTGGTGGGAATGGTTTAAAAAAAGTGTACCTAGAGAAGAGCCCGGAGCTGTCGTCGCTGCGTTACGCTCTCTCCCTATATACACAGACCACAGATGCTCTTATCAAGACTTTTGTGTCAACACAACATGCTCAGGGTGAGATACATACACACGAGCACATGTTCAGTGACTGACTGTTATCAACCTTTGCACATGGCCACACAATCTGTGTGAGTTATTTGACATTTGCAGGACTTTTTCTCATATTTTTTAATTTCTTTTTTTCAGTTCAAAATGGAATGGGCATCAGGATCACCCCCAAAGAGAACGTTCGACCTGACCGAGGTGGGCCGAAAATTAACTTGACTCTTTGAAGGGCTATAAACATTGTCTCTCTTTCTATCTCTCTTTTTCTCCCGCCCACTCATGTGGATTTGCTGCTTAAGAAATCCGTGTTGAAAACGGTTGTTGCTTATTTAAAAAAAAGGGTTTGGAATATTATATATTTAATTATTAATAATTATATACTTGCTATTTTTATATTTAAAGAGAAAACGCATTTCTGTTTCAACAAATCCCCTGCTCATTACATGTTTATTTAATAAATACTTTGGCCTGTTTGATAATGCTTCACTTTCTAGGTTTTCCTATATAATTTTAAATAAAGCTTTCTATTGAAATCCAATCCATGTAATGATGAGCACTATGTTGAATGTACAGTCTTTGTGAAATGAAGCGGTTTGATTGACAGGTTCTGGGGTAGAGCGGCCGATAGGGGAGGCAGTATTTCAGTTGGATTTGTCTCCCCCAGCTGGAAACGCTGAGCAGAAAGTCTGTGTCAGAGGTGAAGCACCACAGCAAAGACGAGCTAAATTTAGCTACATTTTCCTATCTGTACATTAAAGTGTCTGGTGACAGGATGGTTTAATCGAATAAACTCTTTCTCTCTTTCTCCTTTAGTGATTGCTGTAAATGACATGAAATGGCAGACCTCAGGGATGTTTCGTCCATTTGTGGAGGTTAACCTGGTCGGCCCACAGCTCACAGAGAAGAAACGGAAATTCACAACCAAATCAAAAAACAACAGCTGGACTGCAAAGTACAATGAAGCGTTTCAATTGTGAGTGTAAATGTTACTCTGTTTGAATGTGGTGTTGCACGACTGCTGATTTCTCCTAGTTGGTCAAAATGATAACCGAGTTATCAAGTGTTTTATGAGTCCCATGTTTTCTACAATTATGTATCTTACATGTATCGTACAAACTAACAGCCTGAATTTTCTGTGTAACAGGCAAATTAACGCATTGTAAATTGACACGCAAGCTTAACATCTGATGTCGAACAATATGTGCATATATATATATATATATATTTATAAAATGAGTTTAAACCGTTAGCTCAGAGCAGGGGTAGGCAAGTTCAGTCCTGGACGGCCGCTGTCCTGCAGGGATTAGCTCCAACCCTAATCAAACACACATGAACCAGCTGATCAAGGGCTTCAGGGTTTCTAAGGCTACAAGCAGGTGAGTTCTGGTCTAGAGCTCTTATGCAGTGCTGGGTCGACGACTTGCAAGTTGTAGTCCGTTACTGATTACAAATTGCATGAAGAAAATTGTACTTAGTAACGTAACTAATCACTAATCTTAGATCATTAATTCAGTCTAGTTTTTGATTACTTTTGACCTTTTTTATCACTTAGATTTGAATGTGATTATATGCATCATATTTATATATAGAAAGAGATAAAATATGTTTAATTTTTTGTCATCATCAAAATGAAATGAATTAAGCATTAATTTATTCCAGGTTTTCCCAAACTGGGGGTTTTAAAAGAACTGCAGAAGGATTGTGAGTTGTTGATAAAGCTAATGATTGAATGATCATAAAAATGTAAAAATTAAAGTGAATAAATGTTAATAGTAGAGAGAAGAATTAGGAAGAATCAATAAATTATATAGGATATAATTTATTATATATAATTGTAAATAACGTTATATATAATTTACTACCATTTTGTGAATATGTAATCATGTAATCCATAAAAAGAGTAGCTGTAATCTGATTATCTGATAATACAAGTACTACATTTTAACGCATTATAAGTATCTAGAGTTACGTAATCAGATTACGTTTTCCAAGTAGCTAGTAAAGTAACACATTACTTTTACATTTACAGCAAAATATCTCAGTTACTTTTTCAAATAATTGACAAGTGGTTTTATGAACATGATGGTTATTGTAGATCTAGAGTAAATATTAACTTTTGTAATATCTCGCACAAAAAAACAGAACAGAATATATATATATATATATACTTTTTTTTTTTTATGAAAAAAAAAAATTCTGAGTAGGAGTTTTTTTTAAGAGAGTAACCTAATATTGTAAGGCATTACCTTCCCCAACACTGGTCACAGTCATGGCTCGCTGATTTGCGTAAAAAAAAATAAGCGCGTCGTATGGTTATGGCGCACTTCGAGTACTCGAGTAATGTCTTCTGACAGCGCCGACTTGTGGTTGAAGTAGTCGACTACCTGCACACTAGCCCTAGGGGTTTGAAACACCAGTATTTTCCATAAGAACAACATTAGTACAGTAATACCTTGAGATACGAGCATAATCAGTTCCAGGACAGAGTTCGTAACTCAAGTTACTCTTATCGCAAATCATTTTTTCCCATAAGAAATAACGGGGAAAAAAGAATCCGTTCCGGCCCTCTAGAAAACTCCCTTATTAGTGCTAATAACAATAGTGGAATTTTCCAATAGTGGAAAAAACATGTTTTTAATTGCTATAGAGACACACACACACAAAAAAAAATTGTATGTAAGGATTCTTATGATAAAATAATATGTGGTTTTAATTATGAGTTCTTACCGTCGAGACAGACGATACAGTAGCGGCATGTGCGGAGGAGGAAGAGGGAGGGATTACATAGATTACGTAGATAACGCAAACACAATATAGAAGTGTAGTGTTTCTTTTCATGTAGTGTATTGAATAAACTACACGCACAATAATGTATGCCTCAGAACCTCATATTTATTATTATTGAACACGCATAACTCGTGCTGCTCCCAGCTTAATACTTGTGAATCACTCGTTGCCCTGGTAACCACTGCTGTGAAGCCAAGGTGGCCCTCTAGTGGAGATATAGTATAAATGTATATAACACACCACAGGAAGACTCACAGGACATGCGTACTGAAGTCGATGAACACGTGAAGTAAAGGAGTGAGGCGGCGTGAGTGCTTGAACACCTAGCGTTGGCGTCTGTAAGCGTGCTCTGATCTCAAATCTTTAGTCTTAGTTCAAATTAAACATTTCCTCAAAGGCTTGCTTGTATCTCGGAATCTTCATATGTCGGGACTCTCGTATCTCAAGGCATCACTGTACTTCGCAGCAGTTAAACCTTTATTAATAAAAATAAAAAATATAAATAATAAATAATAATAAAATCATATTACTGAGAATGGTCCACTCATATGTGTATTTTTCTCCTCCTTTTATTTCAATCTCAGTGTGTTAGGTAAAGGCGTGAGTCTGGACTGCTATGAGATTCAAATAACAGTGAAGGATTACTGTTTTGGTCGCGCGGACCGGGTGGTCGGGATCGCAGTGCTGCAGCTGCGTGACGTAGCAGACCGGAAAAGCTGCGTGTGCTGGTGTCCACTGGGCCCGCGGATCAGCATAGATGAAACCGGGACCACCGCACTACGAATCCTCTCTCAACGCTCCACCGATGAGGTTGCCAAAGAGTTTGTGAAACTAAAATCTGAGACCAGACCTGTTGAAGAGGGGAGGTGAAGATGAAACAGAAGGTTGACCCTCTTCAATCAATCATAACAATGAAAGTGGACTGATTAAAACAGACTATGATCATTTGAGGCAAATGAAAGATTTCCTGACTGTTTCTGACGGACAAACAAGCCTTCACAAACCGATCACACAAGGACCCACACTGTTTATAAAAGCGTGCATGTTTATTCAAAGCCTTAAGAGTCACGTAATCGTTTGATTGGATTTTGGATCGTTTCACTCTTCATAATGGGTGACTAGTCATTAGAAAAGTGCTTGGTAATATCTGGGAATTTGATTTCTGGGAGTGTGATGTCAAAAATGGTAGTAGTCATCACTAAAATATTTTGTCAGCTAGAAATATCTACAAAAATGATCTAGCTATTCAAATGACTCAAGATCATGAAGTGTTTTTGGCAGGGGGGTGGGACAACCTGTCACTCCCATGAGATTGCAGCAATAGCAAATGACAAGGATCCGATCAAGTCTCCATGGACAAAAATCAAGTCCTGCTCTACATTTGTACTTGTATGAGAAGCAGTTTCACTGAGATATCATATGATGTCCTAATAGGGAAGAAAACATCACAACTTTTAAAATCATGCCGACTTTAATGATTGCTTTGCGATTATTTCAAGCACATTGTAATGAAAAATATCAATGGCATTACAAAAAATGTGCATGTGCAAGAAAACCGTTCTTTGTGGCCTTCTGAATGGGAGGAGTCTTATAGTGGGGGAAGTGGTCTAACAAGACTTACTAATATTGTCAATCTACGGATATGCACATTTAGATACGCACACATTTATTCACTCTATTTGTTCCTGAAATCTTATCTATAATACCTTCAATACGTTCGCCATCTTTGTCTAACTTGGAAGATGGTTCACTTGTGACCCGACCTCTCCAAATACTCCAAAGATCACGGTTATTTCGCTTAGGTTTTTTCACAGATGTCTCAAAACAGATAAATTCGCAAGTAAATAGACAAATATAGGCCAACCAGTAGTGCCAGCCAATGAGAAGGGATGTACTGTATGAAACTTTGTTTACCTTGTGCCAAGTAGTTTGTATGCTCTCTTTTTGTGAGGTGTAATGGAGTTACGTTTTGTTCTGTTTGTAATATTTGCACTACCGAACACAATCTGTAAAGAAGACTACCACATGTGCATGTATTTATTGTAAATTTCAGCTTTTGGTCATATGTTTTATGTTTTGTCAATATGTGGAAAGCTATTTATGTATTTTAAATGGATCACAGATTGAGTTGATATTCTGAATTAGTTTATAAATTATTTATGAATTAATGTGTTTGTGGTTTTCTCTAAGAAATGATGCTGCTAATAAGCGTTGATATTTTAGTTTGCATACATCAGTTTGCATACATCTGTGGTTGGAAGGCCTACACTCAAACCCTCTACCTCTCGGTTTAACTGACTCTTCCTTCTAAACCATTTCCTCTCTTCTGTTGTATTGCATGTCAGTTAAAGTTCCTCTAAAGGAATCCCATTCAGGTATGACAGGTCCAGGCTTGCCCAGCTTGTTGTTGAGATCCACCGGACCATTTGGTTCCCATGACCCGTGCAGTAGAAAGCAAATCATTTACTTGCAATTTGATGTAGGATGTAAAGCTGATGCAATAGGTTCATCAAATTCATCAGATTCAATAGGTGATGAATTAAATGAATTTTGAGGCATGTACTTTTTCGTATTTAAAGTGAATTTATTTCACTAACACATTTTGGGTAGGTTAGTCTTGTATAGGGTTGTATAACTTAACTTTGTTCTCTGTGGTTTTCCGGCAGATGAAGAATTTTAAATGGCAAGTATAATCAATATGGACAAACATGGATACTCTTATAAATGTTTACTGGAAATATGCTGAAAATTGGATCCATGGAGAAGTGTTTAATAACCGTAAATACTGTGTGTGTGTGTGTGTGTGTGTGTGTGTGCGTGTGTGCGTGTGTGTGTGTGTGTGTGTGTGTGTGTGTGTGTGTGTGTGTGTGTGTGTGTGTGTGTGTGTGTGTGGTCTTGGTAAACCCTGTGTTATGGAGACAAAATGTCCCCAGAAAGATGGCTATATCTTAAATTCTTGTCCTTATGGGGACTTTTCTGGTCCCTATGTGGAAAACCGCTTACGATTTTTAAAACTGCAAAAGTTTTCTGTGATGGATAGGTTTAAGCCGGGGAATGAAAATACAGTTTGTACATTATAAAAGCCAATGTCTTTGGAAGGTCCCCATAAAATATGGCAACCCGACTTCTGTGTGTGTGTGTGTGTGTGTGTGTGTGTGTGTGTGTGCACATTCTTGTATGCTCATGTGTGTTTGTAGTTTGAAATGGTATGATTAACTGTTTTTATTTTCTTGGATTTACGTCTTTTTAATCTGTTTTGCCTACAATGATTATTATAAAAATATGCATTTTTGTTACCTGACGAGTGCTGTATCAGGACTATTATAATGATTATTCTCTTACAAAATGGAAATGTGTCATCAGCCTAATATTGCTTTCTCTCTGAAAATGTGCTTGGCTTTAGTTTGAGGACAAATATGTTCACAGAAGTGAGCTGAATATGATAGAACCTCCATAATTGGAGGAACCTAAATGCATAAAGATAATAATACTATTTGAAAATATAAGTGTTTTTATTTTATTTAAATTGTATTTTTTTATAATTATTGCTGTTAAGAAGACAAGTTTTGTTTTTATTTTTTTACATAATTATTTTAAAAATGCAAAAAGTGTTCTGTTAGGCTTTGCGTGATTGTGAAGAGTGATTATTATTAGCTTTATATAAAAACAACAGGAGTCCTTGTGTAGATAGTTAAGTAAATGTGTATATGTGTGTATTTTCTATGTGTGTGGCCTTGTGGTCATAGTGAACATGCACAGTATTGCTGTTCTTTGTCAGTGCTTAGAAGAATGGAGGGGGGGAATGGGTTGCTTCCTTTTTTGGTGTGCAGGAAATCGATACTTTTCACGTAAGTAAGTGGGGGTGTGTGAGAGAAAGAGATTGAGAGATGTACAGAGATCTGAATAAAAGTGTGTTACACAGGAAAAAAGAGTAAATGTTACTTCAGATGAACTGTCACAAGTGTAGAGAAATAAAGAGTAACACCAAATAGAGCATTGCAAATTGCCACACCTCTTCCTTATTTATCTTGTGTGTGTGTGTGTTTGTGTGGTGGGGTCTCTTGTGTGTGTGCGTATGTGATAGAGAGAGTGTGTGTGAATGAGTCTAGGCTGGATGCCTGCACTCCCTGTTTCCCATCAACGCAAAGTGAGAGCAGATGGAGGACTGAAAAGGGAGAGAAAGGAGGAGGAGAAAGAGAAAATAAGAGGGCAAGACAAAGAGGAGGAGACTGTTTAGCTGACTTTGGTGATCTCTGGCTGGAGAAAGGAGTTCCTTGTTAGACTTACTACTCACACTGCGACGTCACCGTAGGATGTTTACGGTAAGAATCCTGAGGATAAAGGTTAGGGGCTCATGAAGAGGTCAAGGTCAGCAGAGGGGAACTCGGCAGACAGTGCTGGAAATCACAGGAAGTAAGATAGAGGCTGTGAGAGTGAGAGGAGTTTTTTTGCTCTCTTCGCCTCAGCAGTTTCAAAAGAGGGGTGGAAAGACCGAGAGGTTCACGATACACAGGCTGAAGGCGAGTTTTTGTTCAAGTTGCCTTGTGTACAAGTATGGGAGGTGTGAAAACTTTGACTGAAAAGCTGAGATGTTTGGAAATTTGCATTCTGTTAACTTTTCTACCCAACCAGCAGTGAAAAAACATACGGCATACAGAGTTAAACTCTCTTGAAATTACTTTTACAGCAGGTGAGAATTCTTTGCATCTTCACAACGAATACTTTCATTTTGATAATTTGACAGCTTTTTATTTAGGTATTTTTTGATCACGCATGATTAAATGTTTGAAATGGACTATAGCTTTTTAAATATCATAACCATTTTTATTGATTGTCTTCAATTTGGCAGGTATTGGAGTGTAATATACCTGAAAGTGGCTTTCCCCCCCCACTTTTGTAGTTTAGTCTGGGGGCTCTATGCAATTATTCATACTGTACATAAACATTTGCATAAATGATAGTTAGGGTTAGTAAAAAAAAAAAAAAAAATATATATATATTTAAGACTTTTGTACAGTACTGTGTACACACACACACACAACTATTTTATTTATATATATAGTCTTTATAGTCTTTAGTGTTAGTATTCATATTTAGTACATATTTGTATTTTCACCCCAAAAAAATGGTTTTCATGTTTTGTTTTTTAATATCTTGTTCTGTAGTGTGTCAGCAGGAAATATCAGTTTACACTTTAACTGTAATAATCCAGTGAGATTTTTGTATGTACAAGGAGACTGTTGTTCGACTCCTTGTGCATACAAAAATCTCAATACATGAAATGCCAAAAGGAAGGTTTGGAAATGTAAACTAATATTTCCTACTGACACACTACAACAAAAGATGCAAGTAACTGGCGTTTGAAAATACTAACGTGCCTAAGACTTTCACACGACCATTAGTTTATTAAACTGTTGCAAAGCATATATCATGCATTGCTGTACACACACAATACTATTCAAATGTTTAATCTAATGACCTGATAAAGATAGGAGATAGCTTATCCTGTTGATTGTTTGACTGTATCTGATTCATCTGTAATGAGATTTACTAGGTGTTGCACAACAAGTTGCTCACACTGCATTCACAGCAACGCTACATTATATTCTTTACCTTAATTTCTACATATCACCATGAAACTCATCCCTCATTTGATCTGCAGATTTGAATGAGATCTCGAATCCTATGGATGGATGAGGGAAGGTGTGCTATTACTTTTCTGCAATCAGACATTTTGGCCGTACAACCCTTTTGGTTCAAACTGGAACCTTTTTTAAAAATCTTTTTGAGAATAGGAGAACTTTTGCTGAATATTTAGTGGTGTTGATTACAAACTCTTATGATTTGTCTTGCACTGTAAGAGATTCTCACGTCTTGTTTAGTACAGTCTGAAGTGGTGCTGTGTAATGTTTATGATGGCTTTGTGTATATCTGTGACTGTCGCATGACCCCGAGTTCCTCTGGTGGCCCATATAATTTATTGTCAAATACAGCAGATAAATAATGCAGTGTCAACACACAGCAGTCTCCGTCTGTCTGTTCAGATATGATTGTACCTGTGACAGACTATTATTGTTAATGGATAAATAATTAAAAGGTCATTAGAATTGACATGTCTTTATCTGGTAAAATGAGAGGCCTCTCCTTCATTTGCTATACCTGAGCGCTATTGTAAGGATTGGTTGAATTATTCATCTGCTCGTGTATTATAGATTTTCCATTTAGTTGTGATTTCTCGCTTTATTGCCTCAACTAGACATTGTTTTATTAGTGCTTATTTAAGATTCTAAACTAATGCAAAAAAGGCTAATGTTGAAGTGTCAAAAACCTATTTTCTGTGCATCAGTTTTACTATGTACCACAACACAAGTGAGTAGATAAAAAAGTGTTTTAATCCCATGACGGGATTTCATAAAAAAACAATTAAAAAAAAACAATTAAACGAGAAGTAACAGAGTTCCTCAAAATCTATTGTACTATATAAGACTGAAGTTGCTAGCAAAGAAAACAAAAAATGAGCAATACACTACTACTATTATTATTAGTTATGCTTGGTTAACATCACTATCGCTACTAGAATTGCTTGTAGTTTGAGTTAGGCATTATAACTAACATGACTCTAGGCATTAAACTTTAGCATGTGACTTATCTCATATCTTTTGTGATCCCTCTAACCGTGCGACTTATAAAAAAGGTGTGTTATTGGTTTTCTTAGCCATCCGACTTTACATTACAGATGCAAAAAAGGAGTGACCTGAGCTTAATAGAGAGCAGAATAGCATGGAGACTATCAAGAATATTCAGAAAATGCCAGAATTTTTTTTTAATTTAATTTTTATTAACCTTGAATGAAATTAGACAAGTTAGACATAGGAAAAGCTGACACTTCTATAGCCCCAGTCATTTATCTCAAGTGAGATGCCATGACGTTGCTTTTTAGTTCTCGGCTGCCCATCTTATGGCTCTTCCCATGATGCCCGTCTCTGGCTGACTCAGTCAGCATGTTTCCTACACACCCCGAGTGTAGCGAGGAAATGATGTAATCCCTTTGCAACAGGGGCACACTTCACATTTTGTGTCCTGCAATTCCCTACACAGACTTTTAGTAGAGGGTCTGGGTTTCGTAGAGATGATGGTTCGGTTCTCGAGAGGTTGCTTTACCGTCCCAGTGCATTAGTGCAGGTGGGGTGCTTGTGTTTATTGGGTTGAAACTTTACTAGCCCTTTAATATGTAAACTACAGGGAGTCGTCTCTCCTCTTTACCTCTATTGACATGATGCATAGTTATGGAGAAGTGGTCCCATCGGACTTCCTGCAGCTCTGCGGTGGAGTTTTGTATGGTTTACATGTCCGAGGGACACTTTGGTAAACACAGATTACATTTAATAAATAAAGAAAAAAGACTACGCTTAAAAAAGAATCATCTGGTGAAACAACTAAATATTTGTAATTGGGAAACTTTAGGTTTATTTAGATGAAGCTTTCAGAGGGCATCAGTAGTGTTGGAGAGTAACCCGTAATCTATGCCGCAAACTTTACATAGGCTGTTTTCAAAATCCAGTGACAAGCTACGTTCTCCATATTAAACTAAGCTATTTTTGTCACATTTTTCATCCAAACAAATTAATCAAACATTCTTCTAGAATGTTTCTCTCTCTTATATATACTGTAGTATTCGAGTGTCTGATTTGGAATCAGGTGAATTAGTTCATTTTGGTGGTTAAAATAAGTCATATTTTATATTTTTACTTTAATATAATACAAATATGAATTAAAGCTAGTACCTGCACAGTCTATTTGTTTGAAGTGGAATATTTCACTTGTGTTTTTTTATTTTTTCACTAAGTTCAATTATTTTGCCATGTTTTCTGGTTTTATTTATCTGTAGTTGGTATAAATGTATCCATTCAAGTTTGATGCTGTCACTCTAAGAGATTAATTCATTCATTAAAAAGCAGCAGTGATTAAATTATGATGTCAAATGAGGTTTAATGAAAAATGTTGCCTTTTTTAATAGCTTTAATGTTGTTGCAAACTACTATTTTAAAGGTACTGTTGTTGCTCTACTTACTACTTGTCAAACTCCACTTTCAAATAAACTTCCCCAGCGCTAGCCTGGAGTCACTAGACAATTACTGCATTTCTGAGGAATCCTGCTTGCATGTCACTGCGTGTTTCATGCGGTCCTGAAATGCATGTTGCAAACGACAGAAGACAAGTTTTGCAATCAACACTCTTATCCATTGGTGAGGTAGAATACGGATTACAGTTTAGTTGTGTTATATAGGGATACTTTTGTTGATGTTAGTATTCAGGGTTTCTGTTTTGTTGCATGCTTTTAGTTGCTTTTATTTTTTATCTTTCCCACAGTGTGTGCAGACTACATTGTATTCACTTGTTTTTCATTAGCACTTCCTTCTATTGTATGACCTGTCAGTGGTTAATCACAATGTTGCAATGTTTTTTTTGACCCCATTCCCTCGCGGTTTACCAGATCGAGTTGGAGGCGCACCGTTTCTGTTTGTGCATGAAGAGTCTAAACTGTTACCCTGCCTTGATTTATAGCTTATATGTATAAGCACACACTATAACATTTCCTTTTTCTTCGGTGGGATTCCATAGAAGCCCTTGATATATGCACTGCCCTACTTTCAAAACCACCAAAGTGGTTTCAGTGTCTGTATTTTCACACCTAGTTTTAAAACCAACGTTTGACACTATAACCCTTTTTTAAATAGTATAGTAAATTATTTTACTATTCTATTTTACTTTACTTTATGTTCCAACTTCACCGTGTAATGACATATTTACAGTCATTGGTTTTAAAAATAGCAGTCAGGGCACTAAAGATTATTTGAAGTGGTGTGGAGTCATAATGACCAGTCCATGCGCAGGCATGTGAGGTATTCTGAGACACTGTATCAAGCTTATCAGAAATCAGGATCTTCCTATTTTTGTCCCTGTAAATTTCTATCATATTGACTCAGATATTACTCACACCCATTCGTTTTATAATAACATCACACAGGAAAGGGAAAGGTGGAAAACAAGATGACATACAATAGCCTCTTTGAAAACTTACACAGATAAGACAGCCACTTGACTTCTAGGCTCTAGATGGTGTTTGTAAAAATGCCAGTCATTGTTTTTCCCTCCAAAGAGAGGAAAGTCAAAGTATTGCATGAGGATTTCCTAGGTGCTACTTTTGAAAATGGGGCAGTTGATGTTTGACGTGAGCATCAACTTTTATTTATTTATTTACTTTGGTCAGCAATAAGAATTTGGGTTAGAAATAATATGAATATGGTCACCAGTTTAATCACACTTTTAATCCCAACCCAATGGAAGCTGAATTGGAATTTGGATTTGATTTGAAATGACAGACTTTGTCAAGTCATTATTATTAGTTTATCCTATATTTTCAATGCATTTTAATCTGCATCCTGTTTGCTAATTTAATTCAATTCCAAAAATGTAACTGGAATTTAGAAGGCAAGTGTGGGCTTGTTGGAAAGGGGGTCAGTTCTTGCCTCTCTCTTTCTGTGGTTTTGATTAATATATAAATATAGTGTATACGGTGTGTTTATGTGTGTATATATATTTATACACACCTTATTTTGCTAAGCAGGTCTTGCACACATAACATTTGTGTCATTTTATTTATTAAGATGGTAATATAAGTACATTTTGTATTTTAGTTTTCTCATTGATTGCTTTTTTTATTGTGCTGTGAGGTTACAGCCTAACCCTTTTGTGGTGGCAGTGGGTCAGGTGTTCCTGCAGCATACGTTTGCAGATATGCACTTGTGTGTGTGGTTTCTATGTGTGCACATTGTGGCCTGTGCCTTGTCTTTTTTTGTTTATGTGATTTGATTGGACTCACGTCAATGTTTTTCCAACCACTTGCACTGTTTTTTATTCATTGACCCATTTTAGTTCTCTCCTATTCTGCCCCTTTTCCTGTAAGTTATTCCCTGCATTTTATGCGGTCGTGATAAATTAACTTTACAAAGTTTGCACATTTGGTTTGGATGTTGTTACTGTCTCAGTACATGCTGTAATAGTTTTTTTTTAATGGGCTCAGTCATTGGGAAAAAGTGTTGTGAGGTATTTATTACTAATTTACAGTGTATGTTGATCATACAGTTTACAATGGAATGCAGAGTCAAAAATATGATGATAAAACAGTTCTGAGATTTTTATATTATTGTTATGAATACAAGCTTTGCACCTACCCTCTCCCATACATTTCCCATGATGCTGTTCATTGGACTGATTACTGTACCAGCTGCGAACAATTACATGAACTATAAAAGACTCACACACACAAACTGTCAACGCGAAGTCTTGAGTTCCTGTGGTGATCATTTCTGAGCATTTATATCCCTGTCTGTTTTCCTGTTACCGATTTTGCTGTTACCCGTTTTTGATTCTGATCTGCCTTCCCCGACCTTTGCCTGGATTATCACTCATGATTGTTATCTGCCTCTCTTGACTTCCCCGCCTGGATTATCGTTTATGTATGCTCTCTGCCTGTCCTGACTATCTGCCTGTACGACCACCCTCATTAAAGATCTCTATTGGAGATAGATACGCTATTGGATCTCTGCCTGTGAGTCCCCTCCGTTACAATTATATATATATATATATATATATATATATATATATATATATATATATATATATATATATATATAACAAAATGAATATATATTCCGTTTCCTTTTTTCCATACAATGAAAGAATACAATGATATGGGGCAGTCATACTTTAAAACGGACAAAATCATAAAAAAATCAAAAAAAAAATCATAAAAGTGCTATAGAAGTACTCCATACAATGTTTTATATTCCAAATCATGTGATACATGTGGCTTTGTTTGAAGAAAAATAGTTTTACTCTGAAATGTTTCCTTTCTGCCATAGCTCTCAAATAATTCTCATATGGACTACATTTTTTCTTACCGTCTGCTATCATTGATGGAAAAGAGCAGCACTGACTTTTATTCAACTAAATGTCTCCTTTTATGTTCCAAGAATACAGTAATGCAGGTATAAAATGACAGATTTCACACATTTGGATAAGCTATCCCTTAAAGTCTTCAAATGAAACTTGAAAGGGACATGTACTGATTTGTAACCCCTTAAATATTTATGTTTGGGTTTCATAATGACTAGTTTTTTCCAAGTCATGTGGACAGCATCACCAAGCTGCGGCTGCAGTGGAAAAACAGCTCTTCCAAACGATCTCTAGCATGTGTGCTGTACGTTTAAAACACACATTCTCAAACAAACTCTGGAATTCAAGTGCCGTTTCCTCAAATTGGAGTGTGTGTGTTTGTGTACGTGCTGCGCAGTGTGTAAGCTTGCATGTACCACACTGTTAAAAAGTTTGGGGTCAGTAAGATGTTTTTATAGTTTTATTTTTAAAAATGTATGTTCACCTAGGCTGCCTTTATTTTTGATGCAGTATAGATGGTAACATTGTGAAATATTGCTAAAATTTAAAACAACTGTTTTCTATTTTATAGCTTTATTCATTGAAATTTCAAAGTCAGAATGTCTTGGTGCTTTTATAATATTCAACAAAAAGTGACCATAATTAAGCAGTTCACACACTCTTTCTCAGACATGCGTTTTGTTCTCTTTTCAGAGAAGTCATGATTAATCCTTGAAAAAGAAGAAAGGAAGCCATGTCATTCTTTGGCTTAGACTGTACGCGGAAGAAAGAGAGAGGTACTTATATGGCACACAGCTTTGACATCATGCTTTTTGCATCAATCGAAAGCGAAGTGTCATTTTTGTGATGTTAAAATTCTTCTATCCTGGCAAAGCATGCAGAGATAATCATCGGTTTATTCCTAATAAATCTGTAAACACTGTGGTGCTATCAAAACTCTTTCTGCTTCATCCAGTGGTGTTGGACTATCTGTTTGTCCTACCAATGACTGACAGAATAGGGCTGCAAATGACACGCTTTTTCTTCAAACTTGCCTAACCTAACCAAATTAACCTAATCTAAAGAAATGTAAAAAAGTTCTCCTGTTTTCTGTAGTCATAGTTTCAAATCAGAAAGTGCAGTGTGTCTCTATATTTTGTTTCTAGAGGTGGAGAGGAAAATCAGAGCTAACGACAGAGAATATAACTCTTCCTTCAAATATGCTGTGAGTATAAAAAAAATCAATCTAATTCAAACCTGCAAAAATAAGGTTAGAATGTGTCATGATAACAGAACCATCAGTTTCCTGTTAAAAGACTGCAGTTACTTTCGATTCCCTCTGTAAACTCCCACTGTCCCACCCATGTTATTTGTCACCGTGTCACATTATGTAAAATCTTACTTGCTATCTTATTTGGAAATTATTTAAATTACATTATCTTTAGACACATGTAAGATAATGAGTGCGCAACACTATTGAACCATCTTTCATCTGTATCTTTTCTTCCTGAAGACCAATTACATCAAGACTTCAAAATACAACCCCTTCACTTTTTTGCCTCTCAACTTGTTTGAGCAGTTCCAGAGGATCGCCAATGCCTACTTCCTCTTCCTCCTCATCCTACAGGTGCGTCATACATCCTAGAGTTTACTGAATGAAGTTCTGGATGTTCATAGTATTCTTTCATTAGTTCATTAATCTATTCCTTCATTCATAACTTAAGTTAATAAAATGTCTGTCAATATTTAGAGTCCAAAGTAGTTAACGTAGTTGCAAAGTTAGTAGAATGTCTAAAATGGGCTATCAAAATAGTGTTACTGAATTTGGATTCTTTGAGGGTTTTTCCTCAATTTTGTAGTGTAGTCATGCATATTGCAAAGAATGTGAATAAAACATGACCCTGACTTCCCGTATTAAGTCTACGCCCCACATGCTCTAAATTACAAAATACTTGCTTAATAATGATTGCCTCGTGACCCTGTAACTACATTAAGTCCGTCTTTATTAGCCTAGACCTTAAGGAAAGTCAGTTGTTTTGGCAGCCGTTTCCTGTTTACGCAAGAACTGCTACCATATACAGTAATAAATTGAGGAACGATAGAAATCTATGAAACTGTTTCTACTCCAGATGTTTTTAGTACAGAGAACCTGACTATCATCAATATAGTCAGATACAATGTGATGCAATTTCTTCCCCATTCATATTTTTACTAGTGCACCCTGTCTGCCTCACTATGCATACCAGTATGTTACTGGCATAAATATCACATTCCAACGTTCAAAGCACATTTTAACGTGTGTGTATGTTTGTGTGTTGTATTGTAGGTTATTCCTGCTATTTCCTCTCTGTCTTGGTTCACCACTGTCGTCCCTCTAGTGTTAGTATTATCAGTGACTGCAGCCAAAGATGCCATTGATGATATTGTAAGTACACACATGTGACTATGCAACACACTGAGGATCTATTCATTCGTCCTTCATATTTCTTCCATTTTAACCCCTCCTGACGGGAACTAGCAAGATCTGACTGTGATTTGACTGTATATGCCAAAGGCGGATTATTAAAGATTATTGCTCTGTATTCCAGAAGCCCTTGATTCTATTTTTTTTTTTTTTTTTGCTGTGATTAAAACGTCACAGCCTGCATGAAATAGCTACATTTCACATTTTTACATTTTAGATTGATGCATTTGGCAGATGCTTTTATCCAAAGCGACTAGCATTGCATTCAAGGAACACATTGAATCAGTTCTTGCTTTCCCTAGGATCGAACCCATGACCTTGGTGTTGTAAACACCAATGCTCTACTGATTGAGCTACATGATAAAGTCTATGTGTCTCATGTAAAGAATGAATGCAACATTTAAAAATAAAAAAATATATATTATGCCACATAGTGCTGGTTGAAATCTCATTGAAATCTCACTCTTCATAACTATCACAATGTAAGGAGTATAAGTTATTTAAATATTGTCCATTTATTCATCCATTTTTCTGTCCCTCTGTAATCCAGAGAACCCCCAAACCCCCTCCTAGATCACAAATTGAGCTAGCTCTGTTTTTCCTGTGGTCTGTTTGGAAATAAATGACATTTAGTTAATGAAAATGACAGCTTTTACTACAATACTCAGTACACATCTAATTTAAATGCCCTTTACTTTGGCACACAGGCGTATTTAATACATCACAAACTTTCCTCCAAACAGCAGAAACTTGCAAAGCAAAAGGTTACAGCTCTGAATTTGTCAGTGGTGGACTGGAAAATCTGATCCAGTGAACAGGAGCCACCTCAGGCACAGCAGGAATACAATAGTGCTTATGTTCCTGCTGAGGGGAGTGGAGGGGAATTAGGAATTGCTCCTCCCCACTCCGCTTTCTCTCCGTTTTCATAAAAACAGTTTCTGGACGCAGCAGATCTTTGCATTTAAAGACATTTCATCTCTGTCTTCAAATGCATTTATGCCATTAGGGCTTCTGTTATCGTTTTCTTTTTGCTTTCATATGGTTTCAGCCTTCAGTCTTTTTTCTCTTTGTATTTCTTTGCAGAATCGCCATAGAAGTGACAGGCAGGTGAATAACCGTAAGGTCAATGTGCTTATCAATGGAAAGTGAGTGGCTGTGATATTTATGTTTCAGTCTCATTACCTGCACACCTTTTTACTCAGTTTTGTTCACTTTCTAGAGCAAAAAAATAAATAAAATGGTCATTTAATAATAAGATGATTAACTCTTTCAACATAAAAGCAGGACTTCTATGCTTACAGCCGTTCTACTGAGTGGCCTTTTCTTTTTTTAAATAAATGGTGCATATTTGTCATGCAATCTCAGATTTAATCTGGAATTTGAATTTTGAACCATCTACAAATCAAACAAATCAATCACAACAGGACGCAGCTGTAGACACATAGAAATGTTCTTCCTGTTGTTCTGACCTGTTCATGTATCTTGATCATACACACAATGAACAGCTACTAGAATAATGCCTTATATTCTATGTTGTCAGAAATCTGTTGTCACCAGATTTCTGGTGGTCCCTCATCAAATGTCAATCAAGCTCCGCAAGAATGTGCATTCATAATTTATGATGAGTGAAACAGAAACGAATGATGCACACACCCATAGTGTTGCAACTTGTTGTAATCAGAAAGATGTGTTTCATATGCTAGACATCATGCTTTTTTCCCTCTTTCTCTCTCAAAATAGATTGATAAGCGAGAGATGGATGAATGTGCAAGTGGGAGACATCATAAAGTTGGAGAACAACCAGTTTGTCACAGTAATGCATTTAAAGATTGACCTTTATATTACATTTACATGTCATGTAACTTTTAAATCTAAACTGTAAATATTCACGTAAAGATACAGGATCAGATGTTAATGAATGCTCAATTAAAATCACCTTATCTCTCTGTATCTTCCTCTCAGGCAGATTTGCTCCTGTTGTCTAGCAGCGAACCGCTCAACTTGATCTACATTGAGACTGCAGAGTTGGATGGGTGAGCACAAGAAACAGAACAGAGGGATTGTTGTTGTGCTTTTCCTATTTAACGCTGTATTAAATACATTTGTGTTTTTGTGTTAAGCTGAGATTACTTGAGAAATGAGAAATACAATGTGATAGAGTTGAAGTACTAGACGCCGCCTTTGTCATTTTTCCACACAGAGAAACCAACCTGAAGGTTAAACAGGCTCTGACTGTAACCGGAGACATGGGGGACAATTTAGAGGCTTTGGCTGCTTTCAATGGTGAGGAAGAAAAAGAGAGAGAGAAAATCAGAATTGTTTGCTCAAGTTAATGTCATTTTTTAGTGCCACTTTAAAATCTAAACACAGACTATTTAATGCTGCTTAGTGGTGGCATAAATTAATTTACCAATAACAAATGTATGTTTTCTTACGAGGTGCTGAGGAGGGTCAGAGCAGGCATGGTTTAATATTGGCTGTGTAAAGATGCCTTAATGTTTAAAGTTTAAATTATGTCCTAAGAAAATGGTGATAAACATACATTGAAGATGTATGTGTGATTTCTGTGAGATTTAGTCATTTTTTTGTAGTTTCTCCATGATCATACTCTTTCCAAAAGGACAGCCAAAGGGGGTGAAGCATTTCTGAAATCTCATATATGTGTGTAGATGTATATATGTGTGTGTATATACACACAGTCATGACCAAAGTTGTTGGCACCCCTGCAATTTTTCCAGAAAATCAAGTATTGCTCACAGAAAAGTATTGCATTAACAATACTTTGTTTTCCTATACAGGTTTATTCCCTTTGTGTGTATTAGAAGAAACATAAAAGGAGAAGGAAAAAATGCTAATTTGACATAATTTCACGCAAAACTCATACACAAATATATATATATATATATATATATATATATATATATTTATTTGTGTATGAGTTTTGCGTGAAATTATGTCAAATTAGCATTTTTTTTTATATATATATATATATATATATATATATATATACACACACACACACACACACACACAAATAGATGCCTCATTAGCAGATTTTCCAATGGGCTGCTATACATAAGCTGTCCACCATATTGGAATGGTGAAAGCCAGTCCGTCAGCACTTGAGTGAGTTGACTGTGCGTCTCCAACCATAGTTAGACATATTTGAATATCAGTGGTATACGGTGGTGTTTTAAAATTGAGGAGACAAATACAATTCTATTTTGTATTTTTACACTGTTCTTTTTTTATAAGTATAAATTTAATCAAGTTAGTGTTTTTACACATCTTTAATTTTGAATTAATGTTCTTTTTAATATTCAACTTTTACATTTTAACATTTGACTTAGCATAAAGCGATGGCATCTAAGTGGCTTAGTTGTTTACTTTTTAAATAGTCTTTCCATTAATGCTATCATATCTTCATTTAGGCTGTTTCAAGAATAAACATGAAACCAATCATATCCAGTCATCACCAATCACATTTCCTCGCATTGCCTCCTCTCGCATGACTTTTCCCCAATAATTCTCAATTACCCCCACTGAACCCAGCAAATGCTTTAGGGGTCTGTTAAAAGTCAATGAGCTCAGGGGAGGCAAGGGTTGGACAGTGTTACTTACTAAAAACGCTTTTAACACTTTTTTTTTAAATATTTGAATATCTATGCATTAAGTAGATATTTTGCTAAACTAACATAATACAACAAGACAAATTTGTCAACTAACTCGACATTAAAAAGTTACCATGGTATAAAAATCTGTCATATTGAGTAAAACACCCACAATTCTCACCATTTCCTTGGAAATTGAACTCTTGGCGGTTTCACAACTAGAAGCTGTGCAATGTTGTGGTGTTTTGATTCTTACTGTGAGTGGCAACATGCTGACTGTTTCAAGATGTTGGGCACTCCTTCGTGTCGGGAACGAATGTGGCATCTGTGTATACATATCGAAAATTTAATTAGTATCCGTATGTATATACATACACATAATCTAACCAGTCAGATCTGTACATGGCATGTAAACAGTCACTGACTCCACCTTGTCTGATTATTTTATGAACATGTATCTAGTGAGTCCTTATTTTGAGTTTGTTAGCTGATAAATATCAATTTTCTTTTTCTCGATAACATGATGAAATAATTGTCTTGCTTCTCAGTTATTTCTCCTGAGCAAAACACCACTAATCTCACACATTCTCTCGAGCTTCAAAAGAGGTCTTGATGTTCTCGTTGCATGCTCAGAATTGTGCAACCACAAGCCAAAGTGTGTAACATTTTTCCAAGACCACTTTACCTGAGCTATGCCATTCATGAAAAGTTACATACCCAAGAACTTTTCAATTCGAACAACTTCTAGGTCTCTGAAGAATAACGTTTTCCTCTGGTCTTCTGTGTGCTTTCTTCAGGGGAGGTGTGCTGTGAGCCTCCTAACAACCGTCTGGATCGATTTACAGGCACACTGATGTTCGGCTCACAGAAATACTCTCTGGACAATGAGCGAGTCTTGCTCAGAGGCTGCACTCTTAGAAACACAGACTGGTGCTTTGGCCTGGTGCTGTTTGCAGGTGATTATTTCTGATAGAAGTGTGGTCTGTGTTCTGGAGCTGTCTGCTGTCTCAGTTCAACTCTTCTTTATTACTACAGAGAATGTGTGATGTATGTTTTTCAGGGTGTAAAATGGTTTGCCAGTCCATAGACTAAACAGACTAGACAAAAACCAACCCTTAAATAAATAATCATACTGCATTTATGATTGGATTCATTATAATAGGTTGCACTCCTAAAGGAAAATTGCTGTGGTTCATATACACATGTGGTTATTTCTTCAGGCCCAGAGACTAAGTTGATGCAAAACTGTGGGAAAAGTACCTTTAAGAGGACAAGCATTGATCGACTCATGAATGTGCTGGTGCTCTTTGTAAGTTGAATGCTTAATCTGCAGCTCTCTTTTATGTGAAGATTTATTTCTGTTATTTTTTTATTGATATATTATGCATGCTACATTGGGATTTCATGTTACAAAAGTGTTCTATCTCAAATAAAAGCTGCTATTTTTTAGCTTTCTATTCATCAAACAATCCTGTAGTTTGTGGAAACATGTCACTGTTTCCACAAAAATATAATAATAATAATTATGTTTAAGCACCAATCCAGAATATTGGAATAATTTCTGAAGGATCTAGAGCAATGGCTAGTGAAAATGTAGCTTTGCCATCAGTGGAAGAAACTGTATTTTTAAAAATGTAATAAATTAATAATAATAAAATGTAATGTAATGTAATTTTAAAAAATTGTGTATATAGACAAATGAAATGAACTAAACAAAGATAGAATGAATAAATAAATGAAAAAATAGTTTAAAGTCTATATTTGCTCATAAAATATAGCAAGGTTAGTGACGGGTTAATCTGTGTTTTCTTTGTAGATTTTTGGGCTTCTGGCTCTGATGTGTATAATCCTGGCTGTCGGAAATGGGATTTGGGAAAACCAGGCAGGGTCAAAGTTCAACGCCTTTCTTCCACGGGAAGAGAACATAGCTTTTTCAGCGTTCCTGACTTTCTGGTCCTACATTATAATCCTCAACACTGTTGTGCCCATCTCACTTTATGTTAGGTAGTGTGTGTTCATGTATACTCGTTTCGTAACATTAATTCAAACTTCTAGACTGTATTAAAAGTCTGAGACCACATTGAAATCGTTTATTTTTTGAGTTTTTTTTACATGTAATATCTGGAGATAAGCAAAGTTTGTGACTTGGGTTTGGACTGTAGTACTTGTAAAATGAAGAAATATTCTACACTTTTCTAGGTCTTTTTTGCTCTTTTGGCTCTAGCGCTCTGTCATTTTCATTCTCTGCGTCTGTGTTGCAGTATGGAGGTGATCCGGTTAGGAAACAGTTACTATATCAACTGGGACAGGAACATGTATCATGCTCGAACTGACACGCCAGCTGAGGCTCGAACCACAACACTCAACGAAGAGCTCGGTCAGATCAAATACATCTTCTCAGACAAAACAGGCACGCTCACCCAGAACATCATGACCTTCAACAAATGCTCCATCAACGGGAAATCTTATGGTCAGGACCAAAGTATACATGCATCAGTTGTTTATTCTATTTATAGGCCTATATTATCTCAAAAGATTGCCGATGCAGGCATCCTGAGACATAAAACTCCCCTGTTGTGATCAAACAGTCAGATACTGTTTGAACTTCAAAATGTGTTTTCTCTGCCCTACAGGAGACATTATTGATAGCCATAGTGGACAGAGGCTGGAGATCACAGAGGTGAGAAGCAAAGTCTCAAACAAACACAAGGGTTTTTTAACAAGTTTGCTGGGTTAATGAGTTTGAGTTTTATAATAGGAAATTACACCAGTGGATTTTTCCTTTAACCGGCTTGCAGACCCAAAGTTCCTCTTCTATGATCACAGTCTGGTAGAGGCTGTGAAGCTGGAGCTTCCAGATGTTCATGCTTTCTTCCGATTACTCGCTCTCTGTCACACTGCTATGGCAGAAGAGAAAAAAGAGGGTGAGTGATTGCATATAACATGCCTTTCCTTTCAACGTACTGTATGTGTGCATTAAAACATGCTTGGTGTTTTCTCCCTCCTGTAGGTGATCTGGTGTACCAGGCCCAGTCTCCTGATGAGGGCGCTCTGGTCACAGCCGCTCGTAATTTCGGCTTTGTGTTCCGCTCGCGCACCCCTGAGACAGTGACCATAGAGGAGATGGGGATTCAAAGGAGCTATGAGCTGCTAGCCATCCTTGACTTTAATAACGTTCGAAAAAGGATGTCTGTGATTGGTACGCTCACTGGCATTGGCTGGCACCAATGAAGTGATTTAAGAACATTCCTTTCTCATAGGGTTTGTGCTTTTCTTTCAGTTCGTAATCCAGAGGGCAAACTCTCCCTGTACTGTAAAGGAGCAGACACCATCATATATGAGAGACTTCATCCTTCCTGTAGCAAACTGATGGAGGTCACCACAGAACACCTCAATGTGAGTCAACACCAGAGGGCACTAGTAAGAATACATAAAGATTACAAAAACAAATATTTACTTTTCTCATGGTCTCTTACACACTTTAGACAATTTAGCTCTGTTCCAAAACCTTGTATGCTGCCTTATACTCAAAAAGAACCACAAAGCTCTGCAGATTTCCTCACAATCGCAATGCCCGTCATTCACAGGTTACATATAGTAGTATACATCTTGACCATTAACTATATATCTGATGGTGAGTCTTTTTCTCTCTGACTCGGCAGGAGTTTGCAGGCGAGGGGTTGAGGACTCTTGTTCTAGCATATAGGGATTTGGATGAGGAATATTTTTCAGAGTGGAAACAGCGCCACCATGAGTCCAGTGTGGAGCTGGATGACCGGGAAGAAAAACTAGACAAACTATATGAGGAGATAGAGAAAGACATGATGGTATACTATACTAAATATATCCAGCACCATGCTTTTGTATATATATCAAAATATCAAATGACTACTTTAACATGCAAGATATAAAATTATGTGATGGAAAAAGCTAATATTAAAACTTAAAACATTTACATTCA
Organism: Rhodeus uyekii; assembly: GCA_037043235.1. Taxonomy (NCBI): domain Eukaryota; kingdom Metazoa; phylum Chordata; class Actinopteri; order Cypriniformes; family Acheilognathidae; genus Rhodeus; species Rhodeus uyekii. The sequence continues at coordinate 560,228 of JAWRVZ010000113.1, forward strand.
TGCATTTGGCAGACGCTTTTATCCAAAGTGACTTACATTGCATTCAAGAAACACATTGACATTCTAATCAGTTCTTGCTTTCCCTGGGAATCGATCCCAGGACCTTGATGTTGCAAGCACCACGCTCTTCTGTTTGAGCTACAGGAAAGCCTATATGAAAATATGCGAAACAAGAACCTTTTTTTCTTTCTTTTTGCCCCAATAAAAACATTTAAAAAAATTCTTAGATTATTTTGGTAATATTTTATCTTTAATCATATAAATTGCATCAAATGTAAATATTATGTCAGTCATTTGCCTGTAGCTCTTGTGCTTTCGGTCTGTGACTCCATTTGTAGGCAGCGCACATAATATTCATAATATTTAGCGGTTTGGTTTTGTTTAATAGAAGATTTTTTCCCACTAGCACAATTAAAGGTTATAGTTTGATGCACTGTTTGTTTCATCCTGAATCGTTTTTGTAGAATGTGAGGTCATCTCTTCTTCATCATGTCCTTTTTGTGTAGTTAATTGGGGCCACAGCCATAGAGGATAAACTTCAGGATGGAGTTGCTCAGACCATTGAACAGCTGGCCAAAGCAGAAATCAAAATCTGGGTGCTCACCGGAGACAAGCAAGGTGCTTTATTATTTAATTCTAAAATTCTGCCATTTCTCTGCTATTTGTGACCCCTTTTCATAACCCCAGTGTCATTTGGAAAACTAATTCACTGCAGTATACCCAAGACTTATGAAGTCATCAAGAAACACAATCTCATCCCAAAAACTATTTTAGATGTAAACTCCAACTTCTATCTTTTGCATTATGTAAGTGCAATGATTCAATGGTGTAGGCTAATATAATAAGTCAGTGCTTGTGGCATTTATCATCATTATTTAATGTAATGATTACCCACCGTGTGTGTGTGTGTGTGTGTGTGTTCTTGTGTTTGGCAGGATTGTTAATTAAGTTCCTTTAATGATAAATTACCAAAGTCCTTTCTGAAAACTTTAATAAAACCGTTTCTTGTACTGTCTGTCCTTCTCAAACAGAGACCGCTGAGAACATCGGCTACTCATGTAACCTGCTGAGGGAGGAGATGAACGACGTGTTTATTGTTGCAGCTAACTCACCCGAGGAGGTCAGACAGCAGCTGAGGTAATACACCTCACGCAGATGACGTCATATGAATCATCTATTGAAATGCATGGGCGAAGGCAGCGTTCCTTATTTGGGTGGAATTTTTCCTTTTGGATGATTATTTTTGTTTTTAGACATTGTTGTGTGTTTCGACTTAATTTCTGTGTTCTTATATATTTTTTTTATATTGTCTCTCTTTTGAAAAGGGATGCCCGAATAAAGATGTGTCCTGATACTGAGCAAGATAAATTTCTTATTCCTGAGATTATCCTGGGTAATACTCCTGAAGTGGTTCAGGATGAAAATGTAAACGGAGAATATGGACTGGTGATAAATGGACACAGTCTGGTGAGAAAGACGGTCTCTTTCCCACCTCTATATCTTCTTCTGTCTCATGTCCTCATGTGACGCTGCAATAATTAAATATGTTAAATAATAGAATTATACTTTAATTTAATCTCACTTTATTAGCCAATGTCTTTGCTGCTGACCTTTAATGATCCAATTCAACCATACCAAAAAGCAAGAATGACTTTAGTTAACACATTTGTGTTTAAAAATATATATATTTCTATTTTTTGCTGCACTTTCTACAGTACAGGTGTGAATTAGCATTTTCTTCAGCTTATTCATTTCACTTTTGGTGGGAAAGGGCCTGTATGTTTGCCAAAAATATACGTACAGTAATATCTTGAGATACGAGCAAAATCCATTCCAGGACCAAGCTCGTAACTGGAGTTGCTGGTATCTCAAATAATTTTTTTCATAAGAAATAACAGGAAAAAAATGTATCCGTTCTGGCCCTCTAAAAAAACTCCCTTATTAGTGCTAAGAACAATAGAAAAAATTTGTTCTTAATTGCTATAGAGACACACACAGAAAATTATAGTATGTAAGGATTCCTGTTATATACAATAAAATGTGGTTTTAATTATGAGTTCTTACCTTCGAGACAGACGATACAGTAGCAGCATGTGTGGAGGAGGAGGAGGAGGAGGAGGAGGGAGGGATTACGTAAATTACGTAGAATACGCAAAACACAATACGGAAGTGTAATGTTTCTTCCTGTATAGTGTATTGGATAGACTACACGCACAATAATGTATGCCTCAGAACCTCATATTTATTATTATTGAACACACATAACTCGTGCTGCCATTTACTTACAGAATTACCAAGCTGGCCCTCTAGTCGAGATCATATGCAATTACCCCATAAATGTATATAACATACACCACAGGAAGACTTGAAGAAGTCGACGAACGAGTGAGACACGTGGGCTGCTCCGAGTGCTCGAACACCTTGCGTCCGCGTCTCTAAGCGTGCTCGTATCTCAAATATTTAATCGTATTTCAAAGCAAAAATTTGCTTGAAGGCTTGCTCGTACCTCGGAATACTCGTATGTCGGGACGCTCGTATCTCAAGGCATTACTGTACACATTTTTTTTTTTTTTTAAAGCCTGGCCCAGGTGGCAAAAAAGCATTGCAAAAATAACGTAACGCATTACTTTCCATAAAAAGTAACAAGGCAATTAGTCTCTTTTTTGGGGAGTAACAATATTATAACACATTACTTTTTAAAGTAACACCGTGTGACTGTGTAACACTGCAATGTAATTGTCTGGGATCTTTGTGTTTGTAGGCGTTCGCTCTGGAGAGCAACATGGAGCTGGAGTTTTTGCGGACGGCGTGCATGTGCAAGACGGTCATCTGCTGTCGGGTGACTCCGCTGCAGAAAGCTCAGGTGGTGGAGCTCGTCAAGAAATTCAAGAAAGCGGTCACTCTAGCCATAGGAGATGGAGCTAATGATGTTAGCATGATTAAAGGTGAATCAAGCATGTATGATAGAAGAAACCTCTGTAGGAACTTCTTTGTGTTGTTTTATGATACTAAAATGGCATTTAAGAAAGAAAAAAAGTTTCTGTGGTTACTGAGTTTTATTCATTGTCAATAGCGTTGCAGTGATTAGTATTATTTATAGTATTACAGTATTTATTAATATTTAGAATTAAGTTTTTTTCTATAGCTTTTATTTTTAATTCAGTTTTAGCAATTTTATTACTTAAGTTTAAATGTATTCAGTTATTTCAGAAAATTGTTTTGCTTGTTTTTTTTTATAATATTTATATTTTCTTTTATTTCAGCTTACAATAACAGAAAACCATTTGTAATAGTTTTAGTTAACCATAACAATGCTGTAGCGTTGAGAGCATCTCTATAGCGTCTTTATTGTCTCTCTGCAGCGGCACACATCGGTGTGGGCATCAGTGGTCAGGAGGGGATGCAGGCAGTGCTGTCCAGTGACTTTTCTTTCGCTCAGTTCCGATTCCTGCAGCACCTCCTACTGGTACATGGGCGCTGGTCATACTTGCGCATGTGCAAGTTCCTGCGTTACTTCTTCTATAAGAACTTCACCTTTACCTTTGTGCACTTCTGGTATGCCTTTTTTTGCGGCTTCTCTGCTCAGGTGAGCCATTACTGCTTTCCGTGCAACTACCATTGATAAACATTGCTCAAGATAAACATATAGATCATTTTTTATTCTTGCATCTCTTTCCAGACAGTGTATGATGAAGGCTTCATCACTTTGTATAATTTGGTCTACACTGCCCTGCCTGTTCTGGGAATGAGTCTGTTTGACCAGGTAGAATTTGTGTTGTGTTACATGCATAAGAATGTTAATCAAAATTGAGTTATATCAGTCAAGTTAAGGTAGCGCTTTATACAATATAGATTGTTGCAAAGCAACTCTATGGTTAGGAAAATAGCGATTCAATGATGCAAACAGTTTTGAATTCTGCTGTAAAGCAGCTCTAATAAAGACAATAGCAAACAGTAATTATTTAACTGAAATCAGTTGACTCAATTTGGTTCAATAACTGTAAAGTACATGAGTTTCTATTCAGTTTTAAAGTAGCTCTGCAGAAAACAATGATATATATTATCATCCAGCTAAGTTCTCATTAGTCAAATTAGTAATATTACTGAATATTAAGTGTCATGTATGTGTATTAACCTGATTTCCATAACCAATTTTAAACCAGACTGTTTTATATGGTTGGCATATATCAAAATTTAGGCGCACCATAACTGGGAATGTATTTGTATCTGTGCATATCCAACCAAATGTAATTCTGAGTTGTAAAGGAACATATTTTTGGAGGACATGTCAGATATGTTTTCTTTATTTTATTTTTTATATCCACCTTTAATGAACACTAAAGTCTGTCAGTTCTTCATGTGCGTGTGTGTTATTAAGGAGATGAATGAGACCTGATGAATACTATATATTAATGGTTAGACATGGACCGGTTCATTGAAATTAAATATTATATTTAATGCTTTTTTTATGTTTCTTCAGGATGTGAATGCTGGCTGGAGTCTTGAATTCCCTCAGCTGTATGTTCCAGGGCAGTTGAGCCAGTATTTCAGTAAACGTGCTTTCATGATGTGTGCACTTCACAGCTGCTACAGCTCTGTGGTGCTGTTCTTTGTGCCTTACGCCGCTACATATGACACGGCGAGACAGGATGGCCGAGACGGTGCAGATTATCAGTCATTCGCACTGATTACTCAAACCTGCCTTACCGTCACTGTGTGTGTACAGGTCGGTTTAACCTTGCATTGCAGGTGCATGTGTGTTATTAATTTGATTAGATGGTTAATTTTCACTAATTTAAATTCATTTCTGCTTGATCTTCTCTATAGTTGGGGCTGGACCTCTCATACTGGACTGTTATTAACCATCTTTACGTTTGGGGAAGTTTAGGAATGTTCTTTATTTTGACTTTCACCATGTATACAGATGGACTTTTCCGGTTACGTCCATCTTCTTTTGCATTTATAGGTAAGCAGAACTTGTATCATCTCCATACTATAGTTTTTTTTTTTAAATTCATTGGGTTCAGACAGTCTAAGATCACAATAATGTTACAATAAAGTAATTCTAAATTATTCAACCCCATTGACCATTAAGGATTTTCTCACTTGCAACATTTTGATATCTAATAAAATAGTGCTTTTTCTTCTACACCCTTTTCTGGTTTTCTAGTACAACAAACTTTAAACTCTGTCGGGTAAAAGTAATACATTACAATATTTTGTTACTTTTGCGTTTTTCTCTTATCTGGGCTGGGCAAAAGTTCTATTTTTGAGCAAATGTAAAGGCCCTTTCACACCAAAATTTAAATAATAAGCCTTAAATAATTTAAATAACACTTACTTCACCAATAAAAACAAAAAAGCTAAAGTCATTTTCGCTTATGGTTTAACTGAATCATCGAAGGTCAGCAGGACAGAAGTATATTGACCAATAAAGTGAGATTAAATGCATACAAATTTTTGTTTTATTTAACATTTAATTAATGGAGGTTTATGTAGTATTCTGATTTTGTATTTCACTGATTTTATTCATTTTGAGAAATACTGAATATGTTTGTTGTGCAAGTGAGAAGTAAATGCTCAAGTTTACAAAACGACTGTTAAATTGGGACAGGAGATCTGTCAGTCAAGAAGTATTTACATTACTTATTTCAAAAAGTAACAAAGTATTTTGTTGTAAATTTAAAAGTAATGCAATACTTTACTAGTTACTTGGGAAAAATAATTTGATTACTTAACTCAAGTTACTTGTAATGCATTAGGGGGCAAACCATTTTTCACAAAGAGTGTGTGTGTGTTGTACAATATGCAACATCTAGTTATATATATATATATATATATATATATATATATATATATATATATTTTTTTTTTTTTTTAATATATATATATATATATTTTTTTTAATATATATATATATATATAAGTATTATTTTGTTACTAGCTTAAGGCTGTGAAATAAAAGGCATAAGGTTATGTGACAATAATGAAGCATGCTAAAATTTGAAATGTGTTGAAATATTATGTGCTGTTTTGAATACTAAATTGTATAGTACACCTGCATAGTATTGTGAATAGAGTAGTGTGAACACTATATAGTAGTGTAAACATACTGTTTGTTTGGTGTGTTTTACAGGAACTGCCCGGAATTGTCTTAACCAGCCCAACGTGTGGCTGACCGTTGCATTGACCGCTCTACTGTGCGTGTTGCCTGTGGTAGTTTACCGGTTCTTCTGCAGCCAGTTCTGTCCTACAATCAACGACAAGGTATAAAGTTACTTCAAGCTACAGCACATAATTGCTCTTCAACATACTGTAACACACACTTTCATTTACTTACAGCATTACAGTATGAATATTATGTACATTATATGCATTTCACTTTTCAGCTCTTTTTTTCACTCGATTTGCACACTGGCATATTCTGAATTTTCAATTATTGACTATATTTGCATGCACATCAAAATCTTCTATATTCAGGGTGCAGCCCGAATAGGATGTTTTTTTTGGGTTTTTTTATGTACAGACATCATGCCATTCCTGTGCAAATGTTTGTTGTAAGTTTGCTGGTCTACAAATGCATGTTTCCTTCCCTGCTGTTATTTCTCAAGAGAGATTTAAGATGCTGTCGTACAGTATGCTCGCTTATCAGTTTAATCACTACTTGTTCCATGATAATTTAATCAGGATCATTTAAATTTAATTTGACCGGACAAGTGTAATTAAGCAATATGCACGTTAAAGTATGACTTGTGGTAGTATAATGAATAATAGAGTATAAAAAAAGAGTCTCAGTGTTTGATGAAATGGATGGACAAACAATAAACAAATGAATAATTCCTTGTTGTTACATACAGGTGAGGTATAAGGTGTGTAGGATGAAAGAGCCTGCTCCTCGTCCGCGGCGCACCAGGCTCACCCGCAGGAGCACCCGTCGATCTGGTTACGCCTTCTCTCACACTCAAGGTTATGGTGACCTTGTGACCTCTCGCAGATTCCTGCGGCGACCTGTAACCGCTCGTTCCACAGGTTTCACTCCTGTAGGACGCTCTCCGGGGTTTAAGCCCACAGGTCGGTCTGCGGGGTACAGCCCGGTCGGGCAAGAACAGAACCCTAAACAGAAAGTAGAACCCACGTCACTGCAGAAGTTCCGTGCTGTTGAAGACTGTTCCTTTTGAGAATGCAGCTTTTCATTCAGAGCTACAACCGAAGTCTTAAATGCCATTTACAGGATTTGAACTCTTGAGGACAATTTTACAGCTGCTATTTTATGTCGATACGTATATATAGCAGTTTATACGCACACTAAGAAACGTGATTCATAAATGTATGAAATCTTGTGTGCACAGACACGCTTGTCACTCAAAATGCATGTGTGGTTTACATCAAGAAATAACTGAAATATACATTACACGGAAGGACAGCTAGTACTTCTTCTCTTTACTGTTATCAGTTCTATGGGAATTACATAAATTATGGACTTTAAGAGAACAGAAAACAATGAAAGAACACCCTAGTGACCTAGATTTCTTAATTCAAAACATCGTGTTTCCTGTTCTTTTCCTCTTCCAGGTACTTTGTCCACTACTGTCTTTTGAGTCCACACCAAACATTTTGTAATCGTTTCTTAACTAAAAGATTTTTTATACATGTGTATATACACTATTTGTTTATATTTTTTATTTTATTTCCTGAGGTCAATTTATATGGTTTATCCCCCAAAAAAAATTTCACACCAAAACGTGTAAATAATTTAGTTTTCATGATCATTTTCCTCCCTCTGTCTGGTTTTAGAGTTAAAAAGCTATTTTTGCTACTGTACCTTTAAGAGCTAAACAATAAGGGCTCGCTTTAGAATGGGAATGAAGTAACAATGCTGAAATGTGTCCCCTCAGATAGTTAAGATTGAACTGACGTGATCAAGCACCTTGTTAAAAATAAGCACCAGCCATTCTTTACTATTTTATTGAACTGATGGAAGTCAATGCTGAGTCTCACACTACAGTAACCGACAACCAGAAAAATAACATTTTAACAAAGGCTCAACACATCTTGCAATCATTACCAGCTAGAATAATCCTATAATATTCTTTAGCTATTTAGGAATAGCAGTGCCATCCCACTTTTTTTTTTGTTATTCATCACTTTCAGCTTTTTTTAGGAGATAGGAGTTTTGACTTCAAGTTACATACAGTATGTTTACAACAGTCTTTTATTTAAAAATAATAATTTTCATTATAACTGTAACTGTAAGAAATGAAGTGAACAATTTGAACACATAATTCATAGTATCAAATACCTATACACCTGGTTTCACAGACATGGCTTATATTGAGCCAGGATTAGTCCTTAGTTCAATTTGGACATTTAAGTAGATTTCATAAATGTGCTTTAGAAAAAAATATTACTGATGTGCAACTTAAGACAAAAAAATGGCACTGACATATTTTAACATTTGTCAGTGCGAGTTGCTTTCAGTTAAAACAGCTCAATAATGCATTTTAGCCTGAGACTGTTAAGCCTGGTCTGTGAAACCAGGGGATAGAGTGCCTTGCATATGTTTGGGCTTAAAAAAAAATCAATGTTAGGGAAAGGAATCTACTTTTTAATGACAATTTGTTCATATTGTTTGGGAATACTGTACAATTATTTTTTATAAGTGTATTTTCATTACAGGAAAGAAACATACGTATCATATCCATACTCTATTGTACTGTATTATGCAAATCCTTATACAAATAAAATGTGTTTTTAATTATTTTTTAAATGTATGGTAATGACCAGGGTCTGTTCATTTATACTTTTATTTATTTATTTCTTTTATTTGTTTATTTGACAGGGACAGTGTACATTAATCGACATTACTGTAAATGCACCAGAATTAGCCAAAAGTCTATTTTTCTTCCGTTGTCCCTGGACAGATCTTAAAATTGTCTACCTAAAACACAATAAAAAGATTTGTGTTTTAGAAAACAATACAAATATAAACAGTAAAACATATATAACTCTTTAAAACCTGTTGCTAAATGCAATACACCAAACTTCACATCACTTTCACTTTTAACATCGGTGTCCCGTACTCGAAATTTGTGCTCTGCATTTCACCCATCCCTACATTTCCTGCTGGTATTGAGACTCAAACCCATGACTTTCTGGTTACAAGTCTGACTGTCTAACCATTATGCAACAACGGCCAAGTTGCAAAGTTCACCCCAAAATTAATATTATGTCATTTCATTATTCACCCTAATGGCATTCCAACCCACATGACTGAACAGGTGAGTTTTCTGGCAAGAATATTCTGGCAGCTTTGCAATATAATGAAGTGAATGAGGCTGTTAATTTTTGAAAAAATATGATCCGTAAATGTTTTGACTCCTTTACTGTACCTATTATTATAAATCTTCTAAAGCCATAACTTTGTGTTTTAAGTTGTTATTCACTGATATTCTTCTACTGATGTAAATACTGTGAGCACTTTCTGTTCCACAGAAGAAAGTCTATCATATGGATGTGGAACAATGTGATGGTGAGTAAATAAATGATGACAGAATATTGATTTTTGGGTGAACTATAACTTTAATTCCTTTAATTTTTAATATTTGTTTTATTTAAACTGTATGGCTCCTTGTTACGAAACACTTTTAATCTGAAGCATCACAGCGTTCATGTACCTCAAACAGTAGAGAGTGGCGCTTGCAACGCCAAGGTCATGGGTTTGAGTCCCAGGGAAAGCAAGAACTAATTAGAATGTCAATGTGTTTCTTGAGTGCAATGTAAGTCACTTTGGATAAAAGTTTCTGTCAAATGCATACATGTAAATGCATTAATTCAAATCTCAAAGGTTAGTCAGAAAATTATGAGAATACACTTCTGGAGATAAAAGATTTAGCCTACTTTTTTCAATAATCAGTAACTTCATAGCATGGCTGTATGAAGTTCAACCTCATACAACACTTACAATGCAATAATGCCAGTACATTGGATCACAAAAATCAAAGCAATTGGCTTTTATATAAATAGCTCATTTTATTGTTATTTTAAATTCTAAAACAATAAATATATTACTCAAAAGTATATTTGAACAAATATTTAAGAAAGGCCGAAAATATATTTAGACTCTTGAACACTCAAACATCTGTGGTTTATGACTTCATACGTTCACTAAAAATGACTTTTGTACCAGTTGGTAGTTAGTTCTGAGAAAAGGTCTTGCATCATTTGCCAATTTAGCAAACAGATGCCTATATTTATCTATCCAAGGACATTAGGCCTAATACTTGGCAACAGTGGGCCCTAAATGTATGCTTTTTTTGGAACAACTGTTTTGCCCAAATATACAACCTAAATTAGCTGTGCCCTTCCAGACAGACGGACCCTTAAACCATTCATGAGACATGCCAGCTGTTTAACTCCCAGCCCTGAGAGTGAAGGCAGGCATTCTTCGACTGAACAATGTGAAATGCATCTCTAGTAATGACTAGAGAGTAGGCTGAACAAAGAGCCGCCTGCAGGGGACCAGCAGCCCAACACTCCACCCCCTCCTTCGCTGTCAAGCTACAGTATCCAACGCCGGTCACCTGGAGCCCAAAAGATGTGATTTTGTAACCTTCCGTCACCTTAAAGATGACCAAAACTCGGCATTGTAAGATAGTGTGAGCGCGAGGGAGGGTGCGCGCGCTTCATCCTGACGTAGCGCCGCGCGCTCCTGTCCTGCGCCGCTGTTGCGCTCAATGTCTTCACAAAACCAAACCTAACGTAACGATCGTTCACAGTGATTTGACATAGTGATCTCTGGGAATCGATGAGATGACATTAATCGTCAACGTGAGTATAAACGAGGATTGTTTGTATTATTTAAAGGGGTAATTTGGTGAAATCTAGCGGTACTGCCCGCTGGCAAATCTTACATCACATTAGATTGAACCGAGACGGCGCTTTTGTCCGTTATTAAGACCAGACTAACGTAACGTTACTGAGTGTTGTTATTTGAATCATTGTAACGAGGCGTTGTAGACGTGTGCGCGTGCACAGTTATCTACCCTCACAAACGCCGCGCCGTTAACATTAAACGTCTGTATCAAGAGGTTTTACGGCTTTGAAGGTGGTTTTCTACGTCTGTAGAATAATTAATTTCCCGAATCATGGCCCAAACGAGGCACACAGAGACGAACGGCCGTGGGTTTCTTGTTTTGGTGCTGATTTGGCATTATTTATTTATGCTTCGTCTTGGGCTTGAACGTGATGGTGCATTCGTTTTTATTTTTTATCATTAAAGAAAGAATATAGACGTTTTAAAATCACTAAATAGGCCTACAGATACAGGGCGTGCTGCTGTTATGTCAAATATGCCGTAGTGATTCGCCGCGCGCGCGTGAGGCCTGTGTTTGCGCATATCGATCACAGCGCGAGCGGTTTGTGAAGAAACAACATCACATCACCTCATGAAAACAGCGGGCTTCGTATTAGAGACGATGTTATCCGAGGAGGAGAGCGAACACACACACACACACACACACACACACACACACACACACACACACACACACACACACACACTCAGGCCTGTTAATGTACACACATGTGTGTGTTTGTTAACGGATGGGCAACTTTTCTGTCCCCTCTATGTTGATTTGAAGGAAAATGCTGTTAAAATCATTCAGGGATACATTGAAGCAGCTTTGTACATTTAGTACATACATTTAGTAGCTTTGTTAGGTGTTTTTGCCATAAAGGGCTAGGAAACATTCCATTCTTTTTTTTATTCTACACGTTTTTGGTCGATTTACTTTTAGCTTACTTATTGTGCAAGGTTTATCTTTTGCAAAAAATAAATCAATATGAATAAAATGCACCATTACACAAACCAAATACAAAAATCCTCTTGAATATTTGATAAAAGATGTAAGATTTATATTATTCTATTTAAGATCTTTATTCTTAGACGTTCCAAAAGTTGCAATGCAGATTAAATGGTCTGAAAAAGCTACTTTTTTCAAGATTTATCGTTGTCAAAAGTGTCATCACCCACTACCTGTATTTCCCTCAACTTTCCTCCATGAATATTGTTTGAATGTGCAAGACAATATTGATCACAGGCTTTCATAACTTGCAACAAACCTTAGACTTACTCTTAGATACTCTTGATAGTGTGAAACAATTACAATTTATTGTGTTATATAACAGACACAGGCTGCGATCTGTTTCTTCCCGCCTCTGAAAGAACTTTCTATTCAGATTCCTTTAACAAAAGCAGCTTGTGTTCAAGAGATGACTGGGAGATGCTGTCATTTCAATTTGAGGCTTATTATTATTAATTGCGAGGGGTCAAAACTGACCGTGATTATGTAATATAGTAAAACTGATTACAGTATTTTTGTTTTGCGTACTACTCTTCATAACAGATACTATAGTTTCATTTATTGAAGTCATAGTTGTATGTGATTAATGAGGATGTTTTGGCTAATGTTGTAATTGCATCTCCTGACCAGGAGCTGGAGGTTAACTTTCATCACGTTTACTTTCTACAGCCATGCTATAAAGTTACTGATTATTGAGAGAAGTAGGCTAAATCTTTTATCTCCAGAAGAGAGAAAGCTTACTCATCATTTTCTGACTCTAACCTTTAACATTTCCAGCCTTTCAAGTTTCCTAAATGGATGTATGAAAGCAATTCTGGAAATTACTGTATTTTTGTCACCACAGCGGTTAGTCTCTTCTACTGTAAAGAGAAAAGGGGTCAGTCGTTTAGAATAAAATGGCATATTAACCTTTAATCATCTAAAATATTCTACTAAAAATCAATCTGAACCTGAACATCTCTGTCTGTGTTTGGGAGGCATGTTGTTTTCATCTGTCTGTCTGATCTTGTAGTTGAACACCCAGTCTGTGGAATGTAGTAGCTGTCATGGCCTGTAGTTATGTAACAATGAGGAGAGAGAGAGAGAGAGAAAGGGAGAGATAATTTTCTGCCTCTTTAACCAGCTTCTCTGTCCCTTTTACTACAGGAGAATGGTGTTATATAGCTTGACTGGTGCTGATAATTTCAGCCAAATAATTGCCCTGATCAATCTTAAGTTACTTGATGCTCGTGTCTAAGTTGTGTGGGACTGATCTGATGAAGTCCGGTTAAACTGAGTCATGAATTTCTGGAAATGGTATCAGTCTGTATTGGCTGATTTCAGGTCTAAGATTTTAGTGTTTCTCCTGCAATGTCATCCTGATAGTGGAACTCATCTCTATCCTGTTTTCCTTCCAACATCGTTTTTTGAGACCCTAAGAACCTAATAATGAGGTTTTTTTTTCTTCTTCATTAATCTTCTTAAAGTTGTGATGCAGGCGATGAAGTAGCATCAGATCTTTCTTCCGTATTGTGACATACACCCAAGTGAAATGGATTATTGAAAAACAAAAAAGGTTGGATGGGACTTTGCTTGAGTCTGTGCTTGCAGTCAATTGTAAGAACAGGTGGAGTTTAAGTGGATTGGATGGTTGAGGATCATTGGTCTTGTCGTTGAATTTCTCCTTACCCCCCCTTTATCATGGATGAATCTTTTACAATCCATTTTTTCTTTAAGAATTAATTAGAGAAGCAATGAAAAAACACTGTTTATGTGGGAAAAAAAAAAAAAAAAAAAAAAAAATATATATATATATATATATATTATTATTTTATTTTTTTTAATTTTCAAAGCCTTAACAGAGATTTCCATACATTTAAGGTTGTAGTTTTCATTTTTACCCATAACCCTTTCCGCCAAATAACTAAATACATAGAGTAATTAAGGCATCAATGACAATAATAATAATGACAACTATGGTAATTAAATTACAATATGGTTATGTGGAAAATATTTTAAGGAAGTCTTGTATACAACTGATATAAAATTGTTTAAAGAAATGTGATTTAGAATATATATATATTTCTGGTCTTAAATGCACACAGGCTGGCAGGAACACATGAGTGTTACGCAATGGAGTTTAATCTAGTCAGACTGCAGGAGGACTCAGACAGTTCAGTAAGGGTTCTCATTGACAGAGGATTTCATGCTGCTGTATGATGCATAGATCTTATGGGCTCCTCGCTTTTGAGGTAAAATGCACATAATTTACATGTTTGTCCTGTGTTCTTGTTTACATAATTGATTATTCACCATATAAGGTTGCCATACATTTCAGGGTTAGTTTTGTAGAAAATGTAGGAAAGTAGATTTGAAAGTTTAAGTTTTAAGTTCCGTTTAACCTGTAGATTATGTTTTCGATTCGGTGACTAATCTAACAATTATTTTTCAGATGAATCTAATAGTTTTTTTTTTTTTTATTAGCAGATTAGTCATTTGGCTGTCTTCCCAATAAATAAGTAAAACTTACAAAAAAAGTTGTTTCAAGTTTTTTAACTTTAAACATCGTTTAAAGGGGCCAAATCCCCTCATATTCTTGACAATCATATTTCCAATGCTATTGGTAGGTGCAGCGGCCATATGGGGCGTGCAAACGGTGACATTGTTTTTATGAACAAAATCTTGCACACAGCTTTCCCTCTTCCTGAGAAAAATAACAAACAATAATAATTCAATAACATTAATTATATTTCAGAAAGGGTAGTGTATTTGTCATTTTATTAGGAAATGTATGAATGCAGGCTGCATTTATCAACTTTTTTTTTCTTCTTTTTTTTAAACAAATGAAACTATTCATCATAAAATGTAAGATGTATAAAGTGTAGGCCTAATTAGAAAATGTTTACTATAATTGTGACGTCAACGTTTCGGTGCAGCTCTAGTAAAATGTACTGACCACACTGGCCCAATAGACCCAAGACTTTTCTCAGCCTGCCCAAATCTCTCTGATATTGGCCCTGGGTCATCCTTATTGTTGATGCCTCCACTATATAGAAAATGAATACTAATAATTTAGGTGAAATTTTCTTTCTTTCTCTCTGGTATTTAATGGCACTCTATTGGATTATGTCATTGATTTTGCCTTGTGACTATACAATGGGATCTATCACCAACTCTGACAAACACTCATTGAGGCTTTCAGATTATGTAATAAGCTCTACTGCTGGAATGGTGACTCAGTTGTCATCACTGTCACCTGATAGCAGGAAGTTCCCTGGTTTGAGCCTGACTCCTTTCTGAGTGGAGTTTAAATGTTCGCCCTGTGTCAGTGTGGGTTTCCTCCGGGTGCTCCAGTTTCCCCCAACACAGCCCAAAGACAGGAAGGTGGATTGGACATGCCAAATTGGCTGTAGGTGTGAATGCGTGTGTGTGTGTGTGTCTCAAGCCATTTAATGGGGAGGGTTAAGAAAAGACCTGGCAACCAACCCTGTTAAAAATACTGCCAAGAAAATTCTAATTCACCAAGAGTCGGATATGCCTGAAATGGTCACTAACCCACAGCCATTTCCCCCTTCAAGATTTCCGGCTGTCTAAAATGAGGTCAATGTCCAATGCTCATCCCTCCCTTTCTCTCTCTCTCAAGTGAATTTAGCACCAATTGTACACCAGAAAAAAATATACTGTATATCAATTTGATCAAAATAAGAACCAGGGTGAGAGCTGATATTCAGTGATTAGCATGTGCAGTAGGGATGACAAGAGTTCAGTTTGTTTATGATTTATGAATTATTTACTTAATTATAAGTAAATACGTTTATTCATAGTGTTATTCATGGTGTATGTTATCATATGAACTGTGACCAGATAGAGGCATGAGCCTGTAAACTGGATTTACTTAATTATTATTTTGTTTGTCTCTAGTTTTTTTTCCCGTATGGTTTTGGCACTCATGATTTGTCCCCGTGGATCGTGTTTTGTTATGTAACCTTTTGTTGAAAATGATATGATTACACAATATGCTCAACTAAAATACATTGTCCTCTTATGAACACCAGATAAATGCATACGTGAAGACAATGTAAATCCTGTCTTGTCTTTTTTTCCAGATGTTTTCTCTCCACCAAGAGATCATCTTTAACCTTTTCTTTAACATTCCTCACTCTCCAAAACCCCGGATTGGCATTGGACGTGTGAACTGAAGTCCTCCTGAAAACCACCTGTAAATATACAAACATTCTTCATCCTCACCCACACTAGGAGAAGATGGACAGTCCACCTAAGCTAGCCGGGGAGACTCTTATTGTCCACCATATTCCGCTGGTTCACTGCCAGGTTTCAAGCTCACGACAGTTCTGTGGTAGTCCTTTGAAAAGGAATCGTAATCCCTTCAGCTGCCCAGAGAACCTGGGATTGATTCGGACAACCTCCCTACCTGAGAGAGACATTCTTCAGCGCGAGGCATTGGTGTACAGCAGCCTCATACAGACGTCGAGCAGCAGCCTTAGCTCTAGTGACACTTTCGGGGATGGAGGAATGAGACAAGGAGAGAAACGAGGAAGAGGAGGGAGAGAAGGGAGTATGGCAAGCGACACTTCCTCTTTCACCTCAAGCAATTCCGAGGATCAGGCTCAAGGCTTGCCAATGAAGATGGGTGAACGGTTAAACTCGAGACGTAACCCGTTTCTGCTCAACACTGAAGATGAAGATGATGAGGATGAAGACAATCTGAATGGATATTTGGAAGACTCGTCTTTTCACCTGCATGGAAATGTGCATGAAATCTCGAATTCAGCGCTTGCAAATGAAGACCTGCCGCCTTTCCATCTACATGACCTTGGGTTCACCGCTGAACCTTTCCTCTTGCATGGATCTACAGAAAAACAGTGGCGTTCCACAAATGGACCTAGTAGGGAAGCAGAGAGCAGAGACCATACAATAGTTGGGACTTTTGACTTGTCTACTCATATGGAGAGCCTGAACTTGCTGAGATTAGATAGCCAGCGGCGCCACGGAAGCAGTGGCTCCACCCTTTCAATGGACTGTGGTGAGCAAGAATGGGGTGAGGATGATGATTATGAAGACCAGTCCATGCAGGGCGGTAGAGGAAGCTCAGAGTGTTCCAGTCTGGCAGCACCACACTGCTCCTGTTGCAACCTTTCTCAGCCATACCCTGAACATTTTCTGGAATCATTTTCTGAGTGTCGCCAGGGCTACGGCAGTGATTCCTCTTGCAATAGCTCGGATGGAGTGCTAGTTAACTTCAGCACGATTTACAACAAAATGAACAATGTTGTCCCGGCCAAGCCCTTGCTCAACATCAATAGTTCCAGTGAGCAATCCTGTGCCTCGTCTGTGTCTGAGCTCATTGGAATGTGTGGGACCGAATGTAGCAGTGGACGTGGCGCTTTCTACCTGGACTTACACACGTCCCCTATTGAACCCCCTCAGCGTCCTTTGGCCACTCAAGAACATGCAAACTCTTCCTCTGTGTCTAAGCCACAAGGTGCCACTATTGAAGTAGATGCCAACTGTAACTCATACCACAACCTCCTTGGAAGTGAGGGACTATCCTCTGCTGAAACCTCTGCCAACGACCTCACCTCGTGTCTTCAAAGCCAAGCTCGCTTGGTTGTAGCAACACAGAATTACTACAAGCTTGTGACGTGTGACCTTTCTTCCCAGTCCTCTCCCAGTCCGGTGGGATCATCGGTCACAAGCTGTTCAGATGAGCACAGCAAAGGAAGCCCCACTCAGCCAACAGAGTACTACCTATTTCAACAAATGAAAGAGGATGAAGAGGAGGAAGATGCAGAGCTGGTATATTATTTACTTTGTTTGGTGTTTGTATTTAGCATTTTGTGCCATGCCTCATTCTGTACTCCATATGACACCACCCTACATGTTGTAGCTTCTTATTTTTCTTCCATCATTTACATTTCTCTTTCTCTTCTTTTACTATGAGACTACCTTGCATGTTGTATCTTCTTTTGCTTCGAGCTTCTTCCTTTTACATTCTTTTTCTTTTCTTTTATTATGGCAAATGCATGTTTTATCCTATTTTTCTTCAAACAACTTCCTCCCTTTACATTCTTTTTCTTTTACCAGAATGAAGAAAAGGATCCAACTGAGATTGACTCTACCCATGAGAATGTAATTAAGGGCCAGGTGTATATCAACATCTCCCCCCCTATGACAGCCTGCAATTCAGTTGGTGCTTCTGGAAGCAGTCGACCTCGTTCTCGCAGCTACGATCGTAACCTAGACAAGTCTCCATCTCCTCGCCTTGGATCCTTGGAGCGCATGCTCAGCTGCCCTGTTCGGCTCAGTGAGAGTGCAGCTCTCCCAAGTCCACCACCCCCACCACGTGTCACTTCTTTTGCAGAAATGGCAAGAAATAAGAGGAAAACTGGAGGGTCACCATTACAGAGGTCTGGCACAGAGGCCACGTCCACACACTCTCACTCTTCTGGAGAGTTCTCGCCCATCTTGGAAGGCCTTCAGCAGGGTCAGAGCCACAGTTTGCCTCCACTCACTCGATGTCATAGTCAGGGGAGCTGTGAATTGACTCGAACCATAGCAGAAGGTAAGAGCACTTTTTTTCCAATAACTTCTTAAACACAAGAGAAACAATTGTTGGGATGGTTGGATGGAAGATGGTTAAAGTGTTGTTTATAATAGCTGTTTTATTTGTGTTGCTTTGTGGATCGTCCTTATTGAGTCACACTGTAGTTTCTTGGTTGATTTTGTGACTCTTCTTAGCTACTGTATTTTCGCGCATATAACCCGCAGACACAGATAATCCGCACCCCCATAGCCCGCGGGGTTTGGGTAAAAAAAGTCGGCATAACCCGCACCTTTATATAATACGCACCCATAGATTTATGAACTTTTTTGTGTAAGTTCACATTTCGAATTTCTAATGTTGCTCGCATGACCGCAATTATCCATAACTGTTCAGGCTCGGTACACAGCGCTTGTGTGCGAAATTCAAACAATAAGAAAACAAACAGTACAATATTACAAGCGCCAGAGACAACAACCCTCGCAAGAAAGAAAAACAGAAAGAAAATACAGCAAAAAAAAAAATCCTTACGTCCTTAGGGATGTAACAAATATATTTAAATATTATTACATTATTAAAAATGTCTGATATAGCCCACACTCTTATATAACCCCCACCCCCCCTGTGGGGTTTGTAAAATCTGGTATAACCCGCAGGTTATACGCAGGAAAATATGGTATTTATTGGTTGGGGAGCCAAGCAAAGTAATTCGATTTTCATTATTTTAAGCATTGTTTATTTTTAGTGATTTCCCTTAACATGATAATTTGCTTTATTGTCCAAGGCAATTTGGTTAGCATCTGCTAAAACTTAAAAGTAAAAGTAAGGCTGTTTCCTCTCTGGCAAGTTGTTAGGCTGTTGTTAAGAAAGAGTTACTTGGGTGTTCTGGGTGGTTAAGTCAAAATAGCCCACCCAATTTTTCTGATATTCTGGTCTTCTAGATCCTGTATGACCTTGTACCAAAAATGTAAATTCAGTCATTGTTTACTCCTTTTGTCATTCCCAAGCCATATGATTTTCTTTCATGGAATACAAAAAATGTCTTCAGAATCTCCTTTTGTTTTCTGTAGAGGAAAGACTGTCATGTGGGTTTGGAACAATACGAGGGTGAATAAAATATGACGGTGTTAAAATCTATAAATAAAATATTTTTTTTTTTAAAGCTTTCTTATAGTCTGCCAGGTGCAAATCAAGTCTGATACCATAGGAAAGGAATAGTAATAGCTTAAGAAATCCTCTTCAAGCTGCATTATTTAAGGTATCAATGTTCTTAGCACAAGCAGTGCAAGAGTTGCATGCTAAAATGTAATACTTAGGTTAGAGGGTTTGAGAAAGCAAGAGAAATATGCAGTGTCTGATAAAGGATGGCTTGTGTTGTATTACTGCAATGGATGTTAATTCTCCTCAATGCTGTGCTGCCCCTGCTGGCTGTAACTGAGTACAGCAGTCTACTAATAGCTCTGACACACGAGTATTCAGGCATGTGGAGCCAACAGTTTGCGCAATAGCCGAGTGACGTTTCACACACACTGTGTGTCAGTCAGAGCACACGCAAACATGCATACCTAGAGGTGTAAACAGAGGAGCTTTATAAACATGCTGTTTTGAACATCTTTATTGCTTTTGAATCTCTGTTGGTCATTATGTTTTTGGAGCAGTGTTTTAAGGTATGTGTTTGACAGTTTTTATAACTATGATTTTGTTTCAGTTTCATAATAAGAGACTGTTGTCTCCTTTGCTATTGCTCCTGCTTAGTTTTATTTCAACTGTTTTAAAATGCTGTGTCACTGCCATAGCCATTCTGGTTTAAATTCAGGTCCGATCATTTGCTTCATATTATAATTGTGTGTATATATATGTATGACAGTCAATTTCATTACAACGGTTTTGTGAAGCTTTAGCTATGTCTATATTACTGTCTTGAATGCTACTCTGCCATAGATTCAAACGTTTTCTTCATATCTCTCTTTACTCTGCTCCATCTCTTGTCTTTCTACTCATAGGTGGCATGTCTAGCTCCACAGACTCCTCTCCAGTTGTAATTCGCTATAGCAAAAATCAACGTCCGACCTCATTGCCTATTCAGCCCTTCACTTTCCAGCACCAGTTTGGAAAACCCCAGGCGAAGCCTATTCTTCCTCTTCTGGACGGATACATCAGCCATATGCAGGCTCGAGGAACTGCAGTGCCTGAGGGTGGTGAAGACGACTCGGAAGAAGACCACAGGCCACCTCACGACACCTCCAATGCACCTACAACAGTGCGGCCGTCCCCATTAGGTAGCTACTCCCCAATTCGCCTCCAAGGTGCACCCACCTCATCTGGAACCTGCTCAACATGCACTCCAACGCCGGGTGGTCCGAGGCCACCACGTTCCCTCTCTTGCCCCATCTCTGCGGGTCTTCTGCCCCAGCATACCCCACCGGGAGTAGCTATACGTACAGAGACTCCTAAACTCGCTCCTTTACCTCCTACACCGCCTCCACCACCGCTGATGAAGCAGAGTCCGCTGATGCCTGCCTTGCCCACTAGAAGTCACTGTTTCCACCGTGGGAATTTACCGACGCTTCCCAGCTCTTGTCTCAGTCCTCTTGGACAGTTGGAGCCAGTGCCACAGGAAGAGCCAGTGAAAGTTTTACCACCGTGTGCAACACAGCGACAGCCTAATGGTAGGTTCAGAGCAAAAATTTGCTGTGTTGTATGTGACTTTATAATTGAAATGTTGTGAAAAATATATATTTTTTGCTTTAATAAAAAAAAACATGAATATGGTTTGCCTCGTTTTATATTGTTGCCATGTTAAATATATATATATATATATATATATATATATACAGTGGTACCTCGAGATACGAAATTAATCCGTTCCGAGGCGGCCTTCGTATAATGAGTTTTTCGTATCTTGGAACACATTTTACATGTAAAATGGCTAATCCGTTCCAAGCCCTCCAAAAACACCCCATTAAATTTCATAATAAAGCTAAATTGACCTATAAACGATGAAATAACGTAAAATGTCGAAGCCTCACTCGAAAGGTAAGCTATCTCCGAAAGTGGCGGCACAGGAGGAGGACAAACGGCAGATTATGTACGTACGTACACTTAACTTTACGAAAACACATAAAAAATTTGAAGTTTCGGGTGCGGAGTGGCTGAGCTAAATCACGCCAGCACGTACGTATAGAAGATGCATGATGGGAGGGATGCTGTCCAATTAGAGAGAAGGATCTCATGGTTTGGCTAGCATCAGGAACCAATGGGAGAGCAGGAGGATGGTGGCGAGTCAACTATAACTAAGATGGCGGCGTGCGGCGCGAGTTTCAAAATTGTTATGGGGCGAATCTTGGACTTTCAGAAACCTTTCGTATCTTGAAAACTTTTCGTATGTAGAGCAGTAAAAATTTTGCTTTCGTAACTTGGATTTTTCGTAAGTTGAGCCTTTCGTATCTTGAGGTACTACTGTAAATATAACCAATTTGCATTGAGTCGGATATGGCAAAAGAATCATATATTTGACAACCTTAACAAAGCCTTAGCTTCCATACTTAGATCTTGGCTTTTCTTTTCAATTGCTGCTAATAATTTCTTTTCTATCTCTCCTGTTTCCACATCTGCCCACTTTGGCATTTCAATAATTTTTGACTGTTCTTTCCTTTTTGCTACTTTCATTCATCTTACTCCCCATTCACCAATACTTTATTCTTTCTCTTCATATTCCATCCATCCTTTGCCACCATACCCTTTTCCATCCATTTTGCCTTCCAGTACATCACCTCTCCCCGCAGGCCCTCAAATGGAGAGAGTACAGGCGTAAGAACCCTCTGGGTGTGGAGCGCGGTAAAGAAGGCCATCATTCTTTCTCTTGTGCTTTGGAAACCAAGAGACCTGGAACTCGTATCATGCGACGCAATGTGTTTGATTTCCCTCCAACCAATCAACCACTCAGCTTCGGCAGACTGAATGGTGCTGAACCAATTTCTGTCACCCATTGGGAGTTTAGGGGAAGGAGCTGGAGAGGGGGCTGTGGTGGGGTTCATTTTGTTTGTAGTTAGTAAATGAAGTGACCATTTCAGTTTGACAATGACGTTATCTCTTGTCTGTTTTATACAGCACACTGTCTGTTTGTTGTATGTTTGCATTTATCTAACTGATATGGGTTTTGTTTATAGGTCACTCATTGAGGCAACTCCCACAGTGTTACAGCGACTTCCTGCCTGATTATTTCTCTCAGACAGAGCGCCCCCCAGAGGAATTCTGCTTATCTCCTGACGCTAATACTGACGAATCAATTTCTATAGACCTGTTGCAGAAGAGAGGTGTGTGATTTTTTATTTTTATTTTAAAGGTTTCTGTATGGTTGTACTAACAATGACAGCATAATATCATTTTTGCATTTTAAACGATGTCCAGATTGACCTCCATCGCCATATAGTCATTTATACTGCAATATAATAGCATTATAACAATCACATCAAGCGTTGTGGTGAACCTTTAGCTCTTAAATGAATCATAGGAATATTGAAATGCAAAGCATGCATCACTCTCACATATGAGTCTGCAGTAAATGTTAAGTGAGCCCTAGTGAGTGGGATGCAGAAGAGATCTAGGTCTCTTGACGTTGTTCCCGCTGGGTCATCTGTCAATCAAACATGGCCCATTTGCTTTTCTCTCATCTCACAGATTGACAGGTCCCATCAACGAGACCCTGTGAACAGCATTAGCGCATGACTGAGTGTGTGTTTTTTGTGCACACTTAGTTGGAGTTTAATAGATACATTTTATTGTCTACATGTCTTTTCTGCTAGGTTTGGTGAAGGCCATAAACACAGCAGTGGATCTTATAGTTGCTCATTTTGGCACCAGTCGGGATGCAGGAGTTAAGGTACGACATTACATTTGAAATGACAGTGTTGAACTCAATGAATTTGAACATATTGAAGGAAGAAAAAATTTGACATTACCTTCTGGTCCACTTTTGCACTCTCTTACAGGCCAAATTGGGTAATAGTTCTGTTAGTCCGAACGTGGGTCATCTTATTCTAAAGTACCTGTGTCCTGCCATTCGTGAGATACTGCATGATGGGCTGAAAGCGTATGTACTGGACCTGATCATTGGACAACGCAAAAATCAGCCCTGGAGTGTGGTAGAGGCCTCCACACAACTCGGTATGAGAGGGATGATCACGATGATGATGATTATTATATAAATGAGTATGAAGGAAATTATTTACATTTATCTTTTCTGTCCTAGGTCCCTCTACAAGAGTTTTGCACAGTCTATTTTCTAAAGTCAGTCAGTATTCTGAGCTGACCAATCACAGTATGAGACTCAATGCCTTCATCTTTGGCCTGCTAAAGTAAGCCTCTTTCATGTTTCGCTCTTTTCATCTCCTGCTTACCTTTTCACTCTTTCTAAACACGCTCATTTTCACACTGCCTATGAAAGCACATTTTTGTACCTTTCATCATGTTTTGCTTGTTAAACCATTAACATATAATTTACTTTCTTAATAAATAGTCTTTATTGAGCGACATGTTGGATTCCTGTCAAGGTTTTCTTGTTGATTATAACATTCTAATTGGAAATGCTTCACATTATGGAAGCAAGATGCATTGTGAAATGGTGACTTTAAAATGGATCCTTGGTTTTGGATCTTTTTTATATATTTATGAAATAAATATCCTGATGGCACTGTATGAAAGCGTACAGTAATATATATATATATATAGTTCAAATATTTGTTATCAATGAGGTTCCTGATTCTCAGACCCGATATTCTAATAAGCACAACAATACAAAAGTCTTAATATTTGGTGAAGAAATAATTTTATCCAAAGCGACTTAACTTGCATTCAAGGAACACATTGAATCAGTTCTTGATTTCCCTGGGATCGAACCCATGACCTTTGTGTCTTAAACACCAATGCTCTACTGATTGAGCTACAGGAAAGCCAATGTAAATTTTGCCACCTACATTTTAGAACAGTCTCTATTAATAGTGTACTTTTAATGTCTGTAAATGCATCTTGGTAGGCATCTAACTAGGTTTTGGAAGAGATCGGCAATGTATGATTTTTATCAGCACTGTAACAAGCCAGGCCTGAAACTCAAATCTTGCTGTCTAAAGCTCTGCAGTGTGATTCAAGAAGTCTTTAGAAGTCTTCAAAGGCTCCTTTTTGCTTTGATGGCTCTTGACATAGTCATCTCAGCTCCTGTGCAA
The DNA here is from genome assembly GCA_037043235.1 of Rhodeus uyekii. NCBI lineage: Eukaryota > Metazoa > Chordata > Actinopteri > Cypriniformes > Acheilognathidae > Rhodeus > Rhodeus uyekii. The sequence goes on from JAWRVZ010000113.1 coordinate 584,851, forward strand.
ACTTCCTCTTTTCCACACATTAAAATTACATTCAGACACAGCGCTTTGATCATTAGTTTCAATTATGCATTCTGCAGCATGCTGATCTCTCGATCACTCTGTCTCACTCTGTGATGTGGTCACTCTGCTTCTTAAGATTAATACAGAGTACAGTTATCACGTTCAAGGCTCCTTGTTGTCGCACGTATTTCAATTGTTTAAAACAGATTTGACTACTCCAGGGGTCTTCAACAGGGTGTTGCAACCCCCAGGAGGGGGTCTATAGCACTACTGCATGGCAATTATTTGTTTGATGTCAAATGTTTTTTAACACGTTTGTTACATAAACTGTTTCTAGCTAGAAGTCATCATGAAGTACTGCCTTTTAAGTTTAATTTTGAATGTTAGTTGATTAATTAAACCTCATCCAATGGTCTAATACTTTCATTTGTATTATCTGATAAATACATTTGTTACATAATTTATGCCACAAAAAATAACAAATTTAAAATAAAACTCATCCTTCTATATAAATAGACACATATTTGTGTGTATACATGTATATCATCTTGACAAAAAAATGAGAAAGTATATAAAAAAATATTAAACGGCATAAGTGTATTTTCATCTGTTTTTCCCTTGAAAATGAGATTATGTATCCCAAGGGGTTTATCCTAAAGAATAAATGTGTTACATAATAAATGCTAGTTAAACACCAAATCAGCATATTTGAAAGTTTTTGAAAAGATCATTAGACAATAAAGACTGGAGTAATTATTCACAGGAATGTATTGCATTGTAAAATGTTTGATCAATATTTTTGATCAAATAAATTCCACCTTGGTGAGCATAAGAGAGTTCTGTCAAAAACATTTTTTTAAAATCGTATCAACCGTAAATATAATGTAAAAGATATATGAAAAGGTTATGATGTTTCAGATTTATGATGAAATGTGTATTTAAATTTATAAGTAAAATTCTTTGATTAAAATAGTATAAAATTATTTAAATCTGTTAATGTAGCATTATATGCAGACCCCTGGTCTGGTACAAGTGTATTATTTCTTTTTTTATGCAGTAATGTACCAGGTTTTAATTTGAGCTCACTCACCATTTGTTTTTCAGCTTGCGATCTTTGGAATTTTGGTTCAATCACATTTATACACATGAAGGTAGGAAAATGTTTTCTGCACTTTTCACTGTCTTGATCAAGAGTAGTTGGCTTGTTCACAGGAATGGTGATGTAGAGCCAATATTTTCAGGTTTCACATACTCTATTGCCAGCAAAATTCTAATATTTAGCGGGTTTTTTTGTTTGTTTGTGTGTGGCTGTCTTGTTTTTTCCCTCTGGCACGGTTCCTCAGACATCATAGCAGCACACTACCACCCATGGGGTTTCCTACCCCTGTCTCAAGGGGCGTGCCAGCCACTGTTCGAAGAGTTGCTTCTCCTGCTTCAGCCACTGTCACTGTTGCCCTTTGACCTTGACCTGCTATTTGAGCCTCACCAGCTACAGAAAGGAGAAGAACACCTGAGACGCAAAGAACAGCTGTGCTCTGCACGCCAAGGCCTTGACCAATCAGATCGCTCCACCTTCCAGCTAATGCAAGGCTGTGGGATGTTGGAGTCTGGTGCACAGGAAGTGGGAATGCTGCCTCAGAGAGAAAAATTCATGCTGAGGGACGAGGACAGCCGGCTTAGGACTGAGGGAGTGACATTTAAAATGAAACGAGATGGGAGGAAGAGTGCGGGAGCGGAGCGTGAATCACGGGATAAGGAGGCTGGAGTTGGCAAAGAGTGTTTGCGAAAGAGTGATCCAGGGCAAATAGAGGGCGGTGGGTGGTGTGCTGGCAGGATGAAGGGAGTTGGAGAAGATTGTGAGAAGGAGAAAAGAAGAGAAGGAGATGGAACCAAACAGAGAAACCGACAAGCTGGCTGGTGGTATCAGCTGATGCAAAGTTCACAGGTTTACATTGACAACTCTGCCGAAGGCTCAAAATTTGTGAAGTGGGAGAAGAGGAGGAAAGGAGGCATTGAAAGCCACCGGCAAAGCCATCCACCTCCTAGAGAAGGTGTGGTTGAGGGGGCCGAAGCCATTCAACAGATGGATGAACAGGCGGTTCATGGTCGGACCAGCAGTAGCAATAATAATAGTGTTGGCAATGGGGTCCTACACCAATTAGCATTGTCAGAACCCACCAAAGCTGCAAAGGGGAAGCCGTCGTGGATGGGAAGTCCACCGGAATCAGTGCTCACTGAGCTGAAGAAGAGTAAGGAGAAGCAGCTAGACTGCCAGGAAGTCTATGAAGGGGTTCAGGCGCAAGCAGGGGCGGATGGGTCGGCACAGGTGCTCCGCTGGGGGAGGCTGTTTGGTGCTGGAAACGCAAGCAAGATTGAGAAAAGTGAGCAGAAATCAGTCAGGAAACAAAGGTGAGTTGGAAAACATCCACCTCTTTCCATTGGAGAGCACTTTTTCATCCGTCAAGCTTGTTCACACCAAGAACATGAACTATAAAGTTATATTAACATATGATAATTCTCTAATTATTATAAGCACATGCTTCAATCATGTCGTCTGCACATTAAATGCTTGGGTTGTTTTAGGTGGGATGGGTTTTGATTGGCTGTCAATGGCTTTCATCAGCTGGAAAAAAATAGTTCTGAAAATGATTCCAACCATATTGTTCCACTGGGTCGTTATTGTTAATGTTCATTCCCTTCAACTTCACCAATCTTCTTTTCTTTTGCCAAACTTCAATGGTTTTATTTTCAAAATGATTGTGTTTCACTGATTGCCAACCACTAACAGCAATGTTTTCCGAAGGCATTTTTAATATACACTTCGCTAACGTTCTACCTTTTCTATCTACTTGTTCTCAGATTGCCGTCAGGTTGGTTGAGTCTTGACCGTTCTGTTTTGGATTTGGTGGCCCAGTCTGTTGGAGTGGGGAAAAAAGCAGAGCAACAATCAATCACTTCTCAAAGCCAAGAATCCCACCTTGGCCCAACTGAACAAGCACAAACGCAGAATCCCCCTACACAGAGACAAGCCCCTCGGTAATGTTGTTAGACCTTGACTAGATTTGTGTTTCCAAAGGGAAACCAGTGCTTGGCAAGGCAGCTACAGAATTGTTTTTAATAAGCTTAGGTTTTAGGCTTTGATTTAGGCAGCCTGAATGTTTTCAGTCAACTGTACACCGGAATCAACGCCTTTAGCTTCTGTGCCACTTTGTAATGTGATGGGGTTTATTGGATTAAAAGATAGAATGTATAAAGATAAAATAAAAAGTCAATTACAAATTATATTCATAATATTTCAATATTTTTTTTAAATTACTTAAATGGTTACATTTATTATATTTTAGATACGAAAGTCAAAAAAACAATACTGAAATCATCAAAGTTTGACTCTGTTTGTTTAGTGCTTTGAGATGAATTCCAGCAAACTGAGGGTACATTTACACGACGAGGACGTACTAAACCGGAAATGTCTTTCCTGTCTGCTTTTCATTCTCAGACAATATCCTGTTCACACGGATCCTCGACAATGATTAAAAGCGCTGTGTTATGCTCCCAGGCTAGTAGTTTCACATGTGCATGACCGTTTTCACAAATTTGTGTTTTTGTTGTGTGTATGTGTATATACACACACATCACCCCAAAACGCCATTGTTGTGTAAATGAACTGCCAAAATGCATTAAGTTTTCAGTTTTTTGTTGAAAACGGTGTCATGTAAACGGCCTCTAAGAGGAAAAAAATAGACAGCTTGTTGAATATTAAGTGCTGCCTTGCAAAGCACTGAAATGATCTAAGCACATTTAATGTAATTATTTGAAAATCAAGACATAACTGCTATGTTTTCTCTGTTTCCCATTTCTTTCAGTGAAGTGAAGGCGTTATGCCATCACATTGCCACAGAGCCAGGCCAGCTCAGTTTCCACAAAGGTGACGTGCTGCTGGTGCTCAGCAGGGCAGACTCTGATTGGCTGCTGTGTGCTCGAGGCGACACCCAGGGCCTTGTTCCCATCATATACGTCACCCTGACTGAGGACAGTCAGGAGCGCTGAAACTCATAGGCTCTGAAAGAGACGTGATTGGGGACAAAGAGGAGGGTCACTGCTTTTCTGAATATAAAAGCTGCTGCACAAGAGATGAGTCTGACGGATTCATTTTGTGCTTGCATGTGTATGTAAACACTGATACACCAATACACACATACACAAACATCCCACTTTGCTGTTGTGAAAGCACCCTCTTTGTGTCAGTGAACAGCAACGAGCCAACCAGTGATTAGAAAGTGTAGATCTAGTTTCTGAGTAGTGAAATCAGGTTTTGCAACATAGCTTGTAATCATAAATGTCAATAGCCTTTTAAAAGAACTAAAAAACCAAATGAAGTTGTTAGATGACACTACAGGCGCATATGCCTTGTCTTTAATAAATACTGTATGATTTTATGTAATCTAGATGTTAACCAATTCATGTGTTGTGACCGACAGTGTGTGCACGTGCTCTTCACGTGCCTAACCTTGAGGTCATTTGTGAACATCTCTTTCTCGCTCGCAAACCGTTCGTGCAAACAACTGAATAGTACATCACTGAGTAAGGGGCATCTTGGTTTTTAATGTAAGTCTACTGGAATTAAAGCTCATTAACGTTGAAAAAGGTACAAACTTTTATCCAGCTTTATATGACAAGGGAAATTAGCCTGTCCTGAAGCATCTTTTTCCCGACCTGTGCTGCTTTGACAGGTAAATAGACTAAGGCTATCACCGCAATCTCTGGCCTTTCATTTCATGCTTTTCTTACCAATACGGGATCATTTACAGCAAGATTGTTTGCATGTGATAGAGTGCACAACAAATGTTCTGCTTTTCTGTTCTGAAGAGATGAAATAAGCTCTGTCTTTAACCTTAAATGTACTATATTACTTCCTATAACAACTTTTACACAATCTGCAGGACATACAGAAAGGGAAGATATGTCTAATGTTTGTCTACTTTAGACTTTTGGTTGTTTTGATTTGGTTTTGAATTCTTTTGGCCCGTATTTATTAAGGATCAGTCTATAGAAGATTAACAGATGGATGTATAGATAGAATGGGATGAATTTATAGTTTTATGTATGTAGTTGAATAAATGGCAAGCAAAAAAAAAGAAAAAGTTCATGGGGTTTGGTGGCAAAATCCCTTCCCCTTCAAATTAAATTCATGAGATGATTCTATCCAGCTAAAAATACGATCATGTTTGAATATTATCCACAAATACTTTATTCTGCTTTTTGCAGTAGAGGACAAAAATAAACATTTGAACAAGGGTGGTGAAATGCCACATAAAATATTGCAGTGTGGTGCCATATTGTATATTATGTTATTGCCATTTGATGTGCTAAATTTAACTCAAGGTGAGGCCTTATGGAATGGAATGTGTATTATGTATTTTATTATAGCATTAAATTATTTCAGCAGCAATTTTATTTAAAATGATTTCTGTGACACTATATGCTTTTGCTAAAAGTAATATATAAAATACTATTTTGATTTGATTTTTTCAAATTGCTTTGAAACATCAACAGATGATTGTCAGTATGTTTTTGTTAAAACAGTTTTATGATTTTATTTTTATTGTTATCTATTTAAAACATTGTATTGGTCATTATTTTGTGTATTTGCAATTGTAAATATGTTGCTTTCTCATATCCTCAAAGAAAATGACATTATTGACTTGTAATTAACAGCTTTTAATGCTAATTTCAATGCTACAGTTAATAACGGAAAACGATTCAAATGTACATTATATTGTTATGAGTAAAAGGAAATGCTCTCACACAAAAAGCTGCGCTATCTAGATTGTAGTGCTGCTGCTTTGGGTCAATCTTGGTCACTTACGGTTTGTCTGCTGGTCTTCCAAAAACGCTTTGCTTTTCACCAAATCCCACCTGTTAAATATAAGCGATGGGGAGAGAGAGAGGGATAGATTGTGAGAGAAATAGCTGTCCAGTGCCTTTTTGAACCAATGTGTCTGCTAGTGATATTCAAGTGTGTTTCCTCACAATTGGTTGGTGCCATTTCTTCTGTATGAGGCGGAAGTTAAAATAAACTGGCATCTGATTTGGATCTAGCCTGTTGTTACTTTTCTATGTAGTATTTTAGAGGGTAAACACCAGAGAAGGAGAGGAAGGCTTAGTTGGGAGGTTGATATATGTTTGTGCAATGTTCTTTCTCTCTCTGTCCCTGTCTCTATCTGCTTTGGTCATCCCAATATTTCTGGCCTGTATATACTGTACGATACCTGTAGCTCCCCTGACTTTCCTGTTGTGCTCCTATAACATTACCATCATGTATGAATATCAATAACAAAGTGCTCATGTGAACACTGAAGCAGTGCATCTTGTCCTTTTTTCTCATTTAAGTGTTCGAGACGTACTGTCTTAATGAGAACAATCTTTTGGTTATTATGGCTCATTAAATCACATGAATCACAAACGATTACACATTTCACTGATGAATATGTGATTTATTGTTAATTCAAAAATCATTTTGAAGCAAATAGGTTATATAATTGGGCCTTTAGGGCCGTTTCTCCACTTAAACATGAATCACAACACTTAACCTTTGGTTTTAGGCACTTTTAACCCTGGCTTTAGCTTTAGAGAATTATTTTGGTTCATTACTTGAACATGGGTACAGTAACCTAGTGTTTTCAGTGACCCCTGTAAAATTTTTAACATCGACAATATTTTAAAGTATGCACCTCTAAATTATAGCATTTAAAATATTTTCTCTTTATTATCACTGAATGAGTGTTTGAAATATTAGAGAAAATCTTAATGTAGATCTATGTAAAGATATTGAAAAATATTAAATGCTTTGCTTCTAGAAAAATTGAATGGAGTCAATATAAAGTTACATTTCTTTCTTGAATGATGTAAAACAGGACAATATTTTTAAAGGAAAACTTTGAATTTTGCTATTAAAAGAAAATGTATTCCATAGACCTGACTGTGCTTGCTCTCTATAAAGTTCCCCAAAAGAACAAATAATGTATGTTAACAACACAAATTGGTCAGCAATATTCTTTGTGATAAAACCACAAACATTTTGCCAAAACTATTACAAATGGACCGTGCTAAAATAAATGAACCACATTTTTAGGGCAATGGTCACAAAATGTGCAATTAAAATGAATATCAACTTTTGCACAAAGTAACGCTGGGTAAACCCTATGTCTCATTTTAAATGACACCTCTTTGACAAAAAAATTCCACACAATATTGTCTTATCAAACGATTCCAACTTGAGTAAATATAATGCAAAGACATTGTTTTTTGTTTGTTTTAACACATTAATATTTTCTGTGAGTTATGGGTAAAACAAATATGACCTACAAAATAAATTACTATTGTGGCTCATTGTCGAATGTTACTATCTTCTGATTTCTACGATTTCATGAGATATTGCACCAAAAACTTTTTGCAAAGCCCCCTTCTGGAAGACATCAGCCAGTTCTGTGCAGCGAGAAAAACGTCATGCGATGACGACACCAACATGGACGAATGAAGAGCTTCAAAACAAAGTGGCGATCATGTATCAGTAACACAAACGGTGCTCAACAACAACTACAACTGTGTTCATGTTGAGGAAGAGGGAGCCAGTGAACAATGTGAGTACATGAGTATGATGAAGGCTACAAAAATATCATGTGCTTGTGTTGACAAATAAAGCTACAGTATTTAGAAAAATGTGACATCTTCGTGGAGACTCGTTTGCAGGTAAAGCATATATATATATATATATATATATATATATATATATATATATATATATATATATATATATATATATATGCTTAAAATATATTTAAAAAATATTTTACATATAATGCAAGCTTGGTTTTGTCAGATAAAGTCCCTGCCACTTTGAACCTAGTTGTTTATATTGCCCTGCAGGAACAGACGAGAAATTATATATCCTACTATTAGTGAATCTTAACGTAAAGAACATTAAACCGGTTACGTGATATGCGCCCTATAGGCAATATAATGTTGATATTAATATTGATAAGCCAGTCCAAGCCTCACTAGGAGAGATGTAACAACATTATGACCTGATTAATATTTATAAAAGCCTTCGCTAGAGGAATATTTCGCTTGACATTACCGCTGTCATTCGTCAAAGCTGTTTTTAGGCGAACCCCTATTAAAATGTACGCGTATTCAAGTAGTTTCTTGCAGGAATGCTGATTGTACTTGCATATTTTTAAGGTTCATTGGTTTCTAAATCAGAAGTGTGTAGAAATCGTTTGTTTCTTTGAATTCAGGTTCACTCGTGTCGGTATGACGTGTTCTGTCGTAAATCAGACGTGTTGACCTTTGATGTTGTTGTTGCTTTATTCATAGGTTGTTTGTGAGAACTGCCATTGCCTCCTCCTCACTTCTTACCATCATGGCTGAACTTTCCCCTAGATCTCACACACATTGGCACACACATGGTCCAGTCTGTCAATGGCAGTGTGGTGTTTCTCTGTCTGCTGGGCAGTTGTAGAAAGAGCATTGAGTAATACAAGCATTCCTAAAACCAGAGAAGGCCGGACACTGGACACTGACCGTCTGCTTCAAAGGTTTGACCAAGACCTTTCTTGAGACTCCTTACGTTTTCTAAAATGTAAATGCTTTATCTATAACTTTTATTTATTAATTGTTTGAGAATTTCTTACTGAATATCTGCATTGTTAACTGTAGGCTTTTCAAGTGGCTACATATTTTTAAATGCTTGCGATTCTGTTTACATTCTGTGCACTGGATCACTTATTTTTAGGATTATTACTATATTGTTGTAATATTTACTCATATTTTGAATTATCTTTTAGTTTCATATGTTTTATGTGTTTTTAATTTTAATTTACATTTTAATAATTGTGTGTGTGTGTGTGTGTGTTTGTGTATATGTATGTGTATATATAATGTGTGTGTGTGTGTGTGTTTGTGTTGTATGTATGTGCATACACACACACATATATAACACGCACGCACACACATACATATATACACACACAATTATTAAAACACACATTTTTAAAAACACATAAAACACGAAACTAAAAGCTAATTCAGAGTAAATACTACAACAATATAGTAATGATAAAAATAAGTGATCCAGTATACATTTGTGTGTCTGTGTGTCTGCATATTTAATATATTGATACAAATTAATTTTAGTTGATTTAAAAAATAAACAAAAAGCCAATGTTGTTGTTTAAGCTTAATCTTTAGAAATTCAATACAACCTATGAATGATTCACCTTGGCTTTTAATAACATACAAGAGAAGCATATGCACATTTCACAGAGATTTGGTTGCATCATAATATTGCACACTGATGCCATCTAGTGTTGTGCACACAATTAATGACCAAATTGTGGCATGATGTTTCTTTTCTTTTTGTCTTTTTACAGTTAAACCCTTACAAAACTCAGGACGAAAATAAAAGGGACCATCATGTCATTTTGCAAGTAGGGTCAAACTGTATATTCAACCACTATAATGGGCTGTCAGCTTTTATTCTTATCCATTTGAATGCAACATCGAGGTACGCGGGGTTAAAGAGATGCCATCACAAACACCCACCACCCAACCACAGGAAAAATCTCCTTCAATGGACCCTAAATCAGCAAGTACCTCATCAGGAAAAAAGGAAATTCCTGCATCAACTACCAGTGATCCCATTGACCAGTTAGAAGTCACAGAAGAAACTGCGTCCAACACGTTTACCATGAAATGCAGTAAATCCGATAGACCCAGGTTTGGTGCTAGTGTTCAGGCTAAAGAGAGACTGAAGTTTATTCTAGGAGCTTCTGAGGATAATTCTTCTGATGATGAGTCTTTGGTTATGGGCCAGGCCGCCAAACTTCAGCCCAGGATTACAGAGACACCCGAAGCATTGCTTACCATCCCACCAGAAGTTCTGTTACCCCCTATTCCATCAACCGGTTTGAGGTAAGCAGCCATTTTTTATTGTTGTTTTAAGCGTGTACATTATCGGTCTGATAAGGTTTCAAGCTAAAGATTTGACATTTAGGTTTTGAAGTCATGCAATGAAAGATTAAAGGACAGGTTTATGAATTATTTTGAAAGTATGAAATTAATGCAAAAAGACTAGAACAGATTTTCCCTTTTGTGCCTCAATATGACTCACAATCTTTGTTTACTAGTTAACCTTGCTGTCTAGGTCTTCGATTTGTTCCTAATAATGGCTAGGGGACACTATGCACCGCATGAAAGGTCCAATGTCAAACAGGACAGAGTTATAGACCTGAAGTACAGCCATATGGTCAGTCTCGGCACACTCTGTGATCACGTGACTTTCTCATGCTTGTCACCTTTTAAAGTGACATGCCGTACATTTCAGTACTATTAATGGAAGCAATGCTCTCGTTGTTGACTTTCAATCTCGTTGCGTTTCAGTGTGAAAAGCATCCTTCCAGAGTTTTTTCCAGTCGAAAGACCCTAGATGTGTTTTTAGGGTTGAGTAGGGTAGAGATGTTTTGATGTAGTCTCCGGCTATTTGTGTGTAACCCGAGGGACGTTGGTTGTTCTCTTCAATAAGTCAACTACATGAGAGGCTCGGCTTGCTGGACTCACACAGAACCAATGGAGAAAAGTTGACAATCTAAAGCAGGACATTTTGCATTTTGTTTTTCTTGCAATGGAAGTGAAAATTCAAAGGCCAAAAGGTAAGATAATTTTTTGGTGACACAGATCTATTATTATAGTTGTTGTGTATGTTCTGCAATTTATTGCAGTGTGCTGTTGCACAAATGTTTGCATAGATTGTAGGTTGTATAACTAGAAGTTTTACTCTTGCAGTTCGTTTTCTGGACAGAAACTAAAACCATTGACCATCCATATTAGTTTATAGTGTATTTTTCTTAAAGCGGTGGTGAATAAAGGTCTTTATTGACATGGGGGAGGGGATATGATAAGAAAAGAGGAAAAGGGAGGGAACACAAGGCATTTTAGCTCTTGTTTTTCATCTCCTGCATTATGATCTGATACTTCGTCATGGACGGAGAAGGAGAGAAAACACTCAACTGGTTTCAGTGCCTCAAGAGGTTGGTGCCAGTCCAAACATGCACTTTGTTCTCTAGAACCTCCCGTTTCTTAGTGGACAGTATGTTCTTGGCTGAAAGTGTAGAAAGGGGTGTAGTTTCTGTTGTTGTTCCTTGCAGTGTAGCATAACACAGCAGCATGTGAGTGTATCTTAAGTGCATAGTAGTGTTAGAATAGTGTTTTGGAGGTTGCAGTTTTGTAAATTCCTGCATAACTCAAAGCAGACTTTTCGAACTGTACTTGAAGTGTTGCTTAATATAACCTGATGATGTTAGCATGTGTCTCTGAGTTCATATAAGCTCTATGAGCTGAGAATAAATGAAAGCTGGAAAGATAACGGAACAAGTAAAAAAAAAAAAAACGTTTCGGAAAGTTTCTCGCATTGCCATATAAAGTTCTTTAGATAACAGGAAAGCAAAAGCATCTGCTCATTGTTTGCGGGCAGTTTAGGCTAGGTAATGGAAAACAGACGTGAAGTCTTAGAACGTAGCGTAAATGTAAATACTTGAAACGAGGCAATTATAAAAATAAGCCTTTTTTATTTTTTACTAAACATTTAGTTTTCAATAAATGTTTTTTGACTACTCATGAAGACTGCAATCAGAAAACATTTAAAAAGATGCTAGGGATGCACAATATACAGATACCGTATTGATTTGTTTGCAAATGAATTGTACATTTAAATACCGTATGCCTAAGTTTACTTATAGGTTTTAAAATGATTTAATTTAATTTAAATTTAAATTTTTATTTTGACAAAATAGTTTAGAATGTTAATATTTATAGGCCAACATGAAAATATGTTTCACATTATTAATATTGGTCAGAGTGATAATATTGGTGCCTCTCTAAATGATACATAAGGTAACGTATCTAATGAAGAATGGCATTTTTGAGTGACACAAATCTAAACCGCAATAGTCAGCATAACAAGAGTTTTGTTTCCACTGATGACTGCAAAAAAAGAAATTAAGTGTGATTCTATAGGATAGAATTATTCGCTTCATTTAATCGATAGTATTGTAAACTGCATGACTCATTTGTTAGTCTTTAGTCTACCTTTTACAGTAAATTAATTCCATTAGATTCGCTTTTGTATGAAAACGTGGGTCTTTGACTTCAAGTGTGAAGCTGTAGTTCTACAGTTCAGGGTTAGTCAGTAATTTAGCCTGTACTGTAATATACTGTAGTCTGTACCCTTGATGATAACACATTAAGCTGTGATTGGCTGATTTTCTTATGTGAACATTCATATTATATCACAATTTGACTGAGGTGGAGAGTACAGAGGCCAGATCATAAGAGAAAAACTGTTTACATGGACCGATCAAGTTGACTTCTGGAAATTATGCTGATTTGATGTATTCTTACCTCGTATGTTTTATCATTTAATATGCTTTTATTGGCTTAAATGGTTCTTGTTGATGTTTCTTGCTGAGGCTTATGTAAAATGTTTCCGTTTCAGCAAGTTACATGTGGACTTTACATCATCAGCTATTGGAGCCTTTACCATGTTTCTTTCTGTACATGTTCAGATAACTTTAATGATTTTTTTTTTGTCTGTAGGCCTAGCATGTCAGGCCCCCATCTGCTAAAAAAGGGCAAAGAACACAGGAAGATGGACGTGCATAGAGATTTCACCGTTGCCTCCCCAGCCGAGTTTGTGACTCGCTTCGGAGGAAACCGCGTTATAGACAAGGTCAGAGAGATGAGTTTGTGTATGTTGTTTATTCCTTTTCACATAACTGTAAAAAATGATTTAATTTAATATATGTGCTGATGTAATTATCTCTCTCATTAGGTGCTGATTGCTAATAATGGCATTGCTGCAGTTAAATGCATGCGCTCAATTCGGCGCTGGTCCTATGAAATGTTCCGTAATGAGAGAACCATTCGCTTTGTGGTGATGGTCACGCCTGAAGACTTGAAAGCCAATGCAGGTTTACAGAAAATAATTTTATGCTTCAACCTGAAACACGTTTGTCACAAAAGTTATATTATCTAGCATTTTATTTTATTTTATAAATCATTGGTGCTGGGCATTAATTTTCAATTTGCGTTTATTGAAGAATTTATGTCCAAAGTTAATTGTGTTTATCTCCAGAATACATTAAAATGGCTGATCACTATGTACCAGTCCCTGGGGGCCCAAATAACAACAACTATGCCAATGTTGAGATGATTGTGGATATTGCCAAAAGGATTCCAGTGCAGGTACAGCTTCACTAATATCTGTTCTGCCGTCAGATGTGTATTTTCCCTCATTACTGATGATGGGTTTTTGTCTTTTAAGGCTGTTTGGGCTGGATGGGGTCATGCTTCTGAGAACCCCAAACTACCGGAGCTCCTGCATAAATCAGGGATATGTTTCCTTGGTACTTTTTCTCATAATCATCTACAACCTGTTTAGCCAGCTTAGCCTTGCTAGTTGAGGACAAAGGATGTTGATAGGGTTGTCTTTTTCAGGGCCTTCCAGTAAAGCTATGTGGGCGTTAGGAGATAAGGTGGCATGTTCCATCGTAGCTCAGAGCGCAGACATCCCCACACTGCCATGGAGTGGAACAGGTGAGAGATCTGATGCACATCATGACCTGTTGCTGGAGCTCCTCATTGTGATGTACAGTAATACCTGGAGATACGAGCATAATCCGTTTTAGGGCAGAGCTCGTTACTCGAGTATCTAGAATCATGTTTTCCCATAAGAAATAATAGAAAATAAATGAATCCGTTCCAGAACCGTAACAGTGGAAAAAAACATGTTTTTTTATTGGTATAGACCAGGGGTCTACAACCTGCGGCTCCAGAGCCACATGCGGCTCTTTCATCCCTGTGCAGAGGCTCCCCTAACTTTGAAAAACATATATTGGAATCAATAAATAAGCTATTTTATTAATTAATTAATTTTTTCAATGTTATACCTCTTAAATTTCAAGATCGAAGTAATCTTGTTACATAATTTTTAAAAAAAAATATTTTGATGTTTTCCACAAACAGCAATAAAATGTCATTAGTTTTATTTTTGTAGTTCTGTAATTTCATAAATGCTACACACTTTAGTTATTTTATGTATTGCAAACTGGATATAAACCAGATTGGAGATATGTTATTCACGTCGCCGCTAATGATGTCAAACTTCGCCAGTCGGAGATCACTAAAATTAAGATTAAAGAGGCGTGTGAACTCGCAAGTTTGATGTCAGGCACTGTAATATGCTCTGGCCCTCTTCATATGCAGTGTTATTTTAATTTTAAAGATCCCATGAATTTCATTCGGTAGTAAAGAGGCCAAAATGGCTCTTTTTGATTTTGAAGGTTGCAGACCCCTGGTATAGACACACACACATACACACACACACACAATTATAGTACATGTATACAGTATAAGGATTCGTTTGATATCAAATAAAATTTGGTTTTAATGATACGTTTTTACGCAGACACTTGATTCCGTATCGTATCGTACACAAACACTACGCAACTTACGTAAACTTAAATTAACATAACTGAACTTAGCTTACTTTTTTTTTTACTTTTCTATTTTATATTATTGTTTTGCTTTTTTTCCCAATTTGTTTTCTTCCCTTTTTTCGCCTGACTACCTTCACTTTCACTTGACGCAGACCTTTTAACAAAATATTACAATGGCGGTAGATTTGTTCCTGTCTCCCTTTTAAAAATGAGTAAGGCACGTGTCATCAAAAAGCACCGAAGAACGACCAGTATAAGATTTATCAGAGTGTTTCTTTTCAATAACTTTCTTAATTTCACTTGTAGAAATGTTTTCCTCCGGTTCACCCTCCTCCTCCTCGCTACTGCTGAGCTCTTGCAACACCTGCGTATGTTCATCATCTGCAGCTCGATCAACTCCTCAGTCCACAGTTCCTCCTGATGCTCCTGCTGCTAGATCATATTTATCCACAGTTTCATGCTTCATTTCCATGGTCATCATGCGTTTCTTCTTCTCACTACCATCCTCACCACTCACTTTCTTAGAACTCATCGCTATTATGAAGAATAATGCACAAAACAGAGAGAGAAAATGCTTGTATCTCGAATATTTACTTGTATCTAGAAGCAAAAATCTGCCCGAAAGCTTGCTCGTATCTTGGAATACTCGTATGTAGAGACGCTCGTATCTCGAGGTATTACTATATTTATGTCTCATTCTTTGTCTTTTATCAGGTTTGAGGGTTGAGTGGGGAGAAGAAGAACAGAGACATGGTCGTGTTATAAGTGTTCCTCCTGAGCTTTATGTGCAGGGTTGTGTTAAAGATGTCGACGAGGGACTAGTGGTGCGTTTTTGCTACAGAATCCGTTACATAATTTAGACTTTAACATCTGTGTTACAGTCTGACTTCTTTTTTCTTGTGGTTAGAGCGCAGAAAAGATTGGCTACCCTGTGGTAATCAAAGCATCCGAGGGAGGTGGAGGGAAAGGTATCCGAAAAGTGGACTGTTCCGAAGACTTTCCCAGCTTTTTCAGACAGGTATACACTGCTGTATTATTACTTTAAAATAGGCATATTTTATTTTGAGAGGACTTCATTATTCTGTATAGTTACAGGTTTGGATCCATTGCATGGTGTCTCTGTTGTTTGTTCTTTGCTACAGGTGCAGACCGAAGTGTCGGGTTCACCCATTTTCATCATGCAATTAGCCGAGCATGCGCGCCACCTGGAGGTGCAGATCCTAGCCGACCAGTATGGCAATGCAATCTCTCTGTTCGGCAGAGACTGTTCCATCCAGCGCCGCCACCAGAAGATTATAGAAGAAGCTCCTGCTACCATTGCCTGCACCACCACTTTTGAGCAAATGGAACGGGTGAGGCAAAAACCTGTGAAGGATTTCCAGGGCATGTTGCTTTTTGCCATTTTGTGATTAAGACTAAGAGCTCTTATCTAAGTTAAGTAACTTTGTGGAGTACTTAAAGTCCAGTAGGTCTAGTAGGTCAAAAGTTCTAATATGTAGTCACGTAACACAGTTTATATGTATACTACATTTCAATTAACTTTGCAACACAAATATTTAGTAGCATGAAAGTTGAAACTTCTTGCCCCTTTACGCCATGGCAAGACAAAGTTTTAACTTCTGCACAACTGATTAAACTGGCCCCTGATTCTGTAATAAGTGCTCCGAATGTGTTTGCTAAATGACTAAAATGAATTATGTATCCATATTACAATAAGGTTTTTAGGTTTGTTACAAAAGTTTATTCATCAAACCAAACATAACTGGAAGTGACATTTCCTGCATGCTGACATAACTGTGTCTGATAAAGAAAATCCCAAATACAGATACAGAGAACAATAAATACACAATATACAAACATCAGAACACTTTGTCTTAAAATGTTTTTACATTCTTGTGCATTCCAGTATTTATGACTTATATTAATTAATTAATTCTCATCTTAATGATGTTCATATTGACATGCACAATAACTTTTCTGCTATGTGTCAGTATGCAGTGCGTCTGGCTAAAATGGTGGGCTATGTGAGTGCTGGTACGGTAGAGTATCTGTTTTCCGAGGATGGAAGTTTTCACTTCTTAGAGCTGAATCCACGGCTACAGGTGGAACACCCCTGCACTGAGATGATTGCTGACGTCAACCTTCCTGCTGCACAGCTACAGGTAAAGCAAAATACAGCTGTCAGGAGGTAGCAGAACTCAGAACCACTGTGTGAATCATATAGTGACCCTTTCAATAGTGCTGTTGTTTGTTTAATGAAGATTTGAGGTTTAAAAGTAGCAGAAACCGATCATATTTCTGTAACATTTTCAGATTTTGCTAATACAGTAGAACCCCGACTTACGAAATTAATCCGTTCCGAGGTTGACTTTGTGAGTCGATCTTTTCGTATGTCGGTCAGGCTTTTACATGTAAATTGCCTTATCCGTTCCAAGCCTTACAAAAACACCACATTTAGAATGGGATGAAGTGCATCTCAGTTACATACTTCCCAATCATCTCCCTTTTCAATGCAATGTAAAGCATCCTCTTTTTCTTTTTGACTTCAGCAACAATCTACACATCCATGGTGAGTGATTAGAAAAAGGTTATGTTTACTAGGCACAATGCTGACCAATAGGAGAGCAGGATTGTAAAAAGTGTTCCCCTTCTTACATGGACTATTCCAGCCATCCCTGTCATTCAGCGCGAAATGGACTATTCCAAATCTTTCCATCTGAGAGAGCTGACGGATGATTAAGGTAAAAGAGATCGGCTGAAGATTGTATCTAGTTTATTGAGTGAAATACAGGGAATTAGTGCCAATCGTTGAGGTTTTATCGATCATGCGTAACCACACATCTATGCACCTTTAATAAATACAAGTTTTGGATTATTCCCTGAGTGAGACATCATTGTTCTGACCAGACAAACTGTAGCCTTCATTCAACCCGAACCAAAATCAGCGCGAATTTCAAAACAAAACTCGGAAATGTTTTTGCGCATCTCGATCATTTTGTCGTTACTCGGGCGAAAAAAACCCCCAAAATCTTTTATCGTATGTTGAATTTTTCGTACGTAGAGCGTTTCGAAAAGTCGGGGTTCTACTGTATCTATAATTCTCAAATGCTGATCATAAACTTTTGGTTCTCTCTGTAGATAGCAATGGGAATCCCTCTTTACAGAATTAAGGATATCCGTCTTCTGTTTGGTGAAGCTCCGTGGGGAGACACACCTATTAACTTTGAATCTCCAGAATGTATCCCCTGTCCACGGGGGCACGTCATAGCTGCACGCATTACGAGTGAGAACCCGGATGAGGTGAGCAGTTAGTTTAAGTTTATGTTAAAAAGCTTGAGTCAACAACCGTCTTTACACAATGGCTTGAATTTGTTAAATATTCTGTACAATATTGTTTAAACGTTTGGGGTGAAGATTATTTTTATTTATTAAATGAATACTTTTATTCAGCTACGATACAATAACTCTTAAATGCATGAATGCTTCACCAATCATTATTACATGTTTGGGTCTTTAGCGACCCAGATCTATATCTAACACAGATGCATTTTATAATATAAAATTCTCCTGATATTAGAGGATTAATTACAGTAGAATAAAATAAAGGATTCAGTTTGACCAGATGTTTTATACCATCATCACTGTCCTCAGCAGTGCTTATTTCCCAGTACTTTAAAGTTTCTAGCTCATATTCGTGATCTCAAACCTATCAAGTGAGTGGCACTAATATTTGACTGCGTTCAATAATTGCTCTGCAGGAAATTGCTGTCATTTCAGGTTTTGCTGATTATACTTCCTATTGTTTTGTTTTCTGCCTGCGGTAACTATGAGTAAAATCTCACTTTATCATTGTGCATCATACATGTTCCACCTTTTGATTTAACGTGTTAAATCTTACCGACCCCAAACTTTTAAACACTATTGTATTTGCATGATCATGAGTAAAACCTATAAAAATCTTTTCTAAAACAGTCTAAAGCAAAATGTACTAGACTTCTTGTCTGAATTTATTCATAAGTGTACATTTATTTACCCCTGCTTAATCTTAGAAGTTTTTAAAGCCTTTCAGAGTTTTGATGCAATAGTCTTTGAAGGCTACTATAACAGTTTTATTTATTTATTTGTCTTCATAAGGGCTTTAAACCAAGTTCAGGCACAGTTCAGGAGCTGAACTTCCGCAGCAGTAAGAACGTGTGGGGCTACTTCAGTGTAGGTGCAACTGGAGGTTTACATGAGTTTGCAGACTCTCAGTTTGGACATTGTTTCTCCTGGGGCGAGAATCGAGAAGAGGCCATTTCGTGAGTCCATAGAGATCAGAATTTTTTTCTTTTTTTGCTCTTTAGAAAAAAAATTACCTTTTTCTGGTAAATACATTGTTTTGTTTTTTTGTGGTCTGCAGGAACATGGTGGTAGCCATGAAGGAGCTTTCAATCAGAGGAGATTTCAGGACCACAGTGGAGTACCTCATTAAACTACTGGAGACAGAGAGTTTCAGGATCAATGACATTGATACTGGCTGGCTAGACCACTTAATTGCAGAAAAAGTGCAGGTATGACCAAATCAAGACAGTGTCTCTAGGAACTCAGTTCTACTTTCCGTCCATGTAAAATGAACTTTGAAGCCATTTAAGGTAAGGTGACATTTCTTTCATGTTGCTTTATTTGTATGTTTCTCTTAGGCGGAGAGGCCGGACACCATGTTAGGTGTGGTATGTGGTGCTCTACATGTTGCTGATGCTAGTTTCAGAAAGAGCATGTCTGACTTCCTGCATTCTCTGGAGAGGTATTTCCCCTCCATCTAAGGCATTGAACCAAAAGATAACAATATATTGTTTTAATTCTGCATTTCTGGATGTTTTAGGGGCCAGGTTTTGCCTGCTGCTAGTTTGGCCAACACTTTTAATGCTGATCTAATTTATGATGGAGTCAAATACTGTCTGAAGGTAACAAAACATACTTTATGAAATCCCTTTGATCATCTTTTGATTTGTGTTTAACAGATATGAATTTATGTGCTTGTGTCTGGGGTACAGGTGGCACGCCAGTCACCCACCACGTATGTCATAATAATGAACGATTCAGATATTGAAGTTGATGTCCATAGACTCAGCGATGGTGGTCTGCTACTTTCCTATGGTGGCAGCAGCTACACAACCTACATGAAGGAGGAGGTTGACAGGTTAAAGAAGCAGAGGCTTTGTGCTGTAAAATGTAGTGTGCTTACTTGTGTACCTACTGATGTTTATTTGGTCTTTGTCATACGATGTATAGCTATCGCATCACAGTGGGTAACAAAACGTGTGTGTTTGAGAAGGAGCGAGACCCTACGGTACTCAGGTCGCCCTCTGCTGGAAAGCTGTTGCAGTATGTGGTCGATGATGGTTCTCATGTTTTGGCCTCCCAGCCTTATGCTGAAATTGAGGTAAAGATGAGGCAAAGTAATTTTAATTTCTAAGTAGCCGTTTCTACATAATGCCGTTTGTCATACTGTATATGATGTTGTGTGAGACTGACCGAGATGGATGCAGGGGAAAGCTTTAACTGACGAATTAGAGTGGCTTTTGTCTCCTTTTGACAGGTTATGAAGATGGTGATGACCCTGCATGTCCAGCATTCTGGTTGCATTCACTTTTTAAAAAGACAAGGAACCGTATTAGAGCCCGGCTGTGTTGTGGCGCGAATGAACCTGGATGACCCCAGCTGTATTCATCCGGTGATTTATCTTTAATTGCTTATCACAAGATGATTCACATGATAAAATCCAATTACTGTTTTGTTAGTCTTTTGTTAGCAATTATTGAAAATATGATGGTTTTCCAATTTGGTTGGTTGGGCCAAAGATTTTTGGGGAGTTTGATGACCACTTCAAAATGTACAAATATGATTGCAGTTGCTTTAATTGTTTTCGGATGCCATTTAGTTTGATATTTAATGCAGTGATAATAATGCTTTTTTGAATATAATTCATGAATGTTTTAGTAACCAAATACTCTTTGGGGCAGCAGTTTTCCAATGGGAGTTTCTGTAATATGTAATTTGCAAAAAGAAAACTATAAGAGAAATACCTTGACAAGTAATCCGAATCATTTAACCGTCATCAGCCTCTGTTAGAGTATAATTGCTGTAACAATGTTATTGTATTTGGGGCGGCCTACGAACTCCTTGTGAGACCTGAAGCTGGATTCTGCTGATGAAACTGCAAACTAAACTTCACTAAAATTTCTTCTATTGACTGCACTTCTGACTCCTGGTCTTCATTCAACATATCTTGTCCTCGGGTCTTAACTGTAAATCCTCTACAGTTAATAGTAACAGTAACACTTTACTCCCATATGCAATGAGAAGTTTTAATTCCTGGTCCTGTCCCTCAGGTAAAGCCGAACACCGAGGCATTACCATCCCATGAGCCATTACCCATTATAGGGGAGAGGCTTCATCAGGTGTTCCACAATGTTCTGGAGAACCTGGTGAAGATTATGGATGGATACTGTCTACCGGAGCCATACTTCAGCCAAAAAGTGAGAACATTTAACCACTAATAAGACTCAAAGCAGCATGAAAACAGTGTACAGACTGGTCTCTTAACTGTCCATATGATTTTACAGCTGAAGAAGTGGGTTGACACGCTGATGAAGACACTTCGGGATCCATCTCTTCCTCTTCTTGAACTGCAGGAGATTATGACCAGCGTGTCAGGGCGTATTCCAGTTACTGTGGAGAAAGCAATTCGAAAGGTCATGGCACAGTACGCCAGTAACATTACCTCTGTGCTCTGTCAGTTCCCCAGCCAAAGAGTGAGTGATGCAATAAATATGCTTATCTGAAACAGATTGTGCTCCAATTTTTAGACAGCATTACATATAATCAACTGTAACAGATCTTTATCTATACTTGAAACCTTCAAATATATTGTCACAAACCATTATCACTTGGAATTATCATTTAGTGATAAAATGTACTAAATTATATTACTTGATATATTTACTTTGTAAAGATAATGCAATAAATTAAAGTTCTGGGGGCAACTTTAATTTCTTATTCAGTTTTCAATCAACACTTTTCCAGATAGCAAATATACTTGACAGCCATGCTGCTACGCTTCAGAGGAAAGCAGACCGAGAGGTTTTCTTCATGAACACTCAAAGCATTGTGCAACTAGTGCAAAGGTGAGAAATATTTGATGACTGACTAATAATTCCTACCTTTGCTTTTATCTTAAGATAACCAAAGACTGCTCTGTTGATCAGACAATAACAATATGCACCTGTTTTTTAGATACCGTAGTGGAGTTAGAGGCTATATGAAATCAGTTGTGCTGGATCTGTTGAGACGGTACCTTCAGGTGGAGATGCAATTTCAGCAAGGTATTTGTCCCACTATATCCTTGATAATACTGTCACAGTAGAGCAAACAGAAAATTAATTCCCCATTTTACCTTTCTTTTATTTAATTAATGACAAAAAGGTAGAAAATATGCACAAACAAATATGGTAAATTCTAATAAGAAATGTATAATTCTTTCGTTCTCCGCAACAGCTCATTATGACAAATGTGTCATCAATCTCAGAGAGCAGTATAAGCCTGACATGACTCCAGTTCTGGAGTCCATCTTCTCCCATGCTCAGGTCTCCAAGAAGAACATCCTAGTCACCATGCTTATAGTAAGATCCTTTTTGTACTGCTTACCAGTGCTTCTTTATTTTATCAAAGTGTGGCATTGCCAGCTGATTCTCCATAGTCATTATGAAAATAAGAACTGGGTGTATAAGTGCCTAATCTAAGGGTTAACATAACTCATTTGAGTAGTTAGGACATTTTATGTTCTCATTTAATTTAAAAAGCAGCATTTTCTTCCAGGATCAGCTGTGTGGCCGGGACCCGACGCTTGCTGATGAACTCATGGTCATTCTTGATGAGTTTACACAACTCAGTAAAATGGAAAACTCTAAAGTGGCACTTCGGGCCAGACAGGTAAGCACTAAACCTCTGCTGAACTCCTGCTCTTATATGTTAAAGAGATAGTTCACTCAAAAATTAAATCATTTACTCACCCTCAACCTGCAAAATTTTCTTTTTTCTGCTGAACACAAAGGAATATATTATGAAGAACGTTTGTAACCAGCCCGCTTTGGAGCACCAATGACTTTTATAGTAGGAAAAAAATACAATGGAAGTCAATGGTGCCCCAAAACTGTTCAGTTTTCCACATTCTTCAAAATATCTTCTTTGTGTTCATTTAGACTTATCTGAAGATGAGTAAATTGTGAAAATTGTTAGGTGATCTATTCCTTTAATGCTGGCTTTGTTTATCATAGCATAACTATCATACTAATAATATTTTAGCAATCTATACACTATTGTTTAAAAGTTTGCGGGTCAGTAATAAAAGAAAGAAAATTAATAGTTCCCTTTCATGGGAACTTCGAGCTGCGTCAGAAAACGCTAGGGGAACCCTTGACGTCAGTCACGTGAAGATGTGTACAACCAATGAGAGAATTACGCGTGTGAATGCAAGTCGCGGGAAGTGACGTCATGAACAGAGCATAAAAGCGCACCGGAACCCGGAAGTGACAGCTTTGAGTGTCTTCAGCGTGCGTGTGTCAGAGAGTTTGTGCTTGCGAGTTTCAAACTACCTTTTGGATTACGTGCGTTGTGATTATGGCGGAACAGGCATTTACACCGTGTGTTTCTCCTTGTACCCGTTTCATCACGGGTAAGGACACACACAGTCAGTGCGTTGTCTGTTTGGGAGCGGAGCACGCTCGGTCAGCGCTTGAGGGCGGTGATTGTGAGAACTGCGAGAGGTTCTCATTGCGTACTCTCCGCTCCCGTCTGGCAGTATTTGCGGATACTAACCAGACTCGTGTTCTTCAAGGTTCTGGACCCGCTGCGGCTGAGGCTCGGCGGCATTCTCAATCTTGGGGATCGCAAATGGATCTCACGGAAGGTTGTGGGGCGGGTGAGCCCGTCTCGCAGTTCGACTGTGTTGATCCTAGTTCCAGCCGGAAGTTGGAAGCACGCGTTTCAGGCGCGGTTTCTTCCAATCCGACTGGGACTTCGGTGCTATCATTATCCTGCTCTGAGGATGAGGAAGTGATTAGCATCGATCCGGTTGAGGAGGCTTCGCCACCCTCTTCACCGGCGTATGAGGAACTGATCGAGGTCGTGACGCGAGCAGTCTCTCGTCTGGATATTGATTGGCCGGCAGAGACCAGGAACGCTCGTCCCAGGAAAAGTAAGTTGGATGAGCGTTACCTTCCAGCTCGCGTCGCTCCCCAGCGCCGGGCAATGCCTTTCTTCCAGGATCTCCATACTGAGGTATCGAGATCTTGGAAAAATCCAGCTTCCGATAGGGTGCATACGTCGTCCAGTGCGATGTATGCTACTCTCACCGGAGCTCATCCCTATGGTTACGGAGGGATGCCGAAGGTGGACGAGGCTCTTGCGGGATACCTTGTGCCCCAGTCGGCATCCACTATCAAAGCCCCGGCGCTCCCCACCAAACCGTTGCGGGTCACATCATCATTGGTGGGGAAAGCATATTCTGCCTCTAGTCAGGCTGCAGCGTGCCTGCACACCACGGCACTGCTGCAGGCCTACCAAGCAGATTTGCTGGGCGACCTCGATCAAGGTGGCGGTATTGGTCCCGAGGCAGTGGCAGAGCTGCGTCGGGCCATGGATTTGTCTCTCCGAGCCACTAGAGAAACGGCCTTCTCTGTCGGTCGCTCCATGGCAGCTCTGGTGGCTACGGAGAGGCATTTATGGCTCAATCTTTCAGCCATAAAAGATAAGGACAAGTTTGTTTTGTTGGACGCCCCTCTGTCCCCTTCGGGCTTGTTCGGCGACGCCGTAAAAAGCGTTGTCGATAAGTTTCAGGAGGCTGCACGGCAGCAGGTGGCGTTCAGCAAAGTCCTTCCCCGCCACCCTTCACGTGAGCCCAATAGCCAAACACGGGCTCACAGTTCCTCATACAGGGCCTCACAGAAGGAGAGTGTTGCATCTCGTTTACCTCCCCCTAATAAAGGGAGGTCGGGACAACACTCTCGGGCCCAGCCTTCTGGTAAAAGGATGGATCTGAGGAACATCTTAAATGCCAAGAAGGCTGCCTCTAAGCGTTCCTGACGCCAGAGGCAAGCCGCACCAAGGCGGTCATCTCCGTGTCCGGTTCCCGAGGGAGCCCGTCTCGGAGGTACTGCCCCCTCTGAGGAGGGTCCTAGAGCATTCCACCAATACGGTGTCCGGAAACCCCGGCCCTGTGGTGTCTCTGCTCGTATCAGAGATCAGTCTCGAGAGACTGATTCCCTTAGTAGAGTTCCAGGCCGCATGGTTGCGTCTGCCGGGCATCTCTCAATGGGTCCTGCGCATAGTAACCTCTGGGTACAAAATTCAATTCGGGGTTTCACCACCCCATTTTATGGGGATCCTATCGTCCGCGGTAGGGCCCCAGCAGGCTCTGATTATGAAACAGGAAGTAGACTCTCTGTTGGAGAAAGGGGCCATCGAGTATGTGCCCCTTACAGACAGACAGTCCGGTTTCTTCAGCCGGTACTTCATAGTTCCAAAGAAGGATGGAGGGTTGCGGCCCATTCTGGATTTGCGTCTTCTAAATCGCACTTTCTAAATCGCGCTTAAATCGCGTCTTGCGTCTAAAATTCAAAATGTTGACGCTCAGGCAGATTGTGACGCATATCAGGTCCGAGGACTGGTTCGTCACAATCGACCTAAAAGACGCATACTTCCACATCTCCATCCTTCCTCAGCACCGGAAGTTCCTACGGTTCGCCTTCGGGGGGAAGGCGTACCAGTATCGTGTACTTCCGTTCGGCCTATCGCTCTCGCCCCGCACGTTCACGAAGGTCGTGGACGCTGCACTTGCTCCGTTGCGGTTACAGGGCATCCGTGTCCTCAATTATATAGACGATTGGCTAGTATTAGCCCAATCGTCTCAGTTAGCAGCACGTCATCGAGATATATATACCGCTCGGCCTGCTACACATGAGACCTCTGCAGTGGTGGCTCAGGACCAAAGGGTTTTCCCCGAGGGGCAACCCGCTTCGCACAATCAAGGTCACGAGGCGATGCCTACGCACCTTGACCCTGTGGAAGAATATCTGGTTCCTGTCACAAGGCCCTGTGTTGGGGGTCCGTCTCGACGAGTGACTCTGTCAACGGATGCCTCCCTCACAGGTTGGGGGGCGGTTCTGAGGGACCGCTCCTCACAAGGGCTTTGGAGCTCGCGGCACCAGTCCTGGCACATAAACCTGCTGGAGTTACTGGCGGTCCGCAGAGCGCTACTTGCTTTCCTCCCGGACCTAATTGGGCATCATGTCACTGTGTTCACAGACAGCATGACAGTGGTGGCTTACATCAATCACCAGGGAGGTCTTCGCTCTCGTCCAATGTACAAATTGGTGAGACAAGTTCTTCTCTGGGCCCAGGGCAAGTTGCTCTCCCTCAGGGCAGCTCACATCCCTGGAGTCCAGAACATAGGAGCAGACTTCCTGTCGAGGCAGGGGCCGAGGCCCGGGGAATGGCGGCTCCACCCCGAGGTGGTGGAGCAAATTTGGAAGAAATTCGGGAAGGCACAGGTAGACCTGTTTGCCTCAGTCGAAAATACTCATTGCCCTCTATGGTTCTCCTTAACGTACCCAGCGCCGCTGGGGCGGGATGCCATGATGCAGGTGTGGCCGAGGCTACACTTGTACGCTTTTCCCCCGATTGTTCTGCTCCCAGGAGTTCTGGCCAAAGTTCGTCGGGACAGGGTCCGTCTCACGCTGGTGGCCCCCTTTTGGCCCAGCAGGATCTGGTTCTCGGACCTGGTATCCCTCCTAGACGGAGTCCCCTGGGAGATTCCGGTCAGGGGGGATCTTCTGTCCCAGGCGGAGGGTTGTGTTCTTCACCCCCGCCCAGAACTTCTGAAGCTGAAGGTCTGGCCCCTGAGGGGACCCAGTTCTTCGAAACTGGTCTCACAGCCGAGGTTGTAGAGACCATCCTTCAGTCCAGAGCTCCCTCCACGAGGAAACTCTACGCTCTTAAGTGGAAACTCTTCTCTGCTTGGTGTAGCGTAAGGCAGTTAAACCCAGTAACCTGTCCCGTTGGCAAAGTGCTGGAGTTCCTGCAGGAGAAGTTTGCGACAGGGTTGTCCCCCTCTACCTTGAAGGTTTATGTGGCTGCCATAGCGGCTTGCCACATACCTCTGGGTGGGGTGTCCTTGGGCAGGGACCCCCTAGTCTCTCGTTTCCTTCGTGGCACTCTAAGGCTGAGACCTGTGGCACAGACCAGGGTTCCTGCCTGGGACTTGTCTTTGGTACTCCAAGGCCTGTCCCAGGCACCCTTTGAACCATTAGAGGAGCTTCCTATTAAACTCCTCTCCCTAAAGACCCTTCTTTTGCTGGCTATCACCTCGCTAAAGAGGGTTGGGGATCTTCAAGCTCTCTCGGTGGTTCCATCTTGCCTCGAGTTTGCGCCCGGGATGACGAAGGTTTTTCTTCACCCGAGGCCAGGCTATGTCCCTAAGATTCTCACGAACGTGGCTCGGTCTATCATGCTACAGGCCTTCTGTCCTCCCCCCTTTGACGATCATGAGCAGGAGCGAAAGAACAAGGTCTGTCCAGTACGAGTACTGGACGCTTACGTCCTCAGGACTGCTACCTGGCCTAA
The DNA here is from genome assembly GCA_037043235.1 of Rhodeus uyekii. Lineage (NCBI taxonomy): Eukaryota > Metazoa > Chordata > Actinopteri > Cypriniformes > Acheilognathidae > Rhodeus > Rhodeus uyekii. The sequence continues at coordinate 612,063 of JAWRVZ010000113.1, forward strand.
GTCAAACCAACTGTTCGTTTGTTTTGGGGCCCCTGAGGGGGCTCCAGCTTCCAAACAAACCCTAAGCCGATGGATAGTCGAGGCTATCTGTCTGGCTTATGAGTCGGCCGGACATGCTTCTCCCCTGAGGGTCCGGGCCCACTCTACTAGGAGCGTGGCGACCTCCAAGGCGTTGCTCTCAGGAGTTTCCCTTGCTGATGTTTGTGCTGCGGCTGGCTGGTCCTCACCGCACACCTTTATGAGATTCTATCAATTGGATCTCGATTCCGCTCCGGGAACGAGGGTGCTCTCTCAGTGACCTGAGACACATCCATAGGCCGGCGTCGCTGAGGTGACGTTGGTATAACGTTCCCCTAGCGTTTTCTGACGCAGCTCGAAGTTCCCATGAAAGGGAACGTCTCGGGTTACGTATGTAACCCTGGTTCCCTGAAGGGGAACGAGACGCTGCGTCAGAAAACACTAGGGGAACCCTTGACGTCAGTCACGTGAAGATGTGTACAACCAATGAGAGAATTACGCGTGTGAATGCAAGTCGCGGGAAGTGACGTCATGAACAGAGCATAAAAGCGCACCGGAACCCGGAAGTGACAGCAAAAGAGTGTCTGAAGCGGGCCCGGAGGCGCAAGGAGCTGAGGCGAAAGACGCAGCGTCTCGTTCCCCTTCAGGGAACCAGGGTTACATACGTAACCCGAGACGTTTTATACAGCAAGTTAAATTTGGGGTCAGGATATGGATAAGGATATGTGTAAGATGATGCATTCACCAAGGATGCATTCGATTTGATCAAAAGTGACATTAAAAATATTTAGAATGTTACAAAGAATCCTATGCAAAAATATCATACTGCACTATTGTTTTCGACAGCATAGAGTATATACGGCACAATATGTGCTACAAAAAAAACAATACACTAGTCATAACAACTCTATATCTCTCTCTTCAGGTGTTGATCGCCTCTCATTTGCCCTCATATGAACTTAGACATAACCAGGTGGAATCCATCTTTTTATCAGCTATTGATATGTACGGCCATCAGTTCTGTCCTGAGAACCTGAAGGTAAAGCAGCAGTGATCCTTTTATCTTTACCATGTATATATTTTTTTATGTTCTAACAAATCTATCAAAGGCATAACAAGTCAAAAATCCTGCATCTGCAGAAACTCATCCTGTCTGAGACCTCCATCTTCGATGTCTTGCCCAGTTTCTTTTACCACAACAACCGTGTGGTTTGCATGGCTGCCTTAGAGGTCAGTAAAGTTGGTCTTTTTCTCCCCAAAATGTTGTGTATGTGGTCAGGACTTTCCATGTGTTTTTCTGTAATTTCTCAGGTATACGTACGGAGAGGATATATTGCTTATGAGCTAAACAGCCTTCAGCATCATCAGCTGCAGGATGGAACATGTGCTGTAGACTTCCAGTTCATGTTACCATCATCTCACCCAAACAGGTATAGCAGCAATCGCATGTAGATTTGATCCTGAATAGGGCTTACAATTATGGAGTCTTGTGGCCAACTTTTTTCAAATATAGAAACGTTTGGTATGACCTTCATGAATAGTAGTTTATTGCTGTGGTGCTTAACAGATTACACTGTTTATGTAATAGAAAACAACAACATTTAACCCAGATATAAACTTCACCTTTATTTCCTAACCAGGATATTTCTATCCCTTGTAACATTTATTTTCTTATTTTGACATTGTTTTCCTTCCTCTGAAAGAGAGCCTTATGCCTCAGTGAGCCAGTCCATGCCCAAACTCACGTAATACACTCTTTATTAGCATCTCCCTAATGAAGTAATATTTAACAGAGTGCTCAAAAACAAATCCTGTCTTACACTCCTAACTTCCCCCTTTTGGGCTAAAGCCTGGTTTGGGTTCTTTTTACTAAGCTATACTGGGAGATCGTATTGAGCACAGCACTTAGAAAAATCAGATTTTCACACTGTGGTTTAAGATTGATCAACTTGCTTTGAAAGAAAAATATATACAAAAGTGATTAGATTGAAATTATTTACTGTGATTTGAAAAATATGTCGAGTATATTCATCAAAGTAATCATAAATGTCACATTGTGGAAGTAAAATGGGTTGTGAATACCTTTTCATGGCATTTTTTTAAAATATTAAATATTCACAAAATTTGTCAAAAATGTTTGTTTTCCAAACATCTAAGATCTACTTGTGTAAGTCAAAGCAAATTGGACAATCACAATGAATCACATTAACTGGGTTTTGTCATTGAATGCAAAGTGATTCCCTTACTGTCCCTTACTTTGGTTGCAAATCTGTTTTTAGATAAGTTTTTATTTATTTATCGAAAACTATTTCTACTATGATTGTTTTTTTAACATAATCATGATAGAAAGAGATCCACAGTTAGAGGATGAGGATCCCATGCTAACACTCACCCACTCTCATTTCAGAGGGAGCAGTCCTACTTTGAACAGGTAGAGTACAGCTCCTCCCTGCAACCAGTCAGCCTTGTGTGTGCATTACCGCATAGTATCTCTGCATCAATGCATGCCGGATGCATCTACAATATTTAATGACTTGAAGAAATTTGGCCTGAAAGGGACGGTTCTTTTTAATTGTTTAATGTGTATTTATTAGCTCACATAATTTTTCAATTTGTTTGATAATTCTACATGCCCCAATTGGCCTTAATTGTGCTTCCAATCAACACAGTTTGAAAATGTGGACTGTGTTTACCAATTCATTCCTGACACCTAGCCGTTTTCATTTCGATGAGCCACATAATCCAATTTCACTCAATATGAGAATATAGAGGAGGATTACTGAGTATTTTGCACTGAAACTTGGGCTTTTTCCTGCGCTTTTTTAATGCTTTTGTCCATAATTGGCGCCTTTAATTCTCTTTTTTTGCCTCTTTGTACTCTCACTCACTCATACATATATACACACACACACACACACACACACACACACACACACTCCGACTTCTCCCCCTCTCAGATTGTCTGTTCCTGTGAATGATTCGGTAGAGTTTCAAACAATGCGTCGTCAAGGCAGTGAGCTCTTCCTGGATGGGGCGCTGTCGCCCCCATGTCAGAGGATGGGAGCCATGGTTGCCTTCCATAGTTTTGATCACTTCAAAAGGTATCGTCACAGTTTGTTTCTAAATGGAGAGTTTGATTAAATGGTTAACAAAATGGGAGATTCAATTTTATCTGTGACTTGATTGTGTTGTAGGTGTTTTGATGAAGTGATCTTTCGCTTTGCGGATCCACTGTGTGAGAGTTCTCTGTTCTCTGACGGCTGTTCCACCTTCTGTGATGGGGAGAGCTGCAAGGTATGAGTTAGGAGAAATAAAAACCTGTATGACTTGTAATCTACAGTAATCCCTCGCCACTTTGCAGTTCAAGTTTCGCGGCCTCAGTGCATCGTGGATTTTTTCAAAAATATTCATTGGGGAAAAAAAACGCCATATTGGCAGCGGAAAGCAGCGTTGCTTCATCGTGATGCGAGAGAAACGGTTTCCCAGGATGCCAGACAAAGAGAGAAACTCTCTCAGAGGCTTTGCACACACACACGGGCACTCAGACAAGACACGTGATTGGTTCCCGGTGTGAGATCGACCAATGAGAGCACGAGTGGAGTGGGAGCCTCTTCATCTCTCTCAGAAGCAAACGTTGACGATCCAGCGCCAACTAGAGCACTATAATACGTATCGTATGAGAGACCGAGAGTAAATGTATAATATTAAGGTTTTATAATTAAATAGATTTAATTAAAATATATTTAAAGTATAAAAATACATATTTGAAACATTCTGGTACCTACACACATATACGGAAATTCCTAGGGGGGCCAATCCTACTTCGTGGATTTTCACCTATCGGGGGGTTCCGGTCCACATTAACCGCGATAAACGAGGGATCACTGTATTGTGAAACCATTTTTGGTGAGTTGCATATGTCAGTATACATATGTGCTGTTTCAGAACATGAAGGAAAACCCCATACACATCATAAATGTGTCTATCAAACAAGCAGACACTGAAGATGACGATGCTTTAGTCTCAGCTTTCACTGCCTTTGCTCACTCTAAAGTAAGTATTTTAAAGATTGTTGACCTTTCAGCTGTGTGTGCTGGTTAGTGGCTTGACTCTGTGTGTTCATTTTAGAAAGCTCTGCTCTATGAATATGGAATCAGAAGAGTGACATTTTTAGTTGCGCAAAAGGTGAGTGCTCATATACAATTGCCATTGCTTAAATATATTGTCAATCAAAAGAGATTGAAATTGTACATGCCTTTCTTCCCCCTCAGCGAGAATTCCCAAAGTACTTCACGTTTAGAGCCAGAGATGAAGTAAGGGATGCATCTGTTGATTTGATCATTTAAAATGTACATTATAGAGTAACAGCTGAACACTTTCCTCTTTCTCTCTAGTTCCATGAAGACCGAATCTACCGTAACCTGGAGCCTGCTCTGGCCTTCCAGCTTGAGCTGAATCGTATGCGTAACTTTGATCTGACAGCCGTTCCCTGTGCCCATCACAGGATGCAACTTTACTTAGGTGCTGCTCGCGTGGAAGAGGGGGCAGAAGTCACTGATTATCGCTTCTTTATCAGAGCCATCATTCGCCATTCTGACCTCATCACAAAGGTAACCAATATTCCTAATAGACAAAATGAAATCTAGTGTCCTAATGTGTAGATAATAAGGACTTTTAGTAGTCTTGCTTGGAGAAAGTGTTTTTTATATTTACTTTCTATTACCACATAATGTTGTCTAAATCCTTATATTTGTTTATCTGGCAGACACTTTTAAAAAGTGACTTATAGTTATCGGTTCAATTTAAACATGTTCTCAGTATGTTTATCAGTCTGTTCCCTGAAAACAAAGCCCACAACCTTGAAGTTGCCAGCACTGTTTTACCAGTTACACCGCAAGCTATAGAAACACAGTTCCAGTCTGGGGAAATAAATTAGATGGGTAACTTATCTATTCTTTAGTCAGTGATTACATTAGTCTAACTCAGTGGTTCTCAAATAGTGGGGGGGCGAGGAGTAAATGCCAGGGGGGGGGGCGCGCTTTACCCTGGGGTACATGCCTTTTTTTGCCAGGGAGTAGTTTTCTTGCACTGAACAAGAGCAGCATGTATGAAGTTCAGATAACCGTCCCCTCATCCTTTGACGTGTACGATCACACCGGTGTTCATATGTGTCACGTGATAAACCACTAAATTCACACGTGTTTTCACGCGATTTCTGGCACTGATCCAAAAAAAGACGCGCTCAGAGCTTGTCATTTATCACAACAATTCAGTGTTTTCAACCACAAGATTTCTTGTAGGTTTCAACAAGTTGGTGACTATTTTGAATTATCTATTGTACAACGCTTTTTGTGATTGCGGTATGTCAGGTGACAAGCATGACGCGTTGCCATGGAAACAATAAGGCGAAAGGGGGGGGGGGTTGGGGCGCAAACTTTTTACCTCTTCCTAGGGGGGCGTGACAGAAAATAATTGAGAAGCACTGGTCTAACTCGACATCATCATAAATGGATGCTTTAACCTTTGTCCTCAATCATAGAATAATGTCTGAACTGAACAATATTACAGAGAATTATTACACAAACTAGTGCAAAAGCATTTTGGTTTAGAGTACACTACCGTTCAAATGTTTTAAAATCTTTTTTTAGTGTCTCTTATGCTCACCAAGTCTGCATTTATTTGATCAAAAAACATAATATTGGGAATTATTAAAAATTTAAAATAAATGTTTATTCCTGTGATGGTAAAGCTGAATTTTCAGCACCCATTACCCTTAAATCATTCTAATATGCTGATTTGGTTGCTTGAGAAACATTTATTTCTTCCACACAATAGACAATAGAAGTAAAAATGTTAATACTGATGCATAGATCTTAAATGACAAAATATGAAAAATGACATGCCAGTGTAGGTGGTTGTTGGGTATTTTTTGGGTGTTTTTAAAAACATAAGTTTTATTAAAGCTTTTTTTTACGTTTTTATTTAATTTATTCTTTCATACTTTCTGTAGGAGGCCTCATTTGAGTACCTGCAGAATGAGGGAGAGCGGCTGTTGCTGGAGGCGATGGATGAGCTGGAGGTGGCCTTCAGTAACACACCCACTCGTACTGACTGCAATCACATCTTTCTCAATTTTGTTCCGACTGTTATTATGGATCCTTCAAAGGTTAGATTAAAAAACATAGCCACTAACATTTTGGCTGAGCTATATTGCTAAACTACCTTCTGTCTTCTTTTCCTACAGATAGAGGAGTCTGTCCGTTCCATGGTGATGCGGTATGGTAGTCGTCTGTGGAAGTTACGTGTTCTCCAGGCTGAGCTGAAGATCAACATCCGCCTCACCACCACCGGAGATGTCATTCCCATCCGCCTCTTCCTCACCAATGAGTCTGGCTACTATCTGGACATCAGCCTATACAAGGAGGTCACTGACCTTGCCACTGGACAGGTGCAGCCATTCACTGTAATTTATAATTAAAGAGTCATTGTTAAGATCATGATTATACCAAATTACACATTTGCACATAACACAAAGAGTCTAAGGAAGAATTAATATATGAAGGAATTATACTACCATCCAAAGGTTTCGGGTCAGCAAGTTTATTATATTCATTTATTTATTTAGTGCTTTTTTTGTTTAAGAAATTAAGGCCTGGTTTCCCAGACAGGGCTTAGATTAGGCCAGGATTAGTCTGTAGTTCAATTACGAGGTTTATGTAGCTATAAACATGCCTTAGGAAAAAAAAAACTACTGGTGTGGATTAAAACAATGGCACTGACATATTTTAAGAAAAATAGTCGAAAAATTCATTTTAGTCAATGACTAGACTTCACTCTTGTCTGTGAAACCAGGCAAAATTGTTTTATTCAAGGATTAAATGGATCAAAATGGACATTATTATGTTACAAAAGATTTTACTTAAAAAAAACAAAACACTTCTCAAGTTTCTATTCATCAAAAAATCTTGAAAAGACACATTTATCACTGTTTTCACATAAGTATTAAGCAGCACAACTGTTTTTCAACATGATAATAAAAATAAATTATATTATAATCAGCATATCAGAATGATTTCTGAAGGATTATGTGACACTGAATAATGACGTAATTTCAGCTTTGTCATCACAGGAATAAAAACAGCTATTTTAAACTGTATTATTTCTCAATAGTATTGTTTTTGCTCTACTTTTGAAACTTCTTTCAAAAGCAAATACAAACTTTTGAATGGTATTTCCACTGTTTTCTCTATCACGGATTTCATTGATGTCTGACCCAGTTGTTTTTTGAGTATCACAAGCTGTTTCACAGCACAAGGTCAAGAGTTTAGAGTAAAACCAGCTCAGACACAATAGCAGCTGCTTAATAGGTCTTTTTATCAATATGCTTTAGGCTCTGTTTTGTTTTATCAGCTGCCCCTTTTCTTCTTGCCAAAATCAAAACTGTTTCTTTTGAGAGAGCAAGACTGATAAACCACAACACCGGGTCATCATGAGTCAAGTTTACTCAAACAATAACTAATTCAAAGCAATGAATGTGCTTTCATCTCTATTTGTCTGTTCTAAAGTACTGCATTTGTGAAAATTGCATTTTGTCTTGTCAACTGAAACTGATTCACTACTACATTAGCTGGACCATCCTAAAAAAAATTGTATTTGTGTAATATGAGAAAAAGCTGTTTATAACATTGTTGTCAGACTTTATTTCTGATTTCAATATTTCCTCATTCAAGTAGATATAAGCTGTACTTGCATGACTAATCTGTTAATCTGTCATATATTTATGTAAACAGTGACACTTTTAAGGTTGAATAATTCTAAAAGATTAGAACACATTACTGAATATTTTTTTCATTATAGTAGATTGCTTTGTAAGAATTTGCTTTGCTTTGCAAGGCCACCCATTGTCCACAACAATCTGAAGAATATTACTTTTCCAGTTGTTGTGATTTACAGAATAAGGGTTCAGGACTAGGATTTAAAAAAATATTTAGTACTTTTGAATTTTCTACCTTATTATTTTATTTTATTATTTTGCATAGCTAGCCAAATGGTTATTCATAAAATGTTTTATTGGATTTTATTAAATTTTCAGATCTAGAAATCACGCTTTTTCAAAACAGTTGCAACATAAGAAGTAATCTTAATACATATATCATACATATCAAGTATGTAGAAGTAATCTTAATAAAATAAATGTTCGGCTTTTTTGTTTTTGGAAATCATTTTAAGTCATCTTGTCGCTCCCTGGTTAAATACCACCTTAGTGCAAACAGTCTGGGTATATAGTGGTTACTAGTGAGGAGAGGTTTTGAGGTTAATGTCATCCAAGCAAAATGCCCAAGCTGTCTTCTTATTACTATTACTTCAAGACAAATTACAACAATTATTTTATTGTGCAAGAGTGCTTACATGTATTCATGTTTTACAGATAATGTTCCAGTCGTATGGAGACAAGCAAGGTCCACTGCACGGCATGCTAATCAACACGCCATATGTCACGAAAGATTTGCTGCAGGCTAAACGTTTCCAGGCTCAGAGCCTTGGCACCACGTACGTCTATGACTTCCCTGAGATGTTCAGACAGGTGCAGTGATTCAGTTCGGATCAAACCAGTTCTCACTGTGATAGTTATTGGACTGACATTAGCTCATTATGTTTTTTCTGTTGTAGGCTCTGTTTAAGCTTTGGGGACCAGGAGACAGCTACCCTAAAGATGTGCTGATGTGTAATGAACTGGTCCTAGATACTCAGGGGAGACTTGTGCAAATGAACAGACTACCAGGAGACAATGAGGTGCATCAATGAATTCTTACTATATTCCTTAATGGTATGGTTTTCTCTTAGGCAGTGTGTACACTGTTATCGCAATCCTCAAGCAGGTGGGACTTGTGCTGTATCCTGCAATCATAAATCTCACTGTTTGTTCATTTAGCCAGAGGAGAGCTGGCACCCCCCAACTGAGCCTTGTTATATATATATTTTTTTTTAAATGCTCCACTGGTGTCACCTGATGGATTTTTGGTTCCTTGCCAGTGTCTTGAGGTTTAAAGATGCTTAATATTCAGTGATATGATCGATTTGACTGCACTGATGCTATTGGATGAGTACAATACTAAGTTGAGCTAGATAATGACAGTTGCCTTCTGTAATGCTGCTTATAGCTGAATTAAGCTTGTTTCATAATTTGATGAACTTTGCACTTTTATTAAACTAATCTGAATCAACACTGAACTGACTTGAGCTGAATAATAACACTATTTTCTTCTGCAAAGCTGATATTTAATCGAGTTTAATCTAGTATGCTTCATAAAAAATGAATTTTGCAAATCAATGGAATCAACATTGAACTAAATTCTAAGTTCTAATCTTATGTCACCATAGTGCAGATTGTGCTTAAACGGTCCGTCTTGTTTTTCTTCCTGTTTGTTTTTTGATTTGTGTTTTTGACATTGTCCTTTTAGAGCTGCTTTACGTCTAAAATTATACCCGACTTGCACAGTAATAATTCTGTATGGACTATTGAGGAATACTGTGCATCAGTCAGATCTAGGGAACATACTTACATTTTCATAATTTGGCTTGTAAAGAAATCATTTAAATCAACATCTAAGTAAATGGGTCAGTAATTTGTTTGTTCTCCTTTTCTAGGTTGGCATGGTGGCTTTCCGCATGAAGATGAAGACACCAGAGTACCCAGAGGGCCGAGATATCATTGTGATCTCTAATGATATTACCTATATGATTGGTTCTTTTGGGCCCCAGGAGGATCAGCTCTTTTTACTGGCATCTGAGCTAGCTAGAGCAGAGGGGATTCCACGCATCTACATCTCAGCCAACAGTGGAGCTCGCATCGGCCTGGCAGAGGAGATTCGCCACATGTTTCAGGTGGCTTGGATCGACCCTGATGACCCTTATAAGGTGACCTAATGCGTCTAAAGAGTTACTCATTTTACAAATCTTGTTGGCATACCTGCTTTTGTTCAAGACCATTCTTCTGTTTTGCCCCTGCAGGGTTTCAAGTACCTGTATCTGACTCCTCAGGACTACACTCGCATCAGTTCCTCTAATTCTGTGCACTGTCACCATGTAGAGGAGGGAGGCGAGTCCAGGTAAGCCTATTGGTTTTAGCATGCACAGAAAGATCTATACCAAATGTCCTCTCTCCTCAGCTCTTATGTGTTCAAATAATGTCTTAGGTACATCATCACAGACATCATAGGGAAGGAGGAGGGTCTTGGAGTGGAGAATCTGAGGGGTTCAGGCACCATAGCTGGAGAAACGTCCCTGGCTTATAAGGAAATCATCACCATCAGCATGGTGAGACCAAACATATCTTTAATCTTTCAGGACACCATCTACCATCTCATCAGTTATATGCCCAGAAGTTGTTGTGAGTGCATACAGGCACAATGCTGACTTGCATTATGAGTTGCTGTGATGAAATTCATGCAAGTTGGATCCTGTAACTTTTTTTTTCAGGTTTCCATTGATTGTTGTCCCATAAATTTGTTCTTAAAAAAATTGTAGAATCTATATAAAGAAATTTTTTCAAATTGAATATTTTATTCATTGAGATCCAATGTGTGATTTAAGTGTTCCCTTAATTTGTTGAGCAGTGTATCAGACATTTTACAGTATGCCAGGAATGAAACATCAGTGTTTATCTAGTAAACTTTTAAAGGTATTCATTGTTCCTCCAGGTCACATGTCGTGCCATAGGAATTGGTGCGTATCTGGTACGTCTAGGACAAAGAGTAATTCAAGTGGAAAACTCCCATATCATTCTGACTGGGGCTGGGGCACTAAACAAGGTCTGCAGTCACACCTTACACTGTACAGCGTCGTGTTTATGTGGGCTGTTTCGTTTATTCTTGAGGATTGGTGAAGCTACCTCAGTGAATTAATTCTTTAATTCTGAAGGCATTTCTTTGTAGGTGCTGGGTCGGGAAGTCTACACCTCCAATAACCAGCTGGGAGGGGTTCAGATCATGCACAACAATGGAGTGACCCACACCATCGTGCCAGATGACTTTGAAGGGGTGCTCACTATACTACAGTGGCTATCTTACATGCCAAAGGTAGACTGTTCTTCTACATGTCCGGTTCCTGTTTTTCCCCAAAATTAAAAAAAAGAAAGTAATTATGATTCACAGTTATAAGCAAATGAAGCTTAGTTAACATTTGTCCCCCAAGTTCTCGTTACTGTAACTTTTAATTTGAACTGAAATTCTAATTAAACTTTGTCAGTTTGTGATTATCGTTGTTCTAAATGATGACTCTTAGATTCATAAACGATTGAATGCCATTGTTCCCGTTTTGATTTGGGGTTTTTAATCAGCATAGATGGCCACAAATTCTACCATGATATACACTACCGTTCAAAAGTCAAATACTTTTATTTAGTAAGGATGCATCAAATTGACAGCAAATACATATAGAATGTTTGCATCACAGGAATAAATTACATTTAAAATATAGTTAAAAAGAAAAATATTTCAAAAGTAAAAATATTTCACAACTACTTTTACAGCATTTTTTATTTAATAAATGTAATGTTCATATTTGTGACACTTTATGCCAGTAAATAAATCAGTTATAAATATATTTTAGAATTTAGAGTAAAAAATGACCCAGTCATGATCTTGACAGGCTATAAGTAAGGTGGGTTTGATTACCGTATTTTCCTGCATATAACCCACAGATGCAGATAATCCGCACTCTCATATAACCCACAGGTTTTGGGGTTTTGTGTAAAAAATCACTGGTAATAACCCGCACCATAATATAACCCGCACCCATAGATTGATGAACTTTTTTGTGTAAGTTTACAATTCGAATTTCGAATGTTGCTCGCATGACGTCGATTATTCATAACTGTTCAGGCTCGGTACACAGTGCTTGTGCGCGAAATTCAAACAATTAGAAAACAAACACAAGTCAGATTTAGAAGAAAAAGAAAAAGCAGTGTCTCCCGCTGCGCAGCAGTACGTCCTTTAAGAAGCGATTCTACAAGTGTTGATCATCGGATGAGATGAGAAGAGCTCGCCCTCATGCAGCACAGCCAATCACGTCTTCTTGCATGATTGACAGGTCAGACAGCCTATCAGCGCCAGCTGTCAGAGTGATAGTACAAGCGCCAGAGACAACAACCCTCGCAAGAAAGAAAAACAGAAAGAAAATATCGCAGCAAAAAAAAACTTACGTCTTTAGTGGCGTGACAAATATATTGAAATATTATTACGCGTAAAAAATTGTGGTATAGCCCGTACCCTTAAATAACCCGCACCCCCTGCGGGGTTTGGAAAATCTGGTATAACCCGCGGGTTATATGCGGGAAAATACGGTAGTCCAAATGACACTTTTTTTTTTTTGTATTGGCTTTGTCATAACATTATTAACATCAAGCTCTACTGGTGGTTTCTGTTATAATGTAGAACACACAGAGTCCGGTCCCTATAATGCCTCCCACGGATCCGGTAGAGAGAGAGATTGATTTTGTTCCCACAAAAGCCCCCTACGACCCTCGTTGGTTGATTTGTGGACGACCCCATCCCAGTAAGAATCAAATCCGTCACAAACATTTCAACACATACTCTGGACCTGTCTGCATGGGAGCTCGTGTTGATACTTCAAACTCAGCCTTTCTTTCTTTAAATTTGTGTTGATAGCTGTGAAGGGAGCATGGCAGAGTGGATTCTTTGACTTTGGCACGTTTATGGAGGTGATGGCAACCTGGGCACAGACAGTGGTGGTGGGCCGAGCCAGGTAAGAACCAGAACATCAAGTGAAGATGTCAATCAAACAAACATTTAATTTAGCTGAGTGAGACCGTGAATGTCATACAGGCTTGGAGGGATTCCTCTTGGGGTCATTGCTGTGGAGACCCGCACCGTTGAGGTTGCCATTCCAGCAGATCCAGCCAACTTGGACTCAGAGGCCAAGGTAAGAGTCCTGACTCTGCTCCCTTCTGGGACTTTTGCTAAGAACCGTTTATTGTTATCTGTATTGACGTAAAGGGTCTTTTCTGCCCCAGATCCTTCAGCAGGCCGGTCAAGTGTGGTTCCCAGATTCTGCGTATAAAACTGCACAGGCTATTGAGGATTTCAACAGGGAGAAACTTCCACTTATGGTGTTTGCCAACTGGAGAGGATTCTCTGGAGGCATGAAAGGTATATACTGTAGCAGGTTTTTATATTTGAGTTTGCGTTTTAATTGACATGACCTTCAAAAGTTTTATTCATGGTGGAGGAGCAAGTTTTGTAATCCTATATGAACTTGGGAATGTGATCACTGCTCTCGCATGATTGTCAGCTGTAATGTTAAGAAAAATAAGAATAAGTTAAAATTTTATTTAACAATAGAAAAATAATATCCTTTATTTGATTTATTTAAATCTCCTGTTTAAAATAGGAAGACTTACTATAGCTTTAAATAGTTTTCTGTTTTGTAATTATCTCAAAATGATGGATGCCGTTTTAAAAATATGGAAATTAGCTGAAATAAGTTAATACAGCATCTTATTTCGCTACATGAGGTACGTTTTAATGTAAGACTACCCAGCTACCAGTTCTATAAGAACGTTTCCATAACATTCCCATTAAGTTAGAAAACATTATTTCTGAATTTTCGAGGAACGTGTTTTAGACACGTTGTATTAACGTTCTTGCTTGGTTGTAAGAATGTTATTCAAAACGTAATTAGAAAATTAATTTCTCTTGTTATATAAACATTCTCTTATTGTTTTTAAGATTATAAAAAACATTATTTACACCATTCAATTTGTTATTTAAACATTCTCTCAATGTTTTTATATGGTAATGCAAATGTTATTGTTACATCTAATACATAAAAAGGCTATAGGACTGTTCATTACAACATTATGTATATAATTGCTGCCATAATAACATCCCATTTCGAATGATTATCTACTCGTACTCTTTTTCTTGTAAATATTTTCCAGCATTTCAGTAATAAAAGTATTGGTTAGAGCTTTAAATTTCTATATTACAGCTAAGCGCAACAGTTATCGTAAGGTCCTCGGCGGTGATCAAAAAGGATTTAAACAAAGCATTTTAATTGATCTCTTATAAACTCAGTCATGAGGAATCGAACAGCAGTTAAATTACCATGTGTTCTTGGTGTTTGTCAAAAGCGGTAGGTAATCTTTAACAGTAGGTAAAATCACCGACTAGCTTCTGTAAATGATCAAAGAAACGCACTACCCCATGAGAAACAATTAACATCCAAATAGGGCTTTAGAAAGAAATAATACAGTAAAGATGGCTTTGTTTGATTAAAAGACTTTTACATTGTATCGCAGTGTTTATTAACACAACTGTTTTCGAAATGTTTCTTGAGCATCAAATCAGCATATTAGAATGAATTCTGATGGATCATGGGAATTTCTTTTTATTTTTACTGTATTTTTTGATGAAATAAATGCCTCCTTGGTGAAAAAAGGTGTTTTCTTTGAACTTGTTTGCTCTTTGTGTCAGATATGTATGACCAGGTGCTTAAGTTTGGTTCTTACATCGTGGACGCCCTGCGAGAGTTCAGCCAGCCTGTACTGGTCTACATCCCTCCTCATGCTGAGCTCAGAGGAGGATCATGGGTCGTTATCGACCCCACTATAAACCTGCAACACATGGAGCTCTATGCAGATCGAGAGAGCAGGTGAGCATTAGATAAAGCTTCCCTTCACCACTCTAAAGGGGGCGGATTAGAGCAATTCCAAAAAAGCACGGATGGGAGTGGAAACTTCTGCACTTGGTCTACGAACTATGTTAAAATAAAGCTGGATGATGCTGCCCTGAATCTGGCCCTAGATTTGCTATAAATTCTTTGCTCACTGAACATATCTAACTCCTGTCTTCTCCAGAGGAGGTGTTCTGGAGGCCGAGGGCACTGTGGAGATAAAGTTCAGAAAGAAAGACCTGGTGAAGGCCATGAGTAGGACTGATTCTGTGTATTCTCGCCTGGTTGAGCAGCTAGGTACAGCAATTAAACTTAAACTCATTTTATCAGTGGCTCAGGGAATATCTACTTCCTGTGACACATGCTTTACTGTTGTAGGCAAGCCGGAGTTATCAAGCCAGGAACGTAAAGACTTGGAGGCCAAACTGAAGTCTAGAGAGGAGTTCCTCCTTCCCATCTACCACCAGGTGGCAGTGCAGTTTGTGGACCTTCATGACACTCCTGGAAGGATGCAGGAAAAGGGTGTCATCACGGTATAAACATAAGAGAAACAAATATTGCACATCTAGATTTTTTCACCCGTAGCTGTGGATCTTATCAAGGACACATGCAAATAATTTACTAGTGGTCATTCTGCTTTCTGACAATAACCAAGCCAAATGTTTTCAGGACGTCCTGGACTGGAAAAATGCAAGGTCTTTCTTTTACTGGCGTTTGCGCCGACTGCTGTTGGAGGAGGTGGTGAAGGGGGAGATCGTGCAGGCCAACCAAGACCTGAGCAATGGACACATACAGTCCATGCTGCGCCGCTGGTTTGTGGAGACAGAGGGAGCTGTAAAAGTAAGGAAACTTTATGATAAAAAACAAAAATTGATGTTTTTTTCCTCCCTTCATCAAGTCAAAAATCAGTAACAAAACAGCGAATTTGGAATGATTAGCCAAGGAGTGGACAGCATTGTTGTTATTGTTAAATAAAACGATTTAAAAAATCATCTGTAAATTGATTTTGGTAATTACATTAGTCAATAAAATAATACATAAATAGTAGATGAGAAACTTAATCTTAAAACAATATTATGGGATTAAAAAATTGTATTGTTGTTAACATTATTGAAACTGAAATAAAAATTAAAGTTGAAAGTTTGAAAATAATAATAAAAAAGTGTTAAAATGCTCATTCAGAATATTAATAACTAGTATTTTAATACTAAAATATCACTGGTAGTCGAGTCTCTTACAATGAATCTTCATTACCTAAGCTACTAAAATTTGCAAACTTCACCATGAAAAAGTTCTGTTGTCTCATGTGAGGTAATTGTTTGGTCATTTGATATTTTAGGCTTATCTATGGGACAATAACAAAGTGGTGGTAGAGTGGCTGGAGAAGCACCTGTCACAGCAGGACGGAACACGTTCTGTCATCAGAGAGAACATCAAATACTTAAAGAGGGACTATGCTCTGAAACACATCCGCAGGTAATTTTCCCCCCGCTTCGATACGCCTTCAGTTGTTTTGTTTTTCTCTCATAGCAGTATTAGCGTACACTACCATTAAGTCGGGAGCATCAGAAACTTTAAAAGAAGTATTTTATGGTCAACAAGGCTGCATTTACTTTATCAAAAATACAGTAAAAACAGTAATTTTGTGAAATATTGCACTATAAAAGATCTGTTCTCTATTTTAATATATTTTAAAATAGAATTAATTCCTCTTATGGCGATGCAGAATTTTCAACATTAAAGTCCCTCGATACAATCCCTCGCCACTTCGCGGTTCAAGTTTAGTGGCCTCGGTGCATCGCAGATTTTTCAAAAATATTCATTGAAAAATAAAAATTCAAAAATACCGGCATATCGGCAGCTGTACTGCATGAAGCAGCGTTGCTTCATCATGATGCGAGAGAAACGGTTTCCCAGGATGCCAGAGAAAGAGAGAAACTCTCTCAGAGGCTTTGTACACACCCACGGCACTCAGACAAGACACGTGATTGGTTCCCGGCGCGAGATCGACCAATGAGAGCACGAGTGGAGTGGGAGTCTCTTCGCCTCTCTCAGAAGCAAATGTTGACGATCCAGCGCCGATATCTGGCGATGAGGCTCTTCCTGAACTGATTTAAAGACTTCATTATACCAGTGCAGTAACACCATCATCATCATCATCATCACATTCATCGAACCGCACAGGTCTGTCATCGTCGTCATTACTGGAGTCTCAAGATACTTCTGTCATTGATGAGTGTAGAGCACCATAATACGTATCGTATGAGAGAGAGAGAGTAAATGTATAATATTAAGTTTTTATAATTAAATAGATTTAATAAAAATATATTTAAAGTATAAATATACATATTTTAAACATTCTAGGGGGGCCAATCCTACTTCCCGGTCCACATTAACCGCGATAAACGAGGGATCACTGTATTACTCCAGTCTTCAGTGTCACATAATCCTTCAGAAATCGTTCTAATATGCATTTTTATTTTGTTAATTTGAAGTTGATTTGAGTCCAGCGTAATTCTAGCATTTCCATTTTTCAAATCTGATACAATTTCCAAATCTATCAAATCGGTACTAACTGTTGTAAAGCCAAATTTACCACTAACACAATAATAAACTAAGTGACAATCAGTCAGTGAACCGTTTTAAAACTGATCGATAATCTGATGGATTTTTCCTGCACTATATGTTTAGTTTAGTCCAAGCCAACCCAGAGGTGACCATGGACTGCATCATGCACATGGCGCAGAACATCACTCCCTCACAGCGAGCCAAAGTCTGCCACCTGCTGGCCACCTTGGACAACTCCTCCACCAGCTGATCACATACATGCCATTTAAATTAATCTACGTGTGAATCAATCAATAATGATGCCTAAGAACCTACAAATATTTTGGGATCAGTGCGTTAGCCTTAAATGCACATTTTCAAGTGTTAAGCATAGTCCACTTGTGACTCTCAGTGATCACGTTGGGTATTACCTTAAACTCACTCTGAAGAGAGGGAAACCAGTATATAGTATTTATATATTCACGTTTGTGCCTTTTGTGGATCGAATCGACATATGAATGTACAATAATTAGAAAAGACTGAATATTCGCTTATTTTAGGGAATGGGCAATGCTCTGAGCGCACATTCACGCTGTATGGCATATCCTCAGGAATATACGCAACAATTATTAAGCAGAACAAATGTATTCAATCTATTATTTAAGTAACAGTATTATATGTGAATAAAATCACTAAGTATCAGGGTAATTCTTCATAATAATTTTTATTTCTATTAACATACAATACAATATGTACTGTAATGTTTAATTGTTCACGTACATTCAAATTGTTAGAAATGTCATTACACTTTGATTCATATTGAATGAATCAAGTGTTATACGTAATAACATTAATGAAAGGCTTTATAATGCATTCTCAATTTCAGTGGCACTTTGTTTTAATGGCTTTAATTTTGGTTGTTCATATTCTTTATTTCACTTGAGTGGTGGTAATTCTCCTGTTTATATGAATGAAGTCAAATGTGCTGGTTATATAAATGGATAAATGTATGTCTATCTACTAGTGCTGTACTGTGCTTTACCTGATCATTCTGATCAAATTCATCACTATGCATTAAATAATGTGTTTTCATCTTGGAGTAGTGGTCATTTTCATCTTATAAATATACATGGGTTGAGTCTTTTTGTTCAGTTGTGTATATACAGTGGGTACGGAAAGTATTCAGACCCCTTAAATTTTTCACTCTTTTTTTATATTGAAGCCATTTGCTAAAATCAATGAAGTTCATTTTTTTTCCTCCTTAATGTACACACAGCACCCTATATTGACAGAAAAACACAGAATTGTTGACATTTTTGGGTTCTGGTTGTGCCAAACGTCTTCCATTTAAGGATTATGGAGGCCACTGTGCTCTTAGGAACCTTAAGTGCAGCAGAAATTGTTTTGTAAGCTTGGCCAGATCTGTGCCTTGCCACAAGTCTGTCTCTGAGCTCTTCAGGCAGTTCCTTTGATCTCATGATTCTCATTTGCTCTGACATGCACTGTGAGCTGGAAGGTCTTGTATAGACAGGTGTGTGTGGCTTTCTAAATCAAGTCCAATCAGTCTAATTAAACACAACTGGACTCAAATGAAAGTGTAGAACCATCTCAAGGATGAGCAGAAGAAATGGAGTTAAATATATGGAGCAAAGGGTCTGAATAATTAGGACCATGTGATATTTCAGTTTTTCTTTTTTAATAAATCTGCAAAAATGTCAACAATTCTGTGTTTTTCTGTGTGTACATTAATGAGGAAAAAAATGAACTTAAATGATTTTAGCAAATGGCTGCAATATAACAAAGAGTGAAAAATTTAAGGGGTCTGAATACTTTCCGTACCCACTGTAAATTTCATTTGTGTAGCTGAAATTTTTGTCGGGTGTTAAGAACCTTTTACCTTTTAAGTTAAAAGAATACACCTTTCGATCTGAATGTGAAATTTTATTGCTTGCATTTGAAATATTTAGATATGTACAATAAAAAATGATTCATGTCACCATTTCAGCTCTTTTCATAAATATAAATAAACAAACATTAATAAAGCAGATACAGTGTCTATCACAGTACAACAAACGACACACAACTACAGTTACAAGGCTAACAGTTAAATGGACAAAATCCGAAGAAAGCAAGTTTCTTTAAGGTACAGAAAAAAAAATTCGGCAACAACCTTTAGTGTTCTGATAACTCGCAATTTGCATTAGGTTTATACTGAGAGCAGCACTGTAGTTATGATGACGCTTGGCCACAATGCCAGTATTATGCACTTGGCTGTTCTAGAAAATCTTTAAACCCTTTATAAATCACACTTTTTTTTCACTTTTCACCATGCAAATCTCTAAACATAATTGCTGATTTGGTCCTTTAAAATCTAATGCAATCAATATAGTTGATGCAAATGTCACCATCGAACACTGTTACGTCCCCATAAATGCTATAGGATTGAAAAGCTTTATAGATCCTGCGCTTCATTTCCTGTGAGTGTGATTAAAGCAAAACAATAGGCTTTGTTCCTCCTTGTGTGTTCATGTACTGGTTAGAGAGGGCGTCTATTGCGGAGTATGAGGAGTAGAGGCCTGTCACCTGCAGGTCTGGGTAAGGCAGTCCTCCTGCATTGGACACAGGCGTGACATTGCCAGTGTCCAGGTCACAGTCAGACAGCCGAAGTGGGGAGTTACTGAGAGTCCCTAACGCCTCCAGGTTAAAGCTGTCATCCTTCATCTCCTCCCACAGGTTTCCTGTAATCAGAAAACAAGTCTGTTAGGTATCAGAGAAACATGCTATGGCTTTCAATGCACTCATTATTTGCCTTAAATCATTTTTAGATCTAGTTAATGCTTGCCTTGCCATGTGAAGTCCATAATACTTGGGTCCAGTGCGTCCACCTCTGAATTCATGTCGGTGTGAATGGTGTAGAAGTCGCTGTGATGCTTGGGGGGGCGGGAGTTGTTTGTCAGGTCAGGGATGGTGTGGAGTGGGGGTGTCTGAGCAGGAGAAGGGGAGGCCGGAGCCAAGCGAGACTGATTGTGGAGCTGCAGTTGAAGGTGCTGGTGCTGGTGCATGGGGAGGCACTGTAGAGACAGAGTGACCACTGGCTGGGGCTGCATCTGAGCTGCTATTGGAAGGGTTGGTCCTGGTGGGCAGCTGGGCAAGCGAGTCATACCAGTGTCGACGGACTTCTGTCTGCAACTCTCTGGTCTGTCTGTAATGAGCTTGTCTAATTCATCTGGTAAAAGGAAAAGCAACAAAACGGTACAAATGTTAATGACAGATTGAGGTCCAATAAATATTGTTGCTTCATATAAACGTTTTTGATCAATAAAGGCTGTAATACACTAAACAACTTTTTTGTCCTTTTTTTGAAGTATTGCCCCAACTTAAAGTGTGGAGGAGTAAACACAAGTCTCGTAGACAAAATCACGTAGAGTATGGTGGGTGAAAAAAGCTTCTTTTTTTAGCTTCAGACTATGATTGTCAAACCTGCTTGATACTTTGTAGTAGATTTTAGAACACCTTGTTTTCAATTGTTATGTATCTCTTCGTGACGAGGCACATGCTTCTGTGTCCGGTTGTTGTGTTTGGAGTGACTTGAATTTTCTTGTCTTTTAAAATATGATGCCCAGTTTTTCTCTGTAACTGTATGCAAAGTCAGAAAGCGGATGATGGCGTGTGTTTTCAAATCTGTTTCATTTTTTAAAAAAATTACATTTTCCAGCCTTAAATCGAATAAAATTGCTGCCATGATTCTAGAACTGGGGTGTCCAAACTTTGGTTAAAGGGGGCTAGATTTGATGTTGTGGACACACATTGGGGCCGGATACTTTTGTCATTTTACATACAGTGTGTGAAAAAAATATTTGCCCCCTTTCTGATTTCTTGCTTTTTTTGCATGTTTGTCACACTTAAATGTTTCAGATGATCAAGCTATTAGTCAAACTAAACTCAAAATGCAGTTTTCAAATTAAGGTTGTTGTTATTAAGGGAAAGCAAAATCCAAGCCTACATGACCCTGGGTGAAAAAGTGCTTGCCTCTAAACCTAACAACTGGTTGGATCACCCTTAACAGCAACTACTGCAATCAAGCATTTGTGATAACTTGCAATGAGTATTTTACAGCTGTGGAGGAATTCTGGCCCAGTCATCTTTACAGAATTGTTGTAATTCAGCCACATTGGAGGGTTTTCGAACATGAACTGCCTTTTTAAGGTCATGGTCACAGCATCTCGATAGGATTCAGGTTTAGGACTTTGACTAGGACACTCCAAAGTCTTCATTTTGTTTTTCTTCAGCCATTCAGAGGTGGACTTGCTAGTGTCTTTTGGGTCACTGTCCTGCTGCAGAACCCAAGTTCGCTTCAGCTTGAGGTCACGAACAAAAGGCCGAGCATTTTCTTTCAGGATTGTTTGGTAGACAGCAGAATTTATGGTTCCATTTATCACAGCAAGTCTTTCAGGTCCTGAAGCAGCAAAACAGCCCCTGACCATTACACCACCACCACCACCATATTTTACTGTTGGTATGATGTTTTTTTATGCCAGATGTACTTAGACGCACAACTTCCAAAAAGTTAAACTTTTGTCTCATCAGTCCATGGAGCATTTCCCCAAAAGTCTTGGGGATCATCAAAATTCGCTCTTTTGCTCTTTTTGTCACGTCTTGGAACTCTGCCATGCAGGCCATTTTTGCCCAGTCTATTTCTTATGGTGGAGTCATGAACACTGACCTTAATTGAGGCAAGTGAGGCCTGCAAATCTTTAGAGGTCATCGCTGCACTCATTGGGGTAATTTTAGTCAGCCGGCCACTGCTGGGAAGGTTCATTACTGTTCCATGTTTTGTGTATAATGGCTTTCTCCATGGTTCGCTGGAGTCCCAACGCTTTAGAAATGGCTTTATAACCTTTTCCAGACTGATAGATCTCAATAACAACCTTCATTTAAAAAAACGCATTTTGTGTTTACTTGTTATCTTTGACTAATATTTAAATTAGTTTGATGATCTGATATGTATGACAAACATGCAAAAAAGTAAGAAATCAGAAAGGGGGCAAACCCTTTTTCACACCACTGTATATATATATGACATTTGACAGAAGCTTGATTTGACAGTAGGATTAGTTGGGATGCATATCTAAATTTAATACACAAGCAGTAACGTAAAAATGTTGACCTCATTTTTAAAGAGTACAATTTTAATGTTCTTACTGAGCTAGCACTCTGCTCTTGGTAAATCCATGGTAAATGTTGGTGAATGTGGGTTGACATGTATTCTAACTGGATCTCAATGTTTCTTCTGATTTGTTGATGTTCTGCTGTTTAACTGGCTTTAATCTAATCTTAAATTACAAGACATTTGTGGTTATTATTGGAGACCTGAACACTTCTCACTGGATATCACTGCAGTGTTTAGTGGTCACATAACTGAGACTGCTCCGTGAGTAAATGCATTTGTCCAGAACTCGCGCTGCCAGATTGCATTTGTCCAGATATTAATGTTTTGTGCCGTGCGATTAAAAAAAAAAAGTAGTGTTTTTTTCCGCTTTCATACCACAGAGAACAAAAATCATGTGCCAGAGTACATTATTTTTGCATCCTCCTTTTTTTGTACTTTATATTTTTTTTTTTATTCTCACCTTTTATTGATGATTTTATTTCTTTTGTATCTGTGGTAGTGTTCCATAATTATTCAAATCTGTGGTGACTGGTCCTGGACCACTCGGGCTGCAGCTTAGTGCTCCCCCTGCCCAATTCAGTTGAAAATGTATCTCTCTAGAGACTAATTAGAACTGTAGAAACTCAAAAGTCTAGACTCTAAAGTTGTATAGGTGTCTGCTGATAATACCACAGAACGCAAAAGTCATGTGAAAATCCCAAAGTACTTTATGCTTGCATCCTCCTGTTAATTCGAAACTGTTTTAATGTACTTTATAAATATAGTTTTTGATAATTTTATTTCTTTTGATTATTATTCTATGAAAAGCACTTGCCTTGTCTTGATTTTGGCATGTTTAATGTTTCACTGGTCTAAAATCACCTTGTGTAGAAACTACACGATTTGTAAATTATGCGTAGCTGTCCACAAATAATATATTTTAATAGACAAGCCGTTTGAAATTCATCCCTGGGCCAGACTTTGCACACTGTTCTAGAGTGTTGTGGGTGGTTGTCAGAGCGTTGCTATGCAGTTGCTAATCTGTTTCTAGCAGTTCTTAAATGATTTCTATGTGTTTTCAAGGGTTTTCTGGGATTTTGTGTACCGTTCAAAGACAAAAGAGCGAAATTCTGTTCCTCATATATTATCTTGATGACCAGAATACCAGTATAAAAAAACAAAAGTGTCTAGTAGTAGAAAATATGATAAAGATGCTAATCATATTAATAGCTGTGGATACAAGAAGAAATTGCTTAGAACTGATAATAGTTAAGAGATTCGAGACCTGGGTTGGCCATGCTGCGACGGATGGCTGGGAGATCTTTGCGTTTCCATTTCTGCATCTCTTCCTCCATCTTGTCGATCTTTGCAGGATTGAGTGCCCAAAGACAGCCTTTTCTTGAGGAACCACTCATCTTGTTCTCCACCTTCTCAAAGCACTTGTTCAAGGACAAATTGTGTCGGACAGAGTTCTTCCATCCATCGGGTGCAGTCTGTAAAATATAGTTATTGACAATATACTGTAACATTTATTTGATTCCATGGTGTGTTGGCTCAGTCCATATATTTTCCAGTGTATTTTTACATAAGTCCCTCACCTTGAAATAAGGGAAGTGCTCTTTCATAAAGCTGTAGATCTCACTAACAGGAAGGCTGCCTGTTTTGCTGTTCTTCAAAGCCATGGCAATCAGACAGCTAAAAATAGATCATATCAAATGTAGTCAGCTTGACATAAATTTCATTTTGTTCCCTTCCCAGAGATTTACAGAGGTCGTTGCAGTGAACTTTAAGTCACCTGTAAGAATAGATGGGTTTAGGGAAAGTCTTGGGCTGCAGGTCCTGGTTGTGAGCAGTAATACGGGGCTGAGGAAACAGACTCTGGCTGTTGTAGTTCCCATAAAGTCCACCAGGAGAACACTAAGGAATATAACAGAAATGGTATATTATTATATTATACATATTATGTATTACACAATACTGTTTACTTTACAAATCATCCAAAATACTGAACCAACCTGTTGGTTTGCCTGAGTGAAAGTGAGCACTTGCTGAGGGGTGGTCTGGTACACTGATGTGGCACAAGGAAACCCAGGGGAAAACTGGGGCATCTACAAAAACAACAGAACACACTCTATAAACACAGGGTTGTTTTAGCTCAATTGCAAATGGTTGTTCAGTTCTGAATGATCGTGTTATATGTCGTCTGAATCTGAATCCTCACTCACGCTGTTGATGGCCAGAGGGCTGTGCTGCATTTCACTCTGAAGATGAATCGCAGATCCTGCTCCTCCTGCTACCGTCATGCTGTTCATCTGAGCTGTAAGATTTAGCGACATGTGAGTATTCAAATGTTTTTTCAGCTATATTTGGTTTATAAGTTGGGATGCAATCCACAATTGTTACAACACAGTTTAAAAAAACAAACATTTTTTCCCCTTTTTATACAAAAACTAGAACAAAATGGCAAATATGCTAAAGAAATAAAATTGACAGCAAACAAATAAATTAGTATGTAAATACAGAACAGAATTTAATGAAATCATTGGTTAATATGCTAGTGTAACCTTAAATTTGTGAAGTTCATTTGATTCATTATTTATTAAATGCTTATTTTATTTGGGGGGAAAGAAAAGAGATGTGAGTGATATTATACTTTAAAAATGTTTTCATACATTTTCATTTGTCTTATGCAAAGTTATTATATTAGTGAGAAGTTTATTTTGTGCTCCGGCCCCTTTAATGCAGGGCACGCTGGGTAAAAATAAGAGGGGAAGAGAGTTGTACCGAGTACGGTGGCTGTTCTTGCTTTTATGCCGACGCTTCCAATTAAAGTTACAAAAATCATCACCATTGTGACCCGTGTTTTATTTACGGTACCCACGGAAAGAGACTGGAGTCCTCGCCGACACGGCATCAAGAAATAAGAGTTACACTAGGATAACCAATCTGATGTTACAGATGTGAATTCAGGAAGATGAATAAAAAATTAAACAGGCTTTTTTTTTACCTCTATTCACACTAATTGTTCACACAGTGTATAAATCTCCTGACCTGCCTGCCGCTCCAGGAGGCTATTCTGAGCAGAGCTGGCAAAGTCGGGCCGTCCACCCCCTATCTGCTGCAGCCGGGGAACGTCCACAGAGGTGAGCCAGGACAGGGACTGAAGATCACCAGGAAGCTCGTCCTTCAGCTGGGACGGGTCAGTAGTCAGCAGTCTGCAAAAACAAAATGTGAATAATATAAGACAATAACTGTGGCACAAAAATACACTTGAACTACTCAATTGAATTTAGCTTTCTTAAATGCTTCCCAATGGTCACTGCTAATATTAAATTGTATTATTTTTGACCTAACTCTTATGTTTATTTTTTTTTTAAATAGATTCAAGATGAGCAAGTCTTCTTGTAAATCTATCGTTGTTGAATAGAAATAAAAAATACTCTCATCCTCTGCTCTAATCCGGTGCAGAGAGGGTTATTTACTCGATCACTAAGCATCAAGAGAGCAGAGAAACCCTCTTGAATTCTCTCCAGACTTCCCTACAAACTCGCTATTCAGCCCAATAATTGGGGTCGCTATGACAACCCTCACTTTTCAGTTATTTTGTGTGTCTGGACACTTCAGTGCCCCCCTCTCCATTAAACCAACCTCTAACAGTGGTCAGGTGACCAGTGCCTTCTTCACTGTCATTGGCTGAATCGTATGTAAACAACGCATGAGATCATTTGAAACATGGGTATGTGGCACACGTTGCCTGCAACAGTTGGTCCGGCCCCATTGAAAAATGATCACCTATTGTGTCCCAAACGACAAATCTGCACAGCGGCACGTGGCTCTATTGTTTCTCCTCCCCCAGACCCTTCCTTGATTGTCTTTACCGTTTTTTTTAACCAACCCCTTGCATTAATCTACTGGAATGACAGGCCTCACACAACAGAGAAAAATAGGATGCCATCTGTTTCCCTGTCCCTTTCCACCCAACCCCTGTCCCCTTCTGCCCCATCCCCCCCGCCTGGAAGCATCAGACAGTACCTAAGGGGGGTAGTTGAAGGAGTTGGAGGTCAAGCCACACTGCACACACAGTCTGCCACCTGAATAAATTACAGCATTGAAGGAAGAACTTGGGGACGTGGCCTTGTGCACTCCGGTCGCTCCAGCTTGAGCTTCTGAATAATTAGCATTTATACACACACTCGCGAATATGAAACCTTAGACGCAAACGTGTCAACACTAGTCGTGAGCTTTGAATTGTCTTCCAAACGCCTGTCCCCAGACATGAAAAAGACACCGTTCAAAGGGACCGTTTAACACCTGGCTTTCTGATGAGTGTTAATCGGTCTCTTTTTTGTTGCCGTTGAGTGTTATCTTTCTTTGCACTTCCATTTTGTAGCTAAATTAGTTTCAATTATTGGTTTCCTCCGTATTCATTTTGTAGGCCAATATAAACCTAAAACATCTCAAAAGTGTTATTTAGCATTGAAAAATGTGTTTTTATGAACAAACATGTCATTTGTTTTGCATAAAAGTGTTTGACAAAAGCTTGTTTAAATGTAATTAATTGACACAATAATTGTTCATCTCGCTGCTTGTGTGTTGTTTAATGTATTTTATAGCATAGCTATATTTTAAAACTGCTTGCATAATATTATATAAATATTGTATTATTTTATATTAAGTGTAATTAATATTCAAATTAATATTAAAGTGTATATATTAAAATATATTATTAAAATATTTATAATATAATTTAAAATATTTATAATTATTATAATATTAAAGTGTAATTAATATTATATTAATCCTTCAAACAAAGCAACAGATCTAAAACTGATTCTTCCATGCCGACAATTTAATGTTGCCAAAAACATCCACTTTTTGTATTTCCAGACAATGTAATTTCAGAAACCTTTCATTGGAGAAAACGTCATCTTACACTGCAGATATAATAAAGGAAAAGAATAAAAATGGTATTCATTATAGTACTGATTTAAAAACTAAGCTTCTGTAATTGCGAGGGGTGGGGGGGGGTTAGTTTGGGAAGAATTCATAACATGCCATATAAGCTCAAATTTAAGATCGTCAAGAACGTAGGGCCTACGTCCTTCTACTTATTAGCATTTATGAAGTGCAATTGTAAGTCCAGCTGTGTATTGTACAGTTCACGGTCATTAGGGTGCGTTTATACAAGTGGAAGAAAAAATGATTTTATTTGCTCATTGATGCAAACCATTACGTGTCTCACAGAAAGGGGGAGGCGGGCGCACACAGTCACGGTTTATCACAGCTCAAGTCGCCCTCGTTTACATTCTAATTGGGAGCCACTTCTCCTTGGTGACCCGTGGGGGCCCCGTCCAAGCTCCTCAATCCCTCCGTGTGCCGACAGCGGGCGTGTAAACAGAGCTGATGCTTTCTGACAGATCCATTCAGAGCAAAGATGATGTATTCTCTCGCTCCTTTCTTAGTTCACAAACCCCAATTCCCTGCCTCTCAAATCACACCTTTATTTTACAGAATAGGGAAGGTGGAGATTGTATTAAGATTAGCAGCGCTCTTCTTCTTCCCGAAATTATCTTTTTATTCTCTAATCTGCTCAAGGTTCAAAAGCAATGGGTTCAGCCCTCAAAGGAAATCACCCCCTACCTGTAGTCTTGTGCAGAGGTGTGGTGACTCTGTCCAGGGTTTTCGTGAATTCCCGACATCCTGCTTGTAATTCCACTTTCAATCATCTTCTGACAGATGTGATGCGAGTAAATGAACAGAAGAGAATAAAAGTTATTTTACAAATGTGCTGGTACAAAGAAAACACAAATACAAATAGTGCAAGTATATCTCAACATCTGAGAAAAATAAAAAATAAAAAACACACACAAAACAGTATATCACATGGTCACATAAGATCACATTAATTGGCGAATAGCGAAGGCGATGCCCGACAAAAATGTAGACACTATAACGGAGTAAGACAAGGACATAAATAAATAAAAATACATTTTAATATTAGAATTTGTCCTATTTTATTTCAAATGAAAAGAAATGTTATATTGTATAATTCAGTGTTGAGGTGATGTTTGTTTTGCAGACGTCATCAGTCCCCGTTACCTGTCAGTCTACTCGCGCGTTTCGTGTTGGATTTAACAGAAAACGTTTAATATTATTTACAAATAGACAAGAAGTTTTTGTTTTTTTCAGTTGTTCTTCAAAACTGCAGGTACTAATTAAAGTCAGACATTAATGTTCGTCCTGTATACAATATGTCAGTCCCGAAACAGGTGCACAGCCTAATTTAAAAATAAAGCATAAAACCCCGAAATAAACGGCACCTTACCTTTTTCTGCTCAAGTTGTTCTGGGGTGTAGAAAATCTTGGGTAAGGAGACGGAGGAAAGCTCTACTGTTGGTCGGGGCACTTGTTGTCCCGCAAGAAAAAACCGTTTTTTAAATTTCCCTCGTCCGTGCGGATCGCTCCTGACGGTCATGCGCACTGCGTGCACGCGCAGCGCGCGCCGTGGCGAAGGGAGGGGGGTCACGCGCTCTGACTGACAGCTGTTGCTTTGCCTCTGCAATCACGCAGATTATCCGTCAGAGCATCTCTCACCTCCTGATTTCCAGTGTTTGTTTAATTCAATCAATACTTTTCTCCCTCAGAGACTTGTGCTTTTCTTCCATCTTTCCATGTCCACAGGTGCGCTTTTTCAAGTCCGGCACAACTTCTCTTTTAACAAAATTAAAGACCAAAAACGTGAGAGTTTAGACAATCCCCTCAGCTTCTATTAGATGCATCGTTTTATGTAGATTATATAGATTTATATAAACTCGGAGAAAACGAACATAAACTTCAGAGACCTGCAGAGCAATGATTTCAATGTTTCCTGTAGCCATAGGCAACGTCAAATAGCACAACTGCCGATATAATTGTTCACCTATATAGCATGTCTATATGTAGGACCCTTTTGTATTTCTTTCTAAACGCACCTAAGTGAAGACACATCCTCTCCGTGCGGTTCTGTGTGATATTCTGTCCTAAAAAGAGCTGTAGTTCGGGATGCTGCTCGTGATTTAACCGCCGTTCATGCCGCGTCGTTTGGTTGCAGAGCGGCGGGAAAAACGCGCTGAGTGGCGCGCGCTGGACATCACACATATCACATATATCTCACACACACACATATCACTCACATCTCACGCACACATCACTCATGCATCACACACAACACTCACACATCACATACAACACGCATATATCACTCACACACATCACTCATACATTACATGCATCACACACAACACTCACACATCACATGCCTCTCACACAACACATACATCAAATATATCACATACAACACACACATCACACACAAAACACACACATCACATGTATCCCACATCCATCACACATCACTCATACATCACATGCATCCCACACAACACACAGCATATCACTCACACGCACTACACACACATCACATGCATCACACATACATCACATACAACACACACATCACACACACACACACACACACACACATCACATGCATCCCACATCCATCACATATCACTCATACATAACATGCATCACACACAACACATATATCACATACAACACACACGCACTACACGCACATCACATGCATCACACATATATCACATACAACACACACACATCACATGCCTCCCACATCCATCACACACACACATCACACATAAATCACATACAGCACACACATACATCACATGGATCACACACATCCCACATTCATCACATATATCACATACAACACACACATCACATACATTACACATATCACATACGTCATACACACACCACGCATACATCGCACACTCACATCACTCACACTTCACATACATCTCACACACATCACACACACCACACAGAAATGACAGGCTCGCCTCCTGCTTCACAATGTAACAGCATGCCTGTAATAGCATATTGTGTGTTCAATACGAAAGACAGCAAATAATGATATTATAAAGTGTTTTAAATCCTTCAACAGTTGTTTTTTTATTCCCGCTGAGTAAAACAAATGAACTAAGTGCACACTGCGCATGTCTAATTATCACGGTGCTGCTTGTAATTATGGGTATTAATGTAATTAATAACAGTAAGATTACCGTTTAATATGTTATGTGTTGTGGAAAAAAGAAATCCAGAATAAATTCAAGTCAACAACCAGAAAAGAAATTCCACAGTTCTTCATAATTTAATAATTTCCTGTTTGATAACTTCAGGAAACTTTTTTGCCTTTTGAAATATACGTTTCAAATCCTGTGGGAAGTGATCCGGCCGGTTAATTGACTTGAACCACATGGGACACTACAGATGGTAAATCGCAAAGTCACAATCAATGCGCTCTTGCAACGGACAAAAAGACGCTCCTGGAGAAGAGCGCTGGGTCCTAAAGCTCGTGCTTCTCCCTACCAGACTTGCATGCACTATTTGTTATTTTAAAGGAAAAACTATGTTCCTTTAATATAGTATTTAATATAATTTAATATGTGTAGCAGAAAAAATCCTATATAAGTTACCTTACCATACAAGGTAATTTTAGATTAAACAAGACATCCAAATGAATCACATTTGATTTAAAAAAATTGAAATTAGAATCATATTATTTTTGTTAGTTATATACATTATAGGGTTTTATTTATTTGCTCTGATGTTGTTAAACTAATATTTATTACATTATATATAATTATATACATTATTTGTGCACCTTTATCCTATAGATTTGCAGATATGTAAAGAGTACCTGAAAGCACATATGCAAAAGTACGGATACCTTCCAGCAAAAATGGCTCTAATACATGACTCCATGTCACAAAAGTCACTAGGACTCACCAATTTCGATACGGCTTGAGTAAAAGTCTTAGAGTATCTGATTTTAACAGTAGTTTTAAGTATTTTACTCATAGGCTCAAAGATACACAAGCCATCAAACTCCTAGTTGAGAGATGTGCCAGTAAAAAATAAGAAACAAGAAATAAATCTGAACACCTCAATATTGCCATCGACACAACTACAGGCTTTTAATCTTCTAAGACACTGAAGTCTCAGTTAAGCTAAAGTGCTGAAAAAAGTGAATAAGTAAACTTATTATAAGTATAAGTAAACTAAAATAGTGCTAACTATAATTAAAGCCTAAAAATGTCAAATCCTACTTGCACTGGATGCGCTGGTTTCAGACTCATCAATGGCTGCTGCCATATCCTCATCGTTTATATTAAGCTACTTGTTGACAAGTTTAGGCGAGTAAGAGCTTATATAGTATCTTCAAATCCCTGTTAATGGGGACAGTGTTTTTTTTTTTTGTAGCAGAAATAAACTGTTAGCTGTCGTGGAAAGTCGAGAGTAAAAGTTGCTAATACACTCAAAGTACAAAGCAGTCAAAAAGATAGGCCTAGTTTAGTACTTGTGATGAACTTTGATTCATCATGTGGCTTTCTCTGTACCAACAGTGTCATGGTGGATGTCAAAATAAAAGGGGGTTAAAGGTACAAAACAGATGTTAGTAATGTGATCTTGCTAGTTTCGTAAAAGACTGAATTTAAACATGGTATTTTTTCCAGAATGGCAACAGAACCATTGCTTGCAGGTTTGTTTTTCATTTATGTAAATATGATTTTCATTTTTTAACAGTGTAGCATTATTTTATTGTGTGGTTATAGATGGTTGGTTATAGATTGGCCAGTTTTGCTGAAGTTTATTTTAAGCAGAACATATTTTTCCACTTTTTATCAACTAGCCTATTTTTTGTGCAGGTATTATGACCTAGACTATTGACAGAACCTGAGTGACCCTTTGGACTGCTGTCTCGCAGACTGGACTCGGGATGACACTGGAAGAGCCTAAAGCATTGTCTAAAGAAAGACAATATGTCTCTGGCGGGTCACAGGGTTCATTAGGAAAACTCAAAGAAGCTTTAGTGATCACATGGTGGACAGTAGTGTCCACTGAGAAATGATTAGCAACAACACTGTAGGTTCTGCTGAGACAAGTATTGATGTGTATGAAGAAGGCATTTGAAACATGTTAGCAACACTCATATTAGTTTTACTCACGTTAGTTGTTTCTCACTCTGGTGTCATTTCAAACAAATGCGATATATACAAAATACAATAATGGGGTCAAAGCAACACTGCTGTTCTGATTTGTATATATATTCAAGAAGTAAGGTGAAATTCTAATTGTGACTATAGCACACTAGTTACATAAAATGTATATAATATATCAGTTGCCATTCATCTTCCAATAATATGTCTTAGTAAGATGTTATATAAATGCATAGTTTTATGATCCAAACTATTTTTGGAGGGGATGATGATTGAGAAATTTGCAAATATAAGATTTCCTCAAAAGCATGATGTATCATATTTGACGTTCACATTTTTCTAAAAGTGATGTATGGATAATCTAGTTGTTTTGGACCAGTTAGTGATCATCTAAAAATATAAGTTATTAAATTATATTTTATAAAAATTTGTAAAGACAGCAAAAGACATGTACCATGAACTGAAGGCTACAATTATACTGAAAGGCCTTTTTTCAATTAGTCAATCAGATTTCAGAAAGCATTTAATAAGTTGTGTACAAAAGTTGTGTGTTTGTCAGCAATGTTTGAGCAAATGAGCATTAATTTGAGCTTAATTTAGAGGCCTTAAAAATGTGGGAATCAAATGGGATCTTTAGTGGTCTGAATAGGGTAGACTATCTGAGGTTGGGGAAAAATTCTGTGTGATGCTTTACTATGTTACGAGATTCAGTATAAACTTGACCACACTTTACATTGGGATTAATAATATTAAAATTAATCTGTATGCCAACTTCACTGACTTGCAAAAATGCAGTAGTGTGTCTTGATTAAGCCCCCTTGCATTAGTGGTCACCTCCTATTCTTCTGTTTGTGGTCTGACCTTCAAAGTTCAAACAACCATGTCTAGGGGGTCACCAATCAGGTCACATCTTGACACTAGTCTTGACCTTCGGTCATATTAGCAGGTCATGGCTGATCTCAACTCTGTCAAGGAGAGTCAATGAAAGCTTTCTTCTCTCTGCTATTCAATCAACACCTTTAAAAACGACTTGTGTCGTCCCACTTGGCTTGTGTCAAAACTGTTGCCTTTTGTTTGATTTGACAGAAAACGCCTTAGGCAACTTCAAGAGCATTTCAGTAACACTCACAATGGCATGTGGAGAGAACCTATAAACTGGTCAATCACTTCAGATGCTTCTTAGGTAAGTCTGAAAGCTTTTATTGAATGTTCATTCATTAAAATGAAACTAATAGGAATATGTTGATCACTGGTACACAGAATGCTAATCTTCATTTCTAGCTCATACTGCTCACCAAGAAGCACACAACAAAAAAAAGTTGATGAAACTGCTAATACTGAGAAAAGAGCACATGAAAACGAGAGAGTGAGGTGGGACTTTCGGTGGGAACGCGGCAAAGCCGGTGTTATAATACACCCTTATTCTCCGCTTGGAATCTCTAATGGGAAAATCAAGTGCTGTGACTCCTGTATAATGGGATTTGCCGGGTCTCGTGCTGCATCAGGGCCCAGTGGGCAGCACAAAGCCTGTTAAGGCTGGACAAGCATTACTAGAAAGGGGGGTGTGGAGCTGAACGGGCCTGTGGTGTAAGGGGGCGAAGGTAGCCTTGACAACAGAGGTTGTGAATGGGACAAGAATGAATATGACTGTAGGATAGAAGGGTGCGCATAGTTCTACCTTTACAGTGCAATGGCCTTGGTGTTTGCATTATGTGCAGAACTATAAGGCGATTTGATGAAGGCAAACAATTATTTTGAGCAAGTTCTTTACAAGTTAAAGGTATGTTTGCCCTTGTTTGAAAGACGAAAGAAGATCTTTTGAAAAATGTTGGTCATCACTGACACTGACTTTCATTGTGAAACTTTGAACAAGAACACAAAACATTTCTCAAAATATCTTTTAATGCTTCACTGAAGAAAGTTTACAAAAAAGGCCCATATCGTGGTTAAAGTGAGGTGCTTACATTGGAGGTGAATGATGTCAATCCATTAATGTTAATATGCTCCCTTTTT
Organism: Rhodeus uyekii; assembly: GCA_037043235.1. Lineage (NCBI taxonomy): Eukaryota > Metazoa > Chordata > Actinopteri > Cypriniformes > Acheilognathidae > Rhodeus > Rhodeus uyekii. The sequence continues at coordinate 646,548 of JAWRVZ010000113.1, forward strand.
AAATTATCGCCACAAGGCATTAACAATATTTGTTAACATGATTTTACAGTATAAAGAAACACAAACTATCACAATTGTCTCACGGTGACAATGCAATTTCATAAGCCCTAAAACTGTAAAAACAATTATTTAAACAGCTTTACAAATCAAATAACACTCAAGTTTTGTCAGGAGAATTGTTGTAACACCTAAATATTCCACACATACACTTTCACTTCCAACAGTGTGGATCAATGATTTTGATCGCGCTGCACTTCTGCTTCTCATCAGATTTTCTGTCCAATCAAATGCTCTCTATAATCTGAAGTGTCCCGCTCAAAAATAGACTCAGAAGCTGATATTTTAAAGCAATATGGAGGAGATTTGGAGGACAAACAGTTAAAGATTAGGCTGTGCTGTAATATAATCAAATCACTATTGGCTGTTTAAAAAAGGGAGAAGCTGTTCAATATGTCCCGCCTTGTCTTCCTGTTTCAGTGTAAATTACGTTGAATAACGCTGCACGTTTTAAGGCACTTCAGTTGCCAGTCAAACTGCACTTTTTGTTAACTGACTTCTATTCAAACGCACGCAAGTGCATCTGTAGCGTGGTTAGCTTCTCAGGGAACAAATCTTTTTAAAAGCGGCAGCCCCTCATGGACGGCTGCCATACACTCATAAACAAAACACAAAGTAAATGTCCGAGGCCTGGTCCTCTCTCATCCTTCACTCCTACTTTTATGCTCCTGTAACTCCTCTGTGAGTAACTAGAGGCTCATTAACATTCGCCCCACTGGCATCGCTCCGTTCCCACGGCTGTCGACTTCGTCCTGCTTGCAATAGTGTCAGATTAGAAAAGCAAACTCATGCGAACAGTTGTTCATTTCACTGCATTCTTAAGTTCAAGGTTAACTAAGTTCAAATTCACATCATGTAAAGACATGTGACCGGTAGAAGATTGATACATCGGCATGATCTCTTACCAGCTGAATTAAATGAACAATATTTTTTCAGTAAAGTCGAGTAGAGTATATGAGTATACATAAAGTATTTTGAGTATAGGAATAATTATATATAATATAATGATATAATTCATATTTATAAAAAGGACGCAGCAGAGTATGACGTCATATCACAACCATCTAGTTTAACCATGGCTTTAGCTGCTGCGGTACACTAGTTTTTTCACATTTCTGCTTTTAAATTCCTCAAAAATGTGTCCCATTCACTTTCGTTGTAAATGCAACACTGTAAATTCAAGTTATTTAAAAAAAAAAATTAAATGAGGGATAAGTTGTTAATAATTGAGCTTACTTGTATTGAACCCTGAATATTCGTTTAGTCAGGGTTAAGTTGGTACAAACAAAGTTGAAGTGCGCTTCAAAGGAAACGGTCTTCACTTGTCAGCTTGTTGAAAATTAGCACGAGTGACATTGAACATCACATGCATGTCAAGCTCGACACAGTATATCTCTCTCACTTGAGATTCAAGGCAAGTGCAGTAGGAAATTCAATCTTTTCTCCTGGATTATTTGGGTCATTAGAGTAGCAAAGAGACACCAGTCAGTTGTTTCAAGCATGAGTCAGATAACAAAGCAAAGGGAAAATGAAGTTGGGCTTCGTCCTGTCTAAAACCTCTTAAAGTCTAGTCCATCCAAGAACCACATGAAGTAATTGTTTGTTGGCTCTGGTAAATTACAGGACAAGCTGTGATTGAATAGCTAACATATGCTGGTTGAGTCTTGAGCCAGCTGGCTTCAAGTGGCCAAGAGCATGGAGGAGTGCTGTCTGTCCAAATGACAACTTCATTGTGTGTCCCTTTCAATCTCACTGATTGAATTGATTAGCAATTAATCCATTTCTCTAATTAAAGATCAGAAACAGGAGCCGTTCTGTTGTAATGTTTGGTTTTACCGTAGCAGCGATAGCGGACTGGGGGAAGGGTTGATATCCACGTTTAGCCAGATCGTGTTTCTGTATCTTTGTGTTACACCCAGTGCAGTGGTAGACACCTAGGTAAGCACTGAATAAGATCTCTGGTTCTCTGAACCCCCTCCTGACTGGTATATGAATCATTAAATACCCAGGCCTTGCAACCAGAACATGGGTCATTACTGTGAAGAGCACAGCAATAATAGATGGACATCCTCTCCGCGTTTGAGCCACCTAAGCTTGAATCGCCTGCAAGCCTTGTTAGAAAAACTGAAATTGACTTTTGAAGAGTTTTCAGAGAAGTTACACTGAAGATTAATTTCTATTAATTTCGGCGGTGGAGTTTTGGGCTGATCCATGGCACGTGTTGGGATGGTAGGAATTGCTTGGCTATAGCTCGATGTGAAAGGATTGTATAGGACAGAGTTTGCCTGGATGCGACTAGTTCCCATATTTTGATCAGTGGCTGATCCATTCAGCTTACGAGATGCAGGTAGGATCTGTTTACATGTATCTAGATATATTTGTTCAGAAAATGTTCGAACTGTTATTATCTGCATCAGCCAGCACTGCACTGCAGCAAAGAAATAAAAGCAATGATGAAAAGCAAATATCAGAAAGATCAAGATCAAAAGAAAGCAGTACAAAAGTGGCCATTTACATGCTCTCATTTTCTTTTTAGTTTCTACTTCCTGTTTGCTTTTATTCGGTACACAGTTGAGGGTGAACAACATCCAATATGTCACCCTGTGAATCTGTCAAAACTTCAGGTTTCTTTAATCTGAGAAAGAGAGATGTAACAAGACCTCGCCGCTCACTTTAGGAGAGTGCTACTTTGCCTATTATGTCTAGTCTTTCCTTTTCTTGGCCAGGCCTGCTGAGGAGTAGGATGTCTTTACCATATCTTTCCCTCTCTCTTCTTCTCTGCTTCCCTCCCTCTCTGATTTGGTTGAGGTCATCTCAACTCAGCCGCAACTGACACTTTAGACAAGGCTGAAGGACCATCTCTTAATTATAAAACAATAGCTTTTATACTGAAGAGCACCTATAGTGTGACAAACGGATGATCAGACTTGTGATTTAAGTACTTTGTGTCTTAATAACTTTTTTAAAGCAGGAAACAAAAGCTTCTACCTAAAAGAAAAGCTGATCTCTTGGCTTGTTTTTTTTTTTTCGAATTTCGTACAAGCTATACAATCATTAAAATATGGTTCACTTTAATAGTTTTGACTAAGGTGTGACCGTTTGGTGCTTAAGGCATATCATTGATTGGGAATGATCTGTTACAGTAGATAGCCCTTTATTTTTAGAAGATTTGTTTTTTGACATTCTTATTTGATTAGAATATCTGGACACACTTGACTAAAAAAGTTAGGATGCACTTGATCTAAAGGCTTTTGCTTTTTGCTCAAATGTTTGAAATGAAGCATTTTCATAATTCACAAAAACTATTTATATATTCACAATAACTATATGTGTGTGTGTGTACAAGGAATGGGTGGGTGTGCCCTTTATATGTGAACCAAACAGGTTTCTCTGATCTATTAGAGTAACTGCTCTCCGTTGCATCTCTCATTTCAGAAGAGGAACAGGCTTTTCCTGTGTTGATGTCCATGAGTCTTATCACACTCAAAGTGTCACACTATAAACATTAGCAACTCCTCTGTCCATTGTTCCTCATGTGACATTGAGTTCAGCTTGTTCCCATGTGGGGACAGAAACTAGAGAGAGGGAGTCTCCACAATAATGCTGAGATTGAGATTGGTTCTGACATCTCAAATGGGGGATCTTCAATGATATTGTTCACCTGCCCCTTTGGCTTAAAGCAGGGGGAGAGGGGAGGGGCATGTTTTGGGGTTGTCGGTAAGGACATGAAATGGTGGGGAGCGTGAAGTGATGTGAGGTGGTGGGTGGTGATTCACAACTTAGGGGTGCATGCAGTGGGATGAAAATTTTATTGGCGGACAGGTGGACGAAAATCTCCCGTCTGAGAAGTACATCCCCCTCCTGAACACACACACACACACACACACAGCACCCTTGATTACGGTGTTCGTATAACTGTGGCGTTCAGAACAAGCCTCCATTGTGTGCCCCGAGGGCATACTAAATGAGTGTCTCAGAGAGCAGCGGGACACAGACCGTTACAGCACAATTTAGTCTGTCCTGTTGTCTCAAGAAGGCCTCATTTCAGAAGCTCTCAGATCAGACAAATATAAGCAACCCCCTCCCTCCCTTCCTGTGTCCCTCCTTCCCTCCATATCTCCCTCTTTCTCTCTCCCTCTTCTGCTCCTTTGCCCTCTCCCCCTCTACATCCAACCAGCCCGCACCAGCCCAAATAGGCCAAATCGCATCTATTGTCCTGGGACTGCCCAGTGTGAAATTCAGTGTGACATTAAATGTTTTCTAATGAATAAATTTTGAAAGGATATGCAGAGAGAATATGTGTAATGGAATGTAGACTGCATTTTAAAAGCTTCTTCATTGTCCATCGTCTTTGGAATTTACAGGACAAAAAAACGGGTCCTCTTTCAGAGCTAATGAGGTTTATGGGGGTGAAAGGGGGAGGTGGAGGGGATTTGGGGGGCTTCTAGTCGTTAGATTAGACTTAGGGTTTTTTTTCCTTTTCAGTTTCTTCTTCAAATTTTCTATATGAAAGTCAAATATCCAGGGTTCTAAAACAAATTGGAAGAAGAAAAACGACAGCAAATTTCTGAAGAAAAGTAAGGACCACTGGGCATTAAAAAAGGCACTATTTTAATGCAAGCCTTGAAAGTTTCTTTCTTATTTTGAGAAATACACTTCTACTTATTGAAATATGTTGACATACACTGGACTGAGGAAGTAACTAGAGTAAATTCTGATCATCAAGGTTAAGGCTTGTAGCTTTTGCAGATAAATTGCTCAATTTTCTCTTCTTGAACTTCTTAATAAATCAACAATTTCTATGTTATTAAGGTCCTAGATATTTTGGACAATGTAGCAAACTAATTTACATTTATTCTGTTAATTTACACGTCACACTTTCAGATTTCTAATGAAGACTAGATCGTTGGTCAAACCTGCTTTATTATTGATATTGGTATTGGCTTTGATTATACCCATATCTCGGGGAGTGAAAACATGCACTCTTGGCTTTCATTAGTATTTCTCCAAGCCAAGTTGGAAGATATGTCTGCCTGAAGTGTTTTGAATGCTGATGTGGTCTATGGAAGAAATCCAATCACAACATGCTATTTAAACAGGTTTCTTATAGCGAAAGCAAAGCTGTCATTCATAGGGACAGGAACATGGTCTACTCAATGCAGATGATATCTCATTACAAAAGCCTGTACAATAGAGAACAGCATTTTAAAGTACTTAGTTAAACATCAGCAGGGGATTATGCGGTTGGATGATCGTGACTTAATCGGCGACCTTAGACCCTGATTCTCGGTCTCAGTCTCAACATGACAGCAAGTCTAGTAATGAAAGGGTGAAGAGTTCGCTACACTCTGCAGTTGACGAAATGCATTTTAATAGACAATTCCACTTTAGTCCGTCATCTACTTATTTCACAGAAAATGAGTCACTGATTATTTAACTGAAATTGACATTTAGGCCTGTTTTGCTGCTTTAAAAACTAAGCTTCTGAACCTTACAGATCGAGAATGACACAATCCTATAGACGTGGTCAGTGTAAACAAATTGCATTGGGTCATGGTCAGTGCTGTGCTTGTCTGATTGGTAGAAAGGAAAGGTTAAACTGGGTCAGTTGGACTTGGAGGGAGCCCTGATTGCCAGAGACCGAGTTGGCATCCAAGACTTTGTGCTTCTTGATGCCCACAACAGTGAAACAGCCTTCCTGGACAATCTGAAGAAACGTTTCACTGAGGATTTGATATACGTGAGTGAAAAACAAACGTGCATTAGCAGTTTTATTAATTGTGATTTGAATCTTTTATAAATCAAAAGACATCTCCATACTCACAGACTTACATAGGTACTCTGCTGATTTCGGTGAACCCATACAAAGAGTTGGACATCTATACCAAGAAACAAATGGATCTCTACATGGGAGTGAACTTTTTTGAGCTTCCCCCGCATATGTAAGTTTTTACCTCTACCTTCATTGCCAAGACTTTTTTTGAAGTCGACCGATTTTTCGACCATCTTTTCTCGTTTTCAGTTATGCATTAGCGGATAATGCCTATCACACCATGCTAACAGAAGCCAACAACCACTTTATTTTGATATCTGGGGAGAGTGGAGCAGGCAAAACCGAGGCCTCCAAGAAGATCTTGCAATACTATGCAGTCAGCTGCCCTAGTTCCACCTTACTCGACACTGTGAGAGATCGCATGCTTATGTCCAACCCTGTATTAGAGGTCAGTCCAACAGTAATATTTTGAATAGGTCTGACATGTATGCCATGCATTCATGAAGTCTGTTTTCAGGCCTTTGGAAATGCAAAGACGATGAAAAATTACAACTCCAGCCGTTTTGGGAAGTATATGGACATCCAGTTTGATAGCCAGGTATAGATCATTTCTAACTTCATTGTCCCGTCAATAACATTGCATGTTAAAGAAGGTTAACACTTGATTTGAATGCGTAGGGAGATGCTGTTGGTGGCCACATACTCAGCTACTTGCTGGAAAAGTCAAGAGTGGTTCACCAAAACCATGGTGAGAGAAACTTTCATATATTTTACCAGCTGGTGGAGGGAGGGGAGGAGGACCTACTGAGGCACCTGGGCTTGGAGAAAGACACTAAACATTATAGTTATTTGGTGCAGGTATGGTTTCTCATTTTAAATCTGGTGTGCAATATACAGTGGAGTCCACTTATCTCGACCTCGGTTAACTCGCCATTGAAGAACCTGGTTATTAAAAGACGGGACGAAGCCGAGTTTGTTGAGAAAGCACATTAGGCAGGCAGAACGCAAGAAAGTATGCAATCTAGTACAGCGTGATGACCTCACGAATATATTGTGACTGTTTACGCTGTGAGCGAAATTGTTTGCAATGTTGGAGAATATAATTAAATGTTTGTATGGAGAATGGAAGGTGTTTTTATTGTATACTGGTAAATCTCTGCTGTTAGTTGGTGCACATATGCCTTTTGTTGTTAGCAAACCTATACAGTGTATGTTAATTTTTATAGCATGCCGATCGCTTCTTCAAATAAATCGCCATATTGGGTGTTGGTTATCTCGATCCTCGGTTATCTCTATGCTTTTTTGCAACCCCCGAGGTCGTCGACATAACCGGATTCCACTGTAACTACAAAATGTTTGAAGTAGAATCAGACTTTCCAGTAATTTTATACATTTTTGTTTTAATAGGGAGAATGTTCCAATGTGATTTCTATTAATGACAAGAATGACTGGAAAACTGTTAAAAATGCATTATCGGTCATTGACTTTGATGCTAATGACATTGAGGTAAGGAGAGGTTACATTTTTTAAATGCAATATTTTTTTGGCCGGTTTCAATGATCTCATGTGCAACTATGATGAACACTGTCACTTTTGATAATAAACAAATACTTTTTCTTCTATATAATAGCACCTCTTTGGGATCATAGCTAGTGTGCTCCATCTGGGGAATGTGCATTTTGACAGAGACACCAAAGGTTATGCTACTCTAAACTCTAATGCAGCTCTGCGCTGGGTATCCAAGGTCAGTTAGCATGATAGTCTACATTCGAGAGATTCTACTAACTATAAGTAACTTTGGAACTACATGTCAACTAACTCTTATTAGAGTATTCTCTGCTTCATATCTGCTTACTAATACTTTATTTTGATGGTCCTCCAACATACATTCTACTGACTATAAATAACTTGACAATATGAACTCTGACCATAATACTCTAAAACTGACATGTTCTCGCAAAGTAAGTTGACATGTATTAGACATGTAGCAAAGTTACTTAAAGTCAGTTGTTTTAATGTTTAAAGTAGACTATATCGAAATAAAGTGTAACCCAGTTTTTATTGTATTTGATTATAAGTTGTATATTTATTGTAAAGTATGTAAATTGTGTAAAACATTGACATACTCTAGGTTATCACATTGTCATCTGTGTAATATCTCCTTTTTTGTGTTTATGTTCAGCTATTAGGGGTTCATGTTCAGATCCTTCACGAAGTTCTTACATTCAGAAAGATTGAAGCCAAATCAGAGGAGGTAAAACAAGGGCAATTGTGAAATGTGCTGTTTTTAACCCAAATCATTGTTGAAGCAGGCGATAACTGTCTTTCTGATCCCCAGGTCTTGAGTCCGTTCACTATTGATCATGCTATCTATGCCAGAGATGCCCTGGCCAAAGCCATCTATGGCCGTGCGTTCACATGGCTGGTCAACCGGATCAATGAGTCTCTGGAGAATAAAGTAAGAGGACAACAGAAAAAAAGTTCATATAATTACCAATAAAAGTCAATATTTGGTTGCATTGTGAATTCATCGGTAGAATTGAGCTGAAAACCACCGGATCTGATTTGTTCTTTATGTCTTTATGTCTGACCTAAACAACTTGCTTTATTCTTTCCCTTACAAAAAATAAGTTTATTCAAGTGTGCTATACTTCTTTTAAACAAAAAATAAGATGATTTACTTGTTTTTTACTTTTGATTTACTTGTTAGAATTATACTTGAAATTACATTTAAGTACTTTTGACTATATTTGGGTATATTTGGGGTATATCTATTGATCGAGATATAATTAAAAGCATAATTAAGTATTCTAAGTATGCATAGCTTATAGTTTACTCTTTTTGTTTTGTCCACTCTTTTGATTGAGTAAATATTTTTTCACATAGTTTTACATATTGTCTTAAAAACTTACATTGTGGGAAAATATTGATTTATAAAGAAAATAGACATGTTCCTAGTTTTGAGTGTCTGAATTGTTGTGTATGCAATGTAAGTCGCTTTGGATAAAAGCGTCTGTCAAATGCATAAATGTAAATGTAAAATCTTCTGAAATAGTATGGAATGCAGAATCTTTCCGGCTCAAAACAGACTAAAAAGAAGCAGAAACAAATGATAGAAGCTTTATTACGTAAATGTAAAATAACGGCATCATCAAACAAGCAAGTTCAAAAATGCCTTATGTTTCCAAATTAAATGTCGACCCAGGAAGGGTCAACGACTGTGTTGATACTCCATATGGTTTCATTTTTTTTTAATGAAACTTTCCATATTCACATGTTGATAGAAAAGGATGTATGAAGCTAGAATAAAAAGTGTTTAAAATGGAAAGAGTTCAAATACAGTTAAAGGTAAACGTAATATAAATAGCTAATACTTAGTATTAATAAATATTAAACTATAAGCATGATGTTATAGTCACTTAAAGAAAACTATACTTAAAGAAGTATACTTGCATAAAACTACTGATTATACTTCGAAGTATCCTTTCATAAATTAAAAAAGTATTTGACTTGTGAACTGTCACTATACCTATAAGTTCACTTAATTACGGTAGTATTTTTGCAATACAACCAAAAAACTTAACTGTGAACTAGTTGTGTACTCAAAGTTTACGACTGTTACACTTAAAATTATACTTTTATACAATAAAACATTGGCCAATTTAGTCCCAAGTAGTATTGAATCAGTACACTCACCAGTTTACTACGTAAAGTACTCAACTTTACTTAAGTATACTTAAAACATTTATTTGAAGAATACTTATTTTTGTAAGGTTACCAATTTTTTTTTTTTTTTTTTAGGATTCTAACAGAAAGACAGTCATTGGATTGTTAGACATTTATGGATTTGAGGTATTCACGGTTAACAGGTATGTGTTTGGAATTAAGAGATAGATAGATAGATAGATAGATAGATAGATAGATAGATAGATAGATAGATAGATAGATAGATAGATAGATAGATAGATAGATAGATAGATAGATAGATAGATAGATAGATAGATTAAATTACATTACAAAATTAATTAAAATGTGTGCATGATGTTATAGATTTTATATTTTATGTCTTGGTACACTTAGTTTTGAGCAGTTTTGCATAAACTACTGTAATGAGAAGCTACAGCAGCTCTTCATTCAGTTGACGCTGAAGTCTGAACAGGAGGAATATGAAGCAGAAGGAATTGGGGTGAGTTAGAGCACATCAATAATTTATCATTCACCACTTATGGAATTTTATCCTACGTTTGAAAAAGAGACTAAGCTTAATTATCTCTCACTGTTTTTTAGTGGGAGCCGGTGCAGTTCTTCAACAATAAAATCATCTGTGACCTGGTTGAGGAGAAGCACAGAGGAATCATCTCTGTGCTGGTATAGAATAACCAGAATAGTGCCTTTACACACACTGAACTTATAAATATAATTCACTTCTTGAAATTAAATATTCCTGTTTGTTGCAAACTGAAGAATTTTTTTTGAAAGAACTTGTGCATTTTGGTATTTCAGGATGATGAGTGTGTGAGGCCGGGTGATGCCACAGATCTCACTTTTCTTGAGAAACTAGAAGAGAAAATGGGCAATCATCCCCACTTTGTAACGTGAGTTTGTAACTCAGTATTATATGTGACATTAAAGAGTTCCTCTGCTTATGTATCATTTAATTAATTCAGTACTGCTAGAAACTATCAGCAGAGTGATTCTTCACTACAAGCCTCCGATGGTAAAGAATCAGCCAAGCCTTGTTGTATTTGAAATTGAAGCATTCACCCCCTGCTTTGGCCACATTGTCTCTTTTAAGCCTTGTATTGACTGACACCCTGATGAACAGCAGTGTGGGAGACCGAGAGATTGTGATGTCTTGTTACTCACTTTATCAAGGTCAAATACAAATGACATTCCAGAATTACTGGACCAAGAGCCAAGAACCTCCAGAAGAAAAGAGTTATTGTCAGAATAAAGAAAGAAGTTATTGTCAAGGTTGTAGGATTCCCAGGAAACACATCCAAATAACCTGCAAAAAAAGTTAAATAAAAAATAACTTAGACTATAGTAAATGTATTTCTCATCAGACTAGGGGTCTGTATAATTACAATTAAAATATTGAAACTATAAAACATTAATAAAACTTCATTTTTAGTGATTTGATTTGATTCTGGTCTTATGAGAGACATTTCCTTTGCTGTTCTGTGAACTGAAGGCACAAACTGGCAGATAAGAAGACCCGTAAGTCTCTGGAGAGAGGAGATTTTCGGCTTCTTCATTATGCCGGGGAGGTGACCTACTGCGTAGTGGGTAAGAGAAGACACACATACACAAAAAAACACATTTCAGATAAATAAACCTCTTGGCTTTCACAACCTGTTGTTTTTTTATGATCCATTCTTTTTATTTCATTTCAACAGGGTTCATCGATAAAAACAATGATCTTTTGTACAAGAACATCAAAGACGTAAGTGCACAGGGTGTACAATAAAGGATAACGCTGGTCAAGGTGGATGAAAGGAAAATGGCTCAAAAAAGCCGCTTAATTATTTGCCTTCTCTTACATTTGGTCCTACAAGAGTTAATGGCAGTAAATGTGTGTGCACATGTGTATTTCTGCATCTGTGTGTGTGTGTAACTCAACAGGTGATGCGACTGTCAAAGAACCCAATAATACAGCAGTGCTTTCCAGCCACTGAGGGAGACAGCAGGAGAAGACCTGAGACAGTGAGTCCGCTTGCTGTGTTAAAAATATATTTTTTTAAGATGAAATTAAATTGTACAAATTGAGTACTTGTACCACAGTAAGCTTTGATATACTCAGATGTCTTATTTGCCAAAATGTGCCATGTATGGAACAGAGTGCAACACACATATCTCATAATGCACTGCATTTACAATGCTCATGACTTCCCATTGCTATGATGTATGAAAGCAGAAGTAATTTCAAGATTTTTCATTATGATTTGATTGGACTGGCATATGTGACACAAGCTTTGAATGAAAACATTTAAAAAAAAAAAGTTTTTATTTATAGTTTTTTTTTTAAACAGTCGTTATTTCTACAATAATATATGCAACATAGTAAGGTCATGTGACAAAAACGTAGGATATCAATCAATCAATAAAACCCAGATCACAGACACTTTACTGCAAATTTTATATATGACCCAGGAATTATTTCTGTACTAAAACACACATATAACTATAATAATGAAGATAACGTTTTAAAAATGGTTCTAAACATAAAAGAATAACTGAGTCTGCACCAAAACTATAATGATAGTGACACAGACATACGATTTCATTCATTGATGAACCATAAAAACATTGACAGCCATTGATATTTTTTTACAGTTATCTTCATAGCTATCGTTCTTGTTGTGAATATGCCTTTAGCAATTTTATAATGTGCTGTGTGAGTAGTGTAGCCTTCTAATGCTATTTTAAGACAAGACATTTAAAATCAAATAACAAAACTACTGCTATACCCGCTTACAGGATGTCTAACTACATGACATATGACTGTCATCTCATTTAATCTGAATTGTGATATGAAATCTGCAGGTTGCCACTCAGTTCAAGAACAGTCTTCTGCAGCTGACGGAGATTCTGACAGCCAAGGAAGCGTGGTACGTGCGCTGCCTCAAGTCCAATGACAATAAACAGCCAGGTGAGAAACTTGTGTACAAATGTGAACGCTAACAACGCATAATAAGTAATATAACTCATATTTTGTGTTTCCAGCATAATCATAACAAGAATAATCGCACATTTGTCTACTTTTGTGTATCAAAAGCATTTTTATTATATCACAGGCAAGTTTGATGAGGTTCTGGTCAGGCATCAGGTGAAATATCTGGGGTTAATGGAGCACCTGAGGGTCCGACGAGCCGGATTTGCTTATCGGCGGAGATATGAGGTTTTTCTACAGAGGTATACTGGCATCATGCTTAGATGTGACAGCTGGTAGCTTTGCAACGTTAGTGGAATGGAAATACTCAGCATATGCAATGCTCCTTAGGTATAAAGCACTTTGTCCTGCCACTTGGCCCCACTGGAGAGGTATACCTGCAGAAGGGGTGGAAACCCTGGTGCAACATCTCGGCTACCAGCCGGATGAGTATAAAATGGGAAGGTGAGCCGTTTCAGACTTTCAACTTTACAATTTAATACTGAAAATGTTTAGCAGCTGTTTTTGACCACACAAACCTGAACTACACTTCAGGTGAGCCTTAATCAGTTCCCTAGTTCAGTAGTCTCAACTGCAAAAGTGACCTTCAGTCACCAGTGACCCTCCTAGTGCACTTCAACGTTTTCTCCCTAAAAAGTCCCAGAATGCAATGAAACCAGGAAGCATCAATGCTCACTGTTACTTTAATACAGTGGTTCTCAAATAGTGGGGCCCGTGGGGAACATGCTTTTTTTTGTCAGGGAGTAGGTATTCTTGCACTGAACAAGAGCAGCAGATATGAAGTTCAGATAACAAACCCTTCACCCGTTGAGTGTGCGATCACACTGGTGTTCATGTGTTACGTGATAAATCGCTAAATTCACACGTGTTTTCACGCGATTTCTGGCACTGATCCAAAAAAAGACGCGCTCAGAGAACATATCATTATAAAGGTTTTTAAGCGACAAACACATTCACTTCCACATATCTGAGAATCTGAATATCAGGTAGTTGATGAGAGAGCCAACAAGCTGATGACTATTTTGAATAAAAAAGAAAAAACGAAATAAATGTGAAACATCTATCATACAGTGCTTTTTGTGACTACGGTCTGTCACGTGACAAGCATGACGCGTCGCCATGGAAACAAGAAAGGGAAAGTTCCAAAATAGGGGTTGGGGGCGCGCGCGAAATGTTGACTTCTTCCTAGGGGGGGCGCGACAGAAAATAATTGAGAAGCACTGCTTTAACATAAGTCACATGAGCCAACTCACTACACATAACGACAAGCGCTAGATGTTTTTATTTTATTTAAAAAAAATTACAAACCGTTATATTTTAACATAAACACACACCCCTGGGCAGGTAATTAACATAATCTAGCTAACATTTATAATTTATGTACGGCGACTGAAATCTTTCAAGCATTTGTAACAAGTGAAATATTTATTATAATGTACTTTAAATAATGTCAGAAAGATATCAGTTCTGCTGATGTTCATAAATGCCAGTAGAAGGATGTTGTCACGTCTGCCGAGTCATCACAGTCATAGTGAGCCATCGTCCTTACTATCATTACCATGCCATACCATCATTACTCAGTGCAGGTACATGATATACTGATTCATGACCTAGGAGGCAAGGGAACTGATTGAGATGCACCACACATTTTCAATATCACCTCCTTCTACAGAACAAAGATATTTATACGATACGCCAGGACACTTTTTGCCATTGAAGATGCCTTTGAAATCTGCAGACATCAACTGGGTAAGCAACAGAGAACTCAAGAGAAGCATTCATATATATATTAGAATTTAATGCTGCTTTTAATTTACAGCTACAAGACTACAGGCCAAATACAAAGGCTACAGAGCCAAAGGGGAGTTTCGAAAACAGAAAGAGGCTGGTAAGTAACAGTATTTATTGATTTGTTATTGTATTTATTAATTGCTATTATTAGAAGTATATTATAGAATAGTACGACAGCCCGTTGCAATATGAAGTATATTTACTATAGCGTACATACATGCACTATTTGCATTTTTATTATGTGATTCATCGTGTTTTTTTTGCCATCATTTAGCTACAAAAATTGAGTCGTGTTGGAGAGGAGCACAAGCACGCAAAGAGAAAGAGCGCAGAGCCTGGGCTGTCAAAGTCATTAAAAAGTTAGTAATGGTTTCTAATATTGATACACTTTATTCACCAGGTTCATTAAGGGATGAGACGGCATTCCCATTATGACATGATGTTTATCCTTGCAGGTTTATTAAGGGCTATATGACAAGACGTGACGCAAAAACTACTGATAACTCTGAATACCTGGCCTTCGTCCGACAGAGCTACCTGAATAGACTCAAAGTCAACTTACCGAAGACTGTCCTGGACAAGACCACATGGCTGACGCCTCCCCCAGTCATGACAGAGGTATTCGCACATTTTCTGTTACTAAGATCTGAGGAACCTGGTAGTGGCTTTAAAAAGGGGTTGAAGTTGAGGCAAGGCAAGTGTATTTATAAAGCACTAATAGCACATTCATACACAATGGTCAGTGTTGGGGAAAGTTTCTCTAAAAAGTAATGCATTACAATATTAAGATACTCCCTTAAAAAGTAACTAATTGTTACTTTTTAAGAAAAGTAATGCTTTACGATACTTTTGCGTTACTTTTTCTCAGCTGGGCTGGCTATGTTTTTTTATTTTGTTCAATAACAATTAATTTAATAACATTTTTGCTTATAGTTTAAATCATCAAAGGTCAGCATCAAGTACATTGGCCAGTAAAGTGAGATTAAGGCATAAAAATCTTTTATTTAACATTTAGCTATTGGAGGTTTGCGCAATATTCAGATTTTGGATTTCACTGATTTTATTAATTTTGAGGAATACTAAATACTTTCTTTTGTGCTCACATTTAGTCTTAAACTACAACAACCATCATGTTCACACACAACGACTCCAGATCTTTCTCAACATCTGTTAGTCAATAAATGGGAAAAGAATGTAACTTGTACTTATACTTGTAACAATGTACTTATTTGAAAATATTTTGTTGTAAATTTAAAAGTAATGCGTTTCTTTACTAGTTACTTGGAAAAAGTCATTGGATTATGTAACTTGAGTTAGTTGAAATGCGTTAAACCCAAAACTGACAATGGTAATTCAAAGTGAATTACATAGAAATAAAAATTCAATTTAAATGTAACAACATTAAAAGGAAGTACTTAAAAGGATGATAATAAGATGAGAAGTGCAGTGCAATCAGTACAATGCAGAAACAGCGGATATTTTAAGCCTGAAGCGCTTAAGCCACACTTAAATGAATTTAATTGCCAATTGATTTGAATTGTCTATTCTTAATTTTTAAGTGCTTAAGGTTTTTTTGGGCTATTTGACAGTACAGTTATTCCCATCTATATTCTGAAGGCTTTTACAGAGGGGGTTGCTCATATATAAATTCCCTTATATCCAAAATATATTCAATTACATAATACCTAATTTGCATGCTTAAAATCTCTGAAAACTTGCAAAGAAATATAATGTTTGCCATTCTTAATGTAATCAATCAAACGACGAAGTATGGTGATATCTATTAGTTCAATGATTTATTCTTTCTTGCTGTTTAAACACTTTTTGAGGCCACTGTATGCATACATGATTTTGGTTTCAATTTGGGGAAAATCTCTGTTGTTTGCAGACCTCGGAGATCCTGCGACAGCTGCACACACGTATGATGGTGAGGAAGTATGTGCGAGGAATCACGCCACAGAAAAAAGCACAGGTCACTATCACTGTTTTTGTGTCGTTAAAAGTACATTTTCAGCCTAATCACCATGATTATTAACCGGCTAATGATGATGATGATGAAGAATTCTATACCTTTTCACAGCTGCAACAAAAAGTAGTGACCAGTGCCATCTTTAAGGGAAAGAAGGATAGCTATCCTGCAAGCATCGCTGTTCCTTTTGCGGACACTAGAATCAGTCAGTGCAGTTTATTCAACATAAAAAAGCAATTACAATTTTGCACAGATCTTTTTGCACGTCTTATGCATTTTGTTCCATATACCAGATGAACAAGATATCAATATGAGGGTTCTTCAGACTATACGGCATGAACGCATCAAGGTAAATCCGAGTCTTTTATGAGGCCCAATTGTCAATCATGCAGAACAGAATAAGAACCTGTTCTCCATACACATCTCTCTCTGCAGTACAGCGTTCCTGTGGTCAAGTATGACAGGAATGGATTTAAACCCAGACCAAGGCAACTTATTCTCACTCAGGTTGCTGTATACCTGGTAGAAGAAGCTAAGATCAAACAGAAAGTGGACTACGTCTCTCTCAAAGGTATGAGTAGTCAAAGACATGGATAGTAGTAACTTTATTACTATGTATATGGAAGTTTAATGTTTCACATTACTCTTTTACTGCATTTTTTATCAAATAGATGCTATATATATATATATATATATATATATATATACTTATGGGTTATGTCGATTATTTTATGTCGCCAAACCCTGATATCTTGAGCACAAAAGAGGGACAAATTCGCCACTTCACATGGTTATCTCGTGACTAATGATCGTACCTAGTTCACTGCACATGCGCTGAGGTTGTTGCACGTGGATCGCGGTCGCTGTGGTCGCTCTGTCAGTGACGTTTCAGAAGAACTCGCGGACAGTGGCAAGTTACAAATCAAGTCTTGCAGATGCTATGGCAGGAGTTAGCATCACTGTCCAGGAATTCCCAAATACATCGACATCGACAAAGACGTCGTTACTGAAAGAAGCTTAGAAGCATTTGTTTTCAAGCAGACGTTTAAGGCAAAAAGCAACAAAGCATTTTAGAGTTTGTAAAGAAACCATAGTAACCGCGTGTGTAATACTTTCAGAACTGTGTCAGAGCGAAATGACGGTGTTATGAGTGAATGTGTTTATGTATGTTGTGCCTGTGTTTACGCTGTGAGCGATCATTGTGTTTGCAATGTTGGAGAATATAATTAAAGGTTTGTATTGAGAATGGAAGGTGTTTTTTATTGTATACTGGTAAATCTCTGCTGTTAGTTGGTGCACATATGCCTTTTGTTGTTAGCAAACATATATACAGTGCATGTTCATTTTTATAGCATGCCGATCGCTTGATCCTCGGTTATCTCGATGCTTTTTTGCAACCCCCGAAGCCGTTGAGATAACCGGATTCCACTGTAGACACACACACTGTATTTGTGCTTTATTGTAACATTTAGAGTTCACAGTGAAGTTCTTGTTTACACAGGTGCTTCTGTCAGTAATCTGGGCGACTCTGTTATGATCCTTCATGTTGCTTTTAATGATCCAAAACAGAAGGTAAGCAAACCAGGCTTCACGGGATGGATGTAAACTTTAAATCGCTTCATGGTTGAACATTGCAGAAATTCATGCTTTATTTGCATATAGTAATGTAGTTTCCTTTATCCAAGGGGGACTTGGTACTTCAATGTGACCACCTGTTTGAAGCTTTGACCAAACTGGCTATGATTGCAAACAAGCAGAATAACATCAAGGTTGTTCAGGGAAGGTAAAAACTATCACCACCCATTTTCCAAACCGTAATGCGTTATAATTACTATTTTCCAGCCTGAAGAATGTGTTCATGTCTGATCTTCTCACAGTATAAAGTTTGAGATCCAGGCAGGAAAGGAGAGCGGTGTGGATTTCAGCACGGGTCAAGAGCCTATGATTTATAAAGGCAAAAATGGTCACCTGATGGTGGTAAGACGTTCTGTATTTCTGCTTAATTTAATGTTATTGTTCCTGTGCTTAAACTCTTTCATCATCAAAGGTGGCTCCACGGATCAAGTCTCGATGATCTGAAGGTCGTCACCGAGACCATGTATATTTCATGAGGGAAATCCTTATGGAAGATATCTTTTTCCACCTCCCAAAATGTGATCGACACACACACACACCTGACCCAACAAAACACTAAGAGCTCAGTATATGGAAATTCAAAGCAGCATTGATCACTAGAAATACAAAAATGACAACTAAAGGAAAAGGAAAGCTATTTTTCTCCAAGTTGCTTAGGTTATGGTTCTAGCGATGACATTTCTTGTAAGTTATTTTATTTGGTCATTTTCATGCTTTGTTGTTGAGCCATATTTATAAAAAATTTTTATACCAATACATACAAACCACAGAAATAAATGAGGAATAAAAGCACAGTTTGGTCAACAAATTGTGTAGAAATCTTTATTTGTGATAACGCGTGTATAAATAATTTGTATGTAAAACATTTTTTTTTTCTTCATGTGCACGTCTGTACAAACTTGTCTACAGTATTCCATAGTTTTGTTTTTTAAATACACATTTAATAAAACTAATGGGCACAAACAATCTCTAATGCTACACGCTTGCAGCGAAAGAGAGCTGAAGCTGCTTTGACGTGGCCGAGTCTCTGATTACACTCTCATACTCGGTGTCCATTACTCAATTACAGATATACATCCGAACACTTCTGACTACATCTTAATTTCTTGTATATGAGCACTTACAAAACCCAGAAGCATAATTAACTTGATGGAACTTAATACAGTGCAGCAGAAAGGTATTTAATAGCATAATCTGAGTTTACTGATTGTAGCTCAAAGGGCACAGAAAACCTTTTGGTTTTGATCGTCTAAAAGTGCCGTTCGTGAGCGAAAACAGCAAAACTACACCGCCCTCTCCTGGCCAAACTCACACAGACCTCTCAAAAGTCCAGCAAAAACAATCCTCTTGAGATGAAGCACAAGTTACAGTTTGCACGAGCATATGTGACTCAAATGAGTGTAAAAATAGGGGATTTAATTCTAATAATTTTATCCTTCATTGACCATTGGACTGTCAAACCACATGGATGTTTTTAGGGCCAATAAAATGAGCTGAAACTAATCAAATCTCAGTAAGACACTATCAGCACTGTGAAATGGTTGCTACACACTTCAATTCAAAGCGGCAAAGCAAACAAAGACAATTAGGGATAAACAAAACTTAAAAGCTAAAATGAATGTTTTAAAGAAGAATAAAAAACTAACGTCTATGACACAACTCGCAAAAACAAAAACATTCAAAAGAACAGTATTAATCTAAAAGGCACCAGGAACCCTACAGTCTTCATTCAAACAGATAAAAAAATGGTAAATGACAAAAATTAGGGCTGACAAGTCAATTCTGATATTCATTAGCTGCAAATCTACAATTAAATGACCGTTTAGTTGATCAACTTGATACTTGAATAGCAAATAGGGCAAAACCTTAAGATAACGTCATGAGTGCAGTAAAACTTCCCATCTGTTCACATTAACAGCATCTTATAGTAACTTTTTACTGTATGGTTCTCAAATACACGGCTGACGTAGAGGTCAATGCTGCACTGCCCTATACGCTATATTCATATAACATTATCAATACTAGCTTTTTTGAGAGCATCCCTTTGTCTCTCTAAGGAAGCAGACTCGGTATAAACTTAACTGACGCGTCCATGTGCAAAGAGTGGCCTAACTGAAGCGCTGGTAGTTGGTAAGGCACTGAAAAGTGGAGTAACTGCAGGGTCACTGGTGGTGGTGAGTACGGTCATCGGGCCGCTTGATATGGATCCTCCGCACTCTTTCAATGCGCTCCCTCTCTTCGTCCTCGTCTATGTGGTGGGAACGACCTGCAGCGCCCCCTGTGGCCTCCAGCAGTGCATTGTCTGGTCCACGGCCATCTTGAGACTCATAGAGCAAGATGTTGAGGGTCTCTTCATAGATGCGAGCCTCTGGGAACTCCACCTGTGATGGAGGGAAGCATAAAAAAAAGGGTAAGTGATAAACCTACAATATTTTCGATGGCAGTTATGGTTCTGATCTTTCAGAAAAGCAGACCTTAAGTCTTTTTAAGACCAAGTAAAGAAAATGTAGAGAATACATTGAAGGGAACAATACATCAGCATGTTTGCTTTCCTGTAGCTCAAACAGAAGAGCGTGGTGCTTGCAACACCAAAGTCATGGGTTCGATTCCGAGGGAAAGCAAAAACTGATTAGAATGTCAATGTGTTTCTTTGGATAAAAGCATCTGCCAAATGCAGAAATGTAAAATGTTCAATATGCAAATGTCCAGGAATCACACAACGAATTATATTAGCAAGTTTGAAAATACAAATTCCAACAGATCTCCAATACTTTTAAAAATTTGTTTTACAAAAAAATAGCTGAAGTATATCTCTAATACCTCTTATCCCAACCACTAGAATATGGAAATATCAGAAGCTACAGCAAGTTCACACTGCAAAGTAAAGCTCTTCCTCTGTATTTTTATCTGATTTTCCAGTGCAAGCGTCTTAAAATTCTTAAATGAAGATACATTTATTTGAGAAGCAAAATGATATAAGATAAGTCTTGTTCTCTGAGTAAATATCTTCCAATGGGTTCAGGAAAATCAACTTAAAGCAAAAGATTCACACTCCACTTATGGATATCTGTATTGGAAAGCAAGACAAAATACTAAAGGAAGATACACATGACATTTAATGCCATGACTATTCATTTAAGACTTTCTGCTCCAATCTAAGCCCTTAATTTGTGAAAACAGCAAACTGAGACTTTTAAAAACCTGCAGAAACCCTGGTAGACTGGATAAAATGTTTCATTTTAACCATTACCCTTTACCTTTGTCTGCTTCTTTTCAGTAGCGTAGACTATCGAGGTGCAGCACACCTCTGCAATCTTCCTGCCTTGGCCGTAAAAAGACCAGCAACAAATCTCATCCCCAATCACATCCTTGATGAAGAGCACTCGGCCGTTGAACCTCAGAGACAGCTTGTCAAACAGCTCGATGTTCTTCAACATGTTGTCATCAGAGTTGCTACAAAAAGAGAGCAAATCGATCAGGTTACAACTCAACAGCATGCTTCCCAACAACACAACAAATCTTGTAACTAATTTACCTTGTATATGAATATTTATTGTTGCTCCTGTTGTACAGCAGTTTGACTGTAGGCTGCAAACACACAGAACGACAAGTCAAGGATCTGTTCTCGGAGTAGGACAATATAATTGACAAAATTGTGAAGCATTTGAACCTTATTAGCAGTGGCAATGAGCCTCTGTTCCTCCTTGGATGACGTCACCAGTGGAACTTTACAGAACGGTTCATACGCATCTTTGTTCTGAAAATGTTTGTAAACAGAAGATTAAAACAAAACTACATTTTCTGGAACATTGAATATGTTAGTTCGCCCAAAAAATATTAAATATTTAATAATATTAAATATCTCATATCTGGAATATTATTACAATTTAAAATACTTTTATATTTGAATATTTTTAAAAGTGATTTTTTTTTCTGTGACGGCAAAGCTGAGTTTTCTGAAACTTTGGTGCTAAAGATTTTTTTTATTATTATTATCATTCATGTTGAAAATATAGTTTTTGCTCCTTAATATTTTTGTGGAAACCATGACACATGAAAGAACTTTAATTTGTAATTTTTTAATGTTAGTGTAATAAATGTTAGTATATGGGGGAACAGAAATCTCCCAGGTTTCATTAAAAATATCTTCATTTGTGTTTTAAAGATGGACAAAGTCTTACGACGAGGGTGAGTACATTTGGGTAACCTATCCGTAGCCAATACTCTACCTGTAATGCTGCCTGACACTCGTCCACCAGGCCCTGCACCAGGTAATACTTTGCCTCTGCCAGTAACTCCTCCGTCTCCCTCCGGCTCTCAGGTAACGGGACGACACCATCCCTGAGGTAGTTCAGAATGGTCCCAAAGTGCTTCCCACATCGGTCAATCAGAATCCAACCTGGAGAAAGATCAGAGACGAAATGTGAGGCCTGGACACTACAAAACCACACACGTGCATGCATATGCTTCATCTACCTTCACTATCCGTGAGGACCTCCATCCGGCCACTGAACATGGCCTTCAGCATGGTGTCCTGTTTGGTCAGGGTCTGCATGGTGGTGTAGTACAGCGCTCCTCCGACATTCAACTTTACGTATTTGGAACTAGGACTAGACCCCTTAAAGGAGGTGGTCCGTGTTGTAGCTGCCGGCACAGCCGAGCTCACCACACTTTCTCCTGACATCTCTTCCTGAAAATCAGACAGGGATGGGAATGAATGATGATGATGATGATGATTATGATGAAGGACACACATAAACTAGTATCCAGTTTTTCTCAGTGGATTAATAATATAGAAATCTATATTGCAAACCCACCCACACACACACACCACTATCATACTTTAGAGTGTTTATGAAATGTGTATGAACACAGGAGGGGGACAATTTCTTTAGACAAAGGATTAAAACGTGGCTTAGTGTCAAAGTTATGGATGGGTTTAAATGTTTTAGTGGATGGGGCGTTGCATATCACTTATCAAATTCCTTTAAATCCCTTACATTGATCCATTGTACGACATTAAAGCATGTTAAATAATCCATCACTCAAAGAAGCGAGGTTCATCCCAAAACGAGACTGCTTTAATGACGTCACACCAAAACATGCAAGGATTTTTCACTTAAACCCAGTAGACTTGATTCATGTTATTCCTGTATGTATGTGTAATATATATGTTTATGTATATACACGATTCAGAACTAAATGCGAAGACAATAAATCGTTGTTTTTAAGGTTACTTATAGTAAACAGATTACTACAGGAGCTAAATTAGCATACTAGCTTGTTATCTCCATTTCTTTCAAGAAAACACGAAATGAATGGCAAAAAGCTAATAACTATATGGCAAAATAAATTATAATTAAAATATACTCCAACAGAAGTGGATACATTAGGTGGAATATCAGACAAAAAGCATTACTTACCATAGAAATCCCCCGATTCTGTCGGGCCTCTGGAAACAGGTCTGGAATTAGATCACTTCCGGTCGCAACCCAGGCGCGTGCACGAGGCTACTGGTCACGTGCTTGCTCGTGGCAAATACATGATCGCGCTTTTCATTACAGTAGAAGGGAAGTAACTCCACCTCCAGTGTCCTGTCATTTAATATCTACACTTCCCGTGATTGTACCTGTACACTTATTTGTGAGTGTTGGGGTTTATTTATCTAACAAAATAGATTCCTACAAATAACTTTTTCTCTCAAGTATAGCTTTAAGCACCTGACAGTGTTTGCACTATCTACCATCGCGACTTTATCTCTTTATCTGCTTAATCCACTTTATCTATTATTTTTTTATTTTGTTGTTGTTGTTGTTGTTACTATTAATGTAACCTGTATGCACCTAGGGTCTGAGAGTTACAGAATTTCAACTCTCTGTATGAACGTGCTGAATATATGGCAGAATTCAGTACATCCAGTATAAACAAACATCCACATACTGACATTGCACTGCACTTTATGTTCTCGTTGTTACTGTGTAACAACCTGTTTTTAGCCTGTTTGCACAATATACTTCTCTGTACTTCTGTTAAACCTTATTTATATAGTCAACAGTTTACTTCACTGCACAGCTTATCTCACTTATTTCATTCCGCTTATTTTTATTTTTTTACTTGATTTATTTATAATTCCACATACAGTATACATAATACTTTTTATTCTATTTCTATTTAAATTTCCTTGTGTGTCTTTTTTGTAACTGTTATTTGCACTGTCCATGGAGCGGACCTGTTTACATTTCACTGCCAGTTGTATATCCTGTATATAACTGCGTATGTGACAAATAAAACTCATGAATCTTAAATCTTAATTGACAATAAAGCTGACTTTGACTTTATTACCTCTTTATAACTTTAACAATATATAGCTTTAATACCTCTTTATAGCTTTAATAATATACCTTTAATACCTCTATAACTTTAACAGTATTTAGCTTTAATGCCTCTTTATAGCTTTAATACCGCTTCATAACTTTAAGACCTCTTTATAGCTTTAACAGTAAATAGCTTTAATACGTTTTTATAGCTTAAATAGTATATAGCTTTAATACCTCTACATAGCTTTAATACCTGTATCTAGCTTTAATACCTCTGTATAGCTTTAATAATGTATAGCTTTAATACCTCTCTATAGCCTTAATACATCTTTATAGCTTTAATATTATTCAAATGTATTAGATGTATGACTGACTTTTGATATAAGATGAAATTGATTTTGAATTTTATTTTTCGGCTTATGTGGATTTATCTGCTTCTACATTATTAATATAAACAAACGAACTAACAAAAACACTACATCAACATTTTCATCTTTCGTGCGCAGCCAAAACGCATCACAAAGGGTTCCGCCAAATGTTCCACAAAGGGTTAGTACAAAAATAGCTCCCTGCTGTTCTAATCATCAAATTAATCGTTTAAACGTAAAAAGTAAAGTGTAATGTCGCATTAAAATGAATCGACATCAGTGCACAACGACAAATAACACGTATGATACATATTTCTTGTGAAACTTGTCATTACAAAAATTTTCCTCCGGAAGGATTACGAGGTTACACCGTTAATGGATTAGAGCTGCGGTGACTGGGTCGCTCTTTTGTTTACATCACTTTTTCCGTTTAATGTCAAACGCTCAGGTAAACGAAACCTCTTTGAGTAATGTAAAGACTGTCTTTACATTTCATTTGAAACACGTTTATCAAGTGACAACGTTTCCCAAGCGTTGCCAGCTCGCAGAATTTTGCAACTGTGTTGCTAGCTGGATAGCTAGTGTGAATGTTTATGTGTCTCAGGGTTCATTTAATTCACTTGAACTACAGTGTATATTTATTTATGTTAAAACCTTCTACTATTTTAGACCATTAGTGCTAAGATTTTTCCGCTGGGTGCTTCTCTGTCGTGCAAGCAAACTGTCATCGCACTGTTACGAGTAAATGATAAAGACTCCTCAGTTTTGGTCTTGATCATTCTGTCAGATACTCTGATTTCTTTCTGCTTTGTGATCTGTTCATGTGTCTTGTAAAATCTCTCATATGTTTATATTGTCTCATCTTCAGAGTAATTTTATGAATCAAAATCATTTGTTTTAATACCACAACTCATGACTTACAGCTTTTACAACAATGTAGCTAAAGAACTTTTGTACTTCCAAGTACTGTTCATTTTCTTAAAGTTATCACAGCGAATGACTCTTATGTTCTGTAGAGTCCAATGGATGTGCAGAACAACACGTGTGAATATATGATAGGATTCATGTGACCGGTGGAAGCAGAAACATTACCAGTCACTGCAATAGGGCAAGGTGAGAGAATAAGAAAGAGAGTGTGTGTTCTGTGTAATATAGAGGTCTTAGTTGTTATATTTAAAGTTGTTGAGACAAAATTTTACATTTCTTTATTAATTTACCATGCTTTGGATATAAAATAATCACATTTTACACTTCTGTACTTGCATGCATGGCCTCTGACTTTGTGTTTGCTCTAAGCTGTGATGTAGATGTTTGTTCCTGCCCATGACATTTTAAAGTTTAACCCACAGTTAAGAGTGAAAACATGTTCACCGCTACCCAAATGTCCAAATCCCAGTTCCTGGATAAAGCCAGGATAGCACGGGAGGAACGGAAAGGTTATAAGGAGAAAGAGAGAGCAGCCACACAAATCCAGGCTCTGGTCAGAAGATTCATCTGCCGTTGCAGGTTGCAAAGAGAAATCAGGTTAGCGCTGACATGAACTGTTCTTTGCAGTAGATAAACCATTCGAGACAAACCATTCTAGACTAGATATGTCTTTACTGATTTTGTTGGCCTAAGGTAAAAAAATAAAAACAATGAGTGAAACCACACAGGAAAAATAAAGGTAAAGAATTTGGTATTAATTAAGTAATAATACTTTTTCTTATCGCTATAATTAAGTCTTGAATGATATAAATACTATTTTAAACAATAACTTTGTTTGTTTGAGCCAGTGTTATTTGGGATTGTTAATATCCTAATATTATAGTTTATTATAACATTATTATTTTTTATAAATATATATTAATTACCATTAATATTTGAATTTTTGCTTAATGTTGTGCTTTTATAAAAAAAATATTTTTATTTTTTTTTCTTTTTCTAAATGTAATAAATTAATATTTCAGTTTTACAATAGTTTGAGAATGTAATTCTCACATTACTTTCTGTTTTAGGAAAGAGGTTGATGATTTCATTGCAGTCAGCGATGCAGGTTCAACAAAAAGAAATGCATTATCCATCTTCAGAATTGCTAGAAAATTGTTATTTATATTTAGAAAGGAGGATAAGTTGGTAAGAATTATCTTTAAAAATTAGATTTATTTATTTAGTTTGTACAATTACATTTTTTTCACATTTTGTGACTGTTATTAATTATGGCATTTTTCCCCTCTTACACAGAGGTTTGAGAAGTTGTGTAGAATCATACTAAGTAGCATGGATGCTGAGAATGAACCTAAAGTAAGTAATCTTTCGCCAAGCAATGATTCAAATATTTTGTATCCTATCCTAAGTTACAATAGTCCCACATTTTTCCATTGTCATGACAAGCTGTTGTTTTTGTAGGTATGGTATGTATCGCTGGCCCTTTCAAAAGATCTCACCATCCCCTGGCTGAAACAGATCAAAGATGTTCTTTGGGTCTCCTGTGAATTTCTGAAAAAACTGAAGGTAGTATTAGTACTGTATTATCAGTGGTTTATCTTCTCGAATTACTCATCATCATTAGGTTTCATACGGGCAATTCTCTCCCCAAAACTGTCCGTATATACAGGTCAGGAAGAGCTTTGTGATGAGTCCTTATTTCCTGTGTTTTGTTTCTCTGTGCAGCCTGACATACTGCAAGATAATAAACTGGTGACGCTGTACCTGTCAATGCTGATAACCTTCACTGACACATCCACATGGAAAATCATCCGAGGAAAGGGTTTGTGTAATCAGAGCTTGTGAGATGATTTGCAGATTAGAAGTTTTTAGAACCCTACTTGAATTTCTTGTCTTTTTTTTTTAAGGGGAGGCCCTCAAACCTGCTTTAAACAGGATTTGTGAGAACATCATGGGACATCTCAGTCAGAAGGGCTTCTACTCTGTTCTTCAGGTACTGCTCATCCAATCAGTATCTTGTCATGGCTCTCAGGCTTTTATTGTAACACGTGGTTTGCACTATTAACTAAGGCTGTCCATGTAACTTTGTTAGTTTAGTTCAGTTTATGTCTTTGGATTATCTTCAGCTAGAAACTTTTCCCAGGAAATACACTTCCATATACACGTGTATTCAAAGATTTACAGTCACTAAATCTGTGTCTTCTTCAGCCATTACTCCAGGAATCATTCGTGTCACATGATCCTTGAGAAATCATTCTAATATGCTGATTTTTTCTATAAGAAACATGTATTATCAATGTTGAAATCAGTTGTGCTGCTTAATATTTTTGTGGAAACAGTGATACATTTTTTCCAGGATTCTTTAATGAATAGAAAGTTCAAAAGAGCAGCATTTATTTGAAATAGAAATCTTGTGACAATGTAAGTTTTTACAGTCACTTTTAATCAGTTGAATGCATTTGTCTGAATTAAAGTATTACTGACCCCAACATTTGAGCAGAAATGTATATGTACCGTATTTTCCACACTATAAGGCGCACATAAAGACTTACATTTTCTCAAAAAATTGGTCGTGCACCTTATAATCCAGTGCGCCTTATGGTGCGGAAAATACGGTAATTGGTTAAAACAGTTATTCAGCAATTTTTTAACTGATTGAAAGCTCTAGCTTGAACTTACATAATAAACATCTTTGCTGTTTGCAGATTCTACTTACAAATGGATTGGCAAGATCCAGACCTTCCCTTTCCAAAGGAACCCTCACGGCTGTTTTTACGCTGTCACTCAGGTCGGTTACCATGAGAACTGGGCTCGCTCTCTGAGACATCTCTCAGTCGGATTACATCAGTAGTTCTATTTCTGTGAAGTTGCCTATAATGTGATGAGCTTTTGGTTCTGGTGCGTTTCAGGCCCGTTGTCGCTGCACATTTCTCTGACAACCTG